>CM068368.1:286641597-287841597 GCA_034769895.1 Magicicada septendecula
ATTAATTACAATAACCAATAATAATTATAATGTGTCTCAAGAAATGTCATGAGATGAATGACCATAATATTTATCCTCTTCATTTTTTATGAATCTCCTCATAAAATGATGTTCTGCATATGCCCATGTAATTATGTGCAATATAAATTATGTGTATAAATGTATATTAATTTTAAAGACTGTTATACTTCTCCCCTTACTTTTGGAAGCTGAATTTTTTCAGGTGAGAGACGAGAAACTTTATTCCTTGGTAAAACATTCAGTCCGAGTCCCATACTAGATAAATTATCAACTGCATCTTGAAATGCATATGATGTAGTCATACAACAAAAACACAGTATCAATAAATTATAAATGATAATATTATTCACCAAATCCATTATACAAATGCTGAGTCCTAGACAGAGAAAGTTGGTGACAAACTGCAAGGTTACAACTGGGTTTCACAGAATGTTGTTCGTTTCCACACACAGACACATAATATAGCCACATCACTGTGACTATCAACAAGTAACACCAGTGTTATATATGATTGTTTCAAATCAGTGATTCCATCTGCAACAGCTCAATGCCACTGTTTAGCATCTGTTTAAAACAACCTCACCATTTCATTTGTTCACAAATGTCATTAGAATAATTAAACAAAAAATAATAAAAATAAAATACAAATTTAATAATAAAATATATAAGTAAAGTGATAAGGCCTACTGCCTTTTTCACAGAACCATTTAAATTACAAACTACTAAACCATTCAAACACAAATAATTGATATAGTAAGTTTTTGTTATCAATACAATCATTAACTTTTTCATCAGTATAATCAACTAAAAGACAACACTTTGATGAAAATATACAATATGTGATCATCTTTATATTACTAGCTGATCCACAATAATATTCTAAAGAAATATGACTAGAAAAAACTAAAGTAAATAAAAGTACAAAAAAAAAAAGAAAAAATACAAGCCTACGTTTAATAGGCCAAGTTACATTCACATACAAAAAGACATGATAGAATTGTAGGAAGATTATGCTTTTTTTTTAATTTGAGTATACTCAGTTATTCAAGAATCACATTATATTCAGTTCATTTTTTGATTATCTTCCTTTTAGTTTCTAATTCTGTAATACAGTTGTTACAAGGTTAGTTACATCACTTGAAAAAACATAAGAGGTCAAAAAAGATATTCTTGTTTCTAACTGGAATATAGTTATGTGTGCTTCTATCTATATGTTTAATAAGTACACTTGCTTATTTAAATTTTTCCCCCAAATTTAACACAAAATAATTTAATTATGAGAAGTCATAATAAATTGTAAATTGTATAGTAAAAAGTAAATTGTATGTCTATAGAATAGTGCCTACAACTTCAAAAACACTTCTTCAATTTCATTCCTACAGTTACATTTTAGTCCGTCTTCCTTTTATCTTTTTTCTATTCTAAAACTCCTCACGGCCATCTACCATGTACCATCTTGTTCAAAAAACCAAACCATATAAGTTAGCTTTTTCCAGCAACTTCTGTTATGTCACTGTTAACATGCACAACTCTTCTGATATCTACATTCCTTTTCCTTTCTAGTTTTGAAAAACCAAGACTTTAACACCAAAAGTCAGTTTTGTTGATAACCTCCTGTGCTTTTTTAGGAGTGAAATTATTTTTATATTAATGTTGACTTATACAAAGTTACCTGGAGAGTCAGATAACGTTTCTTCACTTAGCCTTTGACAAAGCAATGCCAGCCTGCAAAGCAGTAGTATTATAAGTCTTACTTGGGGCCTGTACAGGGTGCTGTCAGTTGGATAGCTGAAACTTTTTTTTTAACAGTTAACTGGCCACAAATAAATGAATGTGAAATTATTAATTACTCACACACTTGAAAATAAAATAATGAATCTTAAAAATTTCAATCCAGGTTTAAGACATACCATTTTGATTTATTTTGCCTATCTCTATTGTGCAATTACTTATAACAAGCCATATTTGTTGCTCACCCATAAGACAACACTAGAGCTGCAGTGTGTGTGCAGCTTGTAACTACCTCCCTCCCATTCTTGACCTGCTGAAAATGAATCCAGCTCCTGGATCCAGGAAGTGAATCCTGGTGAGGAAGGGAGGAGGACAAATAGCACCTCATCATCAACTGTACTTCCCAGTGAAGAGTAATGGTATCCTGTGCTTTACAATTTTGTTATAGTCTTATACAATTATAGTTAAAATGTATCATTATTTTGAAGATAGTATTCCTCAACACAATGAATAAAAGTGATAAAACAAAAGGACAGATAAGATATTTATTATAAAACTCATTTCATGGTTTGTTATTAAGTTAGTTTTATGCAGAAGAGCCAATATTCTTACCCATGAGCACCGCTATGTGTAGAGCCACAATTATGTACTTTATGACTAGGGAACGTATTGTTAGGTACATAAATATTTTTATAAATAAATAAATAATTGTCATAAATAGGTTATTAACACATATTTTTAACATTTGAATGGAATGCTTTGATTTTTCACTTTATTACATTTCATTTTTGTGTGCTAAGTCCAGAGGCGTAGCTAAGGGTGGGGCCAAGGGGGCAGCCACCCCGGGCGGCAAAGTGAGCATAGACTTGAAAAAATTGTTTTCAGTTTATAAAACTACAAACAACTTGTTTCTTTGATATGATTATTCGTTTCATAAAAGAAGCATAACCAGCCAGCTTGTCTGTTGTCACAAACCTTGTGTGATAAACAGTATTAGTCTATTTATCCTCAAGCATCGTAATTATGGTTCATTATGATAACAGATTTGTAGTGACTTTTTAGTGAGTTGTTGTGCTGGAAAGGAGAACTGATAATCATACAGTATTAGCTTTGTAGAGATAACCTTAATTTTCATTCGTATACAGACGTATAAAGCAATTATTTGTATTTTTGATTTACAAATGTATAAAAAAACATTATGTGGGCTACGTATAATACTTATAAATACGTATAATTCTTCCCGCTTCAACACAGCGAACATGTTGATGAGTATCTTGAGTGTGCGGATTGTTTTGGATTTGTGCGTTTTGTGGGTATATCTATAATAATTCACGTGTATGTCATCATACTTATACTATTATTGAAAATAGATTGTTTTAACAATTTTATTTGAAGCTGATATGAAACGAACTAAACTCAGTGGCGCCCAGTTTCAGTAGAGGGGGGAAGAAAGATTAAGAATTACAAGTTCCAAAGAGTTTCTAAAGTCTTTTATTCTAGGAAAATCGAACTCTGAGTGTCAAAATATTAGGTACAATTAACAAGGAATCAATTTGGGATCATAAAATGGATGTTGTTAGAGATGAGACTGTTGATAAATACAGTAAAGTTAACAATGTGAATTTTTCAAACTGTGAAAGTGTCAAAGTACAGTTACAAGATTCAGTTGGTTCTAGTACCATGGATGATGTTGCATTGTGCAATCTTGAAATTCCAGGTGATAAAGGACAGAACATTACTAGCAACAATGTCGACCTTGTTCCCAGTGCTGCTCTACAAGATATGGGAGCTCATATAAATGTTCAGGCAGTGACATTTTTTGGGACAGTAGTCTATTCACCTTCTTTTCCTGTTCCACTTATAGATGAAGTGTTCTTAAAGACTTTGTATTTATTACTCTAAAAGGACATTGTGATACCAGGTGGAGTTCAAAAGCAGATGCGATGAAAGCAATATCCACTCAGCTGAATCAAGTGATCATTGCACTGGAGAAACTGAGGGATACACCGACTAAAACAATTGATACCAGGGAAGATGCAGCATTAATAATTAAAATAATGCGATAATAAACTTTAATTTTGTGACCTTGCTTTTTTTCTAGACAGATATTCTTTCTTCTATGGACAAAATTAAGAAAATCTTACAGACCAAAGGAATAAGCTTTATTCAAGCATTGACATTTCTGGAGAAGCTAACGGACAAATTAAACGTTTGGAGGAATGAGCTGTGTGACAATGTCACTTCTAAGGCAGGGCAGGTATATAATGAATGGGATGTTAGTATTACAAAAAGGATAAGAAGGAAGCGCACGATGCCAGGGGAGTATGCAGACGATTCTGCATTAACTGTTCAGCAAGAAATGCAACGTTCTCTAATAGAAATTTTGGACAACTGTCAGTTGAAATTTCAAGCCGTTTCTGTAACAAAAAAGAGTTAGAAACACGCTTTGGGTTCCTCTGTATGATGGCGTATGTGAATGATGGGGAAATACATTTTAAGGAACAGCTTTTCCAAATCAATATTAAGTGTGCAATGCTTGCAAAACTGTATCCACATGAACTAAACAGTGAAGAATTGTTCAGTGACTTGAAAGACGTCATACTTTTATTAAAAAGACTAAAAATTAACGTAGAACAAATGGACTTTATGCCTCAGGGACTGCTAGAATACATTTCTTCAATGGAATTAAAAGCTTACAAAACACTAGCAACAGCTTTAAAAATTTTCTTTTTTATCAGTGTCTGTGTCTTCTTGTGAAAGATCGTTCAGTAAACTTAAATTGATTAAATCATACCTACGATCAAAAATATCTCAAGACAGGGTATCAAATATAGTGATACTTTCAATTGAAAATGACATTGCTTTGTCTTTAAATTATAATGATTTAATAACTGACTTTGCAGCAATTAAGACCAGGATAGTTACATTTTAAAATGTCTCGTTTTAAATAGTTGTTAAATATTAAAAATAAATATTAGGTGTTTGTTAATAGAAAATGGAACCATTAACCTGTAATGGTAAGTGATTTATTTTATTACTTTTAATGTAGTCTTTGTTTAACTTAATGTTGCTTTAGGCTATTGTTTTGATGATGCCCTTTAGACCTACAAGGAATTTGCATGTTTATTAGAACATTTTTATATTATAATTTTTTTTTATATTCCTACATTTTTTTTACATTTTTTACTAATAAATGTATACAAACTGAATATCGGTAATATTATAATATGGAATTGATTAATTTTGACTTAACAGATGTTCTTAAGACATTTTCTGGATGTACTTTCATACAAAAATCTACACATTTGCATTTATTAAGTACTTTGTTCACTGGATGGGCCTTCATTTTTTCTCTTTTGTCCCCTTTTAATTGTGAAGGCAAGGCAGCCAACGATCTCCTTGCCCCGGGCGCCAAAAAGCCTAGCTACGCCACTGGCTAAGTCGCAAGCCAAAAAAGAGTAAGGGGAAAAGTTTTTCTGGTAATAGCATCCTTAGTGCTACATGCAGTATTGTAGCAGGCATTTTCTAGTATTTTATACTTCTGCTGACGTAACTATGGTGTCAGACTAAACTCGTGATAGGTATACTCGCTAATAAAAATTGACTTAGATTTATGCTTATGTGGCCAATAGTATAAACAAAAAAATAATTTTTTCCTTACTACAGTAAAGACTACATAACTCAAGTGGTAATTCAGTAATACTCCTGGAAAGTTTTGTAAACAGTACTATAATCAATAATAGTAAGTAGGATGGGAGGCGACTGTTCATTTTTCAAGTACTAAACCAGGAAACTACCTAATATTTTGTCTCTGTACATAAGTTCTCATATTACATAATAGTGTTCTTGATGTATCACATACAGTGCTCACCAGAATGCCAAAAGAAAATGAGCAACAGTGCCTGGTTACAGCACTGTGTTAAAGAATTTAAAGGTATATTCAGCTCAGACGGAAAGATACTATATTGCTAGCCTTATGGAAAATCCAAAACATCAGATCAATGATCGTAAGTTATGCAGCATCTATCCAGTAACAAAAATATTGATGCGGTTTCATGTTCTAGTTTGAAACAAGTACTTTTAATTGAAACACGACCTTCCCTATCATCACACTCGGTACCTACAAAATGTTAAAAATTTTATTCTGATTTGTACAGAGCTTCCATTTTAGCAAACATTCTTCTACACAGAGTAAAAATCCAGTGCTTAAAAATTTTCTCAAGAAGTACACAACCTTAGCTACTTCATATGAGTCTACTTTAAGAGAACACTGTCTTCCAAACTGTTGGGAAAAACATTAGAAAGTATCAGAGATGTGTGTGAATGAGAAAATATGGGTAAGTGTTAATAAACTATGGACTCGACAGGAAGAAAAGTGGGCAATACAGTTATTGTTGAGCTTAAAAATGATGAAATATTCTGAACTTTCATTTCACTTGTAAAGAAATGCCAACAGCAAATCATATTACTCATTAGGCTGTTCAATGAAAGTATGCATTTGTTGTGGCCATAGAGTATTAAATATGATAATGTACTGTTTTTATTATGATGCAGCACCTATTCAAAGTTATATACGTTGCTATTAAAAAACAATTCAATATTACCTATTCAAAGCTATTCAAAATTGATATACGTTACCGCATGTACATTGTCCATACTCTACTCACAGTGTGTCAGATAATCCAATCCTTGTATCCTAATGTGGACAGATTGGTATCAAATAGAAAAAAGTGTTTGCTACATCCCCCATTAAAATTAATCTTTTCGAAAACAGACATCATGACCTTCCCATTACAACCAACACCCAATGTCACTCACTGCATGACTTGGCTTTCTGCCAGTGGCGGCTGGTGTTATGGTTGCAGCATTGCACAACCACCAATACCAAATAACTAAATTATAAAGTAACATACAAAAACATTAAGCAGCTAAAAGTGTCATAAATTTCAAAGGAGAGCTTATTAGATCTACACGGAAATATTTGTGTACAACTCAAATGTGGCGTGCTGGCTGGTGGTTGTAGGCGGCCTTCCAACTTCAATAGTAAATGGCAGAGTTTCCTACACAAACATATGGGAGGACGTGTGCTACACTTCACAATTCTCCTATGTTCCCAATGTAAGTTTGGTGGTTGCAAAATTTCTGTAACGTTCCACTAGTAGCACTGTAGCACAACTTTGTGTATGAAATCTGCACAGCCTTCTTGATTTATAACTTGTGTCAGGTTTAGTGTTTACATTGGTTCAAAGTAAACGTGTACTCGTTGTTTTAGGTTATAAAATTATAGAAATAATTTACTATTATCAAACTGTGATTATGAGAGTTTAATGTTTTTTAACCTCTCTCCCATCCACTCAACCAATTACTGCAACCACCAAAATTTGGAACCACCAGCCGCCACTGCTTTCAGCAATATTTTATTATGCAGAATATTTTGGTTGTGTTAAATCAGTTGTTGATGAATCAGACAAAGATAATGCTTTATCAATTGAGATCCTTCAAAGTCTGTTAAAAGACACAGTGGTGTAAGAAATGAATTGGCACATATTGCCGTTAATTTAAGTTTTTTGTGCAATTCGAAAAAAAAAGCTGGAAAAAACAACAAACCTTAACACAGACTGTGATTGAAAGGAAAATCATTTAACTCACAGGATCAAAAGTTGAAACTTTGTAATATATACTATATTAAAAAAAAAAGGACGAAATTGTAAATAAAATTGTCCAAGTTCTAGGAGCTCAGAAAGTAGACATTGAAAATGTAAGTGTAAGTGATGTTCCTTTTTAAGTATCTAGGCTGACTTCATGTGACACAGAACAGTCCTTTTACCAATAAGCTTTGTTCTGTGATAATCATCAGAGATTTGTAATGGCCAATTTGGAGATGGCGAGTTGACAAACAAGTTTGGTGAGTACTTGTAAACAATTTTTCCTGTTGCAACCTGTTTGATTATGTTAAACTGAAATATAACATTTTTAAATTTTAATATTTTCTCATTTTTAACACATAAAAAAAAAATACTTTCAGTTGTTTAGCACATAAAAATCCGTTCCCTCTTTATGACTCTCACAAGAATAGTTAACACTCCCAACAGATGTGCCTATGACTGACTCCAGAGTGAGAGTAGGTTAGTAGTATAAACAGCAGGAGATGACTCCCTATGTAATTTATAACTTTCTTAATGTTCACTAATTTTCTTAATTTAGGGTGAATCAGAAGCGTAACCATAAACAAATGTACTTGCTGTGATTAACACTGCCATAACTAGATAGAACTAAAAAATTAAATTGTCACTTATATTTGTATGAAATGAAGGATGTGTACATTTTTTACAATACCTAATGAGGTATGATCTGACATAACATCTTAACTGAATTTACTCTTTGCTGTTGTAACGATTCAGACTAGACAAATTTTGATCCAGTCTCTATAATTGTTTACCTTTACTCCAAACTTAACTGGCATGGACTATAGATCTCTTTACATAGGGAAAAATACATACAAACTTATCAAATCTATCCTCTAAGGGACTGTATTTCATAATGATGCTGGCAATTTTATATTCCATGCCATCATCCTTTTCAACTGTTTTGGTTTAATCAGATTCTATTTAAATTGATATCACACTATATGTTACACACCTGCAAACTGCAAAAAAAAACCTGTACACCTCAACAGCTTTGGTCATTAAAATGGGAAATTCAATTCATGCTAAATCCTCAAAACATTATTATGTTGCTATACAAGTATGGCCAATATCTCTTCTGGACTACATTCACCTTACATCTGACTTGTTCTGAAAAGGAATCAAAATAATAAAAATGCAGAATAGTATACTGTTTGATAGTAGTGTTTACAGCAAACCCTAGATTCGGATTTCTTTTTTGCCACAAGAGAACCAGACAATCCCCAAGTGTTACCAATTCATGTCAATAAAGAAGACTCAAACTAGCCTACCAGTGGATAATTGAATCCAGAGTACCACAGAAACTCAACATATTGTTACATAATGCGGAAAAAGTGTTACACCATTACAGAAAATTCTACGTGTTTCGCGGCTGTTCCAGTGGAATCCGGCTGTAATGTTGTGTGTGTACGTGATCTCAACATGTGTTAGTGAGACTCTTCTAGACTTCGCTGGCTGGATCCACTGTGTAAAGACTGGAATCAATTATGCTCTAGTGTAGCACTGATGCGTAATATGAATTATTCTGGAATTTCAGTGGGGTATAAATATAGGCATTCAGTGGCGCTTAGTTCAGATTTAGTGGCGATTTATTTCACTGTGGTTCGAAATATTGTGGCAAGGTGTTATGTGTTTTTAATATTTGTGCGAGACAATTGTAATGCAATTGTGTTTTATATTGGTTGATATTTTTATTGCGTGTGAACAATTTTTATTTGATTTGTTGTAAGAGACTATCTGGAATACAAACTGTTTAATTGTGATAATTAAAGCTGGTGATTAGTGACTTAATTGGTGTCTTGTATTTTGTTTTCCACTGTACCATATGATGATTAGTAGACCGTCATAACAGTGGTGTCAGAAGAGGGATAGAACCGTTAACAGTGGAAACAGTGGACACTTGTAAAAGGCTAGTGTAAATTGTAATTAATCTGTAAACATGGATGCCAGTCAGATGAAAATTTCCAGGCACTGCTGTTGCAGACGGAAAAACGACAGGATGAGAAACGCAGACAGGAGGCGGAAGAAGGAGAAAAACGACAGGATGAAAAACACAGGCAGGAAAGAGAAGAGGCTGAGGAACATCAGAAAGCACTAATGCTGGAAACAGAAGAAAGACAAAAAGTACTGATGCTTGAGTCGGAAGGACGACAGGCATAGGAACGTAAGCACGAAACAGAAGACATCAAAGAGTTAATACAGTAGCAATAGCAGACACAAGAACAAACTGCTGCAGAGTTGGGTCTCCTACAAGGTGAGTTTAATAAACAAGTTACTAAACTATCGGAGGTACAAGAATCAATGACATTAAAATTAGCTGAAGTAGAAAAATCTGTCTCCAGTATTGAAGAATCGATATCTACAAAAATATCTGTCATACAGACCTGAGAAAGTTAAAAAAAAGTTAGTGCCCCCAAAATTAACTAAGTTAACATTAAAGTTAATGCGTGGAAAAAGTAACTGATTGAAGTTAAAGTTAAAATCAAAATTAACTGATTAAAAGTTAAAAATTTATGGTTTCTTTTTTGTTATTTTAATGAGCAAGCTGCTTTTGCTATTGAAATAATTAAGATCATGTTAAACAAATCCACAAATTATACTTTTACAAACAAATTAATTAAAATTTCCAATGCATAAAAATTACTTAAAAAATTTAGCATTGAAAAATTAAGTCATTAATAATTAAAAGTCATAGATGATTTTATTTTAATCATTAAATTATATTCATATTTTTTTTAACAATGAAGGGTTTGCGATGATCAGTCCAAAAAGTTTAATACAAATTTCAAATTATTTGTGTTGTTTCAACTACATCTATTGTCATCATCAGGACCTGTGTACAGATACAAGAAAAAATATCAAACTCAACAGATAAATTAGTTGAGTGAATGTGTTTGTGTATGTGAGTATGCCCGTGTGTGTGCGCATGTGTGAAGGAGTTGAAACTGTTTGTTTTACATCATAAAAAAAAAATAATTGCGTTATTACATATTGCTTTCCTTAAATGCATCGAGAAAATTATAGTACTTCAGACCAAAATTTAAATTACTGCTAATGTAAAAATTTCTTAATTGTATTTGTAATTAATTATAAAAGCAGTAATCAACAATTATATATTAGAATTGGTACAGAAAACATTTCTACATATACATGACTACATATAACATAGTAAAACATATTATAGCTGAATACAGATTGTAGGAATGTTCAGTTATATATTGTGACGTAGCGAAGCGAAGATCTGCTCTCGGCGCCAGCCGAGACGTGACACGAGAAGGCGAGGCGGGCCAATCAGGGATCAGCAGCTGAGACGTGACCATCTAACGTGCTCGAGGCGAGCCCAACCAGGGACCAGCGGCACTCTGATAAGTTCATGCATACGACCTGTCAGGGCATAAAAAGAGCGCCGCTAGAAATTTTGGCGTGAGCTCCGCCGCAGATGGCAAAGAACCCGTGACCCAGTCGTTAAGCGACGATTTCAACAACAGTCCCTTTACGTTCAGCAGCTACTGCGGGACGTAAACTCTGATCGATGGGACTCATACCTTGAGTCTCTTGAAGTCGACCACGCCTCCGTCTGGAGAGCGTTGAGTAGACTGACCCGCGAGAAGAGAACTCGCAACCCGCTGGAAACCCCGAACGGGATTGTGTCTTCAACAGAAGGCAAGGCTGAGGTCTTCGCCGACTGCATGGAGTCGCAATTTACCGTTCATCGAGGCGTTTCGGACTCTGCCCACTCGGCAGAAGTCCGGGACTTCCTATCTGGTTATTTTTCTCGCCCTCCCGCTGGCCCAGACCTCCCGTTCGACAGAGACGAACTCGTTTCGTCTGTCTGCCGACTAAACCGCCGTCGCGCCCCCGGTCCTGACCGGATCGGGGCCGCTGCATTACAATATCTCCCGGCCTCAGGCGTTGACCTCGTGCTCGAGCTGTTCAACTCTTGTCTCCGGCTACAGTACTTTCCCCGCCTGTGGAAAACTGCCAACATCGTTATGATTCCTAAACCCCGCAAGCCGCGCATGCTTCCTGAAAGCTATCGGCCAATATCTCTCTTGCCAGTTATCTCGAAGGTGTTCGAGCGGCTTCTGCTGGCCCGCATCTCGCCGTTGTTGGATAATTTTATCCGCAACGAACAGTTCGGGTTTCGCAGAGAGCACTCGACCACGCTTCAACTAGTCCGCGTGGTAACGCAACTCTCTGACTCCACCAACAGGCGAGCGGCTACGGCCGCCGCACTGCTGGACGTGAGCAAGGCCTTCGATAAAGTCTGGCACGAAGGTCTTCCCTTCAAACTTGCCAACTCCCCCTTACCATCGTCCATAGTGTTTTTCCTCCGGTCGTATCTCAGCGACCGAACCTTCAGGGTGAGCGTCGACGGAACCTGCTCTGCAGTTCGTCCCGTCGCCGCCGGCGTACCTCAGGGATCTGTCCTCGGCCCCGTTCTGTACCTTGTGTACACGAACGACCTGCCTGTCTCGCCCGGTGTCACGTTGTCTTTGTTCGCTGACGATGCAATGTATCATTACAGCTGTGTCCCCGCGTTTTGCGAGCACACAGTTGCAGCGTCAGTTGGACCAGCTTCCGGACTGGCTACGGAAATGGCGGGTGACGATCAATACGGAGAAATCCGAGGCGATCTGTTTCACTCGTAAGTCCATCTCCCGATGCCAGCCCCTCTCCCTGGAAGGGAGGCCTATCGCCTACAAAGAGTTGGTGAAGTATCTAGGCGTTCGGCTCGACCGGCGTCTTTGCTTCAACGCCCACGTGACTGAAACCCTCTCCAAGGCTCGCGGCGTCCGAGCCAAACTTTACCCATACCTCGCGTGCCGCAGCCCCCTGGCGCTGCGCACGAAAGTTACCCTCTATCTGTTGTTTCTCCGGTCTGTATTGACCTATGCGGCACCTGTTTGGTGGTCACTTGTTTCCGCCACCAACAGGCGTAGGCTGGAAAGTTTCCAATCCAGAACCCTCCGTTCCTTGTCGGGATCTCCTTGGTTTGTTAGAAACAGTGTCATTCGAGGAGGTCTACGAGTTCCTACTCTCTCTGCCTTTGTCTGGTCATTAGCTGCGACTCTCTTTGCCGCAGCTGAGACCTCTTCCTTCCCTTACCTCAGGACCATTAGCACCACGCAACCACCTCCCCCTGTCCGGGTCAAACGCCCTCGGGCGATTCTCGACGACCCGCCATAAGTTTAAGTAAACTCCTTAAACCTCAATTTGCATATTCACTATCTGCCCATGCCCCAGAATTTACCTGCAAAGCTGTTTCCTTCCTCCCTTCCTAGTATGCCGACCGCGCTGAATGCCGCTGCTACGCGCTATCACTGGCACGGAGGCTCTCCGCCTCGTGGGGAGCGACCGACGCCTCACGGCGTCTGCTCGCGGGACTGGGAACGGGTGACATGTCACCTGAACCCGTTCATGCGGCAGTGCCCACTGATTGTTCAACTTTAAAATTAAATAAAAATTAAAAACCTTTCTCCCCCGCCTTCTCAGTTAACTGGTTGGCGGTTGTCCATTCCTGTTTTTAGGTACCAGTCGAAGAACCAGAACTATATATATCCACAGGCAGCCATTGGGCTCGACCCAGATGCTGCAGTCATGCACCGGGTGCAAAGAGGCCCCGCTACTATGATGCTACATGCTACATTTTGGCGTGACAGACACGTTCTGGAAGGACCTCCTCTCTTGGACCAGCTCTCTCTGGACGACATCGGAAGCTTTCTCGCTGTTCTCAGCCGCTGCCCTGCTGCCTGCTGCTTCGCCGCTTGGACAGTCAACATCTTTGGCCCGCTTGCTGCTTGACAACAAGAAGACAGAAGACCACAACTCAGCTGGCTGGTGAACCGAGTAGCCAGCACAAGAACAGCTGAGTTCGTCGGACCTTCTAAGGGCCACCAGCCGAGCGACCCTTTTCAGGACCACCATCTTGCCGCTGTAGAGGAAATTAGCCTGCCAGAGCTAATTTGCGCAGCGCATCTGTTTCGCTGACGCCCAGGCTCATAAGTAGCGCTGCCCAGGGCGATCCTTGCAAGTCCCCACCAGTGGTAAGCGACCTTGGATATCGCCTGGGTATAGAGGCCGGTGGACACCTCTCTTGGTAAGGAGAGGTATTCAACGAAGCCGGTCATTAGCCCAGCTCGTAGACAGCCTGAGCGTTCCACTTCCCCTGCACGCGGTCCGGCTCGGGCCGGACCCTAGGTCCCTGGTTACCCCCGGAGGCAGCCTGGCTGCCTCTGGTCGGCGAACCTCCCGCTCGTTGGCAGATATTCCCGGTACGGGCGCGTCAACGAGCACGCAGTCGCTCGCCACTGCCATGCCCCACTCGAGCGACTCGCCGAGTTCTCCGCTGCCTGCGGACCAAGTCGATCCCCGGACGGTTCTGCTGCCCGGTGACGAGACCGACGATTTCGTGGCGCTTGGGCCACGGGGCCGCCCGGTTAAGAAGCCGAGGCGGAACCGGTCCTCCTCAACCTCTTCCTCGGCGTCCGCCATGGAAGTTGTCCCCGCCGATGGCGAACCCGGCACGGAGCCGACTGTGTCCGGCGATGCCCAAGCACCGCCGGCCACTGGTCGCATCCCGCCCGTGTTCGTTCACGGCGTGAACAACATCACCGGTTTTTACCGGCGACTGATAGTGGCTCCCGGACTTTCCCCGGCCAACGTTGACTTGAAGCTCCTTGGGGGCGATACAGTCAAGATCGTTGTCCGAGAAATGGACGTGTACCGCAGCGTTATGGCGTTCGTGGAATCCTCTCAATTCCAATTCCACACCTTCTCACCTAAACACGTGAAACCTTTGTCTTTTGTGCTCAGAGGCTTGGACGTGGACTCTCCTCTCGAGGAAATCCTCGATGAGCTGCGCGAGCTGGGCTACCCGGTTCGCGCGGTGCATCGAGTGTTTGCTCTTGCCGGACCAAGGCGTCCAATTCCCCTGGTCCGCATCATGGCGGAGAATAGCGAGGCAGGCGCAAGCCTACTCTCTCTTACGCGGCTTTTTGGATTCCGCGTTAAGGTAAAAAACAGCCGCGCTCCCGGGGCTCTGCCTCAGTGTTACAGGTGCAAACGCTTCGGGCACCACTCAGAAACATGTTCTAACGCTCCTGCGTGCGTGAGGTGCTCTTTACCTCACGCCAGTAAACTTTGCGATGCACCTGCTTTCAAAAGGTGCATCAACTGTGGCGGAAGTCACCCCGCCAACTACCGGGCATGTCCGGTGTTTCAGCGGGAGCTCGAGCGGCGAAAGCCGAAAGGGCGCCTGCCACCACCGAGGCATCCGGAAGCTGGTTCTAGACCTGCAACCGAGCAGCCAGGCCCTTCGCCTCCTGCTACGGCTGCCGTGTCTTTCGCCACAGTTGCAAATAGGCAACAGAAACGTAGCAAAGGCCCGAAGCAGACACCCGCAGTACAGGCAACCCCAACTCAGGCTCCTTCCCAGGCCCCTGTCCCTCTGGAGAAAAAGCGCCGAAACCTCGCGGCATCTCAAAAAAGTGAGACAGACCAGCCTTTACTAAACATCTCGGTTGTGGAGCCTAGACAACTCAACCCTCCCCAACAACGGAGAATCCTGATCCTGCTTTAGAAGCAGCCTCGCTTGACCTCCCGCCCCCGCGGTTTCCTAATGCAGGCAAAAAGAAACGGCATCGTAAGCCCCGTGGCGCTCGCTCCCGGGCTCCTGCCAACCCTGCCGCACAGTCCAGACAGACTGCGCATCGCGTGAAGACCGACGTAATCGCATCTGTCCCTTTTCCTAGCACCTCCGCTAGAGGCGCTACACCTGACTCTAAAACACCCATGGCTTCCACCAACCCACCGATTGATAAGTCTCGGCGCCCTTATACGCAAACATTATCCGGGCACTCTGCCTCAAAAACCGAACCTGACGACTACCAGGTCGTCAAAGACTTCCTTGCGGTATTTGACTTCCGCAAAGTTGCCCAGACCTTCAGGTCCATCCGCTCCCGCTTGGAGACTGCTGATATAACCGAGAAGTTCATGCTCTTGGTGGAAGCCGCCACTTGTGTAGGACTTCTATGAGTCGGGTCCTCAAACGAGACCTCTCCATTCTTTCCTGGAACGCCAACGGGTTGGCTAACAAGATTCAGGAACTCCAAGAATTACTGGCCCGACTCATATCCGATGTAGTACTACTCAATGAGACCCACTTGACCCCTGCGAATCGGTTATGACTGGCCAACTATGTGTGCTATCGAAACTACAGACCGGGCACTGCTGGTGGCGGTACTGCCGTCGCGGTGAGGCTCAATCTTGAGCATCACCGAGTCGTCTTGCCTGCAACGACTCACCTGGAAGTCACCGCTGTGGAGATGTTGAACACTCTAGGTAGTGTACTCTTGGTAGCGGCGTATAAACCGCCGCAAAAAGAGCTCCTTCACCCCGATCTTGCTGTCGTGTTCGATGCACACAGGAGGGTAATCATGGCCGGCGACCTGAATTGTAAACATCGCAATTGGAACAGTCGTTTGACTGCCCCAAACGGGAAGCGTTTACGCAGGTTTGCTGATTCACGCAGGGTAACAGTGATTGGGCCCGCCCAACCTACTTTCTACCCCTCACAACTCCGCGCGGCTCCCGATGTCTTGGACATAGCGGTGATCCAAGGAATTGACTGCCCGGTCCATGTGTCCGCGCTAACGGAACTATCGTCCGATCATCTCCCCATCTTGTTACACGTCGCTACCCAGCACGTCGTACGCAGAGATGTCAGGAAGGTGGTAGAATGGGACCGCTATGGCCCGGCGTTAAGTCGCCGATTGCCAGAGGCGGGACCACTCGAAACCGTCCGCCAAGTCGACGAGGCGGTTGCCGCGTTTGACGAGGCTGTCGTATCTGCGATCGACGCGTCTTCCAGGATGAAGCCTGGTGACTTCCGGTGTAAGATGTAGTGGTGGGGGGTAATAGTGTGTGGTGGTTGGTCGTTGGGTGTGTGGTGGGGGTTGTTGTCGTCGTCGAGTGGTCGTGGCGGCGGGGCGTCGTCGGGATGTCGATTGGTCGTCGTCCATGTTGGAAAATTGCGACGTTGTCGGGTTGTGCTGGAAAATTGCGACGTTGTCGGGTTGCGCGGTGTGTGCTGGTTAAGCGTCGGCATGGCCAGGCCTCGGCTTGGCCGCGGCTCGGTCGTAGATTGGTCGACGTGTGTCTGTCGATGTGTGCTGGTTAAGCGTCGTCATGGCCGTGGCCAGGCCTCGGCTTGGCCGCTGCTCGGCCGTAGATTGGTCGGCGGCCATGTTGGAAAACCATATTCTGATTGATATGTAATTTTTTTTTTATCGAATGGACATAGAAATAAGTGTAGTCTCGTCCTGCATCGGTTGTAAGAAATTCTCATAACATGTCCCCCCGCGTGTATGCACTGCATAAGTGAAAACCACTGCACTTGTAAAAATTGTCTAACGCACATCATGCATGTAAGATAAATACCATTTTTATTATTCTGATGGGTATGTAATATCTCTCGAGTAGACATAGTAAAAAAGTGTAGTGTATTCTGCATCTCACAAATGAAACTCTCTTTGATTTGATCCGTCGTGTATAAATGAAAACCACTTCACTTGTAAAATTGTGTAACACGCATTATGCATGGAAAACATAATTACCATTTATATTATTGTGTTGGTTACGTAATTTGTGGGGGCGCTCGTAGTAAAAAAAAGTATTGTCTTCTGCTTTGGTCCATCATGAAAAACCACTTCACTTGTAAAAATTGTGTAACACGCATTATGCGTGGAAAAAATAATTACCATTTATATTATTGCGTATGTTCATAGTTGAAAATTATTTCTAACAAAAAAAGTGAGTCGTGGTAGAAAGGAATATTGGCTCATATTCGACAGCGGTCGTCCTTGATTTCGGGCGTGGTTAACTATAGCATCTTTGTCGCCTTTGTCTCGCTGTTTTGTGTCATCAGGTGTGGATTACCTGATACCTTCACTTTCGCATGCATCCATGTGTGGGCTTTTCGGTATAAAATCTGGACGATTTGCTCAGTTAGAATACAAAACATCGCAGGAATCTGCCAGCACATCATTTGTTGAAAGAAGATCTCGTACAGGGTGAGTTTGTTTTAAATTATTTTTCTGTAGTCTATTATTATCAGCAAGCAATTATTTTAAATAAAATTGAATTTTGTTTTTAATTGAAAACGCAACGCTCGTTCTAACAGTTTGTTTTTAAATTATTCTTTAGTTTCTGTATCATGAAGTAATTATTTTAAATTAAAATTGAATTTTTCTTTATAGTGTACAAAACATCGCAGGAATCTGCCAGCACATCATTTGTTGAAAGAAGATCTCGTACAGGGTGAGTTTGTTTTAAATTATTCTATAATTTCTGTAGTCTATTATCAGCAAGCAATTATTTTTAATTGATTGAATAACACGCAACGCTCGTTCTAACAGTTTGTTTTTAATTTAAACATTTTTCTTGCCTCCGGAAACGATTAAGACTATAAAATAGGTTATTTACCTTCTGTCGACGTTTCTTAAAATCCTTTTAGGATAACTCGAGTTTCGACACCATTTGGTGTCATCATAAGATCGGAATATGAATTAGGTTAAAACATTTTGATGCATATGCATCTCATCAGATATTTAAAAAATTAAAACAACACATAACATTATATAAAACAATAAATAGACTATATCACAATAAAATAACATTAACAATAGAATATAAAAACAACGCGGCCGCAAACGAACCTGTACAGGAACGCCCCCACGATGAGACTCAATTATACGGTGTTTTTAAACTATTCTTTAGTATCTGTATCATGAAGTAATTATTTTAAATTAAAATTGAATTTTTCTTTAATTGAATAACACATGAACGGTCGGCGCACAACGCTCGTTTTAGCAGTTTGTTTTAATATTTATTGTTTAATTTCTGTAGTATATTATGAGACAAGTAAAGCAATTTTTATTAATTGATTGTATGTAATAACACATGACGTTCTAGCTTGTACATTGACTGGTGAATAGTTGTACTGTTATTTAGAATAGTGTCAAAGTTCGAAGGACTTTTGAAATCTTTAGTAACTGTACCATGAAGTAATTATTTTAAATTAAAATTGAATTTTTCTTTAATTGAATAACAGATGAACGGTCGGCGCACAACGCTCGTTCTAGCAGTTTGTTTTAATATTTATTGTTTATTTTCTGTAGTATATTATGAGACAAGTAAAGCAATTTTTATTAATTGATTGTATGTAATAACACATGACGTTCTAGCTTGTACATTGACTGGTGAATAGTTGTACTGTTATTTAGAATAGTGTCAATGTTCGAAGGACTTTTAAAATCTTTAGTAACTGTATCATGAAGTAATTATTTTAAATTAAAATTGAATTTTTCTTTAATTGAATAACAGATGAACGGTCGGCGCACAACGCTCGTTCTAGCAGTTTATTTTAATATTTATTGTTTAGTTTCTGTAGTATATTATGAGACAAGTAAAGCAATTTTTATTAATTGATTGTATGTAATAACACATGACGTTCTAGCTTGTACATTGACTGGTGAATAGTTGTACTGTTATTTAGAATAGTGTCAATGTTCGAAGGACTTTTGAAATTAAATACAATGAAATGTTACAGCAATAACGTTTAATTAAAACAAATAAAATACATGTAAGCAAAATATATTACAAGTTAAAATACATAATATGTAAACAGATGCACAATGACAATTGTGTATAATTAAAACAAATTAAGTATATGTAAGCACACTATATTATGATTTAAAATACAATTGCATATAATTAAAAGAAATGAAATACATGTAATTACAAATTAAAATACATATGTAAACGTACACGCATACAATGACAATTGTGTACATTTAAAACAGTTGAAATATATGTAAGCTACAAGTTAAAATACATAATATGTATACACACGAACAAGCGCACACAATGAATTGCAATGACGATTGCTTATAATTAAAACAAATGAAATACGCCTAAGCGTTACATGGTAAATAATCCATACACATTCACATACATTATGAAATACAAATATAATGGTTAATAAACGTGATATTTCAATCTATTGTCCCTGGATAGTGGCAATTACAGCATTGCTCGTAAATTCCTTCTATTGGATATTTTACCTCCATTACTAGTTCCATAACTTTTTTGTATTCTATAGCGCTAATGGCCAAGCACTTAGCAACGATATTTCAATTTAAAATACAGTATGTAAACGCACTCACAATTGCGTATAATTAAAACAAATGAAATACATGATATGTAAACGCACATACAATGACAATTGTGCAAATTTAAAACAGTTGAAATATATGTAAGCACATTATATTTGAAGTTAAAATGGCACACACACAATGAATTGTAATGACAATTGCTTATAATTAAAACAAATGAAATACGTCTAAGCGTTATATATTAAACAGTAAATAATACATAATGAAATACAAATATAAATGTTCAGTCCATCGGATCTTAGTCTAAAATGTCCACCACGTAAGCCCTGTCTTTTTCTCCACGGTATACGAGATGTAGTGAATATGGCGTTAAATTTTTTAATTCGTCGTCATCGAAAACTCCCGCGTATCTCTTCGGCAGATAAACGCGATATTTCAATCTACTCTTCCTGTAATCCTGGATAGTGGCAATTACAGCATTCCCGTATTTTTTTTCTGTGTTTTGAAGTTCTTCTATTGGGTATTTTACTCCCATTACTAGATCTTTAATTTTTTATATTCAATAGCGCTGATGGCCGCGAACTTAGCAACGAATGAAGTCATTTTTCCAAATGAAGAACTGTATTCCGCTTGCACGTCTGTCAAGGTCTGAATTAATAACGCTTGTTGGTACCGGTATAA
This sequence comes from Magicicada septendecula, assembly GCA_034769895.1. Taxonomy (NCBI): domain Eukaryota; kingdom Metazoa; phylum Arthropoda; class Insecta; order Hemiptera; family Cicadidae; genus Magicicada; species Magicicada septendecula. Next base: position 286,661,891 of record CM068368.1, read on the forward strand.
GAAGGGAGAATGTTGAGGAGGGGAAAACCGGTCAGCGCAGGGGAGAGGGAACCAGTCCTCGCGGTTATTATTAACCCTGTGAAACAGGATGCAGCTGCTTTCCCACGCCATGTTCAGCGGGTAGGAGGGGGAGGAGACGAGCTGGTTATTTTTTTATACGTCTAGACAGGGTGATGTCATCGACTCCACTCGAGCGTGTGGGAACTAGTCGACGACGTTAATTATTTTTTTATGCGCCTAGACAGGATGATGACATTGACACCAGTCGCACGTGTTCGAACGAACATGTCGGTGGCACTAATTTTTTTATACGTCTAGACAGGTTGATGTAATGGAATTCCACAGAGGGCGAGGAGGGGGGTAGGCGACGGCTGATATTATTACGTAAGCGCTAAACAACAATGTATCCAATTAGTAATTTTCCAGAAACATATTGATTACTCTAAAATCCGATACAACAACCCACTCGCGTAAAGCGTGTACTCTATTATTTGTGCATATTTCCGGAAATGAGTGGTGCGCGAGACAGGCTGTTCCATGTATTGAATGTAATTGTTCGAGTTTGCGACAACCGAAATCTTCTAAATTTGTAATATTGTAATGTACGATACGCTTCTCCAGAAATCTTTTTTTTTGCAATCCTTCTACGAACACATAGTTAAAAGGAAACGTATATTTTACTAATATCGACACAAGATGTTCGTACGATGTGTCCCCGTCCGTCCACTTTAGACCATGATAATAGTCCGTTAACCATCGGTTTGTCCTCACGTGTTTGTGGTTCGAAACGATCGTGTCCACTGGAGGTGCAAATATCCAATGCCTGCTGGCAAATGCGGTGACGTCCATAACGGCTAGTTCCTTAACGAGTTCGTTACCATCGTTGTCGATGAAACAGTGAAAGTCAAGTATGACTGCTAGCTTGTCGTTGGTCATCCTTTTTCGTTACAAACAACGTGTTCGGTGTCACTAGGAACGCTGCCGATCCGTCCGTCTTGCGGAACAGACACGTTGTATGTCGGGAAAAGTTCGTAAAATATTTTTTCGGAACGTTTACTTTGTACCTTACCTGCTCGTCACGGATCACTGCAACAAATTTCTGTGTCAAAACGTCGTATACAAAAATTTCTATAGGGTACAGTACTGCGTGCTTTAAGTCACTGCAACGCCTGTACTCGTACGGAGTTAACAGCTCCATGCGTCCGTCCTCAACGCGTACTCGTCAAACACTGAGGTATGCGAGATTGGTGGTGGGGGGGGTATAAACACTTCTGTCTCAGCAGTAGCATAGATTTTCAAACGCAGTAGTCACTATGCGATGAAATTAAAGCGTGAAAACGAACTAGATATACGCTCTCATGTAAGCGGTGTTTGCGGTTCTACATAAGGGACACGTATTTAGTGTGATGGCGCAATTGACGCATGTGACAAAATGTCGACAGGGAATAAGTACAACTTCAAGATTTTGTGCGTAACAAACTTTACACAATGTATCACGATTCGAGCCCCCTTCTTCGTTTTTTATATTCTCTTTGAACGTGTCGGTGCGTTGTTCTTTCACTGCTGCCGCTGCTGCTGCTGCTACCGGTTCGGTAACGATGCCCAGTGCCTTGATGATAAATTTTTTATCTTTCACTAACATTACGTAAGAGCACACAGGGAAATGACGTGCGTGTTCTGTCCAAGCATTTTCTCCATGTTCCCATTTGTTTAAACCGCCTCCACAGCAAAAACAAATCACTCTATCGTTGCATCCGCTGTAAAAGAAACCCGCTTCTGCTATTTCTTTAGGCGTTATCGTCAAAGATATAGGCCATTCTTTAAAACTCTTTAAACGGTTTTCAAAGATTCTGTAACGCTGGTATGGGGATATGATTTTTTGAATTAAGGCGACTTGCACTTCTTTATCGTCCGGTGATAAGGACTTGATAATCTATGTCGGTTCACCGCACTGTCTGAAATAGCGGTTGTTGTTGTTGGGATTGTTATCGTCATCCTCGTGATCGTTCAAAAGCATCTTGCGCGTCCTCTCGCGACACGTGCCGATGAAACACTGAGTGAAGAATAGGGGGGAGGGGATAATAATAAGACATTTCGCCTTCCAGGGTTACGGGTATTAAGAAAATAAAATACATGAAAATTTATTACATTTTTTTAATAAAAAAATCACATACATGTAATGCATACATAACATTCTAAAAAGCAACATTCTATTTACAGCAAAAACAATAATATACAGTAATCGTTTAATTGTGTCTGCGCACCGTGTTGGATAACGGAATGTACACGTTGAGCGAATCGTGCAGTATCAAGCATTAGGCAGCGGTTTGAGCGGGGAAATTGTCCGATGACTCGAATTCCAATCTGACGTCGACTGGTGAAGACTTGAGCGACTCCTGCTGTCTGCTACAATCGAAGACGAATAGCGGTGCTTTCGTTATGAACTCGGTCGGTGTTAGAAGTACGTTGGGTTGACTTCTATGGTAGTAAGGTTTTTGAAATCGTATATACATGTCGTACAGCAATGCGTACGTCCGTTATCGATATCCAGGTTCAGGTTATCGTACGGGTAGTATTTGTCGTTCAGAAAGAGTCTAGCGTTAGTCACCTTGCAGTGATCGAATTCGCCTGCGTGTTTCTTCAGATTGTTCTTTCTGGCGGTCTGGAAGGTGAAGTATCACGTATCGCGGTTTCTCCAGTTGTGTCGTTGTTTTCACCGTCGACGTCTGTCTGTCGGTCGTCGGTAAAGCCGGGTACTCATGCAGTTCGCAACTGCGAAACGGTAAGAATAGCGGTAGGTCCTTGCGTATGATTTCCAACAGTCGTATCCGCACTTCGTTGTTCACGTACACGAAAGGAATCATCCAAGAAATTTTGGTCAGTTCTATATCAGCGTTAGCGGGCGTATCCGCGGACGAGAACAGAGCGTTAACGTCGGTGGAAGTGCGCAACAGTATCAGTTCCTGTTTCATGTTTAATATTACCTGCGTGAAATCCTCGGCGAATGTCATCAGCATCCTCAACGGTATGCAAAAGTTGAATTCCCCGTTTTTACCGGTCAGCGTTAGCTTGTTAGCTGCGGGAGCAACCCAACCGGCGTTTTGCATCGAAGCAACTTTCTGTTTGCCGGCAGATAGCACGGTTTAAATAGTGGACGTGATGTCGACGCTCTTGGTACGATCCACTTCCACGCCGGCCAGTTTGTAACGGATTTCTTCGAAGAGAAACGCGATCGCGTTATTGACCATTTTCACGTTCACGGTATCGGTGCTGCCGGTCTTTTTGCTCAACTTGCATTCAATGTACAGGAAACTTTCCATCGGTAAAGTGAAGACTTCCTGTTGCAGGATAGGTATGCGTATCTCATCGTTATTTCCGTATCGCGACGCCGACGCGTACGGTGCGTGAGGATGATATTCGTAGTGTGTGATGTTGTCTTCAAAAAATGGTCGGCGTTCGACCGATAAGACGATACCGCTGTCCGCCATGTTACTTGTTTTTCTTGATTTTGAATCCTAGTGAAATCAGGTAGCGCCGGTTAGTTGCTGTTAACCGTGTCAACGACGAACGTCTACTGATACCTTTACCGAAAGTGTCGTCCTCTTTTATCTTGTGGTGCGAGCCGCCGCCACCGCTCTTCATCACTGGGGTATCGGTGAAATAAAATCCCATGATTACTACGTACGTTTCAAATGTATACGCGCGGTGATGACTTCGCCTTGAAAATTCACGATATCACCGTCCTGATCGTGTACGGACACTGTAACGTTACGCAAGTGTAGTACGTTAAGTGGAAAATAAATGACGTTTCTGGGCGTTTCGACTATCTTGAATCCTGGCTCGACCGTCAGATAGAACGAGTGCAGTATATGCTCGTTTCGTCCCGCCTTGTACGAACCTTGTACAGCGTTACACCTTATCTCCAAAACGTTCACTTTGTTAATGTTTACGGGCGCGTCCGACGTGTGTAATATATACGCTTCTAACTTACGGTTCTTGGAAAAACCCAACATGGTACCGATCGTGTGTTCCGTACGCCCGAAATCGATCTCGTATGAACAATAAAGTTCGCATTTCAGTGTGTTGTTGTTGGGTCGTACAGCAAATTTCGGGTCTGATAGTGCTTTCTTCAGGTACATTTCGATATCGCTGATTTCGTACACACCGGTCGGTAGTAGGGGGAAACTGACAGTTCATTGCCGGAAGTGACGTCACACGGCGGGAAATTCAAAAATTGTGGTGGTGGGGGTAACCATGCGGTAGTTGGCTTTCGGCCATGTTGTCGTCGGCCAGCCTAAAGTGGGGTAATGTGTGCGTTGATTGGCGGAGGCGTGGCTATGTTCGCCGTTCGCCGTTCGCCGTTCGCCGTTCGCCGTTGACGTCGTCATCGTCGCTGGGCGGTGGCCTGGTGGTGGCTTGATGGCCGCCCGTCGTGTTGGGTCGGCGGCGGCCATGTTGGAAAAGCGGCGATGTTGTCAAGTAGTGTAAGAGTGTAGTGGTTAAGGTACGGCCGGGTTGCCGATTCGTGCATGTGTTATAGTGTATGGTTATGTATATGTAAGGGGTTTTTCCGGAAGTTCGGCCATGTTGGAAAAGCGTCGTCGGTGTTGCCAACTTGTCGACGTTGTCGGCTCGGTGTTATAGTGTACGGGTTGAATATATAACTGCCGCCATTGTTGCCAACTCGGTGTTATAGTGTACTGGTTTCGTATATATTTACACTGCCGTGCCGATATCGTCGATGTTGTGTCTATGTGTTAAGTAAATGTATAAACAGATTGAAAAAAAAACATGGTTACTCCCACCACCACAATTTTTGAATTTCCCGTCGTGTGACGTCACTTCCAGCAATGAACTGTCAGTTTCCCTGTAAGAAACACACATGATATGGTGGAGTTATTTTTTACAACAGAATGCTGACAGACCACTCGTTATTACTGGTGTGTATGTAATATAATAGGGACAAACGGTAGTTGGCTCCCACATGCATTTTTTGAATGTAGCAGTTGACTCCCACGTGGATTTTGCAGCTGTCTAGACATCTGTTTAGCGAGTCGCTAAATTAATTGCATCCGGCTGTCTGAGCGTAGAATTAATTGCTGCCATCTGTTAGTTGTCTCCGTCTGTCTGAGCGTATAATTAATTGTCGCCGTCTGTCTGAACATATGTTAATGTTGGGTGTGAACGAATTTAAAGGCGTACATAAATTATTGTGTGAACAAGCCAAGCTAAGTGTGCGTGGCAGCTGTTACTTTTTTTGTTGATGATGTAATCGGCTCCGTCTGTATGACCATCTGTTTATCGCAGCGTGTGAACGTGGTCGCACATAAATTTTTTTTTTAATAACAGAACAAACAGGATGTCTGACACCATCTGTTATCACAGCGTGTGGGAATTAGAACGCAGACCGAGCTAAGTGCGTGTTCATGACTTTGTGTGTGGGAGCTTTTTTTTTGTTGTTACCATCTCTTTCGTGTACATCCTTGGAATACTATATATAAGCCTGTACGAACTGCTCTCCAAGGCACATAGTTCGTCGCGAGACTCAACTGGAACTTGTATAAGGTCAGTTTGATTTTTAAATATTCTTTAATTTCTAAAGTATATTATAATCATACAATTATTGTTTAATAAAATTGATTTTTTTTAGAATAGTGTTAATGTTCCAAGGAATTTCGAAATTAAAAAACAATAAAAAGGTTAAAGCAATACTGTTTAATTACAAATAATTAAAATACATGTAATCAAAATATATTACACTTTAAAATACATAATATGTAAACGCACACAGTAGTGAAAATTACAAAATGTAAACATGTGCACTATGACATGACAAATATGTACAAAAAATGAAATAAACACACATAGTAGTGACAATTAAAAAAAATACAATTGTATACAATTATATCAAATGAATTATGTGTAAGCACATTATTTTAAATATTATTGGTAAACGTGTGCAATGACAATTATGTACAAATATATTTGTTAATTCTGAAGATGTCTAAAGTGTACAACATGTAAGCCTTGTTTTATTATCTAGGCATAATCAAATGAAATATGTGTAATCACATATATTATTTATAATTAAATGAAATACAACTAAGTACATGTTAATATATATATATATATGTAATCGTACGTGACAAATGAAGATGTCCATTCGATACTACTGTACAATTTCTACTATGTAAGCTCTATCCTTTTCTCCGCGATAAATTAGTTGCAGCGAGCACGGTACTAAATTTTTTAATTCATCATCTTCAAAAACACCTGCGTATCTCTTTGGTAGATATACACGATATTTTAGTCTAGGGTCTTTGTAATCTTGAAGAGTGACGAGTACAGTTTTAGCGTATTTTGCGTCTATATTTTGCATTTCTTCTATCGGATATTTTACACCGATTATCAATTCCTTTATTTTTTTATACTCGATTGCGCTAATAGTAGCAAACTTTTCAGTGATTGATGCCATTTTAAAATAAAGAACTTATAATAATTTGCGGTACGTCTCTCAACGAATGAACGATTAACGCTCGTGCGCAGTGGAATATATAGGGTGGTAGTTGTGGAGGTGGAAACCGGAGAGGGGGAAACCACTCAACGCACAGTAAGCGTTTATTTTTAACCGTGTGAACAGGTCACGAGCTGATTCCTCACGGGTCGATGGGTAGGTGGGGAAGAGGGGAGTCGGTTATTTTTTTATACGTCTAGACAGCACTTGTGCTTGTTCGAACATGTCGTCGACGTTAATTTATTTTTAACTGTGTGAACAGGATGCAACTTGATTTCTCACGGTTCGATGGGTAGGTGGGGAAGAGGGGTGTCGGTTATTTTTTTTTATACGACTAGACAGCGGTCGCGCTTGTTTGAACACGCTAATTTATTTTTAGACAGATGATGTAATCGATAGAAAAGCGACGACTGTTTTTTTTTTTTTTATGTAAGCGCTAAACAATAATGTTAGTAATTTATCAGAAACGTATTGACTATTCTAAAATCTGATACAACCCACTCGCGTAAAGCGTGTACTCTACTATTTGTACATATTTCCGGACATAAGCGGTGCGTGAGACAGGCTGTTCCGTGTATTGATTGTAATTGATCGAGTTTGGGACAACCGAAATCTTCTAAATTTATAATATTAAAATGCACGATACGCTTCTGTAGAAATCTTTTTTTTTGCAATCCTTTTACGAACACGAAGTTAAAAGGAAACGTATACTTTTCTAATATCGGTACAAGATGTTCGTACGATGTGTCCCCGTCCGTCCACGTTAGTCCATGATAATGGTCTGTTAACCGTCTGTTTGTCCTCACGTGTTTGTGATTCGAAACAATCGTCTCTACTGGATGTGTAAATATCCAATGCCTGCTGGCAAATGCAGTGACGTCCATAACGGCTAGTTCCTTAACGAGTTCGTTTCCATCGTTGTCGATAAAACAGTGAAAGTCAAGTATGACTGCTAGTTTATCCTCGCACATCCTTTTTTCGTTATATACAACGTGTTTGGTTTTACTAGGAACGTTGCAGATCCGTCCGTCTTACGGAACAGACACGTTGTATATTGTGAAACGCTCGTAAAGAATTTGTTCGGAACGTTTATTTTGTACTTTATATTTTCGTCACGGATCAGTGCAACAAATTTACATGTCAGAACGTTGTATACAAAAATTTCTATAGGGTACAGTACTGTATGCTTTAAGTCACTGCAGCGTATGTACTCGTATGGAGATAGCAGCTCCATGCGTCCGTCTTCAACGCGTGCTGTTCAAACACTGAGGTATGCGATATTAGCGGAGGTTGTATAAAACACTTTTGTCACAGCAGCATATATATTTTCAAACCTGGTGTTCAATAGACGCGTGAAAACGAACTAGAAATACGCTCTCATGTAAGCAGTGTATGCGGTTCTACATAAGGGACAATTATGTAGGGTTATGGCGCAATTCACACATGTAATAAAATGTCGACAGGGAATAAGTACAACTTCCACGTTTTGTGTGTAACAGACTTTGCACATCGTATCACGATTCGAGCTTTCTTCTGTTTTTTATATTCTCCTTGATCGTGTCGGTGCGTTGTTCGTTCTTTGTTGTCACTGCTACAGCTGTTGGTGCTTGCGCTTCGGTAACGATACCCAGTGCCTTGATGATAAAATTTTTATCTTTCATTAACATTACGTAAGAGCACGCAGGAAAATGTCGTGCGTGTTCCATCCAAGCATATTCTCCACGTTCCCATTTGTTTAATCCGCCTCCACAGCAAAAACAAATCACTCTATCGTTGCATCCGGTGTAAAAGAAACCCGCTTCTGATAATTCTTTAGGTGTTATCGTTAACGATACAGGCCATTCTTTAAAACTCTTTAAACGGTTTTCCAAGTTTCTGTAACGCGGGTACGGAGATGTGATTTTTTGAATTAAGATGACCTGTACTTCTTTATCGTCTGGTGATAAGGACTTGATTGATGTAGTCGTCGCCGCTTCACCGCATTGTTTGAAATAGCGGTTGTTGCTGTTGTGATTGATATCGTCAACATAGATATCGTGTGAAAGCATCTTGTACGTCCACTCACGACTCGTGCTGATGAAACACTGAACGAAGAATAGGGAGAAGAGGAAAATCGTTTTCCCCCTCCACAAAAATAAAATACACGAAAATTGATTACATTACATTCTATTTACAATAAAATAAAAATACATGAAAATAGATTACATTTTTTTTAATTAAAAATTACATTCTAAAAAAGCAAATTTCTATTTACAGTAAAAAAAAAACATTAATATATAGTAAGCGTTTAATTGTGTCTGCGCACCGTGTTGGATAACGGAGTGTACACATTGATTGAATCATGCAGTATCAAGCAGTAGGCCGCTGTCTGAGCGGGGAAATTGGTCGATGACTCGAATTCCAATCTGACGTCGACTGGTGATGACTTGAGCGATTCGTCCTGTCTGCTACAATCGAAGACGAATAACGGTGCTTTTGCTATGAACTCTGTAGGTGTTAGAAGTACGTTGGGTTGACTTCTGTGGTAGTACGATTTTTGAAATCGTGTATACATGTCGTACAGCAATGCGTAACGTCCGTTATCGATATCCAGGTTCAGGTTATCGTACGGGTAGTATTTGTTGTTCAGAAAGAGTCTCGCGTTTGTCACATTGCAGTGATCGAATTCACGTGCGTGTTTATTTAGATTGTTTTTTCTGGCGGTCTGAAAGGTGAGTATCACGTACCGCGGTTTCTCCAGTTGTGTAGTTGTTTTCACTGTCCAAGTCTGTCTGTCGGTCGTCGGTAAAGCCGGATACTCGTGCAGTTCCCAACTACGAAACGGTAAGAATAGCGGTAGGTCCTTGCGTATGATATCCAACAATCGTATCCGTACTTCGTTGTTCACGTACACAAACGGAATCATCCAAGAGATTTTGGTCAGTTCTATATCGGCGTTAGCGGGCGCATCCGTGGACGAGAACAAAGCGTTAACGTTGCTGGAAGTGCGCAACAGTATAAGTTCCTGTTTCATGTTTAAAATAACATGCGTGAAATCCTCAGCGAATCCCATCAGCATCCTCAACGGTATGCAAAAGTTGAATTCCTCGTGTTGGCCGGTCGGTGTTATCTCGTTAGCTGTAGGAGCAACCCAACCGGCGTTTTGCATCGAAACGATGTCCTGCTTGCCGGCAGATAGCATGGTTTTAATAGTGGACGTGATGCCGACGCTCTTGGTACGATCCACTTCCACACCTAACGGTAACGGATTTCTTCGAAGAGAAACGCGATCGCGTTGTTGATCATTTTCACGTTCACACTACCGGTGCTGTCGGTCTTTTTGCTCAATTTGCCTTCAACGTACAGGAAACTTTCCATCGGTAAAGTGAAGACTTCCTGTTGCAGTATAGGTATGCGTATCTCATCGTTATTTCCGTATCGTGACGCTGACGCGTACGGTGCATGAGGATGATATTCGTAATGCGTGATGTTGTCTTCGAAGAATGGTCGACGTTCAACCGATAAGACGATACCGCTGTCCGCCATATTACTTGTTTTTCTTGACTTTGAATCCTAGTGAAATCAGGTAGCGTCGGTTAGTTGCTGTTAACCGTGTCAACGACGAACGTCTACTGATACCTTTTCCAAAAGTGTTGACCTCTTTTATCTCGTGGTGCGAGCCGCCGCCGCCACCGCTCTTCATCACGGGGGTATCGGTGAAATAAATTCCCATGATTACTACACACGTTTCAAATGTATACGTGCGGTGATGACTTCGCCTTGAAAATTCACAATATCACCGTCCTGATCGTGTACGGACAGTGTAACGTTACGCAAGTGTAGTACGTTAAGTGGAAAATAAATGACGTTTCTAGGCGTTTCTACTATCTTGAATCCTGGCTCAACCGTTGGATAGAACGAGTGCAGTATATGCTCGTTTCGTCCCGTCTTGTACGAGCCTTGTACAGCGTTACACCTTATCTCCAAAACGTTCACTTTGTTAATGTTTACAGGCACGTCCGACGTGTGTAATATATACGCTTCTAACTTTCGGTTCTTGGAAAAACCCAACATGGTACCGATCGTGTGTTCCGTACATCCGAAATCGATATCGTATGAACAATAAATTTCACATTTCAACGTGTTGTTGTTGGGTCGTAGAGAAAATTTTGGGTCTGCTAGTTCTTTCTTCAGGTATGTTTCGATATCGCTGATTTCGTACACACCGGTCGGTATATTGACGAGTTCTAACGTTTTACGTGCTCCCTTTAGTACGGGAAAGACGTTGTTTCTTCCGCTTTCCACGTTCGGTATAGAGTTGTACGTGGTAAAGTCCAGCAGTCCCGCGTACCATTCACCGTTCGTCAGTTCAAGCGATGTCAAAAACTCTAAACATAAATGTCCGCAGATGACCGTGTTCGATGGCTGTTTCTGTGCGTAATTGTAATGAACGTCGGTCACGTTCGATCCAAAGTACCGTATTAGCTCGACAGGAGGGCGCAGATTGCCGAATCCATCAAAGTACCAGACTCTGTCGCCTCGCTTCTTGTAGCATACCCAGTGCGTGCCCGGTCCGGTAGCGTCGTCCAGATTCACGATTGCGCTTTCGTTCTCCCACGGTGATGTACTAGGAAGTTCGTCGCGCATGTACACGCCTCTGAAATAAGGTATACGCAATAGTTTCGTGTACTCATAAAGATCTCGATCGGACAACGGACGCACGGGTATTTTGATTAGTTTTTTCGGTACGGTCGAAGGTATAGTCCTAAAGCCTTTTTACCACCGGCCCGTCTTCGTCGACGTCCTGTCCCAGTTGTCGTTGTCCTCCTCCTCCTCTTCCTGATTATCGTGCGTCGAACCGGCTTGCGTCGTCTGGTGCGACGTTTACGCACACCGCCACCGCAGCATAGCCCGCTGCCTAACGCCGATTTCGCCTTCATCGCTGCTGCTACGGCTGCCGCGTACGCTCTTTCACTGATGCCTGAATTCAAAGCTTTCACTCGTTCCCACGCTTTACCGGCTAGCACACGATCCGCTACACGTCGTCGTTCGTTGTCCTTGTACTTGCTGTAAGCGATATCGTGTTCACGACAAGCTTCGTGCAACTCGTTGATTCCTCGATCACCGCGAGCCAATCTCTGCTCTAGTTTCGTTCCGGGTCCACAGAACCTGTAGCCGGGCAGATGTAGTTCCACCGGTAATACGTCCACCGCTCGATTGATCAGTGTAGGTACTGACTTCGCAACGAATGGTACCGCGCTTTTAACTATTTTTCCGATAAGACCACTCCCTCCCTTTTTTTTTCGGCTACGTAGTTCGTACATGACTACTGTTTCGCTTGCTCTCGATAAAGGGATCTCCAATCGTGCTCGTCCTTAGATTTGTCCAGATCACTAATCAACTCGTTCGTCTCCGCCTTGTTCGTAAGTAGTAAGTCCGCCTCTTCGGCACCAAGTGAAGTACGCGCTGCGTGCTTATGCAATTTATAGATATACGATACCACTTTCTCCCAACGATGTTGGAACACTTTTGCAAGTTTGTACGTTTCGCTCTTCGCGTACCGCTTCGCCTCCTTCAATTGACGTGCGTTCACCGCGTCCGTAGCCCGTGCGCCACCGTCGCCAACGTTTAGAATAGTCTTTCCTTGTGCGTTGAAATAAGCGTCGTTTACCGCGGTGATCGTGTGTCGGTTCAAAACTTCCAAATTCACCGCGTCCTTGTTGTTGACTGGCGGCGCTAACTGTGTTATCCGCACGTTACCGACCATTAGGTTAGAGTTCGTATCCTTCGGTATGTTTTTCGAGTCCACGTATACTTTGGTCGCAGCGTCTCTCGCACGAATCGGTTCCCTCAGAGACTGTATGCGATGGTCCCGCGCGTCGACGACAGCTCCGTTCTTCTTGTTCGGTACCAGCTGTGTGAAACGTAAGCACGAGTAGTCTACGTACTGCTTGTTGACAGCGTCCCCGAGATCGACGGGAGCGCCGACGTTGACGAGCTTACGACCTTTCGCGTCTATTCCTTGCGTCGTCGTCGACGACGGATCGTCGGCAAACAGACAGTGGTCACGCACGAAGCGCAGTGGAACGGCATCGTTACCGTCTTGCGGTTCGCCCAAGTTATGTATTTTTTTCCCCGCTACGTCGAAGTGCCCGTCCTCGGTCATCGTGATACCAATATCCTCCCGTAGACTGCGACGCGTCTCCCTTCGCGCTCTGACAGCGCTCTGGTGTCTGCCGAGTTTGTCAACACTCATCTCGTAAATGATGCGTCTCGTCCGTTGTTCACTGCATTTATACGTACTCGCGTAATAAATCGATTAGTTTTGATACGATCGTACCGTCTATGCATTTTATTCCGACAACGGAGAGTCCGTCGCTATGTTTTCCTTTTACGATCGTATTTAAAAATTCATCGTACACGTATACGTGTGCGTCTTTGAAGAAATAAATCTTTCCTTCGATGTATCGGAACGCGCTGTCGACGGCTTCTGGTAAGCCAACAAAACGATCTTTAACGTATCCATGTTTCTTGATCGTGAACGTGCACTCGTCTATTTCGCCGTAATACATATCGTTGTACAACAGAAGAGTTCGACCCGTGTACGTGTGTATCGCAGCGTTTATTTTCGTCATCGTGCGAACACCGAGCGTTGTGATCGAACGCGGATACCCGTTCAGCGGTTGCAGACTGTGTATATCGAACATGTATACGTAGTTGTCTATGAAGAGCACCACTTCTTCGGTTCGCGGTCTCTGGTACATCGCTGAAACGTTGGTGAACGTCAACGGTAAAAACGTCAACCAATCCGTCAACAGAAGCGGCGACGACGGACTCGATCGCTTCGACTCGAGATCCAATGTCCACAAAAAGTTATCGTGCACAATATACAGGTGTCTGTTGATTATTAAAAATTGATTAACGTTCTTTAGCCGACATAAATCCGTCGTCCGAACGGTGTCGTTCGTTGTCGTCGCCGTCGTCGTTGACGGCGTCGTCGTAGCTGGCGGCGGCGGCGGCGGCGGCTTCCCGTACAAGCGTTGAATGCCTTTTATATCGTCGTCTCTCAGTCGAACGGAGCGTCCGAGCGTAATACGTAGAACGGGTACATGATCGAATCCTTCTCGAGGGAATGAGACAGTCCTAACGCGTGTCCAATTTCGTGCGTTAACACCTGAAGAAAACTGGTCTGATCGTCCGGTATTTCGGTTGCGTTCGTATAATTCCACGATTCGTAGTAGTCCATGTGTATTTCGGAAGTGTTATACGGTAAATCGGGCGGGTAGTAAGCGTGAGCGAGTATACCTCCTCGCCCGTCAAAATCGTACCCGCAGATCGTGCACCTGGAAGTCAGACACCTGTGTTTAAAATATTTCATAGCAATGACCATGTCGGCGTTTATGTCGTTGGGTCGATATTCGAATTCCAGGTTCGAATGTTTCTGCCATACAGCGAACGCTTGTCGCGACGCTTCTATAGCGCTGGCGCTACCGTGAAAGAACCGCCACGACAAACGTCTCTTGGCCCACGGTGTTCGTAAGGTGTACGACACGAAATCTTCGTTACCGCATCTCCGCGCACGCATCAGATTCATCGTTTCGTTGTTCAATTCTCCATTTACGGTTAAATTGTAATTCACTTGAAACGTGCGAAGGTAGGCGTCCATATCGATGGTGGCGTTGTCCGTGAGTCGTAAACTATCGTCGGGCACGTATCCGTATCGCACCAAGTAATCTATAGCGAAATCAACATCGTTAGCGTTAACGCTCGATGCGACAACGGCACTTGTGCACACGATAATAAACAGTAGCACGATATCCATGTTGTCACAACCAAACGTGGAATGTCCCCGGCGCATGTACGACAGTATTATTTATACACTTTATCGGCTTTCAGAATCGAATAGGGAGCACATCGACTACTTTCGACCCTTGTGAATCCTAACGGTGCTGTGAATCGTTTCTTCTTTTTTACAACGTACAGACCGTCGCGCGGTGTGTAGTAGTACACTGAACCTTGTTCTGTGTGTAACTCTTGTCGTCTTTCTATTATCAGCTCTTCGTTGTTGTATTCTTTCCGCGCCAAGGTCAGCACGTACATCATCTCTGATTCAACGTCGACTATGAAAACAAAAGCATCCGTTCTGTATTTATTTTTAACGGATGCTTTGGTCACAAAATAATGCAAGGGATACAGTTTAGCAGTGACCATTTCGTTAACGTTAATGTACATACGTGGCATTAACGAGTCCTTTAAGATTGATTCCATCACGACGATGCTGCTGCTGCTAATGTCAGATGATGATATATACCGCTCTTATTATACGATTATGTCTGCTTCACGTAGTTCTTCCACTATGGAGACGATTTCGTTCGTGTGCCCACTGTTTCCAACACGTTGTGATGCCATTAACAGTCGCAATCTGTCCACCAGTTCGTTCGGATCGTCCCAGTGCACGTAATCGATTTTGTCTTTTTTTCTCGTTAGCGTCATATACGATGTATCGATATTATTATGCCCCTGTCCTGTACGTTTCGGTGGAAACAGTTGCGATATTATTCGTTTATACTTTACACCTCTGTTCGCGTTCACCTGTGCGTTCGCTAAGTAATACTGCTTATGCGCGTTGGTGTTACGCAGTATATCTTTGTACGCTTTCAGATCTGATTCCTTGTAAATATTTTCATTAGGATGCTTCATGAACACTAGTTCGTAGAGTCCTGGTGTACCTTTGTATCGTTTACCGTTGATAAGAATCGTATCGTCCGTTTCGATTTCGAACTGTGAATCACCGATCATCCATTTTCCGTTTTCGTGTCTTACACCGTACGTATAGTCCATCAGACGATCGCGTTCGGACGAAACGATCATACGCATGTACTTGTTCGCTAATGATTCGCTGTCGTATTTGTCCTGAAAATATCTACGCGCTTCACGTCTTCCTTCCGGTGTGTCTAGCATTTTTTCAATGTTGAGACTGGGATCGCCCTCATCATCATCATCATCATCGTCCAATGTTTCGGCTATCACAGGCGTTTTCAGGAAACGCGGTGGCTTCGTTCGGGAACGAGATGGTGTTCCCGCATCGATTTTACTAATTGCACCTGTCGGATCCTCTTCCTTCTCCTCTTCCTCATCCTCTTCACGTTTCATCTTTTTCACTCTTGTAGGCTTTTCATTTGTTGATTTACGTTTCTTTTCAAGCAACGCTTGCGAAATATTTTGTAACGGTTCTAGAATCGGTTTGTAACTTTTGGATAACGATGCTTCTTCTTCACGAATCCCGTGTTTTAACGCACGGTATTTCTTCCGTATATCATCACTGATCGTGTCGATATCACGTGCTAGTCGTTTCTTCTTGTCGTCCATCTCGATAAACGGCAGAGCATCAACTAAAGTCGTTGACAGCAGGTCATGTGTATTTAGCTGAACGTGTGACTTTTTTTTTTGTTTAATCGTTAGGTGCGACTACTATGAAACGGTCAAAACCGACTCTATACCTGCCAGTGTCGATAGAAGGATCCTTGTCCACAACGAGAAAGCCGTAACGATCTTTCCACGCTTCAGCGCACATGTTCTTAAACGTGTCATATTTCATGTCTGTGTTGACGTGATACGCATGTTTCAAGTTGCGATCGTCCTGTTTGAACAACACTATTGGCATTGTCACAAACCAACTGTTTTGGCACTTGACTGTACGTCTGACAAAGGTAAAACGCGTCCACACCGCTGTGTCGTCCCATAGAGAAATACTTGGGTATGTTGTGTTGCCTTTCGCAAGACACGTCATCGAACACCATAATAGAGTTGGGATCGACCTCGTCGGGAGGCGGTACCTCTTCGTTATCGTTGTAGGCGTGATAACCCATTCCTTCGTCGGAAAGTCGTGTCATCAGGGTCTCCAGCATCTGATATTTGGGTTGAAATAGTGATTTATAAAACACGTATAAGTTCGCGAATCTCAATCCGTTTACATCGAACAACAGGTTGAACATGACGTTTGTCTTTCCGCACGCGGAAGGTCCACAGATGATCGAACGAACGGTATCGGGCAGAAGACGTCCGTATTTACGTTTCTTTCTGCCACTCCCACCATCGTCGCACAATTTCGAATAGTCCACGTCCTGTATTTTTAGTCTGTGCGCTTGTTGCAATATTTTCATGTTATCGTTCTACGCACAGTCTATTTAATATTCGTACTACATCGTAGCAGTCGGTAGATATGTAACTGCATACACATGTGTCCGGACCCGTTTCACAGTTCGGATCCGACCAAACACATTCTTTGTAGTGATCGAATCCGGTGCCGGTTGGTACTATTTCGCTGAGTCGGAACCTCGTCACGCGATTGGTAACCCGTTGCCAGTACTCGTACACTGTCAAGATCCTGCGCATGCGTTCAACGTCGTTTGCGGTCGTGTTCACGATGTACTCATCGTAACCAGGATGTGACACAATGTCTTTTACACTGTACACAGCGCGCATGTTGTCATCGTAACGCATCGACGCATACTGGTTCTATTTCCTCGAGTCGAATCGTTGTTATACCAAGTTCTTCTTGTGTATCCACGAATCGTGTTTACCATCGACTCCTAACCATCTGACTTTCACACGATCACCTTTACGTTGTACGATCTTTTCTACCAAGTACACGTCACCAACGTTCGATTTACTGATTTCGTGTTCATAAAAACCACCTTTCAACACTTCTCCTGTATGATCCTTTAGCGAATAAGTGACGGGTACGCTGCCGGTACGCACTGTGTGAACGAGGAATATCTCGTTTGTCCAATTCGGTGTGTATCCTTTAGCGAACGTCATTTTGTGTTTGCTTATACGCACACGATCGCCTACTTTGAACTTTGGTCGTTTATAATCGATGCTCCTCGCTGTGTTCACACGAATCCTGCGTAACACTGTACGTTCGTTGGATTCGTTCACCTGTTGCGGTTTCATTCCAATCGTTCTGTGCACAGTGTTGTTATACGTGCTGACTAGTTCCGGTAACATATCCAACCAACGGTAATGACCTTGTTCGCTGAACGCGCGATACATGTGCGTTTTCAACGTACGGTTGAAGCGTTCCACAATGGAAGCCTTTTTCTCACAGTACGTGGAATGGAGTGTGACACCATATCTGCTCAGCAATTTTTCTACGGTACTGTTGTAGTACTCTTTCCCGTTGTCCGTCTGCAGATATTTCATTTTATTAGCACGCAGAATCGGTTCCAGAGCTCGTGCGACCTCTACACCCGTCTTCGTTTTCAATGGAACGGCGTACGCGTACTTGCTAAACGCGTTAATCATCGTCATAAGGTACTTGAATCCCTTGTTCGCCTTTGCGTGCGGTATCATCTCTACCAGGTCTGCTTGGTACAAGTCGTGAAGTCCCTTCAACTCGACCGCGCGTCTCGGAAAATTCCTTCTTACCGGTCTGTGCAACTCCGTCGCGATAGTCTTGCGAACGCTCTGGTGTATATTCTTCACAGCTCGTTTCATTCTCGTGTCGTCGTGCGAACCGTGATTCGCAATACGCTGGAATGTAGTAAACTGTCGGCTCGGTGCTGAAGGTAATTCTCATCGATGCCGTTCTGGCACGTCCACCTTCCATCACGCGACTGTCACACCGCCACCGCTCCACACCCGCTTATATCATCTCGACCGAACGGAAGAACATCGCGTTCTTTTTCCGATTGCGCAAGTACGTAAAAACATGAGCTAAACTGATTTTCATACGCCCATTACGCACGAGGCTCATACCGATGTAGTATCTCGGGAGCGCGTGTTGTTTCGAGTCCAACGCTCTTACAGTCTTAACAGAATTCATGTCTTTGAACATGACGCTACGTATAACGTTGTCGCGGTACTCGTGCATTTCCGCGACTATAACGTTATCGTTCTCAGGTAGCCACTCGCACATGTGTTTAGCTTTGAGTTCAGCGATTGGGCGTTGACTTCTCGATTCCGTATGCAGGTGTATCAGATACGAGTTCAACAACCAAAATTCGTCCGCCATAGCGCCCGTGCAATGCTGCCACTGTTCGTACAAACGCTGGTCTTTCACCGTGTACCCTTGTTCGTGCGAATACCGCAGACCAAAGTATTCGCAATACTTGCGGAGTGTAGGCAATGCCTCCTTCAGAAAGGCTACCGAAAATAATCCCTGCGCCTTGTTATTCACCAACGCGAACTGTTTCCCTCTCGCTAGTGTCGGTAACGAGGACGGTGGGCAATGCAGGTCAAAACTTACGTTGTAGCTAGGATCCAGTGCGCACTTTGGCACTATCATCATCACGCTTCTGTATATTTCCATTGGTGTGGGTATCGGAATAGTGCGCTCCGTAAGGACGATGCAACAAGAAGCGTGTGGTATCGAACTTCCGTAGGCGAGCATGTCCGTGTATACAGTAGCGTAGTTCATCTGTCCGTGTGAATCGTGTAAGCCGTGCACACGCTGAACAGCGTTATAGAGTTCAGGAATCGGACGGAAACGTGAAAGAAAATTCCATCCGTGACGTACGGTACACTTGAACATATTCTTTTCGTAAACCACAAGTTCTATCGGTACGTTATTTTGTTCGCACTCTACGATAAATTGAAGCCATCGTGATTTGTTGTGTATACGATCGGATACTATCATCAACAGCACTATCGGCGGCAAATCACTGCGGTGTTTTTTTATGTGACGCCAACAACGTGCGTGATATTTGTCAACGCCGAATTTGTAACGTGTACAGTAGTTGCCACAAAATCGTCTTTTCTTCACAAAATACACGGAACATAAGTTGGACCGTATCGCGCTTCGTGAAGCTTTTGTTATTGTGAAATGTTTCCCATCATCATATCGATAGACGTCCACCGTCTCGATGATCTGCGATGTGAGTGATACGCTATTAATCGTGATCATGATATTTATAGTGTATACGCATATTGTTTGAGTAATTTTTTTATGTGTCTTCACTCACACTTTTGGAGTGAATACTGTCGTTCGGTAGTAGTAGTAGTACTAACACCTAGTACTACCCAAACGGGTATGTTTGTACATGAGTTTATGTTGGCTCTGAAAAGAGCCGTTTTTGCGTGCGTCGACTTCTACAAGTGTTCACGAACGAAATCGCATGCGGGCATTGACGCCTTATTGACTTGGGCGGGATCATCACCCACTGCCCAATCCATAATTCGTATTTTACACTTGCAGCATCTTACAACAGCACCATCGTCTTCGTAAATAAACCCAGCTTTGGCTAGGTCAAAAATTTTTACGTTCGCATTCGGAAATTTATGAACGAAAAATTTAATGTTACCACGACAACTAATGTTGTAAAAGCTTTTTAATCGGCTTGCAAAAGAATATGTGGACACATCCATATCTGAAGCAAGAATGTTGGTTTGTCGCGTTGCATTTCACCTCCTCAGCGATAGCTGCGCGCGCATCCGTAGTGGGGATGGCTGTCGTCAATTGGTCGGTATGAAATAAAGCACAGTAGTGGGAGCAGATAGCTGCGCACGCAGTTGGTAGTGGGGGATCGTTGGCGGTAATAGTTTGGTAGTGGGAGCGGATAGCTGCGCGCGCTACTGTCATAGATAGTATAAGTAGAGCGACGATCACTGCCAGCGTTCACCTTCAAGTCTCGCGCAGTCTAACTTTCATGTGTCGCATATAAAATAGTGCTTATTTTCTAATTTCGTATCAGTATTCAATTGTTCTTCAAGCGAGCAAGTAATTGTTAAAGTTTCGTGTTTTCATTGTTGTTGATAATGCAGTCATTAGCTGTTGAATGTAAATATTCGTTACGCGGCGCGTTGGTATTGCGCGTTTACACGCCTATCACGGATGACGAAGAATGTGTCAACGATGTCATAACCTTTTTTGATGAAATGCACGATACGTTACGTACGGACATTCTAAACGAACTGACACGTTTCCTTTCTATAAAGTGGCATATAACGGTTAAAGCGAGATTTGTCAAGTACATCGTAAACGCTGACACGGACCAGGACGAAGAAGTGACGACTGAAGCTTATTTTCACGGACGATGTCATACGACACTGATCGCTGACCAAGATGTATTGCCCGATCGTTTAGAAGCTTCATACGAAAAGATCATTGAATCGATTTATAAATTCACACGCGAGGGTAGCGGTTGGGTGTTAGACCGCATAATCTCCTTAGAACTCGTTCTCTCACGATACCAACCGCTAACCGCCTCTAGTTTCATTCGTACACCTCCTGAATTGTCTCGTACTAGATCCATCATCAATGTGAACAATACAGGCGATCAAATGTGTTTCGTATGGTCAGTGTTGGCCGCTCTGTTTCCACAACAATCAGACCACAAAGATCGTGTATCCAAATACAAGCCGCATATCTGCAGTATCAATACTTCTGGTATAACTTACCCCACCCGTCTATCCGACATTGTGAAGTTCGAACGAGACAATCCTAACGTTTCTATAAATGTTTTCGGTTACGAAGAATATGAAATTTACCCTTTAAGAATAACTCCTTCCAGTGGCAGACAACATCACGTTAATCTATTACTTCTTACCGCTGACGACCGAAAACATTACTGTTTAATAAAAAATACAAGTCGCTTATTCTCTTCACTAAGCAACCACGACGGCCGTTCTTTCTATTGCAATTACTGTCTGCATAGATTCTGCGAAGAACGACTCCTTACCGAACATATCCCCCACTGTTCACCATATGGCGAACAGAAAATTCGTTTACCCACGACAGTGGAGGAGGAGAATGTGATGTGTTTCAGAAATTATACATACTGCCATAAGGTCCCTTTTGCGATATACGCAGATTTTGAATCATTTATCGTCCCTTGCCATCGCTGCGACGCTCCTCCACACACATCGTCCACCACAACGGAGTCGTTACATTTTCCTTCAGGTTTCTCCTACCTCATAGTCGACTACGAGCGTAACATTTTCAAACCCCAGGTCGTTTATCGCGGTGAGAACGTGGTAGAGACCTTTCTCGATAGACTAATCGTTGAAGAGCGTGAACTGTACAGGATCATGCATACCATCGTGCCCATGACTATGAGTGATCGTGACATATTATCTTTCGTGAATGCCGTCGTATGCCATCTCTGTGAAAAACCACTGACCGATGACGACAAGGTGCGCAACCATTGTCATCTGACCGGGCGATACCTGGGCGCAGCTCACAACGTATGTATCCTCAACTACAAGACTCCCCAACACATACCCGTCTTTTTCCATAACTTACGAGGTTACGACGCACATCACCTAGTTCAAGGGTTGGGTAAATACGACGATCTCGCTTGTATCGCTACCACTAGCGAACGCTTCGTATCAGTCTCGTTGGGTCGTCTGCGTTTCGTAGACACGCTTCAATTTCTGAACATGTCCTTGGACACACTTGTTGGAAACTTGCACGCGAGCGGTGCGGATTTCGATTTAACGAAGCAATGTTTCGAAGAACACTTCGAGCTACTCTTACGTAAGGGCGTGTACCCTTACGATTACATGACGGGTAGCGAGAAATTCAACGAAACACGTCTGCCCGCACGCGAACACTTTTTCAACAGGTTGAGTGAATCGCCAGTATCTGACGAAGATTACGCTCACGCGCACAACGTGTGGCGTACTTTTGTAATCAGTACACTGGGCGAATATCATGATCTGTATCTTAAAACAGACGTGCTGCTACTGGCCGACGTCTTCGAGGCGTTCCGTGAGATGGCCATGCTGTACTACCAGATCGATCCGGCTCATCTTTACTCGCTTCCTGGCGTCGCTTGGCATGCGATGTTAAAGATGACCCGTATGCGACTGGAGCTGTTGACGGATATAGATCAGCATCTCTTTATCGAATCGGCTGTTCGCGGTGGCGTTAGCATGGTACCCAACCGCCACGCCAAGGCCAACAACCCGCTAATTGTCGATCAGTACGATGCTTCAAAGCCAACCTCTTTCATATTGTACACGGACTGCAACAACCTTTACGGTGCAGCCATGTCACAACCGCTCCCTTACGCCGACTTCAGATGGTTAGATCGTAACGAGATCAACTCACTGGACGTGCGTACTCTGTGCGATGACGGTGACATGGGCTACATACTCGAGGTCGACTTACACTATCCACCTGAACTTCATGACCTCCATTCCGATTATCCACTGGCACCCGTCCGTTCCTGTGTCCATCCTGACGTACTTTCACCGTACTCTCGACGACTCCACACACGACTGCACTATACAAAAGGGTATAGCGGATCGGAAACGCCTTCGTCGTCCGTTCCCAAGTTGCTGACGACTTTGGACGACAAGCAAAATTACGTTCTCCATTTTCGAAATTTAAAATTGTATCTGAGTCTCGGTTTAGAATTGAAAGCGATACATAGGGTGTTGAGTTTTAAACAGAGAGCGTGGATGAAACCGTTTATCGATTTCAACACGCAAAAGAGAGCAGCAGCCACCAACAGTTTCGAAAAGGATTTTTTCAAACTGATGGTCAACGCCGTCTATGGCAAATCGCTGGAGAACGTGAGGAAACGAATAGACTTCCAACTAGTCTCTAACGAACAACGGCTGCAGAAAATTGTTTCCAATCCTCGGCTAAAGCGTATGATCCGCTACACTGATAACTTGGTCGGACTGGCCTTACGAAAAAGGACGATATTCCTTTCCCGTCCGGTGTACGTCGGCTTCACAGTACTCGATGTCAGCAAATTGATAATGTACAATTTTCATTATCGGTACGCTGTCGCCAAGTACGGACAACGATTGACCTTAATAATGACTGACACAGACAGTTTGCTTTACAGCATTCAGACTGACGATTTGTACTCAGATATGAAAGAGGATCTCCACCTTTTTGACATATCGGACTATCCCATGGATCATCCTTGTCATTGCGACGACAACAAAAAAGTCGTGGGGAAGTTCAAGGATGAGACCAATGGAAAACCCATCAGGGAATTTGTCGGACTCAGGGCGAAGTGTTACTCGCTCTTGTTGTCCGACCGCACCGACAAAAAGGTGGCGAAAGGTGTGCCAAGGACGGCAATAAAAAAAAGGTTACGACATCAATTGTACAGCGAGTGTCTTTTTGACAGTCGTACCGTATTCACCTCTGCTGACTGTATACGAAGCAATCATCATAAGCTGTACACGCAACGTATAACAAAACTTTCCCTGTCTCCTTATGATGATAAGAGGTATGTACTGGACGACGGTGTAAGTACACTCGCGTACGGGCATTACATGATAGCCGCAATAACCAACGACGCTGCTGGTCCTAAGGCAAAAAAGAGAAAGTACACGGACCGATAACTAACGGTAAAGATGATGTTCAGCATTACACGCGCACACACACACATTAACTTTATGTTCTTTATTTATTTATTTTACAACTTTTGATACGTTTTACAGAATGAACAACAAGAAAATTATAAAAAATAGGCCAGCAGAGCAACGTCGAGTACGATGGTAAATATAACATTTTTTTTTCTTTATTTATAATGCACAAACAGAATATTCCATTCGATTGATGTGTTTTTTTTTTATAGTTCACAACGGTTACGTCGTGCTTTGTTAGGACCCGGCTCGAGTCGGTAAGGCCGTTTTCATTAATAAACTCTTGTCCTAATGCGTTTACCTCCGGTGTTCAATTATATTTTTTTTCTTTTAGTGATACCGACGAGGCACCTGTCACCGCTGATACTAATATGGATTCTCCCGTATCTCCAGAACTCGATTCGAGTCGGTAAGACAATTGTCATTTTAATAAACTTTTGTACTTTTGTGTTTTTTTTACCTCCGGTGTTAAATTTATTTTGTTTTCAGCGATGATAATGCTGCTGCTGCTGCTGCTGCTGCTGCTGTAATTCGTCCCCAATCTCCGCAACCCGTCACGAGTCGGTAAGACAATTTTCATTAATAAACTCCTGTGCTCTTACGTTTTACCTCCAGTGTTCATTTCATACATTTTTTTTTTTTAAGTGATGCTAACGCTCCAACTGGTGCTGTTGCTGCTGCTGCAGATTGTCGTCGTCCCCTATCTCCAAACAGCCTGCAATGTTTTAAACGTGCATTATTTCGATTACAGTCTAGTGTGTTGCGGTAAGTCCGTTTTCATTAACAACAAAGTCTTATACTATTGCGTTTACCTCATGTGTTCAATTTATACTTTTCTTTTCAGCGATGCTCTAGCTGCAGGAGTGGCGGTATTTCACCCTCGACCCGGTACGAGTCGGTACGTTTGTTTTTAATTAACATTCAATTGTTCTCTTGCGTTTAAATCTGGTATTAAAATTGTTCCTTTTTTTTTTGTTTCAGTAATGTCGAGTCCACAGAAGGTGAAGTTATGGAGGAGGACAATCAAAGCGATGCCGATACGGTTGAATTGAATCATAACGATAACGATGATAGTGATAGTGATGATGACGATGTAGAAGTCATCGACATAAATATGTAAGTCATCTTCTTATGCGTACATACTGCTTTGTTTTATTTGCGATTATACATAATTTCTGTTGTCTTTTTTTAGTGACATTCGCCCGATACCAGCGCCGCCACCTCCACAACCACAACCGATTACGCCACCACCACCGCCACCACCGCAGATGCAACCTCAACCACGACCACAGCCCATTTATCAGCAACAGCAGCAGCAACTATTGCGCAGAGATCCCCGTTTGTGGACCCCTCCAGAAGACGCGCTACCCGTCTTCTTTGAAGTGTTACACACTACCGAACCGAGGACGCACGATGACCCAACAACATTGAGACTCCTTCTTAGAAGGAGTCTACCGACATGGTGTTGGCGTCGCGGAGAGCCCTGTCCTGTTCAAGGTATGATACCAAACAATACCTGCAGTATATGCATAGAAGCATACAATGACGGGCAGAGGCTCCTCGGTTTGGTATGTGGCCATACATACCATTACCGATGCGTCCTCAATTGGTTCCAGGCGGTAGCGATGGAGGGGACACCACTCGCATGCCCACAATGCAGGCTGTACGTATTCGGAAAG
The DNA here is from genome assembly GCA_034769895.1 of Magicicada septendecula. Lineage (NCBI taxonomy): Eukaryota > Metazoa > Arthropoda > Insecta > Hemiptera > Cicadidae > Magicicada > Magicicada septendecula. The sequence continues at coordinate 286,687,397 of CM068368.1, forward strand.
CCGAATCGTACGTTTCATGGGCGCATGCATATTTAAGGTATATTACAGTGTTAATAAAGGTTTTAGTAATCCATCCTACTTGTAACAACCACATGTCACTAATACTCTTACTTTTTTGTTATAGATGGAAATTAACCGCCCGGATTGAGACTTGTAAAAAAAAATACCTGATTGTGAGATGTATATTTTGTAATTTTAAAATAAATTTGTATATATTTTTTTATCGTATAATAATTTTATGTTTATATATTTGTAAATATTAGTTGTAAAGTAGATATTTTTTTCTTTTATGTTTATATTTGTATATTTATAATAAACTTGTACATATTTTTTCATTGTATAAATGTTTATTTTCAACTATCCTTTTCGCATACTACAATTTACTTAACACATAGACACACTGTTGTCAACAATGCAATCGTTCAGATAAGTGAATTGAACACTGCATATCATGTGTGTTTCTTACAGGGAAACTGACAGTTCATTGCTGGAAGTGACGTCACACGACGGGAAATTCAAAAATTGTGGTGGTGGGAGTAACCATGTTTTTTTTTTTCAATCTGTTTATACATTTACTTAACACATAGACACAACATCGACGATATCGGCACGGCAGTGTAAATATATACGAAACCAGTACACTATAACACCGAGTTGGCAACAATGGCGGCAGTTATATATTCAACCCGTACACTATAACACCGAGCCGACAACGTCGACAAGTTGGCAACACCGACGACGCTTTTCCAACATGGCCGAACTTCCGGAAAAACCCCTTACATATACATAACCATACACTATAACACATGCACGAATCGGCAACCCGGCCGTACCTTAACCACTACACTCTTACACTACTTGACAACATCGCCGCTTTTCCAACATGGCCGCCGCCGACCCAACACGACGGGCGGCCATCAAGCCACAACCAGGCCACCGCCCAGCGACGATGACGACGTCAACGACGACGTCAACGGCGAACGGCGAACGGCGAACATAGCCACGCCTCCGCCAATCAACGCACACATTACCCCACTTTAGGCTGGCCGACGACAACATGGCCGAAAGCCAACTACCGCATGGTTACCCCCATCACCACAATTTTTGAATTTCCCGCCGTGTGACGTCACTTCCGGCAATGAACTGTCAGTTTCCCCCTACTGTCGGTATTTTGACAAGTTCTAACGTTTTATGTGGTCCCTTTAGTACGGGAAAGACTTTGTTTCTTCCGCTTTCCACGTTCGGTATAGAGTTGTATGTGGTAAAGTCCAGCAGTCCCGCGTACCATTCACATTCCGTCAGTTCGAGTGGTGGAAAAAAGTCACAAACCAGTGCGATAGGATCCGTAGCCGTGACGGTGACCGTAAGCGAAGACATCTTGTCGTTTACTGATCGTTCGATGTCAAAAACTCCAAACATAAATGTCCGCAGACGACCGTGTCCGGCGGCTGTTTCCGCGAGTAATTGTAACGAACGTCGGTCACATTCGACCCAAAGTACCGTATTAGCTCGACAGGAGGCCGCAGATTTCTGAATCCATCAAAGTACATGACTCTGCCGCCTCGCTTCTTGTAGCATACCCAGTGCGTGCCCGGTCCGGTAGCGTCGTCCAGATTTACGATCGCGCTTTCGTCTCCCACGGCGATGTACGAGTAAGTGCGTCGCGCATGTACACACCTCTGAAATAAGGTACACGCAATCGCTTTGTGTACTCGTACAGATCTCGATCGGACAACAGACGCACGGGTATTTTGATTAGTTTTTTCGGTACGGACGAAGGTAGAGTCCTGAAGCCTTTTTACCAGCGGTCCGTCTTCGTCGTCGACCTGTCCCCGTCATAGCCCTCCTCCTCCTCTTCCTGATTATCGTGCGTCGAACCGACTTGCGTCGTCTGGTGCGACGTCGACGTTTACGCACACCACCACCGCAGCATAGCCCGCTGCCTAAGGCCGATTTCGCCTTCATCGCTGCCGCTACGGCCGCCGCGTACGCTCTTTCGCGGATGTCCGAATTCAAAGCTTTCACTCGTTCCATCCGCTACGCGTCTTCGTTCGTTGTCCTTGTACTTGGCGTAAGCGATATCGTGTTCGCGACAGGCTTCGTCCAACTCGTTGATTCCTCGATCGCCGCGAGCCAATCTCTCCTCTAGTTTCGTTCCAGGTCCACAGATCCTGTAGCTGGGCAGATGTAGTTCCACCGGTAATACGTCCACCGCTCGATTGATCAGCATAGGTACTGACCTTGTGACGAATGGTACCGCGCTTTTAACTATTTTTCCGATGAGACCACGCCCCCTTTTTTTTATCAACGCGACTACGTAGTTCATACATGTCTACTATTTCGACTGCTGACGATAAAGGGATCTCCAATCGTGCTCGTCCTTGGATTTGTCCAGATCACTAATCAACTCGTTCGTCTCTGCCTTGCTCGTAAGTAGTAATTCTGCCTCTTCGGCACCGAGTGAAGTACGCGCTGCGTGCGTATGCAATTTATAGATATACGATACCACTTTCTCCCAACGGTGCTGGAACACTTTTGCGAGTTTGTACATTTCGCTCTTCGCGTATCGCTTCGCTTCCTCCAATTGACGCGCGTTCACTGCGTCCGTGGACCGTGCGCCACCGTAACTGACGTTCAGAATAGTCTTTCCTTGTGCGTTGAAATAGTGTCGTTAACCACGGTGATCGTGTGTCGGTTCAAAAATTCCAAGTTCACCGCGTCCTTGTTGTTGACGGGCGGCGCTAACTGCGTTAACCGCACGTTGCCGACCATTAGGATAGAGTTCGTATCCTTCGGTATGATCTTCGAGTCCACGTATACTTTAGTCGCAGCGTCTCTCGCACGAATCGGTTCCCTCAGAGACTGTATGCGGTGGTCCCGCGCGACGACGACGGCTCAGTTCTTCTTGTTCGGTGCCAGCTGTGTGAAACGCAAGCACGAGTAGTCTACGTACTGCTTGTTGATGGCGTCCCCAAGATCGGCGGGAGCGGCGACGTTGACGAACTTACGAACATTCACGTCTATTCCTTGTGTCGTCGGCGGATCGTCTAACAGACGGTGTTCGCGCATGAACCGTAGTGGAACGGCATCGGTACCGTCGTGCGGTTCCCCCAAGTTGTGTATTTTTCCCCCCGCTACGTCGAAGTGCCCGTCCTCGGTCATCGCGATACCGATATCCTCCCGCAGACTGCGTCGCGTCTCCCTTCGCGCTTTGACTGCGCTTTGGTGTCTGCCGAACTTGTCAACGCTCATCTCGTGAATGATGCACGCGTCCGTCGTGCACGGCATTTATACGTACTCGCGTAATAAATCGATTAGTTTTGATACGATTGTACCGTCTATGCATTTTATTCCGACAACGGAGAGTCCGTCGGTATGTTTTCCTTTTACAATCGTATTTAGAAATTCATCGTACACGTATACGCGTCCGTCTTTGAAGAAATAAATCTTTCCATCGATGTATCGGAACGCGCTATCGACGGCTTCTGGCAAGCCGACAAAACGATCTTTAACATATCCTTGTTTCTTGATCGTGAACGTGCACTCGTCTATCTCACCGTAATACATAAAGTTGTACAACAGAAGGGTTCGACCCGTGTAGATGTGTATCGCCGCGTTTATTTTCATCATCGTGTGAAGGCCGAGCGTCGTGATCGGACGCGGATACCCGTTCACCGACTGCAGGCTGTGTATATCGAAAATGTATACGTAGTTGTCTATGAAGAGCACCACTTCTTCGGTGCGCGGTCTCTGGCACATCGCCGAAACGTTGGTGAACGTCGGCGGTAAGAACGTCAACCAATCCGTCAACAGAAGCGGACTCCCGCCCGGACGCTTCGATTCGAGATCCAATGTCCACAAAAAGTTATCGTGCACTATATACATGTGTCTATTGATTATTAAAAATTGATTAACGTTCTTTAGTCGACATAAATCCGTCGTCCCCCGGACGGTGTCGTTCGTCGTCGTCGTCGTAGCTGGCGGTAGCGGCGGCTTCCCGTACAAGCGTTGAATACCTCTTATATCGTCGTCTCTAAGGTCGAACGGACCGTCCGACCGCGGCACGTAGAAAGGGTACATGATCGAATCTCTCTCGAGGGAATGAGACAGCCCTAACGCGTGTCCGATTTCGTGGGTTAGCACCTGAAGAAAACTGGTTTGATCGTCCGGTATTTCGGTTGCGTTCGTATAATTCCACGATTCGTAGTAGTCAATGTGTATCTCGGTAGTGTTATACGGTAAATCGGGCGGGTAGTAAGAGTGAGCGAGTATACCTCCTCGTCCGTCCAAATCGTACCCGCAGATCGTACACCTGGAGATCAGACACCTGTGTTTAAAATATTTCATAGCAATGACCATGTCAGCGTTTATGTCGTTGGGTCGATAGTCGAATTCCAGATTCGAATGTTTCCGCCATACAGCGAACGCTTGTCGTGACGCTTCTATAGCGCTGGCGGTACCGTGAAAGAACCGCCACGACAGTCGTCTCTTGGTCCACGGTGTTCGTAAAGTGTACGTCACGAAATCTTCGTTACCTCATCTCCGCGCTTGCATCAGATTAATCGTTTCGTTGTTCAATTCTCCATTTACGGTTAAATTGTAATTGACTTAAAACATCCGGAGGTAGGCGTCCACATCGATGGTGGTATTGTCCGTGAGTCGTAAACTATCGTCGGTCACGTATCCGTATCGCACCAAGTAATCTAAAGCGAAATCTACATCGTTCGCGTTAGCGATGACGAGCGCGATAATAAACACTAGCGTGGTGTACATCGTGTCTCAGCACTGACGGATGTTGTCGTATAGCGGTCATATTTATACGATGATGTCGGCTTCACGTAGTTCTTCTACTATGGAAACGATTTCGTTCGTGTGCTCACCGTTTCCGGCGCGCTGTGACGCCATCAACAGTCGCAGCCACCAGTTCGTTTGGATCGTCCCAATGCACGTAATCGATTTTGTCTTTTTTTCTCGATGCCACCATATACGTTCCGTCGGTATTATGTCCGTGTCCCGTACGTTTCGGCGGGAACAGTTGTGATATTACCCGTTTATACTTGACACCTCTGTTCGCGTTCACCTGTGCGCTCGCTAAATAATAATGCTTATACGCGTTCGTGGTGCGTAATATATCTTTGTACACCTTTAGAGCCGCATCGTTGTAAACGTTTTCGTTAGGGTGTTTCATGAACACGAGTTCGTATAGACCCGGTGTACCTTTGTATCCTTTTTTACCGTCGATGAGGATCGTATCGTTTGTTTCGATTTCAAACGGCGAATTACCGATCATCCATTTTCCGTTCGCGTGTCTTACACCGTAAGTATAGTCCATCAGACGATCACGTTCAGAAGATACGATCATACGTATGTACTTGTTCGCTAATGATTCACTGTCGTATTGGGTCAGACGATATCTACGCGCTTCGCGCCTTCTTTCCGATGTGGCTAACATTTTTTCGATGTTGAGACTAGGATCGGTCTCGTCGTCATCGTACGATGTTTCGGCTAACGCAGGCGTTTTCAGGAAACGCGGTGTCCGCAGCGGTGTTCCCACGTCGATCTTACTAGAATCCTCCTCCTCCTCCTCCTCCTACTCCTCACGTTTCATCTTTTTCGTCGGCTTTTCATTTGTTGTTTTACGTTTTGTTTTCAACCAACGCTTGCGAAATACTTTGTAACGGTTCCAGAATCGGTTTGTAACTTTTGGATAACGTTGCTTCCTCTTCACGGATCCCATGTTTTAACGCACGGTATTTCTTCCGTATGTCATCACTGATCGTGTCGATATCGCGGGCTAGTCGTTTCTTCTTTTCGTCCATTTCGATAAACGACGGTGCGTCGACTAACGTCGCTGACACGGGAACATGTGTATTTACGAATAGTGAACAGCTGTTACTTGCGAACGGTCCGTGAATTTTAATCGATGACTATGAAACGGTCGAAACCGTCTCTGTACCTGCCGCCGTCGATAGAAGAATCCTTATCCACGACGAGAAAGCCGTTTCGATCTTTCCACGCTTCGGTGCACACGTTCTTAAACGTCTCGTATTTCATGTCCGTGTTGACGTGATCGTTGTACGCGTGCTTCAAGTTGAGATCGTCCTGTTTGAACAACACTATTAGATTGGCGTTATCGCGAACCAACTGTTTCGGCACTTGACTGTACGTCTGACACAGGTAAAACGCGTCCACACCGCTGTGTCGTCCCATAGCGAAATACGTGCGTATGTTGTGTTGCCTTTCGCAAGACACATCGTCGAACACCATAATAGAATCGGGATCGACCTCGTCGGGAGGTGGTACCTCGTCGTTATCGTTGAACGCGTGATAACCCATTCCTTCGTCAAAACGTCGTGTCATCATGGTCTCCAGCATCCGATATTTGGGTTGAAACAATGATTTAGAAAACACGTATAGGTTCGCGAATCTCAACCAGTTCACATCGAACAACAGATTGAACATGACATTAGTCTTCCGCACGCGGAAGGTCCGCAGATGATCGAACGTACGGTATCAGGTAGAAAACGTCCATGTTTACGTTTTTTCTGCCACAACCACCGCCACCACCATCGCAACACAATTTCGAATAGTCCACGTCCTTTATTTTTAGTCTGTGCGCTTGTTGCAATATTTTCATATTGTGGTTCTGTCAACAGTCTATTTAATAGTCGGACTATGTTGGTACAATCGACGGATATGTAACTGCACGCGCAAGTGTCCGGACCCGTTTCACAGTTCGGATTCAACCAAACACATTCTTTGTAGTGATCGACTCCAGTGCCACTAGGTACTATTTCGCTGAGTCGGAACCTCGTCACACGATTGCTAACCCTCTGCCAATACTCGTGTACCGTTAAGATCCTGCGCATGCGTTCGACGTAGTCAGCGGGCGTGTTCAAGACGTACTCGTTGTAGCCGGGATGCGACACAACGTCTTTCACACTGTACACAGCGCGCATGTTGACATCGTAACGCACCAACGCATACTGATTCTATTTCCACGAATCAATTCGTTGTTATAGCAAGTTCTTCTTGTGTATCCGCGAATCGTGTTTACCATCGAATCCTAACCACCTGACTCTCACGCGATCGCCTTTACGTTGCACGATCTTTTCTACCAAGTACACGTCACCGACGTTCGATTTACTGATTTCGTGTTCGTAAAAACCGCCTTACAACACTTCTCCCGTATGATCCTTTAGCGAATAAGTGATGGGTACGCTGCCGGTACGTACCGCGTGAAAGAGGAATATCTCGTGTCCAATTGGGGGTGTATTCTTTGGCGAACGTCATTTTGTGTTTGCTTATACGGACACGATCGCCTACTTTGAAGTTTGGTCGTTTATGGTCGATGCTCTTCGCTGTGTTCACACGAATCCGTCGTAGCACCGTACGTTCGTTGGATTCGTTCACCTGACGCGGTTTCATTCCGATCGTTCTGTGCACGCTGTCGTTGTACGACCTGACCAGTTCCGGTAACATATCCAACCAACGGTAATGACCTTGTTCGCTGAACGCGCGATACATGTGCGTTTTCAACGTACGGTTGAAGCGTTCCACAATGGACGCTTTTTTCGCACTATACGTGGAATAGAGTGCGACACCGTATCTGCTCAGCAACGTTTGTACGGCGCTGTTGTAGTACTCTTTCCCGTTGTCCGTCTGCAGATATTTCATTTTATTAGCACGCAGAATCGGTTCCAGAGCTCGTGCGACCTCTACACCCGTCTTCGTTTTCAACGGAACGGCGTACGCGTACTTGTTAAACGCGTTAATCATCGTCATGAGGTACTTGAATCCCTTGTTCACCTTCGCGTGCGGTATCATCTCTACCAGGTCCGCTTGGTACAAGTCGTGAAGTCCTTTCAACTCGACTGCACGTCGCGGAAAATTCCTTCTTACCGGTCTGTGCAACTCCGTCGCGATAGACTTGCGAACGATCTGCTGTATGTTATTCACCTGTCGTTTCATTCTGACGTCGTGCGAACCGTGATTCACAATACGCTGGAACGTAGTAAGCCGTCGGCTCAGTGCTGAACGTAACTCTCGTTCTGATACATGCGCCTTCCATCACGTGACTGTCGCGACGCCATCGCTCCACATCCAGTTATATCATTTCGACTGAACGGAAGAACAGTGCGTTCTGCTTGCGATTGCGCAAGTACGTTAAATCGTGAGCTAAACTGATTTTCATGCACCCATTACGCACGAGCCTCATACCGCTGTAATATCTCATGAGCGTGTGTTGCTTCGTGTCCAACGCTCTTACGGTCTTGACAGAATTCATGTCTTTGAACATGACGCTACGTATAACGTTGTCGCGGTACTCGTGCATTTCCGCGACTGTGACGTTATAGTCCACAGGTAGGCGCTCGCACATGTGTTTAGCTTTGAGTTCAGCGATCGGACGTTGACTTCCCGACTTCATGTGCAGGTGTATCAGATACGAGTTCAACAACCAAAATTCGTCCGTCATAGCGTCCGTGCACTGCTGCCACTGTTCGTACAAACGTCGGTCTTTCAACGTGTACCGTTGTTCGTGCGAATACCGTAGACCAAAGTATTCGCAATTTTCGCGGAGTGTAGGCAACGCCTTCTTCAGAAAGAGTACCGAAAACAATCCCTGCGCCTTGTTGTTCACCAATGTGAACTGTTTGCCTCTCGCTAGTGTCGGTAACGAGGACGGTGGACAGTGCACGTCAAAACTTACGTTGTAGCTAGGATCCAGTTTGCACTTTGGCGCTATCGCCACCGCGCTTCTGTATATTTCAATCGGTGTACGTATCGGAATAGTGCGCTCCGTAAGGACGATGCAACAAGAAGCGTGTGGGTTCGAACTTCCGTAGTCGAGCATGTCCGTGTACACCGTCGCGTAGTTCATCCATCCGTGTGAATCGTGTAAGCCATGCACACTTGAACTGTGTGATACAGTTCGGGAATCGGACGGAAACGTGAAAGAAAATTCCATTCGTGACGTACGGTACACTTGAACATATTCTTTTGGTAAACCACGAGTTCTATCGGTACGTTGTTTCGTTCGCATTCTTCGATAAATTGAAGCCAACGTGATTTGTTGTGTATACGATGGGGGACTATCAGCACGATAACAGCACGATCGGTGGCAGATCACCGCTACGTTTTTTATGTGACGCCAACAACGTGCGTGATATCTGTCAACACCGAACTTGTAACGTGTACAGTAGTTGCCGCAAAATCGTTTTTTCTTCACAAAATACACTGAATATAAGTTGGACCGTATCGCGCTTCGTAACGGTTTTGTTATCGCGAAATGTTTCCCATCGTCGTATCGATAGACGTCCTTCGTGTCATCGACCCGTGATGCAAGTGATACCGCTTCGACATCGACACGATATTTAATGTGTATACGTATAATGTTTGAGGAATTTTTTATTTTTTATTTATTTTTTTTATCATAGGCACCATCGCTCAGACTTTGAACTGATTACACTCATTTAGTAGTAGTAGTACTACACATAGTACTAGTACTAGTACTAACACATAGTACTACTACTAAAACGGATATGTATGTGAGTTTATGCCGGCTCTGAAAACAGCCGTTTTTGCGTGCGTCGACTTCTACAAGTGCTCGCGGACGAAATCACATGTAGGCATTGACGCCTTATGGACTTGGACGGGATCATCACCCGCCGTCCAATCCATAATTCGTACTTTGCACACACAGCATCTCACAACATCAGCGTCGCCTTCGTAAATAAACCCGGCTTTGGGCAGATCAAATAATTTCACGTTCGCATTCGGATATTTCCGAACGTAAAATTTAATATTACCTCGACGACGGATGTTGTAAAAGCTCTTTAGTCGGTGTGCAAAAGAATATGTGCACACGTCCATATCTGAAGCAAGAATGCGCGTTTGCTACGATACATTCCACCTCCCCGGAGATAACTGCGCGCGCAACCGGTAGTAGTAGGGGGAGGATCGTTGTCGACGGAAACCATAGTGGAGGGGTTTCATCCCGCCTCCAGTTTCATCCGTACAACCCCCCCCGAATTGTCTCGTACTAAATCCATCATCAACGTGAACAATACAGGCGATCAAATGTGTTTCGTATGGTCGGTGTTGGCCGCACTGTTTCCACAACACAGAGACAGCGAGCGTGTATCCAAATACAGATCACATTTTTACAGTATCATCACTTCTGGTATAACTTATCCCACCCGTCTATGCGACATTGTGAAGTTCGAACGAGACAATACTGACGTTTCCATAAATGTTTTCGGTGACGAAGAAAATGAAATTTACCCGTTGAGAATAACACCTACCAACGGCAGACAATATCACGTTAATCTATTACTTCTTACCACTGCCGACCGAAAACATTACTGTTTAATAAAAAATACAAGTCGCTTACTGTCTTCACTAACCAAACACAACGGCCGTTCTTTCTATTGAAATTACTGTCTGCACAGGTTCTGCGAAGAACGACTCCTTACCGAACACGTCCCCCATTGTTCACCGTACGGCGAACAGAGAATTCGTTTACCGACGAAGGAGGAGGAAAAGGTGATGTGTTTCAAAAATTACACCTACTGCCATAAGGTCCCTTTTGCGATTTACGCAGACTTTGAATCATTCATCGTCCCTTGCCATCGCTGCGACGCTCCTCCGCACACATCGTCCGCCACAACGGAATCGTTACACATTCCTTCAGGTTTCTCCTACCTCATAGTCGACCACGAACGTAAAATTTTCAAACCTCAGGTCGTTTATCGCGGTGAGACCGTGGTAGAGACCTTTCTCGATAGACTAATCGTTGAAGAGCGTGAACTGTACAGGATCATGCATACCATCGTGCCCATGACTATGAGTGATCGTGACGTATTATCTTTCGTGAATGCCGTCGTATGCCATCTCTGTGAAAAACCAGTGACCGATGACGACAAGGTGCGCAACCATTGTCATCTGACCGGGCGATACCTGGGCGCAGCTCACAACGTATGTATCCTCAACTACAAGACTCCCCAACACATACCCGTCTTTTTCCATAACTTACGAGGTTACGACGCACATCACTTGATACAAGGGTTGGGTAAATACGATAATGACAACCTCACTTGTATCGCTACTACTAGTGAACGCTTCGTATCGGTCACGTTGTGTGCCCTGCGTTTCGTAGACACGCTTCAATTTCTCAACACGTCCTTGGACACACTTGTTGGAAACTTCCGCGCGAGCGGTGGGGATTTCGCTTTAACGAAGCAATGTTTCGAAGAACACTTCGAGCTACTCTTATGTAAGGGCGTGTACCCTTACGATTACATGACGGGTAGCGAGAAGTTCGACGAAACACGTCTGCCCTCACGCGAACACTTTTTCAACATGCTGAGTGAATCGCCAGTGTCGGATGAAGATTACGCTCACGCGCAGAACGTGTGGCGGACTTTCGGAATCGGTACGCTGGGCGAATATCACGAGCTGTATCTTAAAACAGACATACTGCTGCTGGCCGACGGCTTCGAGGCGTTCCGTGAGATGGCCATGCGGTACTACCAGATCGATCCGGCTCATCTTTACTCGCTTTCTGGCGTCGCTTGGCACGCGATGTTAAAGATGACCGGAGTGCGACTGAGCTGTTGACGGATATAGATCAGGATCTCTTTATCGAATCGGCCATTCGCGGCGGCGTTAGTATGGTACCCAACCGCCATGCCAAGGCCAACAACCCGCTAATCGCCGATCAGTACTATGCTTCAAAGCCGACCTCTTTCATACTGTACACCGAGTGCAACAACCTTTACGGTGCAGCCATGTCACTGGCGCTCCCTTACGCCGTCTTCAGATGGCTCGATCGTAACGAGACGACTCACTAGACGTGCGTACTCTGAGCGATGACGGTGACACGGGCTACATACTAGAGGTCGACCTACACTATCCATCTGAACTTCACGACCTTCACTCCGATTATCCGCTGGCCCCCGTCCGTTCCTGTGTCAATCCCGACACACTTTCTCCGTACACTCGACGACTCCACACACAAGTACACTATACAAAGGGTATACCGGATCGGAAACGCCTTCGTCTTCTGTTCCCAAGTTGCTGACAACATTGGACGACAAGCAAAAATACGTTCTCCATTTTCGAAATTTAAAGTTTTATCTGAGTCTTGGTCTAGAATTGAAAGCGATCCATAGGGTGTTGAGTTTTAAACAGAGAGCGTGGTTGAAAGCGTTTATCGATTTCAACACGCAAAAGAGAGCAGCAGCTACCAACAGTTTTGAAAAGGATTTTTTCAAACTGATGGTCAACGCCGTCTATGGCAAATCGCTGGAGAACGTGATGAAACGTATAGACTTCCAACTAGTCTCTAACGAACGACGGCTGCAGAAACTGGTTTCCAATCCACGGCTAAAGCGTATGATCCGCTACACCGATGACTTGGTCGGACTGGCCTTACGAAACAGAACGATATTCCTTTCCCGTCCGGTGTACGTCGGCTTCACAGTACTCGATGTCAGTAAATTGATACGATTTTCATTTTCGCATAGGTTACGTCGTGCACTGCTGGGGAGCACATCTCCTCAACCCGGCTCGAGTCGGTAAGTCCGTTTTCATTAACAATCTCTTGTACTATTGCGTTTACCTCCTGTGTTCAATTTATACTTTTTTTTCAGTGATGCTGACGGTCCACCTCCACCTGCTGCTGCTATGGCCCCCCCTATCTCCGCATAGTACGCAGCGGTTACAGCGTGTTATATTGGAGCTCACACGTCTAAGTCGGTAAGTCCGTTTTCATTAACAATCGCTTGTACTATTGCGTTTACCTCCGGTGTTCAATTTATACTTTTTTTTTAGTGATGCTGACGGACCATCTGCTGCTGCGGGTCCTCCCCGATCTCCACAACCGAGCACGAGTCGGTACGTTCGTTTTCATTAACAATCTATTGTACTATCACGTTTACATCAGGTGTTCAATTTATTCTTTTCTTTTTAGCGATGCTGACGGACCAGATCCTGTGCTGAGGGGGTCTACCTGCTGCGGCCCCGGACCCCATCTCCTCAACCCGGCACGAGTCGGTACGTTCGTTTTCATTAACATTACTATTGCGTTTACATCTGGTATTAAATTTGTACTTTTTTTTCAGCAATGATGAAGGTATTATGGATTGCGACGGTGATAGTGACATATTAACGGTGGTGCTGAATGACGATTCGATGGACTACGTCGATGATAGCGATGACGATTACGTCTGATCGACAGCATCGCTCCCGGTTATCGATGTAACTACGTAAGTCTTCTTCTTATGCGCACATACTTTCTTTTTTTTTCACGACTGTACATGATTTTTATGTCTTCTTTTTTGTCCCCAGTGACATTCAGCCGCAGTCACAGTCGGTGCCTCAACCGTCACTGTCTAGAACACCGCTGCCAAATGGTGGTTTACACCACCGCAGTCACCACCACCGCCTCAACCACAGGTGATAAGGCCTCTGCCGCAGTATCCTCAGCCTCAACCGCAACCTCAGCCGCAGCCACAACCGCAACAACCACAGCCTCAGCCGCAACAACCGCAGCCTCAGCCTCAACCACAGCCTCAGCCGCAACAATCGCAGCCTCAGCCTCAACCACAGCCTCAGCCGCAACAGATGCACCTTCTGCCGCAGCAGCTACAAATGGATCCTCGTTTGAGACCTCCTCCAGAAGACGCACCGGTCTTCTTTGACATTTTGGAAACAATCGAACCCAAGATGCACGGTGAGCCAACCACGATGAGGCTCCTTATGCGAAGCAACCTACCGACGTGGTGTTGGCACCGAGGAGAACTCTGTCCCGTCCAGGGTATAGTGCCCCATACCTCATGTAGTATATGTATGGAGGATTACAGCGACGGACAGAGGCTCCTCGGTTTGGCGTGTGGACACGCCTATCACTATCGTTGCATCTTGAACTGGTTTCTGACGGTGGCGTTGGAGGGGGCTCCGCCTAGATGTCCGCATTGTCGACTATATGCATTCGGCAAGGCGACGCGGACTTTCTATACGCGTATGCATATTTGAGGTATGTTACAGTGCTCATAAACGTTATTCTAATCCATCCTACTCGTATTAACCATACATCACTAATATTGTTTCTATTTTTTCTGTTACAGATGGCTGTGCACAACAATTTTTACTGTATATATTTTGTATGTATCTTAATGTTGTATATATATTTGTTTCAATTTTTTTTTGCAATGTATACATTTGTTGTTTATTGTATATATATTTGTTTCAATTTTTTATTGCAATGTATATATTTCTTGTATGTATATATATTATTATAATTGATATGTACCTTTTTATTGTATATATATTTGTTTCAATTTTTTGTGTGTAATGTATATATTTTGTTGTATATATATAATTCTATTTATTTTTTACAATATACATGTACATTTTTTCATTGCTTAAGTGTTTATTTTCAACTATCCTTTTCCATGCATGATGTGCGTTACACAATTTTTACAAGTGAAGTGATTTTCAATTATACATACAAGACATTACAAATCTATACACGCGCGGCAACATGGCCGACGCTTAACCGAACGCAGCGCTTCGGAGATGAACGACACAAGACATTACAAATCTATACACGTGCGGCCGACGTCGACCAATCTACGGCCGAGCCGCGGCTAAGCCACGTTCAAATCACATGCAGTCGATTCTATTCCAACATAGCCGCCGACCAATCTACGGCCGAGCCGCGGCCAAGCCGAGGCCTGGCCACGGCCATGACGACGCTTATCCAGCACACACCGCACAACCCGACATCGTCGCAATTTTCCAGCACAACCCGACAACGTCGCAATTTTCCAATATGGACGACGACCAATCGACATCCCGACGACGCCCCGCCGCCAAGACCAATCGACGACGACACCAACCCCCACCACACACCCAACGACCAACCACCGCACACTATTACCCCCCACCACTACATCTTACACCGGACGTCAACACCCAACACCACCCCCACCATTTTCAGATTTCCCGCCAAAATGCGCGGGGGGGATGACGTCACTTCCGCGTTAGAACTCTCATAAGCCCCCTACTCACCACTCATCAGCTGATGAGACTGGTGGAATACATCACGGGCGCCGGCTGTCGGAAAGAGCAGACTGTCGCCTGTTTCCTAGATGTGGAGAAGGCCTTTGATAGTGTCTGGCACGACGGGCTCTTGTTCAAGCTCCTGGAAATCCAGCTCCCAGATTGCTACCTTCGTTTGATTGCTAGCTTTCTGACGGAGAGGACTTTCTGCGTGAGAATAGATGACCACGTCTATTCTGAGAGACGCATTACAGCCGGGGTACCTCAAGGTAGCGTGCTAGTGCCTCTTCTGTTTTCCGTGTACGTCAACTACGCACCCAGAGATCCTGGAGTCCAGATGGCCCTGTTTGCCGACGACACGGCGGTCTATACCGGCGATCGGAACGCTGACAGGCTATCCCACGACTCCAGCGCGCACTCGATGCGTATTCGACGTGGACGAAGAGCTGGAAAGTTGCCGTCAACGACACCAAGAGCTCCGCGGTGCTATTCTCAAAGCGCCGGAAAGAACCACGAGGCCGAGTGAGACTCGGTAAAACGTACCTGCCCTGGCCGAGAGAAGTTAAATACCTCGGTGTCCACCTAGATCGTCGGCTCACCTGGCGTGCCCACGCTGAAACGATGCGAAAGAGAGCGTCCGCTCGTCTCGCGCAACTGTTTCCGATACTTGTCAACAAGGCTATGACCCGCAAGCTGGTAAGTTGATCGTCAACGCGTATCTTTTGCCGATCATTACCTACGTTCTTCCCGTCCGGGGTTACCTCGGAACCGTCCATAAAAGAAAGTTGCAAAGCGTTCTCGATAGGGGCCTTCGGTTAGCGGCCAAAGTCCCCTATCGGTTTTCTTCTCGACTCTTGAGAAGAAGACTCGGTGTCCCCGCTCCTTGGAAGACACCGCAAGGCGACTTGCACGTAAAGTTTACGTCCGAGCTGCGAGGACCCAGACAAACCCACTCATAGCTGGTCTTGGCAAGTACCGAACACGTCCAGGTGAATCTTGGAAACGGCCTCGACAAATACTGTACTAGTCGACCTACTACGAGCATGTCGTTGTAGCGACCATAAATAATTAAATAATATTCCGTCTGGATCACTAGGCAGGAGTCCCTACCGGAGGCTTGGTACTAGGAAACCATTGGGTCGTCTCACGACGCGCAACCCAACAGCTCTGGCAGCAATTTTGGAGCACACTGCTTCCAGACTTCGGACTGAAAAGGACCTGCTCTCTTCAGCTCTACTCTGAACGCCGCTTCAGCTTCTTGCTGTTACCGCCTGCCTCTCCGCTGGGACGAGGAGACCATCTTTCCCCGGAAAGAAGAACCAGGTGCCAGCTGCTGCCGGTGAATTAAGTAGCTGGTACAAGTGGCAACTGGCAGAAGACCTTATTAGGACAACCTGCACCGGCATACATCTCACCAGACAGGAAAGAAGAGGACGGCACTGGGCTCTTCGTGAGTGCCGCATCAGTGCATAATCCCTAACCTGCCCACGGCTGTTAGGTAGCGCTGCCCCGGACGATCCTTGCCAGCCCCCACCAGTGGTAAGCGAGCTTGGATATCGCTGGGGTAAAGGGACCAGTGGACACTAGTCTTTGTAAGGACTGGTATCTAACGAATCTGGTCGTTAGCCCAGGTCCTCCCGCATCGCCGTGAGCAGGGAAGTCGCGTGGGTAACCCGGCTTCGGCCGGACCCAAGATCTCTGGCGTCTGGCAGTGACTGCCTAGCAGTCTCTGCCCGGCAGCCACACTCGGCCAGCATGCCCACTACGGGCAACGGCTCGAGTGCCGAGTCGCTCGGCTCTGCCTTGCCCCACGCGGGCGACTCGCCTGAATCGCCTCGGGAGATGGAGACGGATGATCCTCTCCCTAACCTGCTACCCCCTCGCCCGGTGGACGAGTCGGACGACTTCGCGACCGTTGGTCGGCGTAGACGCCCGGCTAAGAAGCTGAAGAGGAACCACTCAACCGGATCCGCTTCCTCTCGGACCTCGGCCATGGACATCGGTCCTTCTCAGGGCTAACAGGCTGCGGTTCCGACTGCTTCGGTAACAGCTCCGGCTGTTACCGCAGTTGGTCGCGCGCCGCTCCTGTTCGTCCACGGGGTGTCCAATGTCGCCGCCTTATACAGGCGGCTGATCGCGACCCACGGCCTGTCGGCCGACAAACTTGATCTTAAGCTGCTTGGCGGTGACACGGTCAAGGTTGTCGTCCGTCGGATCGAGGACCACCGCTTGGTCGAGGCCTTTCTGCAGGCTAACAACCTGCAATCCCACACCTTTTCCCTCAAACGGGTCGAGCCCTTGTCAGTAATTCTGCGTGGGCTTGACGCGCACACCGATCCCCAGGAGATCCTTTTGGAACTCCGTGAACTCGGGTACCTGGTGCAGACAATTTTTCGCCTGTTCACCAACTCAGAAACCAGAGTACCTCTCCCACTCGTCCGTCTCCAGCTCGAGAAGGGCGAGGCCACAGACAAGATATTCCACGTAACGCGGCTGTTTGGCTTCCGCGTCAATGTGGAATCCAGTCGCCCCCCGGGCAAGCTTGCGCAGTACCACCGGTGCCAGAGGTTCGGCCATTATACCGACGTCTGTCGCAGTGGCCCGGCCTGTTTACGTTGTTCCTTGGGACATTCCACGCAGGCCTGCACTGTGGCAGACAAGTTCTATTTTCGCTGCATCAATTGTGGCGAAGGCCATGCAGCCAATAATAGTCACTGCCCGGTCTACAGGGCGGAACTCCTGCAGAAGCAAAACCCGCAGGGGCCCCTCCCGAAGCCAAGATACCCAGTATTGCATCCCCAATCACAGAGGCAGCCTAAAGTACAGGCCAAGCCGCAACCAAAGGCACCACCGGCACGGCGCGCGCCCTCTCCGACTCCACCTCCAGCCCCTACAAAGGCACAAAAACGTACCGCGTCGCCATCCGTAGCAGAGACAAGCCCTGTAGCCAATATCTCGGTTATGGAGCCGGAGAATCCACCCTCCACCTCCGCGGAACCACTAACTCCCGCCTCTGAACCAGAGGTAGCCTCGCCACCACTGCTACCTCCGCGATATCCGCGAGAAGGCAAAACTAAAAACAACACAAAATGGATCACCACTCCGGAAGCTCGGCCCCGAGCTCCTGCCTGCCCACAGCCCAAGAAAAGTCCTGCTTCCCGGTATAAGTCCGACGAAGCGCAACAGCGTACTTTTCCTGTCGCACATTCAAAATCGTCTGCCCCTGGTCCTGTAGCTTCCACCACGACCCCGATCTGCCGTTAAACCTGGTCGCTCTTACGCGGCCTCAGTTTCCAGGCAAACAGCCCAGTCCGTCATATCCGATGACGCACAGTTCGTCCGCGACTTTCTGTCTGGCTACGACCTCAAGAAAGTCGCATCCACCTTCAGGTCCATCCGAGACCGCCTGGAAACTGCTGACCCAACTGAGAGATTCATGCTCTTGATGGAAGCTTGTAATGTCATAGGTCTTATATGAACCAAGCCCTTAGACGAGATCTCTCACTCATAGCCTGGAATGCTAACTCATCGGTTCCAAGCATTCCGACCTTCTAGAATTCCTGGCTCGGTTCAAATACGACGTACTTCTCCTCACTAAAACCCACCTGACCCCGGCGAACCGGTTTCGATTACCAAATTACGTGGTCTATCGGGATGACCGAGTTGGCAGACAAGGAGGCGGCACGGAGATCGCGGTGAGGACCTCCATAAGTCATCATCGTGTTATTTTGCCGCAGCGCACTAGAGGCCACCGTCATTGAGGTCCACGGAGCTCTTGGCGGCATCCTCGTGGTTTCAGCATACAAGCCCCCACAAGCTGAACTACTTGTCGGCGACCTGGACGTCATCTTCGATTCCCACCGAAGGGTAATTTTGGCCGGCGATCTGAATTGCAAGCATCGCGTTTGGAATAGTCGCTTGACTACTCCGAACGGGAGGCGCTTGCTGAGTTATGTTGAATCGCGCTGGGCGATGGTATTTGGTCCAGCGCAATCCTAAGAAAAACGGACAAGTCCGGCTTTGCCTAGATGCGCGTGAAATAAATAAATGATCGTCAATGACAGGACATCGCCCGGTGAGATAGAAGAGATCTTGAAACGTTTCCACGGTACCAAGTACTTTAGTACCTGGGACACGGTGTGCGGCTACTGGCAGGTGGAATTGCACCCACAGAGTCGTCAGTATCTGGCATTCATATTCGAGGGGCGTAATTACCAATTCAAGAGACTGCCCTTCGGACTCGTGAATTCGGTCGCCATCTTTGTGGCCTGCTTGGCCCGGAAGCACTACAATTTACCACCGTGTATGTAGATGATCTGCTGATTACCTCAGAAACATGGGAGGAACATTGCTACCGTGTGGAACACGTACTTGAGAAGTTGGCTGCGAATAACATCACGCTTAAACTAGAAAAATCCCAATTCATTGCAAAAGAAGTTCAGTTTTTGGGTTTTAACTTGGATGACCAAGGAATCTTACCGTCGGCAGAAAAGGTAGAAGCGATCCAGAAATTCCCTGCACCAAAGAATAGAAGGCAATTACAGTCATTCCTGGGACTCTGTAATTATTACCGCAAGTTCCAGGAACAATATTCTGAATTGACCGCAAGGTTTCAACCACAACTGTCATCTAAAAACAAATAGATCTGGGGTCAAGAGCAGAACGAGACCTTACAACTCATTAAGGACAAATTTTTGGATCCCATAAGACTTCGCCACCCAGATTAAAAAAAAACTTTTTTCTAAATTGTGATGCCAGCAACATTAGCCTCGGAACGACACTGTATCCAGAAGATGAGGAGGGTGAACATCTAGTGATTAGCTTCGCGAGTAGATCTTTAAACCAGTGCGAAAAGAACTACAATGTCACTGAGAAGGAACTGCTGAGTGTAGTATTCGCTTGTGGCAAATTCCGCACCTACATCTTAGGTTACCCTGTTACCGTCCGGACAGGCCATAAATCCATATCGTTCCTGAGGAGGTGCAAATTGATTCACGGCAGGCTGATCAGGTGGATACTTGCCCTTCAAGAGTATAATCTAAAATGGGAATACATCCCAGGAAAAAAGAATGTCGTTGCAGATGTGTTATCACGTGTTAATGTGGAAGAGCAAACCTTCGAGGGAGAGAAAGAAAGCGTACTCAAAATCTACCACATTATTAGCACCAGAGCCGATCTATCCACTTTATTAACGAACCTTAGCACCCACCAACAAGCGGACCCAAAATTGAGAAATATAAAAACTCGATTGGAAGAAGGGAACGAAACTATCGCTCAATATTATCAGATAAATAACGAGATATTGTTCATTAAACCATCATTAAGGCAGGAGACCTGGAAGGTGATTATTCCAAACCATATTGAAAAGGAGATAATCATAAATTATCATATACGATATGGGCATATGGGCGCCTTAAAGGTGATTAAGGCTCTGGAGGAGAGCTGCCACATACAAAACGTAAACCGGAAGGTCCGGATGTATATCAGATGTTGTCGTATCTGCCAACTAGTAAAATCAAATAACGAGAAGAAGGAGGGCATTATGATTCCTATAACATCCCAGGCGAAATTGGAGAAAGTATTCTTGGACATCTGCGGACCATTTCCCCGTAGTGGCGGTCGACACCGATATAGGTACCTGATAATCGTGATGGACCATTTCACTAAGTTTGTTAAGCTATACTCTGCTAATCGGGCAACTACTAGGAAAATTCTGGGAATATTAACAGAACAGTATATCCCAAACATAGGGAAACCAGTTTCGATCATCACGGATCATGGAACCCAGTTTAAGGGGAGAAAATGGCGGGATACCCTACTATCAATGGGGGTTCGTACATACAAAACCTCAGTCTACCACCCGAGCAGTAATCCGGCAGAGAGGGTGTTACGAGAAGTGGGGAGGATATTAAGAACTTATTGTCACCATCAACAGAGAAGGTGGCAAGGCCACGGAAGAATTCCTCAACTTGGCATACCACCCAGCCATAGGAGTTACCCCATACTCCGCCATGTACGAGAAACCACCCCCACGAGAGATCGAAGAATCCTAGAGTTCCCTAGAGATAATGTTTATACGTTCGACAAGATAAAATTCCACAACAACGTGGCCGAAGACCAGGAGAAACGGCAAAACAAGTATCAAAAGGCTAGTGGTAAAATGATAACTTATAAAATTGGAGAAAAATATTATTGAAAAATCGTGAACTACCCAGCACGCTGGAAGGAATAACAAAGAAGTTATTGTTACTGTACACTGGACCATATATAGTCTCCATAATAAAAAACAATAATACGTATGAGATAAAGGAGATGGGTTCTGAGAGAATCAAAGGCGTATATGAATAGGCTTCCATGAAAAAATATTATGAGGAGTAGAAATTTAAATAAAAAGAAAAGAATTCTGAAATATCAACAAAATTCAAATATATCGTAAGATCACTTTACAAAAAACTAATTATGAAAATATTATGGAAAATAGAAAGAAAAAGAATTTAGAAATATAAATCAACAAAATTCAAATATATCGTAAGATCACCTTACAAAAAACTATTTCTGAAAATATTATGGAAAATAGAAAGAAAAAGAATTTTGAAATATAAATCAACAAAATTCAAATATATCGTAAGATCACTTTACAAAAAACTATTTATGAAAATATTATGAAAGCAAAGAGGGAGAATTTTGAGTTTAAATGAATTAAAACCACTAAATTCTAAAATATCGTAAGATCACCTTGCAGACATTATTTATGAAAATATTATGGAAAAGAGAAAGGAAAAGAATTTTGAAATATAAATCAACAAAATTCAAATATATCGTAAGATCACCTTACAAAAAACTATTTATGAAAATATTATGAAAACAAAGAGGGAGAATTTTGTGTTTAAATGAATTAAAACCACTAAATTCTAAAATATCGTAAGCTCACCTTGCAGACATTATTTACGAAAATATTATGGAAAATAGAAAGAAAAAGAATTTTGAAATATAATTCAACAAAATTCAAATATATCGTAAGATCACCTTACAAAAATCTATTTATGAAAATATTATGAAAACAAAGAACGAGAATTTTGAGTTTAAATGAATTAAAACCGCTAAATTCTAAAATATCGTAAGATCACATTACAAACATTATATATGAAAACTATTTATAGAAAATAAAAAGAAAAGAATTTGGAATTTATATAAATCAAATAAATTTAAAAAATATAGTAAGAACGACTTACTACCACTTATATATGGAAGTAATTATGAAATAATTTTGAAGAAGGAAAAGGAAATAAAAAGCACTGATACAATTACTTGAATAAACTTGTGTCGAAATAAAAATAATAAAAACTTTACGCAATACAAAGAGAAACAATGACCACATAAATATTATAATTAAAGAATTCATTTGGATAAAAAACAAGAGCGAAATAAGTTTTTTGAAAAAGAAAGAAAAACATATAGTCTATAGATATAAATCAATAATATTACTATGATCATAAAATAAATGTCAATTGTAATAAAGACAATTAGAAGAATAAGTGCTAGAACATGGAACTAGTGGAACAATTCATGAGAACTAAAAATACCAAAATATTTAAAAATATATGCTACCAGTGACCAGAAGCAGATTGTGATAACAACAAAAGACTAATAGAGAATTAACACACAAAAAATTTATACTTAATAACTAGTGATAATTATATTAATAAAAGAGATTCCCACCATAATAAGAAATAAGATATCAGTAGAGCTAACAAGTCAGAAGTATAACTGAGAAGAAAAATAACAGAGATAGAAATATTAACATATCTAAGCAAATACGAAGTGAGGTATCCAATGGTATTTTTTAATAGTCATAAAATAGACTATTCTTATATAATTTTTATTAATAACTGTCTGAAGATAATTCCAGCAGTATTATTATGTTTTTGAGCAGAGATGATTCGCCTCTGATCTCAATGAGAAGTGTAGCATGGCCAGCAGAGTATATGTAGCCACAATGTGCCTCTCTGAACTGCCCCATCTCACGTGTTAGGGAATGTTAGGGAATAAATATCCCAGGGTTAAAACACCAAGTTAAGAAAAAATGAAAATAAATAATAAACCTCAGATGACTATTTAAGGAAGATCAATTTAAGAATAAAATATATGTAAGCTCGAATATGAAGAAGGAAAAATAGAAATGGAAAGGAAGTCAAGAATAATAATATATAATAAGTATCATAAGCAATTATTTCAGACAAACAAAGTATGGTCTGAACTAATCACTTCTGGAGGAGAGCAAACTGTAGCATGACAGATTATCCACTTAAGAACGAATAAAATATGATCATAAATAAATAACTATCAGAATAAAATCCAAATGAAAACAAAGAAGAATCCCATATAAAATACTATCATAACTTGAAAAAGTAAAAATAAAGAAAAAACCACAATGCAACAAAAATGTATAAAGAAAAATAAACCCCAAAAAACTAAAATAAATTAAGGAAAAATACCCAGGTAGGATAGGAGTAAGTAAGGAAGATACCCAGAACAAACCAATGGACATGATAAAACAATGTTACCTTGAAGAAACCAAGAAAGAAGAATTCTGAAGGAACAAAATTGTAGGATGGGAGGACTACAAGATATACCAAAGGGAAACCTATTAAGAAAAATATAAAAAACCCCGAAAGAGATTAAATGTCACCAAAGAAAGTATAACACCCAAAACCTGATATTAATGTAAAATAGTTGTAAACAAAAGTGTTTAGTGTTGTAAATAGAAGTGCACCCACTAAAGTTATTGTATAATGGAATAAACAAATCTTCTTAATCCCTTATAACTAAGATTTTGGTCTTGGAATATTGTAAAACTCAATTAGAGATAAGATCCAAAAATATAAGTGAACAGGTGCAAGTTATTTCAGTGTATTATATAAACTTCAAGTAGAAGTGTGACTAATACTTCAACTAAGTACATGTGTACCATTAAACAACTTTAAAGTTTTCAATAACTACAGCAATAAGATTTTATAAAATATTCTTATGAAAACAACTACTAATGTTTATAAGGAGGTGTCACTTTTTAGCTAAAAACCTTCATTAAAATGTAAAGGATAAAGTGAGAGCAGGTGGTGAATAAATAAAGCGACAGGGGATAAATCTTTAAATACCAAAATAAAAACAGATAAGACTGCAAGCAAAATAAGTTTAAGAAATAAATAAAAATAAAGGGCTTGTTATGCTTATGTTAAAGCCCATGGACTCCATAATTCAATGTTGGGAGTAGAATATAAGATTTTATTATTATAAAAATGTTTAATATGTTTAATAGTATTAATCCAGACTAAAATGTCTAAGTATGGATACCATACTCTTTTTATAAAATGTTTATTATATGTTCCTAGTAGTAGTTAAAACTAAAATGTCTGAATTTGAAGACCATATTGTTAATTTCAAATATTGTTTAGGTATTATGAGTATGAATACGATACTACATGTTCTGTTAGTTAATTAAGGAGATTTTAATTAATATTGTATTAAAATAAGAAAGTCAGAAGGGGTATAAACACAGTATGATTCAAAAACATTATATGTAAAACCAGGAAAATCTAGGCCAAATAGGAAACTCCAACAACCTTATAATTGTTAATTAAGTTAAATAAACCAGTTAAACTGATGGAATTTATATAAGGTGAATCAGTCACCAAATACTATGACTAAAACTATACTTTAAAAGGATAGTGGAAAAAGATATATAAAATTATTGAAAAAATTGGAAAAAAGATAACTGAAAATTCAGAGTGGGGAGTTATAAATAATTGAATAATATTCAAAAGGATAACCAATTAATAAAATTACAATGAATTAAGGAAGATAAACATTTTTATTTCAATCTAAGATTGAATACAATCCTAAATATAACATATTAAAATGGCATCATTTTATAAAGGACAGGAAGTAATTTTTTAGGCCTACTTTTAAAAAATACAGAAATATGGCTTTTTAGAGAAAAAACTTTGTAAAACTATCTTATCTGATATCAAATCAAGCAGCATAAACTGAAGAAAAGGATTATGTATTTATTATTACATGAAATTAATTAATAACCAAAATATATGCTGTGATATAATGAATTATTTTTACATGTAACGGAAGCGATTAAAAATTGAAACATTACATTGCTAATATTAAATTGGCTAAGATGTTTAAGAGAACGAAGGAAGTAAGACAGTTCTTTATTAACGTTCGTAGTGTACGGTTGAGTGAGCTCTAGCTACATAACAAGCAATATCGGAACCATTAATGGCGTGTAAAAATTGAACCTAGCCTACAGTAAAATTTTGAGAATTTCGACAGAACAATTTTAAACCTTAAATTCAGTGAAAATTAACTACTACAAACATTGAATCAAGTGAATGCACAACCGAACTTAGTTAATTAACCATATGAACCTCTAACACTAATATTCCGAATAACTAAAACGAACTTTATGACACCAGTAACTTAACATTATCATATACATTTTTCTCGAGTGAAGAACAGAACATTGAACGAGGGATACTACAATAACACCAGAAATATTAATCACTACTGCGAAGACGAGGAAGCATTGAAAAGGCAGCTTTATTGGAAGAAAATTTCAGCGAGACGAGTTCAGTTTTACATCAGCAGCTTTGAAGCGGCCATTGTGATTCCCAGCATGCAAAGCGCTCACTATTACTAGTATTCGTCTACACATCATTGGTTCGAACTTTTCATTTTATAAACATTATATATTATCAAATAACGTTGTAATTTTTAACTATTAAGCTTTTTAATTGTAAATGTTATACTTTCTAACCATACCCCTTCTCTGACTATAATATAACCGTTCAAAGAACCTGAAAAATTAATATTAAATAACATATGTACCAACAATCGATCGCCCTGTGAACGAGTCGAGTATTGTATGATAATCGATTTTAAATCGATACTTTTAAAACAATTGTCAATAACAATTCTAGAAATTCTACAATTTTGTTTAAAATTTATTTATAAATTTAATAAATAGAGTATTAGTGAACAACAGGACTACAAGAAAGGCGGCCATTACTCAAGTGGAAGTAGTACATACGAAGAAGAAGAAATACCGCTAATCGATCAGTGAATTAGACAATCCTGTTAACGCTGAATTTAATTACAGTGAACAATAAGCGATATTATTAACAAAATTGACTCAAAGGAACTTAAAATTTTAACAACACACAATTACAAGAATTATTTCCTAAAATATTAAACATCAAAACAAACTTTAATTTTTTTTTCAAAATTTAAATAACACAATATTTTTCCAAAAACCTTTTACAAAATATTTTTACAAAAACCAAAGTAAGACAAAAACGAGCAGAACTATACGTGTTGGTACAAAATTGGCGTCAAACTAAGGGGCTTCAATTAGTGATTGATAGGCTACTACAACTTGCCCAATTCCTAATTCAAGCTTGGCAGTGGTTATACAGTTAGAGGAGTAAGCAAAATGCAACGTCGAGCAACTTCAAAGAAAAGGGCGGCGGAGGCCGAAAAGGAAATTAATATGGAGGACAAGGAGGCAACGCCGGTGGAAAACGTGGAAATGTTATTACCCCCAATGAAACCTAAACAACCCGCACCACCAGAGGAACAACCCGAGAAACCCTCACAAATAGAGAACACGACAATACAAGAGATGTTCAGAGTGATGATGGAAGAAATCAAATCCACCAAAGAAGGAATAAATAAAAACATAGAATCCACATAAGAAGAATTGAGGAAGGACAACCAATCCACAAAGGAAGAATTGGGTAATGAAATTGAAAACACCAATAGGAGAATGGAGGAAAACAGTAAGAAGATGATAACAACCAACAGTTGAAAGAAGAGTTGAGGGAGAATAGTAGGAAGATGGAGAGCGACAACCTACAATTGAAGGAAGAATTAAGGGAAAATAACAAGAAAATGGAAGTGAAGATGGGGGAGAAGTTGGAAGAATTGAGAGAGGATAACCAACTATTAAGAGAAGAATTAAGAGAAGTCAACCAGGAAAACATGAACAAGGTAGACGAGAGAATAGAGTTGGCGAAGGAGGAGTTGAGCAGGAAAATCAACGACAATAAGAAATCTATAAATAAAAAATTGGAAGAAGAAACCATAATAATAAACCAACAAATCAGGGAAGTTGACGAAAGATGTCGCCAGACTGAGTGGGAAGTACAGGAAGTCAAGGAAGTAGTAAATACCAAAATTACCAAGATCGAAGAACACCAGAAGAAAAAATTGGAAGACAACCGAAAGGAAGCACAGGAGGAATTAAATAAGGTACGTAACCAAGTTACGGAAAGGTGCGATGAAATGGAAGTAGCGATGACGAATATCACCGGTCAAGTGCGGCAGAGCCAGGAAGAGATGGAAGTAATAAGAAACAGACCAACTAACTTCACGAATATCCCCATAAACGAGAATCGGGAATGGCTAAACTTTCGCCAATATAAAAGGAAGCCGATGGAGTTCTTGGCCCGAATCGAGGAGTACATTACCAAACATAGGGGCAACAGATGGATAAATAATCGGGAGCTATTGGACGAATCATTCCGTGAGATGACGGACAATTGGTGGATGGTAAACCGAAGCGAGATTGATGGCTACCAACAATTTAAAAACTTGTTCAAGGCAAAGTACTGGTCGGAGACTACCCAGAATTTAATACGTGACAACATCTGTCACGGCCGATACAAACCACAGATGGGTAACTCTATGACCGCATACTTCCTCGGAAAGGTATGTCTGGCGAAGCATTTAGAACCAGCCGTACCGGAAGAATGCCTAGTCAATAAGTTATCGTACCATTACGATGAAGAAGTAATCAGAGCAAGGAGAGGCAACCAAATAAAAACAATACAGGCGATGACTGAACTATTGGAGAACTATGAAAATGAAGAATACTATAGACAAAGCCGAAGGAGGAATGATCGGCCGGAAACAAGAAACCATCAGCACGCCAATAACGGTAATAACAATAACAGCAAAGGCTACCAAGGAAACCGTAACAATCCCAATTATAACACCAACAACAACAATAGCAATAATAATAATAACAACGTTCCGGGTAACCAAAATACCAATAGAACTAATAACGGTTACCAAGGTAATAGAAATCAGTATTACCAAAATCCCAATACTAATAGTCAGAGAAACCCCAACCATAATAACACAGAACGGTATTATAACAATAATCGAGGGTACCCACCAAACAATAACAATGGTAACAATAGGTTTTCCCGACCAAAGGTAAACTTCATACGAGCTGAAGACGGTCGCCAACGAAGATACTACCATCAGCGGCGTAACAGCTTCCAAGAGTATGAGGATCGGCGGAGAAGCAGAGAACGTGATGATCCGAGGTATAATCAGCCTAGACGAAGTACCAGTCTAGATGATCGAGAACGACAACCAAACCGAGAACAACCGTTGGAACATCGCACGGAGCGGCAAGGATCCACTCAAGGTCTCCCGACTGATGCATCGATCGATACGAACAATACCCATAATGAAATCGAGAATTTAAACGGGAGGAGGCAGTGATGAATTATCATGACCCTTCACTGCTCCTATCTCCTGGGTATCAAAACGAGTTGCAAAGAGCAACTGACACAAATAATATAATAATCATTGGTTGCAATTACTTAAAAAATATAGACACGAACTATTGGAGGAGGACGACATTAGCCTCAATAGTATAAGGAGTGAAATCATATATATTATTAAAGAACGGAAGTCCTGTGTTTAAAATATTTTATTATTGTTAATCTCAGGGTTGTTTTTATTTAATATGGTGTCTTCCAATCTGTTGATTATTATTAATCAAGCTCGTATTTTATTATTATATGGTTGTTTAGTGACTTATTCCACTCAATTCAACCTATTGTTGATTCCAGTAATGAATAAGTCGGTTACTTACACTCTTTTCGACGTTTAATTGTCAGTTTAATTGGTTTAATTAAATGTATTTTATTCACTGCTTAGAATTGTTCCAATCGAAGTTCCGTTGATCAGCGGTGGTGAGAAGATCAGTAATGTCCGGCCTATACACTAACATAAACATACACAAACATGATATTTATGATAACGTATACTTTGTGATAATATATATAGGTCAGTACAGTTGTAAAAAATCACTCAATTTGAATGATTCTCACTGTAAGTATGGTACCAACCGTCTCGTTCTTCTCACTAAGTTGTATTTACTGATTACAATAAAAAGCAACTCTTTCAAAGGTAAAAATAACAATGATGATTTATTCAATTCTAAAACAATTAAATTTAGTACAATAATATGGGTTGCTCTTCTTTCTGGTTAACAATTAATATTTAAATTCGAACATGGACTCTAAAACATTTTAAAAGTTCAAGTTGGCATGACTGCCTTTGGTTAGTCACAAAAATGTGTTGACAAACAAATAGGTTATGTAGTGTTATTAAACTTGTAATGTCATTAATAATTGTAGTAGTGGTAGTAGTAGGTTCTTTGAGTCTGCAAAATACACATATTTGATAAAATTGCTACGGCTATAACAAGCATATAAGATATGAATTCATGGATTATTAATTAAAAAATATAAAATATGAACGACTGTTCATGGTTAGACATAGGCTTTAAACATAGTTTAGTGCAATCTTGTTTGGTTAAAAGTTATTAATTAATTGTTAATAAGTGATAATAATCATTATAATTCAGTGTCAAGGATTAGGATCATCTCCAAAACTGGATGTACCTATTTCAGGTAATGGTAATTCATTGATTATGTTTATACCACTCTCTGGTGTAACTCTTATTTAATTTTAGAAACAAAATATTCAACACTCTTAGCTGGCTAATAGAATTAGGGCACATACTCCCTTCATTGATGATACAATGTCTTTACTTATTCTAAACATTCATGTTATACAAATCGTTAAAATTGTCGTTAATTATATCGTTCAACTTTGACATTGTTTATTTGTATTTTGAGATCCCTTCCTTTAGGAATAGGATATTTAATTGCTTATCGTATGTTAATTCAAGTCGCTATTAGCGTTCAGTTATATTTCTTATCATACAATCATAATATAATAGCTGTGGGTATTTGATACTTGCGTAACTGGTCGTTCGTAGTGTTAACACTTTTTTTCTTTTTAAACTTTTTACTTAATTAAAAAATTTTTTTAATTAATTAATTAATTATATTTTATCACTGCACTGCACTCACTCCTATGCGCATGTACTCCGAATTAGTTTCACTTAAAAATATACTGCACTATTTCTTCAGTGGGCATAACCTACGTTCCTGGTTTGAGGTTAACGTGTGTTTACATCTGGTTGCTGTCAAAAGCACGTTTTTCTGGAGATACGACGAGCATGCAGTTCGCTTCGTGGGTAGTGAAAGACTGGCCTCGCTTCCTTTGTCGGAATGATGAATCTCGGATTTTTTATAGACTCTGATTGGTCAATTTATTTTAATTCATCTATCTCCGGTGGGCTTCGTCAAAACAGACGCCTTCAAGCGCGTCAATTTTTGGGAACAAGATTAAAAATTTCTGGTCGACATACCCACGCGGAAGGGTCCAGCATTATACAATTATTTTTATAAGTCCAATATCTTCCTTATAATTGTACTGATGACATTGTGATTACCCTCATTGTTTATGATTATTTATGACGATTAATTTGAATCCCCTCATCATATATTTCGGATTCGGGGTTGCTGAATTCGCACTTGGTATTTATACTTAGTGTCCATTAAGCCATTAATTATTAATAATATATTGTTTTTATTCCATTTGCCATGGTAATAACTTGTTCTTAATCTAATGTACAATTTTCACTTAAAACTATGCCTTAATACTAACACTATGTCCGTTTTCATAGATTCGAACTCAAGCTTATGATTATACATTTTTGTTTTTCTTATATTCTATTAATAACAACATTTAATTAAGTTCTAACATGGTATATTTATACCTTGATGGGCTAAGTCACTACTGGCAGTGTTCTTTTTCCCTACATTATTAGTTTAGTGCCTTAATTATAGTTTATTAATTAGGCTTGTCATACTTTTATGGAGTTACCTTGCTGTATGTTTGGTACTCTTCATATACTATTCGGATTATTCTCCAAATGATAGCTAAAATAGTCACAATGGTATTGTTATTATTGTGATGCAGTTCATTCTGCATTTGATTCTGTTATCATCTTGGTTTAGTAGCTGTCAACTTTACTTGCAGCTAGTTGTTACAATAGTTTTGTTGTAATTACATTTATATGGATTATTTAGATAGTTATTTTGGTTGCATTTGTTCATCTGAACAGTATTCTGTCTTACTTCAGGTTGTTAGTTGAGTTACTATCTTTGTATAATGCGTTTATAACATAATTTTGGTTGCATAATGTATTTTTGCTATTACAAGCATATTGTCATATTTGGATTACATAAATATAGCTTTTATATTCAGTTATTCTATTATCTACTGTGTGCAAAACATTCCTTATATTATCTAGTTACTTCCTAGCTCAATACATTTTGGTTTAATATTGTTTTGATTTTGTTTTCATTTGTTTTATTGAAAACTGGATGCCCAGATTAGGTTATGTTGTAGGTTCAGTAAGCAGTAATGTGTTGCTGCTGGCTGTGTATTTCTACATTAATCTTGTTGACTGGTTTTCATTCAATGTTTGTACATTGGTTATTATTATTTCACCTTTAGTTTACTCTTGTATTGTCTTATTTATTGTTAATTAGTGGGTTTGTACTAACATCACTCCCACTGTACAATTGGTCATTCATATTTTGGAATCTAGTCTTCTGTTTATTTTATACCTACTCATCATTTAGCTACATAAACTTATCTTATTCTTGTTCAGTTTACTTGTGACTCTTTATTTACAATATTTAGTCCTTACTGATAATAATGTGTTTTACATAGACAATGAATGTATTCATTAAATGAGTTGTGGTCAGTGTTGACTTTACCATACAGCTTAGGGATTTATATCATGTAATTAATTAACATTTCTTCTTTCTTCTTAATACAATTATTCTTTTAAAGGTTTATGTTAGTTTGTTATAATTCAATTTCCTTTCCTTGTTCTTGTGTTTGGTCTGGATATCTTCCTTCTTCCTTCTTCACTGATCTCTTTCTCACTCTCATTCATTTTATACATGATGTGGTTTTCACTTGTCTTCTTCACATTGTTTCTTCCTTCTTCTTTCTTGAGGTCGTTATTGTTGTGTTCTTCTCCCTGATTCTTCTTTCTTCTTTTGTTCTCATGTTCTTCTCACTGATTCTTCATTCTTCTTTTGTTTTCTTTTGTCCTTCTCACTGATTCTTCATTCTTCTTTTGTTTTCTTTTGTCCTTCTCACTGATCTATTGGGTAAGGTATGTCAGTCGTCTCTTCTTTATTCTTCTTTTCTTCTTTATTGGTGCATTTACTAGTGATTTCTTTTCAATGATGCTTCACTTATTTAAACTTATGGTACTTTCTTCTTCTGTATCCATGGTGGTATTCTAGACCTTTTATGTATTCTTACTAGTGGTGGCTTTTAAATTAATTTTCGGTACATTGGTGGATGTGGTGTTATATGTACCGTTACATATTGCCTCCTCATTAGAATTGATTATTTCTGATATCTTTGTTTTATGATTGAAGAAATTATCAATTTTTTTCATTTCATTCTTAAGTCACACATGATGTTTTCATATTTTGTATTTACTCTTACACTTGTCTTCAGTTCATTATATTTTCTACACTTCCTCCTTCTTCATAATTCTGGAATCTTGTTTAATTATATTCTTGGCTGTTGTGTTTTTTCCCTTAAATATTTAATTTCCCTAACATTTTTTTTTTCTAACTTAGTAGTTGAAATCGATTCGGGTGGGCTCTATTGGCTTACCTAACTCCGTCGTTCATAACTACACTCTTTCTGAGATCAGGGGAACATCATCCCTGCCCAGTTAAATGATTGCTGGAACTTTTCTACAGTCAATTCATTAAATAATAATACTTGTAAACAGTCTGTTTCGACTAATAATAATAAACACTCTTGGGGTTATTCACTCTTTTGCCTTTTATATTTTATTATACACTCTCTTCTGGATTCCTTCTTCTCTTCTGCAGATCTTTATTAGTTAATGTTGTTGACAAATAGCATGTGTAAATATTCGTCATTTTTTTCTTCTCTCCTTATTGTGGCAAAATTGTTCTTCATATTGATTGGTTCTTTCTTCTTCTTCTCGGTCAATTCTCCTTCTCACTATCTCCTCTACATAATATTCTCATTAATGGTCTTCTTCTCTCTTCTAGCAAATGTCATATTTTTTAACATTTTATTTTGTATAGTACAAACAATTTTTTCTCAAAATGATAGTAAACATTGTTTAAAATATCTTAAGTGCGTTCACTAGTTGCTTGTTTTGGTCATGGTTTATTTATTAGACAATAGTTTTTTCTTTTTCTCGTGTTACATACAATATACATTTAATAAACCTCTTTCGTTCAATATTTAGTACAATATTTGATTGATAAAAATTCTTCTTTTTTCTCTTCTTTCCATAATAATAATAGCCTTCTCTCATATTACTTTCTTTGGTGTTCTTCTCCTCTACTCCTTCAAGTGTTGGATTTTTTAACACTTATTCTGGATGGTTTTAATTTTTTCTTTTTGTGGAGTATACAATATTTGATAATACAAAAAATCTTGTTATTTACAATATTCATTTAGTAACATTTTTCTCTTTCTTCTTTCCTTTATAATAGCCATCTCTCAGATTACTCACTTTGGTGTTCTTCCCCTCTACTCCTTCAAGTGTTGGATTTTTTAACACTTATTCTGGACGATTTTAGTTCTTGTTTTTTGTGGGGCATACAATATCTGACATTTAAATAATCTTGTTATATACAATATTCATTTAATAAACATTTTTCTCTTTCTCTTCTTTCCATAATAATAATAGCCTTCTCTCATATTACTCTCTTTGGTGTTCTTCTCCTCTACTCCTTCAAGTATTGGATTTTTTAACACTTATTCTGGACGATTATATTTTTTCTATGAAGCTTGATTATAGACTCCCTTGGTTCTATTGGTATGGGTGTCCATAATTTCGTATGTGTTGTTTTGATTATCTTTTATGATTGTATAGGGTCCAGTATATAGTAGTAGGAACTTTTTCGCAATTCCTTCAATGGTACTAGGGAGTTCTCGATTTTTTAGCAATACTAGTTCTCCTATCTTATACTTGATTATTTTGGGTTGTTGTTTCTTATATTTTTCTCGCATCTTCTCTGCTCGTTCGACGGTCTTGTTGTAAAATTTTACTTGGTCAAATGTGTAATCGTCGCATGGGGGAAATTCTATCAATTCTGCAATTTCTCTAGGGGGACTTCATTCAAACATAGCTGTAAATGGGGTCGTCTCTATTGCTTGGTGGTATGCCAGGTTAATAAAATCCTCCGCAGCTGGTAAATACTCTTCCCACTTTCTTTGTTGTTGGTGACAGTAGGTTCTCAGGATTCTTCCTACTTCTCGGAGAACTCGTTCAGCGGGGTTGCTGCTAGGGTGGTATACTGAGGTTTTGAAGGGTTTCACTCCCTTATTCAGCAGTGTTTCCCTCCATCTTCTCCCCTTGAATTGGGTCCCATGGTCAGTGATTATTGACCCTGGCGCTCCTACTTCTGTCATGTATTTGTATATAATTATATTCAACAGATTTTTTGTGGTGGCTCTGTTGATTGGATATAACTTTGTAAATTTAGTGTAGTGGTCGAAGATAATGACAATGAATTTGTATTGTCGTCTTCCCCCACTCCTAGGTAATGGACCGCAAATGTCTACAAATACTTTTTCTAGTTTCTTAGATGAGGTGATCGGTATCATTAAACCTTCCTTCCTATCGTTGTTACACTTTACCAACTGGCATAGGTGGCAATTTCTAATGTAGCTGCGTACTCTCCTGTTGATGTCCTTGAAATATACATTTTCCTCTAATGCTTTGATCACCTTAATAGCTCCCATGTGCCCATATCTAATGTTGTAATCCATGGTGATCTCCTTCTCAATAGTTCTGGGTATAATTAATTTCCACTGGTTACCTGGGTTCCTGTCTTTTATAAATAGAACGTCTTTGTATATACAGTAGTATGGGGTGATGCTATCGTCTTGGTCAATTAATCTCTTGCAAATGTTGCTCAATTTCTCATCACTTTTTTGTTGGAGTTTGATTTTATTTATTATTTCGGCTAGTTCTGTTCTGTCCTTTATAATATGATACACTTTTGCTACCGCCTCCCTTTCTCCCTCGAAAGTTTGGTTTTGTATGTTGACTCTTGATAGCACATCTGCTGGTACGTTGTACTTCCCAGGTACGTACTCCCAGTTAATGTTGTATTCCTGCAACGCTAGTGTCCATCTCGTAAGTCTCCCATGACTCAATTTGCAATTTTCAGAAAGGATATCGATTTGTGATCTGTCCTGACCGTTAATGAGTAACCCAATATGTAAGTTCGGAATTTGTTACATGCAAATACAATGCTGAGTAATTCCTTCTCTGTAGTATGGTAGTTACGCTCACTTTTATTCAGTACTCGGCTTGCAAAACTAATCACAAGGTGATTTCCTTGGTCATCTTCTTGATATAGGACGGATCCTAGACTCACGTCGCTGGCGTCGCAATTCATATAAAATGCTCTTTTAAAGTCGGGGTGGTGTAACATTATTGATTCAAAAAATTTTTCCTTTATTAGCTTGAAACTGGTATCCTGTTCTGCTCCCCACTTCCACTAGAGGAACTTCCACTTCCTTTTAGAGGATAGTTGTTGCGAAAATTCGGCTGTTAATTTTGAGTAATTGTCTTGGAATTTTCGGTAATAGTTGCAGATACCTAAAAA
Organism: Magicicada septendecula; assembly: GCA_034769895.1. Taxonomy (NCBI): domain Eukaryota; kingdom Metazoa; phylum Arthropoda; class Insecta; order Hemiptera; family Cicadidae; genus Magicicada; species Magicicada septendecula. The sequence continues at coordinate 286,723,381 of CM068368.1, forward strand.
TGATTGTAACTGCTTTTTGTTCTTGGGCGTTGGGAATGATTGTATTGCTTCGATTTTTCCTGTGATGGGGTAATGCCGTTTTCGGATAAGTTGAACCCCAAAAATTGTACTTCATCGGCGATGAACTTTGACTTCTCTAGTTTCAGTCACATGATTTTCTGCTAGTTTCGATAGTACCTTCTCAATTGTTACAATGATCTTCCCCGTTATCAGACGTAATCAACAAATCGTCAACATATACCGTAGTGAATTGTAGGGCCTCTTGTCCTAGAGCCTGGCCCATACACTTTACAAAAACGGCCACAGAATTTACCAGACCGAAGGGCAGCCTCTTAAATTGGTAGTTGCGTCCTTCGAATATAAATGCCATATATTTTCGGCTATTGGGGTGCAACTCCACTTGCCAATACCCGCATACGGTGTCCCAGGTACTGATAAAACGGGTACCGTAAAATTTCTTTAATAGGTCTTCGATCTCTCCTGGTGATGTTCGATCGTTAATTATGATTTTGTTGATTTCTCTGGCATCCAGACATATTCTCACTTGACCGTTTTTCTTTGGTACTGCCACTATAAGATTTGTATAGGGTGAACAACTATATTCAATAATATCTTCTTCAATGAGTGTTTATTTCCGCTCTGACCGCTTCTTTTTGAGAATAGGCAATCGGGTATGATTTCTTTTTAAAATCGGCTGCTTCCTTGAATCTAATCTCACATTGGAAGTCCTTTACTTTTCCGGGAGCATTGGAAAATACGTGTCTATATCGTTCATAAATCGCAATCAATTTTTCTACTTGGTTGTCGGTTATCCTTCTATCGCTTTTGGCTGTCTGGAACCTCCGGATTTCTTCTAATTTCTCCTCCCATAGGTCGTCATTTTCATGGTCACAGTTTATTTCTTCTCTGGGTATTGCATTCCTATAATTATTATCTTCTTTAATATAACAAATGATCCGGTCGTGAGGCGCTTCTTCGCTTCCAATTAACTCCGCCGTCCATTGCGCACAATTTGAGCTCAGAGATACTTTTGCTCTGCTCATATCTATTATAGCTGCGTATTTTCTTAATACGTCACAGCCTATCAATAAACTGAATGGTAACCCACTGGCTACTAAAAATATTATAGGAAGTGTTTTCCCTTGACTGGTGACTTCTAGTTGGACTTGCTTTCTTATGGTTTTATTTTGTCGTCCGGTCGCTCCGATCAAAATGATATTATTTATCGGTAAGGTCGATATTGTCTCCTTACTCCTACTCTGTATTTTGTTCAATTCTAATTGATCGATGAGCGATACATTGGCTCCTGTATCTATCATGATTTTGGTAAACACGCCATTCACTTCGGCGGAAATATAAGCGATTTCGCTGTTATTATTTTTATTATTTTCTGTGATTTCTTCTTCCATCAGATCTCCTCTGATGTGCTTCAGGTAGTGATTGCGTATGATAGTAAATGTCTCTGGATTTTTTGTCCGTCGTCGTAGTCCGTCGTACCCAATAGATCGGATCAGTGAGGGTTTTAAGTAAGTTTTCACTGTCGTTGTCCGTTTAAAGAGGTAGCGTTCTCTTCTCCGCTCCTTTCACTAGTGCTGGGGGTTCGATTCTCCCTTTCTTCTTGTCTATTTGTATTGTGGTACTGCCGTCCACTATTATTATTCCTGTGTAAATCCTCGCTACTGCGGCTCCTTCGTGTGTCGTACCCAGATTATCTACTCCTTACGTCCTGGCTGTATGGATTATTATCTTCATTAAAGCTTCGATGTCCCTGATAGAAGTGTCTCCCTCCGTTTCTGTCGTTAGCACGAACGTAATTAGCTCTCCTGAAATTGCTTGGGTTTTGGTTGTTCCCGTTGTTTGGTCGGTACTGGCGATTGTTATTATTTGGACGGTAGGGGTTGTTACCATTATTTGGCCGATACTGATTTCCACTGTTATAATTAGGATGGTGGTTGTTATTAGGAGGGTTCTGATTATAATTATTATTATAATTTGGCCTATAATTCGTGTTATTCCTATCTGGCGGGTAATTATTCCCAATACTATTTGGTCTCGGATTCTGGTTAGCATTATCTCGGTTTGTGTTATTGTAATTACCTCGATAATTATTCCAGTATCCGGCCTGACCGTTTCTATCAAAGTATGGGTCTGGTCCCTGCCGACTCCTCCGATAATACTTCTCCTGCTCATAGTTTTCTAATAACGCGGACATAGTTTGGATTGTTCTTATTTGTCCGTTCAGCCTCGCTCTAGCCACGCCCTCTTAGAAATGATACGCCAATTTAGTAACGAGGCATTCTTCAGGTATCTTCGGTTCGAGATTTCTAGCCATACACACTTTGCCCAGGAAATACGCGGTGAGTGTTGCCCCTTTACTACGGTCATACTTCCCGTTGCAGATGTCGTCCCGCACTATGTTCTGTGTCGATTCGGACCAGTATTTCGTTTTAAACAGCGTCTTGAAATCCGCATAATTCTGTATTTCATGTCGGGTAGCCGTCCACCAATTATCGTGCACGTCCTTAAAATATTCGTCTAACATGTTTCTGATAGTAGACCATCTAGTTTCGCGTGTACGTGCGATATTTTCTTCCACTCTTTCGATGAACTCCATGGGATTCTTCTTATAATTTTTGAAATTTATTAATTCACGATTCTCCACGTTCGTTATTCCGGTCACTTGTATTGGTTGACTTCGGAATAAATTAATTTCTTCCCTAAAATTATTGAGTTCTCGCCGTTGAATCTCGGCCATTTTCTCTTTGTCGGTGTGTACTTGCTCTCGAACATCATTCACGGTGGCGGTGATTTCCTCACATCTCGTTCCCAAGTCTTCTTGTTTCTTTGTCATGCCTTCGAATTTATTTAAATGGGATTCTTCGATGTTATTAATTCGGGTCTGAAGTGTCTCCTTCGTTCTCTGTATTTCTTGTTGGTTTTCTTCACACCTCTCGCTAATTTCAGAAACTTCCCGTCTGACTTCGGTTATTTCCTCTTCTATTTTCGTATTTAATTTTTCATGACTGTCTTCGATTCTCTGGCTGATAATTTCAATCTTCTTGTTACTATCTTCGATGCTGTCATCAATCTTCTTGCTCAATTCCTGGGTGTCTTCCTTCAATGAAGCTATGATTTTATTTGTCTCTTCTGTCTTCTTGTTTAATTCCCCTTTGAAATCTTCCCTTAATAATTCGATATTTTTCTGATTGTCATCCATCTTCTTATGAATCGACTCCATATTTTTGGTTAAAGACTAGTTATTTTTATTTAATGTCTCATTAAAATCTTCCTTTAATAATTCAATATTTTTATTGGTTTCCTCCGTCTTTTTCTGGCTGTCTTCCTTCAATTCTTCTTTTAACGATTCTATATTTTTATTGGTCTCTTCCGCCTTTTTCTGACTATCATCAATCTTCTTATTCATCGATTCAATATTTTTATTTAATGACTCGATTGATTTGCTGGTATTTTCCTCCATCTTCTTACTTAAGGTTTCCATTGTTTTATTATTACCTTCAGCAATCATTCGCATCATTTCCTGGTAATTCACGTCCCCTGTTTGTATGGGTCTTTCGAGTCGTTCCTCTGGTTGTACAGGTCGGCTGGGTTCTGTAGGGGGTAATATTTCTTCTAGGTCTTCGACTGGCGTCGTCTCCTTGTCATCCATGTTTATTTCTTTATATACTTCCGCCGCACGTTTCTTAGAGGTTGCTCTCCGTTGCATTTTTGGTTCTGTGTATTGCAGCTGCTCGAAAATTAGGTTGATGATTATTTTTATAAATTAGGTTGAATATTTTTTCACCTAATTTCGCTCGAACATTGTGCGCCAATTTATTAAAGAACGGAAGTCCTGTGTTTGAAATATTTTATTATTGTTAATCTCAGGGTTATTTTTATTGATTTTTATTGGGTTATTTTTCAGGGTCTTGCAATCTGTTGATTATTATTATTCAAGCTCGTATTTTATTATTATATGGTGGTTTAGTGACTTATTCCACTCAATTCAACCTATTGTTGAATCCAGTAATGAATAAGTCGGTTACTTACACTCTTTTTCGACGTTTAATTGTCAGTTTAATTGGTTTAATTAAATGTATTTTATTCACTGCTTAGAATTGTTCCAATCGAAGTTCCGTTGATCAGCGGTGGTGAGAAGATCAGTAATGTCCGGCCTATACACTAACATAAACATACACAAACATGATATTTATGATAACGTATACTTTGTGATAATATATATAGGTCAGTACAGTTGTAAAAAATCACTCAATTTGAATGATTCTCACTGTAAGTATGGTACCAACCGTCTCGTTCTTCTCACTAAGTTGTATTTACTGATTACAATAAAAAGCAACTCTTTCAAAGGTAAAAATAACAATGATGATTTATTCAATTCTAAAACAATTAAATTTAGTACAATAATATGGGTTGCTCTTCTTTCTGGTTAACAATTAATATTTAAATTCGAACATGGACTCTAAAACATTTTAAAAGTTCAAGTTGCCATGACTGCCTTTGGTTAGTCACAAAAATGTGTTGACAAACAAATAGGTTATGTAGTGTTATTAAACTTGTAATGTCATTAATAATTGTAGTAGTGGTAGTAGTAGGTTCTTTGAGTCTGCAAAATACACATATTTGATAAAATTGCTACGGCTATAACAAGCATATAAGATATGAATTCATGGATTATTAATTAAAAAATATAAAATATGAACGACTGTTCATGGTTAGACATAGGCTTTAAACATAGTTTAGTGCAATCTTGTTTGGTTAAAAGTTATTAATTAATTGTTAATAAGTGATAATAATCATTATAATTCAGTGTCAAGGATTAGGATCATCTCCAAAACTGGATGTACCTATTTCAGGTAATGGTAATTCATTGATTATGTTTATACCACTCTCTGGTGTAACTCTTATTTAATTTTAGAAACAAAATATTCAACACTCTTAGCTGGCTAATAGAATTAGGGCACATACTCCCTTCATTGATGATACAATGTCTTTACTTATTCTAAACATTCATGTTATACAAATCGTTAAAATTGTCGTTAATTATATCGTTCAACTTTGACATTGTTTATTTGTATTTTGAGATCCCTTCCTTTAGGAATAGGATATTTAATTGCTTATCGTATGTTAATTCAAGTCGCTATTAGCGTTCAGTTATATTTCTTATCATACAATCATAATATAATAGCTGTGGGTATTTGATACTTGCGTAACTGGTCGTTCGTAGTGTTAACACTTTTTTTCTTTTTAAACTTTTTACTTAATTAAAAAATTTTTTTAATTAATTAATTAATTATATTTTATCACTGCACTGCACTCACTCATATGCGCATGTACTCCGAATTAGTTTCACTTAAAAATATACTGCACTATTTCTTCAGTGGGCATAACCTACGTTCCTGGTTTGAGGTTAACGTGTGTTTACATCTGGTTGCTGTCAAAAGCACGTTTTTCTGGAGATACGACGAGCATGCAGTTCGCTTCGTGGGTGGTGAAAGACTGGCCTCGCTTCCTTTGTCGGAATGATGAATCTCGGATTTTTTATAGACTCTGATTGGTCAATTTATTTTAATTCATCTATCTCCGGTGGGCTTCGTCAAAACAGACGCCTTCAAGCGCGTCAATTTTTGGGAACAAGATTAAAAATTTCTGGTCGACATACCCACGCGGAAGGGTCCAGCATTATACAATTATTTTTATAAGTCCAATATCTTCCTTATAATTGTACTGATGACATTGTGATTACCCTCATTGTTTATGATTTTTTATGACGATTAATTTGAATCCCCTCATCATATATTTCGGATTCGGGGTTGCTGAATTCGCACTTGGTATTTATACTTAGTGTCCATTAAGCCATTAATTATTAATAATATATTGTTTTTATTCCATTTGCCATGGTAATAACTTGTTCTTAATCTAATGTACAATTTTCACTTAAAACTATGCCTTAATACTAACACTATGTCCGTTTTCATAGATTCGAACTCAAGCTTATGATTATACATTTTTGTTTTTCTTATATTCTATTAATAACAACATTTAATTAAGTTCTAACATGGTATATTTATACCTTGATGGGCTAAGTCACTACTGGCAGTGTTCTTTTTCCCTACATTATTAGTTTAGTGCCTTAATTATAGTTTATTAATTAGGCTTGTCATACTTTTATGGAGTTACCTTGCTGTATGTTTGGTACTCTTCATATACTATTCGGATTATTCTCCAAATGATAGCTAAAATAGTCACAATGGTATTGTTATTATTGTGATGCAGTTCATTCTGCATTTGATTCTGTTATCATCTTGGTTTAGTAGCTGTCAACTTTACTTGCAGCTAGTTGTTACAATAGTTTTGTTGTAATTACATTTATATGGATTATTTAGATAGTTATTTTGGTTGCATTTGTTCATCTGAACAGTATTCTGTCTTACTTCAGGTTGTTAGTTGAGTTACTATCTTTGTATGATGCGTTTATAACATAATTTTGGTTGCATAATGTATTTTTGCTATTACAAGCATATTGTCATATTTGGATTACATAAATATAGCTTTTATATTCAGTTATTCTATTATCTACTGTGTGCAAAACATTCCTTATATTATCTAGTTACTTCCTAGCTCAATACATTTTGGTTTAATATTGTTTTGATTTTGTTTTCATTTGTTTTATTGAAAACTGGATGCCCAGATTAGGTTATGTTGTAGGTTCAGTAAGCAGTAATGTGTTGCTGCTGGCTGTGTATTTCTACATTAATCTTGTTGACTGGTTTTCATTCAATGTTTGTACATTGGTTATTATTATTTCACCTTTAGTTTACTCTTGTATTGTCTTATTTATTGTTAATTAGTGGGTTTGTACTAACATCACTCCCACTGTACAATTGGTCATTCATATTTTGGAATCTAGTCTTCTGTTTATTTTATACCTACTCATCATTTAGCTACATAAACTTATCTTATTCTTGTTCAGTTTACTTGTGACTCTTTATTTACAATATTTAGTCCTTACTGATAATAATGTGTTTTACATAGACAATGAATGTATTCATTAAATGAGTTGTGGTCAGTGTTGACTTTACCATACAGCTTAGGGATTTATATCATGTAATTAATTAACATTTCTTCTTTCTTCTTAATACAATTATTCTTTTAAAGGTTTATGTTAGTTTGTTATAATTCAATTTCCTTCCCTTGTTCTTGTGTTTGGTCTGGATATCTTCCTTCTTCCTTCTTCACTGATCTCTTTCTCACTCTCATTCATTTTATACATGATGTGGTTTTCACTTGTCTTCTTCACATTGTTTCTTCCTTCTTCTTTCTTGAGGTCGTTATTGTTGTGTTCTTCTCCCGGATTCTTCTTTCTTCTTTTGTTCTCATGTTCTTCTCACTGATTCTTCATTCTTCTTTTGTTTTCTTTTGTCCTTCTCACTGATTCTTCATTCTTCTTTTGTTTTCTTTTGTCCTTCTCACTGATCTATTGGGTAAGGTATGTCAGTCGTCTCGTCTTTATTCTTCTTTTCTTCTTTATTGGTGCATTTACTAGTGATTTCTTTTCAATGATGCTTCACTTATTTAAACTTATGGTACTTTCTTCTTCTGTATCCATGGTGGTATTCTAGACCTTTTATGTATTCTTACTAGTGGTGGCTTTTAAATTAATTTTCGGTACATTGGTGGATGTGGTGTTATATGTACCGTTACATATTGCCTCCTCATTAGAATTGATTATTTCTGATATCTTTGTTTTATGATTGAAGAAATTATCAATTTTTTTCATTTCATTCTTAAGTCACACATGATGTTTTCATATTTTGTATTTACTCTTACACTTGTCTTCAGTTCATTATATTTTCTACACTTCCTCCTTCTTCATAATTCTGGAATCTTGTTTAATTATATTCTTGGCTGTTGTGTTTTTTCCCTTAAATATTTAATTTCCCTAACATTTTTTTTTTCTAACTTAGTAGTTGAAATCGATTCGGGTGGGCTCTATTGGCTTACCTAACTCCGTCGTTCATAACTACACTCTTTCTGAGATCAGGGGAACATCATCCCTGCCCAGTTAAATGATTGCTGGAACTTTTCTACAGTCAATTCATTAAATAATAATACTTGTAAACAGTCTCTTTCGACTAATAATAATAAACACTCTTGGGGTTATTCACTCTTTTGCCTTTTATATTTTATTATACACTCTCTTCTGGATTCCTTCTTCTCTTCTGCAGATCTTTATTAGTTAATGTTGTTGACAAATAGCATGTGTAAATATTCGTCATTTTTTTCTTCTCTCCTTATTGTGGCAAAATTGTTCTTCATATTGATTGGTTCTTTCTTCTTCTTCTCGGTCAATTCTCCTTCTCACTATCTCCTCTACATAATATTCTCATTAATGGTCTTCTTCTCTCTTCTAGCAAATGTCATATTTTTTAACATTTTATTTTGTATAGTACAAACAATTTTTTCTCAAAATGATAGTAAACATTGTTTAAAATATCTTAAGTGCGTTCACTAGTTGCTTGTTTTGGTCATGGTTTATTTATTAGACAATAGTTTTTTCTTTTTCTCGTGTTACATACAATATACATTTAATAAACCTCTTTCGTTCAATATTTAGTACAATATTTGATTGATAAAAATTCTTCTTTTTCTCTTCTTTCCATAATAATAATAGCCTTCTCTCATATTACTTTCTTTGGTGTTCTTCTCCTCTACTCCTTCAAGTGTTGGATTTTTTAACACTTATTCTGGATGGTTTTAATTTTTTCTTTTTGTGGAGTATACAATATTTGATAATACAAAGAATCTTGTTATTTACAATATTCATTTAGTAACATTTTTCTCTTTCTTCTTTCCTTTATAATAGCCATCTCTCAGATTACTCACTTTGGTGTTCTTCCCCTCTACTCCTTCAAGTGTTGGATTTTTTAACACTTATTCTGGACGATTTTAGTTCTTGTTTTTTGTGGGGCATACAATATCTGACATTTAAATAATCTTGTTATATACAATATTCATTTAATAAACATTTTTCTCTTTCTCTTCTTTCCATAATAATAATAGCCTTCTCTCATATTACTCTCTTTGGTGTTCTTCTCCTCTACTCCTTCAAGTGTTGGATTTTTTAACACTTATTCTGGACGATTATATTTTTTCTATGAAGCTTGATTATAGACTCCCTTGGTTCTATTGGTATGGGTGTCCATAATTTCGTATGTGTTGTTTTGATTATCTTTTATGATTGTATAGGGTCCAGTATATAGTAGTAGGAACTTTTTCGCAATTCCTTCAATGGTACTAGGGAGTTCTCGATTTTTTAGCAATACTAGTTCTCCTATCTTATACTTGATTATTTTGGGTTGTTGTTTCTTATATTTTTCTCGCATCTTCTCTGCTCGTTCGACGGTCTTGTTGTAAAATTTTACTTGGTCAAATGTGTAATCGTCGCATGGGGGAAATTCTATCAATTCTGCAATTTCTCTAGGGGGACTTCATTCAAACATAGCTGTAAATGGGGTCGTCTCTATTGCTTGGTGGTATGCCAGGTTAATAAAATCCTCCGCAGCTGGTAAATACTCTTCCCACTTTCTTTGTTGTTGGTGACAGTAGGTTCTCAGGATTCTTCCTACTTCTCGGAGAACTCGTTCAGCGGGGTTGCTGCTAGGGTGGTATACTGAGGTTTTGAAGGGTTTCATTCCCTTATTCAGCAGTGTTTCCCTCCATCTTCTCCCCTTGAATTGGGTCCCATGGTCAGTGATTATTGACCCTGGCGCTCCTACTTCTGTCATGTATTTGTATATAATTATATTCAACAGATTTTTTGTGGTGGCTCTGTTGATTGGATATAACTTTGTAAATTTAGTGTAGTGGTCGAAGATAATGACAATGAATTTGTATTGTCGTCTTCCCCCACTCCTAGGTAATGGACCGCAAATGTCTACAAATACTTTTTCTAGTTTCTTAGATGAGGTGATCGGTATCATTAAACCTTCCTTCCTATCGTTGTTACACTTTACCAACTGGCATAGGTGGCAATTTCTAATGTAGCTGCGTACTCTCCTGTTGATGTCCTTGAAATATACATTTTCCTCTAATGCTTTGATCACCTTAATAGCTCCCATGTGCCCATATCTAATGTTGTAATCCATGGTGATCTCCTTCTCAATAGTTCTGGGTATAATTAATTTCCACTGGTTACCTGGGTTCCTGTCTTTTATAAATAGAACGTCTTTGTATATACAGTAGTATGGGGTGATGCTATCGTCTTGGTCAATTAATCTCTTGCAAATGTTGCTCAATTTCTCATCACTTTTTTGTTGGAGTTTGATTTTATTTATTATTTCGGCTAGTTCTGTTCTGTCCTTTATAATATGATACACTTTTGCTACCGCCTCCCTTTCTCCCTCGAAAGTTTGGTTTTGTATGTTGACTCTTGATAGCACATCTGCTGGTACGTTGTACTTCCCAGGTACGTACTCCCAGTTAATGTTGTATTCCTGCAACGCTAGTGTCCATCTCGTAAGTCTCCCATGACTCAATTTGCAATTTTCAGAAAGGATATCGATTTGTGATCTGTCCTGACCGTTAATGAGTAACCCAATATGTAAGTTCGGAATTTGTTACATGCAAATACAATGCTGAGTAATTCCTTCTCTGTAGTATGGTAGTTACGCTCACTTTTATTCAGTACTCGGCTTGCAAAACTAATCACAAGGTGATTTCCTTGGTCATCTTCTTGATATAGGACGGATCCTAGACTCACGTCGCTGGCGTCGCAATTCATATAAAATGCTCTTTTAAAGTCGGGGTGGTGTAACATTATTGATTCAAAAAATTTTTCCTTTATTAGCTTGAAACTGGTATCCTGTTCTGCTCCCCACTTCCACTAGAGGAACTTCCACTTCCTTTTAGAGGATAGTTGTTGCGAAAATTCGGCTGTTAATTTTGAGTAATTGTCTTGGAATTTTCGGTAATAGTTGCAGATACCTAAAAATGATTGTAACTGCTTTTTGTTCTTGGGCGTTGGGAATGATTGTATTGCTTCGATTTTTCCTGTGATGGGGTAATGCCGTTTTCGGATAAGTTGAACCCCAAAAATTGTACTTCATCGGCGATGAACTTTGACTTCTCTAGTTTCAGTCACATGATTTTCTGCTAGTTTCGATAGTACCTTCTCAATTGTTACAATGATCTTCCCCGTTATCAGACGTAATCAACAAATCGTCAACATATACCGTAGTGAATTGTAGGGCCTCTTGTCCTAGAGCCTGGCCCATACACTTTACAAAAACGGCCACAGAATTTACCAGACCGAAGGGCAGCCTCTTAAATTGGTAGTTGCGTCCTTCGAATATAAATGCCATATATTTTCGGCTATTGGGGTGCAACTCCACTTGCCAATACCCGCATACGGTGTCCCAGGTACTGATAAAACGGGTACCGTAAAATTTCTTTAATAGGTCTTCGATCTCTCCTGGTGATGTTCGATCGTTAATTATGATTTTGTTGATTTCTCTGGCATCCAGACATATTCTCACTTGACCGTTTTTCTTTGGTACTGCCACTATAAGATTTGTATAGGGTGAACAACTATATTCAATAATATCTTCTTCAATGAGTGTTTATTTCCGCTCTGACCGCTTCTTTTTGAGAATAGGCAATCGGGTATGATTTCTTTTTAAAATCGGCTGCTTCCTTGAATCTAATCTCACATTGGAAGTCCTTTACTTTTCCGGGAGCATTGGAAAATACGTGTCTATATCGTTCATAAATCGCAATCAATTTTTCTACTTGGTTGTCGGTTATCCTTCTATCGCTTTTGGCTGTCTGGAACCTCCGGATTTCTTCTAATTTCTCCTCCCATAGGTCGTCATTTTCATGGTCACAGTTTATTTCTTCTCTGGGTATTGCATTCCTATAATTATTATCTTCTTTAATATAACAAATGATCCGGTCGTGAGGCGCTTCTTCGCTTCCAATTAACTCCGCCGTCCATTGCGCACAATTTGAGCTCAGAGATACTTTTGCTCTGCTCATATCTATTATAGCTGCGTATTTTCTTAATACGTCACAGCCTATCAATAAACTGAATGGTAACCCACTGGCTACTAAAAATATTATAGGAAGTGTTTTCCCTTGACTGGTGACTTCTAGTTGGACTTGCTTTCTTATGGTTTTATTTTGTCGTCCGGTCGCTCCGATCAAAATGATATTATTTATCGGTAAGGTCGATATTGTCTCCTTACTCCTACTCTGTATTTTGTTCAATTCTAATTGATCGATGAGCGATACATTGGCTCCTGTATCTATCATGATTTTGGTAAACACGCCATTCACTTCGGCGGAAATATAAGCGATTTCGCTGTTATTATTTTTATTATTTTCTGTGATTTCTTCTTCCATCAGATCTCCTCTGATGTGCTTCAGGTAGTGATTGCGTATGATAGTAAATGTCTCTGGATTTTTTGTCCGTCGTCGTAGTCCGTCGTACCCAATAGATCGGATCAGTGAGGGTTTTAAGTAAGTTTTCACTGTCGTTGTCCGTTTAAAGAGGTAGCGTTCTCTTCTCCGCTCCTTTCACTAGTGCTGGGGGTTCGATTCTCCCTTTCTTCTTGTCTATTTGTATTGTGGTACTGCCGTCCACTATTATTATTCCTGTGTAAATCCTCGCTACTGCGGCTCCTTCGTGTGTCGTACCCAGATTATCTACTCCTTACGTCCTGGCTGTATGGATTATTATCTTCATTAAAGCTTCGATGTCCCTGATAGAAGTGTCTCCCTCCGTTTCTGTCGTTAGCACGAACGTAATTAGCTCTCCTGAAATTGCTTGGGTTTTGGTTGTTCCCGTTGTTTGGTCGGTACTGGCGATTGTTATTATTTGGACGGTAGGGGTTGTTACCATTATTTGGCCGATACTGATTTCCACTGTTATAATTAGGATGGTGGTTGTTATTAGGAGGGTTCTGATTATAATTATTATTATAATTTGGCCTATAATTCGTGTTATTCCTATCTGGCGGGTAATTATTCCCAATACTATTTGGTCTCGGATTCTGGTTAGCATTATCTCGGTTTGTGTTATTGTAATTACCTCGATAATTATTCCAGTATCCGGCCTGACCGTTTCTATCAAAGTATGGGTCTGGTCCCTGCCGACTCCTCCGATAATACTTCTCCTGCTCATAGTTTTCTAATAACGCGGACATAGTTTGGATTGTTCTTATTTGTCCGTTCAGCCTCGCTCTAGCCACGCCCTCTTAGAAATGATACGCCAATTTAGTAACGAGGCATTCTTCAGGTATCTTCGGTTCGAGATTTCTAGCCATACACACTTTGCCCAGGAAATACGCGGTGAGTGTTGCCCCTTTACTACGGTCATACTTCCCGTTGCAGATGTCGTCCCGCACTATGTTCTGTGTCGATTCGGACCAGTATTTCGTTTTAAACAGCGTCTTGAAATCCGCATAATTCTGTATTTCATGTCGGGTAGCCGTCCACCAATTATCGTGCACGTCCTTAAAATATTCGTCTAACATGTTTCTGATAGTAGACCATCTAGTTTCGCGTGTACGTGCGATATTTTCTTCCACTCTTTCGATGAACTCCATGGGATTCTTCTTATAATTTTTGAAATTTATTAATTCACGATTCTCCACGTTCGTTATTCCGGTCACTTGTATTGGTTGACTTCGGAATAAATTAATTTCTTCCCTAAAATTATTGAGTTCTCGCCGTTGAATCTCGGCCATTTTCTCTTTGTCGGTGTGTACTTGCTCTCGAACATCATTCACGGTGGCGGTGATTTCCTCACATCTCGTTCCCAAGTCTTCTTGTTTCTTTGTCATGCCTTCGAATTTATTTAAATGGGATTCTTCGATGTTATTAATTCGGGTCTGAAGTGTCTCCTTCGTTCTCTGTATTTCTTGTTGGTTTTCTTCACACCTCTCGCTAATTTCAGAAACTTCCCGTCTGACTTCGGTTATTTCCTCTTCTATTTTCGTATTTAATTTTTCATGACTGTCTTCGATTCTCTGGCTGATAATTTCAATCTTCTTGTTACTATCTTCGATGCTGTCATCAATCTTCTTGCTCAATTCCTGGGTGTCTTCCTTCAATGAAGCTATGATTTTATTTGTCTCTTCTGTCTTCTTGTTTAATTCCCCTTTGAAATCTTCCCTTAATAATTCGATATTTTTCTGATTGTCATCCATCTTCTTATGAATCGACTCCATATTTTTGGTTAAAGACTAGTTATTTTTATTTAATGTCTCATTAAAATCTTCCTTTAATAATTCAATATTTTTATTGGTTTCCTCCGTCTTTTTCTGGCTGTCTTCCTTCAATTCTTCTTTTAACGATTCTATATTTTTATTGGTCTCTTCCGCCTTTTTCTGACTATCATCAATCTTCTTATTCATCGATTCAATATTTTTATTTAATGACTCGATTGATTTGCTGGTATTTTCCTCCATCTTCTTACTTAAGGTTTCCATTGTTTTATTATTACCTTCAGCAATCATTCGCATCATTTCCTGGTAATTCACGTCCCCTGTTTGTATGGGTCTTTCGAGTCGTTCCTCTGGTTGTACAGGTCGGCTGGGTTCTGTAGGGGGTAATATTTCTTCTAGGTCTTCGACTGGCGTCGTCTCCTTGTCATCCATGTTTATTTCTTTATATACTTCCGCCGCACGTTTCTTAGAGGTTGCTCTCCGTTGCATTTTTGGTTCTGTGTATTGCAGCTGCTCGAAAATTAGGTTGATGATTATTTTTATAAATTAGGTTGAATATTTTTTCACCTAATTTCGCTCGAACATTGTGCGCCAATTTATTAAAGAACGGAAGTCCTGTGTTTGAAATATTTTATTATTGTTAATCTCAGGGTTATTTTTATTGATTTTTATTGGGTTATTTTTCAGGGTCTTGCAATCTGTTGATTATTATTATTCAAGCTCGTATTTTATTATTATATGGTGGTTTAGTGACTTATTCCACTCAATTCAACCTATTGTTGAATCCAGTAATGAATAAGTCGGTTACTTACACTCTTTTTCGACGTTTAATTGTCAGTTTAATTGGTTTAATTAAATGTATTTTATTCACTGCTTAGAATTGTTCCAATCGAAGTTCCGTTGATCAGCGGTGGTGAGAAGATCAGTAATGTCCGGCCTATACACTAACATAAACATACACAAACATGATATTTATGATAACGTATACTTTGTGATAATATATATAGGTCAGTACAGTTGTAAAAAATCACTCAATTTGAATGATTCTCACTGTAAGTATGGTACCAACCGTCTCGTTCTTCTCACTAAGTTGTATTTACTGATTACAATAAAAAGCAACTCTTTCAAAGGTAAAAATAACAATGATGATTTATTCAATTCTAAAACAATTAAATTTAGTACAATAATATGGGTTGCTCTTCTTTCTGGTTAACAATTAATATTTAAATTCGAACATGGACTCTAAAACATTTTAAAAGTTCAAGTTGCCATGACTGCCTTTGGTTAGTCACAAAAATGTGTTGACAAACAAATAGGTTATGTAGTGTTATTAAACTTGTAATGTCATTAATAATTGTAGTAGTGGTAGTAGTAGGTTCTTTGAGTCTGCAAAATACACATATTTGATAAAATTGCTACGGCTATAACAAGCATATAAGATATGAATTCATGGATTATTAATTAAAAAATATAAAATATGAACGACTGTTCATGGTTAGACATAGGCTTTAAACATAGTTTAGTGCAATCTTGTTTGGTTAAAAGTTATTAATTAATTGTTAATAAGTGATAATAATCATTATAATTCAGTGTCAAGGATTAGGATCATCTCCAAAACTGGATGTACCTATTTCAGGTAATGGTAATTCATTGATTATGTTTATACCACTCTCTGGTGTAACTCTTATTTAATTTTAGAAACAAAATATTCAACACTCTTAGCTGGCTAATAGAATTAGGGCACATACTCCCTTCATTGATGATACAATGTCTTTACTTATTCTAAACATTCATGTTATACAAATCGTTAAAATTGTCGTTAATTATATCGTTCAACTTTGACATTGTTTATTTGTATTTTGAGATCCCTTCCTTTAGGAATAGGATATTTAATTGCTTATCGTATGTTAATTCAAGTCGCTATTAGCGTTCAGTTATATTTCTTATCATACAATCATAATATAATAGCTGTGGGTATTTGATACTTGCGTAACTGGTCGTTCGTAGTGTTAACACTTTTTTTCTTTTTAAACTTTTTACTTAATTAAAAAATTTTTTTAATTAATTAATTAATTATATTTTATCACTGCACTGCACTCACTCATATGCGCATGTACTCCGAATTAGTTTCACTTAAAAATATACTGCACTATTTCTTCAGTGGGCATAACCTACGTTCCTGGTTTGAGGTTAACGTGTGTTTACATCTGGTTGCTGTCAAAAGCACGTTTTTCTGGAGATACGACGAGCATGCAGTTCGCTTCGTGGGTGGTGAAAGACTGGCCTCGCTTCCTTTGTCGGAATGATGAATCTCGGATTTTTTATAGACTCTGATTGGTCAATTTATTTTAATTCATCTATCTCCGGTGGGCTTCGTCAAAACAGACGCCTTCAAGCGCGTCAATTTTTGGGAACAAGATTAAAAATTTCTGGTCGACATACCCACGCGGAAGGGTCCAGCATTATACAATTATTTTTATAAGTCCAATATCTTCCTTATAATTGTACTGATGACATTGTGATTACCCTCATTGTTTATGATTTTTTATGACGATTAATTTGAATCCCCTCATCATATATTTCGGATTCGGGGTTGCTGAATTCGCACTTGGTATTTATACTTAGTGTCCATTAAGCCATTAATTATTAATAATATATTGTTTTTATTCCATTTGCCATGGTAATAACTTGTTCTTAATCTAATGTACAATTTTCACTTAAAACTATGCCTTAATACTAACACTATGTCCGTTTTCATAGATTCGAACTCAAGCTTATGATTATACATTTTTGTTTTTCTTATATTCTATTAATAACAACATTTAATTAAGTTCTAACATGGTATATTTATACCTTGATGGGCTAAGTCACTACTGGCAGTGTTCTTTTTCCCTACATTATTAGTTTAGTGCCTTAATTATAGTTTATTAATTAGGCTTGTCATACTTTTATGGAGTTACCTTGCTGTATGTTTGGTACTCTTCATATACTATTCGGATTATTCTCCAAATGATAGCTAAAATAGTCACAATGGTATTGTTATTATTGTGATGCAGTTCATTCTGCATTTGATTCTGTTATCATCTTGGTTTAGTAGCTGTCAACTTTACTTGCAGCTAGTTGTTACAATAGTTTTGTTGTAATTACATTTATATGGATTATTTAGATAGTTATTTTGGTTGCATTTGTTCATCTGAACAGTATTCTGTCTTACTTCAGGTTGTTAGTTGAGTTACTATCTTTGTATGATGCGTTTATAACATAATTTTGGTTGCATAATGTATTTTTGCTATTACAAGCATATTGTCATATTTGGATTACATAAATATAGCTTTTATATTCAGTTATTCTATTATCTACTGTGTGCAAAACATTCCTTATATTATCTAGTTACTTCCTAGCTCAATACATTTTGGTTTAATATTGTTTTGATTTTGTTTTCATTTGTTTTATTGAAAACTGGATGCCCAGATTAGGTTATGTTGTAGGTTCAGTAAGCAGTAATGTGTTGCTGCTGGCTGTGTATTTCTACATTAATCTTGTTGACTGGTTTTCATTCAATGTTTGTACATTGGTTATTATTATTTCACCTTTAGTTTACTCTTGTATTGTCTTATTTATTGTTAATTAGTGGGTTTGTACTAACATCACTCCCACTGTACAATTGGTCATTCATATTTTGGAATCTAGTCTTCTGTTTATTTTATACCTACTCATCATTTAGCTACATAAACTTATCTTATTCTTGTTCAGTTTACTTGTGACTCTTTATTTACAATATTTAGTCCTTACTGATAATAATGTGTTTTACATAGACAATGAATGTATTCATTAAATGAGTTGTGGTCAGTGTTGACTTTACCATACAGCTTAGGGATTTATATCATGTAATTAATTAACATTTCTTCTTTCTTCTTAATACAATTATTCTTTTAAAGGTTTATGTTAGTTTGTTATAATTCAATTTCCTTCCCTTGTTCTTGTGTTTGGTCTGGATATCTTCCTTCTTCCTTCTTCACTGATCTCTTTCTCACTCTCATTCATTTTATACATGATGTGGTTTTCACTTGTCTTCTTCACATTGTTTCTTCCTTCTTCTTTCTTGAGGTCGTTATTGTTGTGTTCTTCTCCCGGATTCTTCTTTCTTCTTTTGTTCTCATGTTCTTCTCACTGATTCTTCATTCTTCTTTTGTTTTCTTTTGTCCTTCTCACTGATTCTTCATTCTTCTTTTGTTTTCTTTTGTCCTTCTCACTGATCTATTGGGTAAGGTATGTCAGTCGTCTCGTCTTTATTCTTCTTTTCTTCTTTATTGGTGCATTTACTAGTGATTTCTTTTCAATGATGCTTCACTTATTTAAACTTATGGTACTTTCTTCTTCTGTATCCATGGTGGTATTCTAGACCTTTTATGTATTCTTACTAGTGGTGGCTTTTAAATTAATTTTCGGTACATTGGTGGATGTGGTGTTATATGTACCGTTACATATTGCCTCCTCATTAGAATTGATTATTTCTGATATCTTTGTTTTATGATTGAAGAAATTATCAATTTTTTTCATTTCATTCTTAAGTCACACATGATGTTTTCATATTTTGTATTTACTCTTACACTTGTCTTCAGTTCATTATATTTTCTACACTTCCTCCTTCTTCATAATTCTGGAATCTTGTTTAATTATATTCTTGGCTGTTGTGTTTTTTCCCTTAAATATTTAATTTCCCTAACATTTTTTTTTTCTAACTTAGTAGTTGAAATCGATTCGGGTGGGCTCTATTGGCTTACCTAACTCCGTCGTTCATAACTACACTCTTTCTGAGATCAGGGGAACATCATCCCTGCCCAGTTAAATGATTGCTGGAACTTTTCTACAGTCAATTCATTAAATAATAATACTTGTAAACAGTCTCTTTCGACTAATAATAATAAACACTCTTGGGGTTATTCACTCTTTTGCCTTTTATATTTTATTATACACTCTCTTCTGGATTCCTTCTTCTCTTCTGCAGATCTTTATTAGTTAATGTTGTTGACAAATAGCATGTGTAAATATTCGTCATTTTTTTCTTCTCTCCTTATTGTGGCAAAATTGTTCTTCATATTGATTGGTTCTTTCTTCTTCTTCTCGGTCAATTCTCCTTCTCACTATCTCCTCTACATAATATTCTCATTAATGGTCTTCTTCTCTCTTCTAGCAAATGTCATATTTTTTAACATTTTATTTTGTATAGTACAAACAATTTTTTCTCAAAATGATAGTAAACATTGTTTAAAATATCTTAAGTGCGTTCACTAGTTGCTTGTTTTGGTCATGGTTTATTTATTAGACAATAGTTTTTTCTTTTTCTCGTGTTACATACAATATACATTTAATAAACCTCTTTCGTTCAATATTTAGTACAATATTTGATTGATAAAAATTCTTCTTTTTCTCTTCTTTCCATAATAATAATAGCCTTCTCTCATATTACTTTCTTTGGTGTTCTTCTCCTCTACTCCTTCAAGTGTTGGATTTTTTAACACTTATTCTGGATGGTTTTAATTTTTTCTTTTTGTGGAGTATACAATATTTGATAATACAAAGAATCTTGTTATTTACAATATTCATTTAGTAACATTTTTCTCTTTCTTCTTTCCTTTATAATAGCCATCTCTCAGATTACTCACTTTGGTGTTCTTCCCCTCTACTCCTTCAAGTGTTGGATTTTTTAACACTTATTCTGGACGATTTTAGTTCTTGTTTTTTGTGGGGCATACAATATCTGACATTTAAATAATCTTGTTATATACAATATTCATTTAATAAACATTTTTCTCTTTCTCTTCTTTCCATAATAATAATAGCCTTCTCTCATATTACTCTCTTTGGTGTTCTTCTCCTCTACTCCTTCAAGTGTTGGATTTTTTAACACTTATTCTGGACGATTATATTTTTTCTATGAAGCTTGATTATAGACTCCCTTGGTTCTATTGGTATGGGTGTCCATAATTTCGTATGTGTTGTTTTGATTATCTTTTATGATTGTATAGGGTCCAGTATATAGTAGTAGGAACTTTTTCGCAATTCCTTCAATGGTACTAGGGAGTTCTCGATTTTTTAGCAATACTAGTTCTCCTATCTTATACTTGATTATTTTGGGTTGTTGTTTCTTATATTTTTCTCGCATCTTCTCTGCTCGTTCGACGGTCTTGTTGTAAAATTTTACTTGGTCAAATGTGTAATCGTCGCATGGGGGAAATTCTATCAATTCTGCAATTTCTCTAGGGGGACTTCATTCAAACATAGCTGTAAATGGGGTCGTCTCTATTGCTTGGTGGTATGCCAGGTTAATAAAATCCTCCGCAGCTGGTAAATACTCTTCCCACTTTCTTTGTTGTTGGTGACAGTAGGTTCTCAGGATTCTTCCTACTTCTCGGAGAACTCGTTCAGCGGGGTTGCTGCTAGGGTGGTATACTGAGGTTTTGAAGGGTTTCATTCCCTTATTCAGCAGTGTTTCCCTCCATCTTCTCCCCTTGAATTGGGTCCCATGGTCAGTGATTATTGACCCTGGCGCTCCTACTTCTGTCATGTATTTGTATATAATTATATTCAACAGATTTTTTGTGGTGGCTCTGTTGATTGGATATAACTTTGTAAATTTAGTGTAGTGGTCGAAGATAATGACAATGAATTTGTATTGTCGTCTTCCCCCACTCCTAGGTAATGGACCGCAAATGTCTACAAATACTTTTTCTAGTTTCTTAGATGAGGTGATCGGTATCATTAAACCTTCCTTCCTATCGTTGTTACACTTTACCAACTGGCATAGGTGGCAATTTCTAATGTAGCTGCGTACTCTCCTGTTGATGTCCTTGAAATATACATTTTCCTCTAATGCTTTGATCACCTTAATAGCTCCCATGT
Organism: Magicicada septendecula; assembly: GCA_034769895.1. Lineage (NCBI taxonomy): Eukaryota > Metazoa > Arthropoda > Insecta > Hemiptera > Cicadidae > Magicicada > Magicicada septendecula. Next base: position 286,744,527 of record CM068368.1, read on the forward strand.
GCCCATATCTAATGTTGTAATCCATGGTGATCTCCTTCTCAATAGTTCTGGGTATAATTAATTTCCACTGGTTACCTGGGTTCCTGTCTTTTATAAATAGAACGTCTTTGTATATACAGTAGTATGGGGTGATGCTATCGTCTTGGTCAATTAATCTCTTGCAAATGTTGCTCAATTTCTCATCACTTTTTTGTTGGAGTTTGATTTTATTTATTATTTCGGCTAGTTCTGTTCTGTCCTTTATAATATGATACACTTTTGCTACCGCCTCCCTTTCTCCCTCGAAAGTTTGGTTTTGTATGTTGACTCTTGATAGCACATCTGCTGGTACGTTGTACTTCCCAGGTACGTACTCCCAGTTAATGTTGTATTCCTGCAACGCTAGTGTCCATCTCGTAAGTCTCCCATGACTCAATTTGCAATTTTCAGAAAGGATATCGATTTGTGATCTGTCCTGACCGTTAATGAGTAACCCAATATGTAAGTTCGGAATTTGTTACATGCAAATACAATGCTGAGTAATTCCTTCTCTGTAGTATGGTAGTTACGCTCACTTTTATTCAGTACTCGGCTTGCAAAACTAATCACAAGGTGATTTCCTTGGTCATCTTCTTGATATAGGACGGATCCTAGACTCACGTCGCTGGCGTCGCAATTCATATAAAATGCTCTTTTAAAGTCGGGGTGGTGTAACATTATTGATTCAAAAAATTTTTCCTTTATTAGCTTGAAACTGGTATCCTGTTCTGCTCCCCACTTCCACTAGAGGAACTTCCACTTCATTTTAGAGGATAGTTGTTGCGAAAATTCGGCTGTTAATTTTGAGTAATTGTCTTGGAATTTTCGGTAATAGTTGCAGATACCTAAAAATGATTGTAACTGCTTTTTGTTCTTGGGCGTTGGGAATGATTGTATTGCTTCGATTTTTCCTGTGATGGGGTAATGCCGTTTTCGGATAAGTTGAACCCCAAAAATTGTACTTCATCGGCGATGAACTTTGACTTCTCTAGTTTCAGTCACATGATTTTCTGCTAGTTTCGATAGTACCTTCTCAATTGTTACAATGATCTTCCCCGTTATCAGACGTAATCAACAAATCGTCAACATATACCGTAGTGAATTGTAGGGCCTCTTGTCCTAGAGCCTGGCCCATACACTTTACAAAAACGGCCACAGAATTTACCAGACCGAAGGGCAGCCTCTTAAATTGGTAGTTGCGTCCTTCGAATATAAATGCCATATATTTTCGGCTATTGGGGTGCAACTCCACTTGCCAATACCCGCATACGGTGTCCCAGGTACTGATAAAACGGGTACCGTAAAATTTCTTTAATAGGTCTTCGATCTCTCCTGGTGATGTTCGATCGTTAATTATGATTTTGTTGATTTCTCTGGCATCCAGACATATTCTCACTTGACCGTTTTTCTTTGGTACTGCCACTATAAGATTTGTATAGGGTGAACAACTATATTCAATAATATCTTCTTCAATGAGTGTTTATTTCCGCTCTGACCGCTTCTTTTTGAGAATAGGCAATCGGGTATGATTTCTTTTTAAAATCGGCTGCTTCCTTGAATCTAATCTCACATTGGAAGTCCTTTACTTTTCCGGGAGCATTGGAAAATACGTGTCTATATCGTTCATAAATCGCAATCAATTTTTCTACTTGGTTGTCGGTTATCCTTCTATCGCTTTTGGCTGTCTGGAACCTCCGGATTTCTTCTAATTTCTCCTCCCATAGGTCGTCATTTTCATGGTCACAGTTTATTTCTTCTCTGGGTATTGCATTCCTATAATTATTATCTTCTTTAATATAACAAATGATCCGGTCGTGAGGGGCTTCTTCGCTTCCAATTAACTCCGCCGTCCATTGCGCACAATTTGAGCTCAGAGATACTTTTGCTCTGCTCATATCTATTATAGCTGCGTATTTTCTTAATACGTCACAGCCTATCAATAAACTGAATGGTAACCCACTGGCTACTAAAAATATTATAGGAAGTGTTTTCCCTTGACTGGTGACTTCTAGTTGGACTTGCTTTCTTATGGTTTTATTTTGTCGTCCGGTCGCTCCGATCAAAATGATATTATTTATCGGTAAGGTCGATATTGTCTCCTTACTCCTACTCTGTATTTTGTTCAATTCTAATTGATTGATGAGCGATACATTGGCTCCTGTATCTATCATGATTTTGGTAAACACGCCATTCACTTCGGCGGAAATATAAGCGATTTCGCTGTTATTATTTTTATTATTTTCTGTGATTTCTTCTTCCATCAGATCTCCTCTGATGTGCTTCAGGTAGTGATTGCGTATGATAGTAAATGTCTCTGGATTTTTTGTCCGTCGTCGTAGTCCGTCGTACCCAATAGATCGGATCAGTGAGGGTTTTAAGTAAGTTTTCACTGTCGTTGTCCGTTTAAAGAGGTAGCGTTCTCTTCTCCGCTCCTTTCACTAGTGCTGGGGGTTCGATTCTCCCTTTCTTCTTGTCTATTTGTATTGTGGTACTGCCGTCCACTATTATTATTCCTGTGTAAATCCTCGCTACTGCGGCTCCTTCGTGTGTCGTACCCAGATTATCTACTCCTTACGTCCTGGCTGTATGGATTATTATCTTCATTAAAGCTTCGATGTCCCTGATAGAAGTGTCTCCCTCCGTTTCTGTCGTTAGCACGAACGTAATTAGCTCTCCTGAAATTGCTTGGGTTTTGGTTGTTCCCGTTGTTTGGTCGGTACTGGCGATTGTTATTATTTGGACGGTAGGGGTTGTTACCATTATTTGGCCGATACTGATTTCCACTGTTATAATTAGGATGGTGGTTGTTATTAGGAGGGTTCTGATTATAATTATTATTATAATTTGGCCTATAATTCGTGTTATTCCTATCTGGCGGGTAATTATTCCCAATACTATTTGGTCTCGGATTCTGGTTAGCATTATCTCGGTTTGTGTTATTGTAATTACCTCGATAATTATTCCAGTATCCGGCCTGACCGTTTCTATCAAAGTATGGGTCTGGTCCCTGCCGACTCCTCCGATAATACTTCTCCTGCTCATAGTTTTCTAATAACGCGGACATAGTTTGGATTGTTCTTATTTGTCCGTTCAGCCTCGCTCTAGCCACGCCCTCTTAGAAATGATACGCCAATTTAGTAACGAGGCATTCTTCAGGTATCTTCGGTTCGAGATTTCTAGCCATACACACTTTGCCCAGGAAATACGCGGTGAGTGTTGCCCCTTTACTACGGTCATACTTCCCGTTGCAGATGTCGTCCCGCACTATGTTCTGTGTCGATTCGGACCAGTATTTCGTTTTAAACAGCGTCTTGAAATCCGCATAATTCTGTATTTCATGTCGGGTAGCCGTCCACCAATTATCGTGCACGTCCTTAAAATATTCGTCTAACATGTTTCTGATAGTAGACCATCTAGTTTCGCGTGTACGTGCGATATTTTCTTCCACTCTTTCGATGAACTCCATGGGATTCTTCTTATAATTTTTGAAATTTATTAATTCACGATTCTCCACGTTCGTTATTCCGGTCACTTGTATTGGTTGACTTCGGAATAAATTAATTTCTTCCCTAAAATTATTGAGTTCTCGCCGTTGAATCTCGGCCATTTTCTCTTTGTCGGTGTGTACTTGCTCTCGAACATCATTCACGGTGGCGGTGATTTCCTCACATCTCGTTCCCAAGTCTTCTTGTTTCTTTGTCATGCCTTCGAATTTATTTAAATGGGATTCTTCGATGTTATTAATTCGGGTCTGAAGTGTCTCCTTCGTTCTCTGTATTTCTTGTTGGTTTTCTTCACACCTCTCGCTAATTTCAGAAACTTCCCGTCTGACTTCGGTTATTTCCTCTTCTATTTTCGTATTTAATTTTTCATGACTGTCTTCGATTCTCTGGCTGATAATTTCAATCTTCTTGTTACTATCTTCGATGCTGTCATCAATCTTCTTGCTCAATTCCTGGGTGTCTTCCTTCAATGAAGCTATGATTTTATTTGTCTCTTCTGTCTTCTTGTTTAATTCCCCTTTGAAATCTTCCCTTAATAATTCGATATTTTTCTGATTGTCATCCATCTTCTTATGAATCGACTCCATATTTTTGGTTAAAGACTAGTTATTTTTATTTAATGTCTCATTAAAATCTTCCTTTAATAATTCAATATTTTTATTGGTTTCCTCCGTCTTTTTCTGGCTGTCTTCCTTCAATTCTTCTTTTAACGATTCTATATTTTTATTGGTCTCTTCCGCCTTTTTCTGACTATCATCAATCTTCTTATTCATCGATTCAATATTTTTATTTAATGACTCGATTGATTTGTTGGGATTTTCCTCCATCTTCTTACTTAAGGTTTCCATTGTTTTATTATTACCTTCAGCAATCATTCGCATCATTTCCTGGTAATTCACGTCCCCTGTTTGTATGGGTCTTTCGAGTCGTTCCTCTGGTTGTACAGGTCGGCTGGGTTCTGTAGGGGGTAATATTTCTTCTAGGTCTTCGACTGGCGTCGTCTCCTTGTCATCCATGTTTATTTCTTTATATACTTCCGCCGCACGTTTCTTAGAGGTTGCTCTCCGTTGCATTTTTGGTTCTGTGTATTGCAGCTGCTCGAAAATTAGGTTGATGATTATTTTTATAAATTAGGTTGAATATTTTTTCACCTAATTTCGCTCGAACATTGTGCGCCAATTTATTAAAGAACGGAAGTCCTGTGTTTGAAATATTTTATTATTGTTAATCTCAGGGTTATTTTTATTTAATATGGGGTCTTGCAATCTGTTGATTATTATTATTCAAGCTCGTATTTTATTATTATATGGTGGTTTAGTGACTTATTCCACTCAATTCAACCTATTGTTGAATCCAGTAATGAATAAGTCGGTTACTTACACTCTTTTTCGACGTTTAATTGTCAGTTTAATTGGTTTAATTAAATGTATTTTATTCACTGCTTAGAATTGTTCCAATCGAAGTTCCGTTGATCAGCGGTGGTGAGAAGATCAGTAATGTCCGGCCTATACACTAACATAAACATACACAAACATGATATTTATGATAACTTACACTTTGTAATAATATATATATATATATGTCAGTACGGTTGTAAAAAATCACTCAATTTGAATGATTCGCACTGTAAGTATGGTACCAACCGTCTCGTTCTTCTCACTAAGCTGTATTTACTGATTACAATAAAAAGCAACTCTTTCAAAGGTAAAAATAACAATGATGATTTATTCAATTCTGAAACAATTAAATTTAGTACAATAATATGGGTTGCTCTTCTTTCTGGTTAACAATTAATATTTAAATTCGAACATGGACTCTAAAACATTTTAAAAGATCAAGTTGGCATGACTGCCTTTGGTTAGTCACAAAAATGTGTTGACAAACAAATAGGTTATGTAGTGTTATTAAACTTGTAATGTCATTAATAACTGTAGTAGTGGTAGTAGTAGGTTCTTTGAGTCTGCAAAATACACATATTTGATAAAATTGCTACGGCTATAACAAGAATATAAGATATGAATTCATGGATTATTAATTAAAAAATATAAAATATGAACGACTGTTCATGGTTAGACATAGGCTTTAAACATAGTTTAGTGCAATCTTGTTTGGTTAAAAGTTATTAATTAATTGTTAATAAGTGATAATAATCATTATAATTCAGTGTCAAGGATTAGGATCATCTCCAAAACTGGATGTACCTATTTCAGGTAATGATAATTCATTGATTATGTTTATACCACTCTCTGGTGTAACTCTTATTTAATTTTAGAAACAAAATATTCAACACTCTTAGCTGGCTAATAGAATTAGGGCACATACTCCCTTCATTGATGATACAATGTCTTTACTTATTCTAAACATTCATGTTATACAAATCGTTAAAATTGTCGTTAATTATATCGTTCAACTTTGACATTGTTTATTTGTATTTTGAGATCCCTTCCTTTAGGAATAGGATATTTAATTGCTTATCGTATGTTAATTCAAGTCGCTATTAGCGTTCAGTTATATTTCTTATCATACAATCATAATATAATAGCTGTGGGTATTTGATACTTGCGTAACTGGTCGTTCGTAGTGTTTACACTTTTTTTCTTTTTAAACTTTTTACTTAATTAAAATTTTTTTTAAATTAATTAATTAATTAAATTTTATCACTGCACTGCACTCACTCCTATGCGCATGTACTCCGAATTAGTTTCACTTAAAAATATACTGCACTATTTCTTCAGTGGACATAACCTACGTTCCTGGTTTGAGGTTAACGTGTGTTTACATCTGGTTGCTGTCAAAAGCACGTTTTTCTGGAGATACGACGAGCATGCAGTTCGCTTCGTGGGTGGTGAAAGACTGGCCTCGCTTCCTTTGTCGGAATGATGAATCTCGGATTTTTTATAGACCCTGATTGGTCAATTTATTTTATTTCATCTATCTCCGGTGGGCTTCGTCAAAACAGACGCCTTCAAGCGCGTCAATTTTTGGGAACAAGATTAAAAATTTCTGGTCGACATACCCACGCGGAAGGGTCCAGCATTATACAATTATTTTTATAAGTCTAATATCTTCCTTATAATTGTACTGATGACATTGTGATTACCCTCATTGTTTATGATTTTTTATGACGATTAATTTGAATCCCCTCATCATATATTTCGGATTCGGGGTTGCTGAATTCGCACTTGGTATTTATACTTAGTGTCCATTAAGCCATTAATTATTAATAATATATTGTTTTTATTCCATTTTCCATGGTAATAACTTGTTCTTAATCTAATGTACAATTTTCACTTAAAACTATGCCTTAATACTAACACTATGTCCGTTTTCATAGATTCGAACTCAAGCTTATGATTATACATTTTTGTTTTTCTTATATTCTATTAATAACAACATTTAATTAAGTTCTAACATGGTATATTTATACCTTGATGGGCTAAGTCACTACTGGCAGTGTTCTTTTTCCCTACATTATTAGTTTAGTGCCTTAATTATAGTTTATTAATTAGGCTTGTCATACTTTTATGGAGTTACCTTGCTGTATGTTTGGTACTCTTCATATACTATTCGGATTATTCTCCAAATGATAGTTAAAATAGTCACAATGGTATTGTTATTATTGTGATGCAGTTCATTCTGCATTTGATTCTGTTATCATCTTAGTTTAGTAGCTGTCAACTTTACTTGCAGCTAGTTGTTACAATAGTTTTGTTGTAATTACATTTATATGGATTATTTAGATAGTTATTTTGGTTGCATTTGTTCATCTGAACAGTATTCTGTCTTACTTCAGGTTGTTAGTTGAGTTACTATCTTTGTATAATGCGTTTATAACATAATTTTGGTTGCATAATGTATTTTTGCTATTACAAGCATATTGTCATATTTGGATTACATAAATATAGCTTTTATATTCAGTTATTCTATTATCTACTGTGTGCAAAACATTCCTTATATTATCTAGTTACTTCCTAGCTCAATACATTTTGGTTTAATATTGTTTTGATTTTGTTTTCATTAAGTTTTATTGAAAACTGGATGCCCAGATTAGGTTATGTTGTAGGTTCAGTAAGCAGTAATGTGTTGCTGCTGGCTGTGTATTTCTACATTAATCTTGTTGACTGGTTTTCATTCAATGTTTGTACATTGGTTATTATTATTTCACCTTTAGTTTACTCTTGTATTGTCTTATTTATTGTTAATTAGTGGGTTTGTACTAACATCACTCCCACTGTACAATTGGTCATTCATATTTTGGAATCTAGTCTTCTGTTTATTTTATACCTACTCATCATTTAGCTACATAAACTTATCTTATTCTTGTTCAGTTTACTTGTGACTCTTTATTTACAATATTTAGTCCTTACTGATAATAATGTGTTTTACATAGACAATGAATGTATTCATTAAATTGGTTGTGGTCAGTGTTGACTTTACCATACAGCTTAGGGATTTATATCATGTAATTAATTAACATTTCTTCTTTCTTCTTAATACAATTATTCTTTTAAAGGTTTATGTTAGTTTGTTATAATTCAATTTCCTTCCCTTGTTCTTGTGTTTGGTCTGGATATCTTCCTTCTTCCTTCTTCACTGATCTCTTTCTCACTCTCATTCATTTTATACATGATGTGGTTTTCACTTGTCTTCTTCACATTGTTTCTTCCTTCTTCTTTCTTGAGGTCGTTATTGTTGTGTTCTTCTCCCTGATTCTTCTTTCTTCTTTTGTTCTCATGTTCTTCTCACTGATTCTTCATTCTTCTTTTGTTTTCTTTTGTCCTTCTCACTGATTCTTCATTCTTCTTTTGTTTTCTTTTGTCCTTCTCACTGATCTATTGGGTAAGGTATGTCAGTCGTCTCGTCTTTATTCTTCTTTTCTTCTTTATTGGTGCATTTTCTAGTGATTTCTTTTCAATGATGCTTCTCTTATTTAAACTTATGGTACTTTCTTCTTCTGTATCCATGGTGGTATTCTAGACCTTTTATGTATTCTTACTAGTGGTGGCTTTTAAATTAATTTTCGGTACGTTGGTGGATGTGGTGTTATATGTACCGTTACATATTGCCTCCTTATTAGAATTGATTATTTCTGATATCTTTGTTTTATGATTGAAGAAATTATCAATTTTTTTCATTTCATTCTTAAGTCACACATGATGTTTTCATATTTTGTATTTACTCTTACACTTGTCTTCAGTTCATTATATTTTCTACACTTCCTCCTTCTTCATAATTCTGGAATCTTGTTTAATTATATTCTTGGCTGTTGTGTTTTTTCCCTTAAATATTTAATTTCCCTAACATTTTTTTTTTCTAACTTAGTAGTTGAAATCGATTCGGGTGGGCTCTATTGGCTTACCTAACTCCGTCGTTCATAACTACACTCTTTCTGAGATCAGGGGAACATCATCCCTGCCCAGTTAAATGATTGCTGGAACTTTTCTACAGTCAATTCATTAAATAATAATACTTATAAACAGTCTCTTTCGACTAATAATAATAAACACTCTTGGGGTTATTCACTCTTTTGCCTTTTATATTTTATTATACACTCTCTTCTGGATTCCTTCTTCTCTTCTGCAGATCTTTATTAGTTAATGTTGTTGACAAATAGCATGTGTAAATATTCGTCATTTTTTTCTTCTCTCCTTATTGTGGCAAAATTGTTCTTCATATTGATTGGTTCTTTCTTCTTCTTCTCGGTCAATTCTCCTTCTCACTATCTCCTCTACATAATATTCTCATTAATGGTCTTCTTCTCTCTTCTAGCAAATGTCATATTTTTTAACATTTTATTTTGTATAGTACAAACAATTTTTTCTCAAAATGATAGTAAACATTGTTTAAAATATCTTAAGTGCGTTCACTAGTTGCTTGTTTTGGTCATGGTTTATTTATTAGACAATAGTTTTTTCTTTTTCTCGTGTTACATACAATATACATTTAATAAACATCTTTCGTTCAATATTTAGTACAATATTTGATTGATAAAAATTCTTCTTTTTCTCTTCTTTCCATAATAATAATAGCCTTCTCTCATATTACTTTCTTTGGTGTTCTTCTCCTCTACTCCTTCAAGTGTTGGATTTTTTAACACTTATTCTGGATGGTTTTAATTTTTTCTTTTTGTGGAGTATACAATATTTGATAATAAAAAAAATCTTGTTATTTACAATATTCATTTAGTAACATTTTTCTCTTTCTTCTTTCCTTTATAATAGCCATCTCTCAGATTACTCACTTTGGTGTTCTTCCCCTCTACTCCTTCAAGTGTTGGATTTTTTAACACTTATTCTGGACGATTTTAGTTCTTGTTTTTTGTGGGGCATACAATATCTGACATTTAAATAATCTTGTTATATACAATATTCATTTAATAAACATTTTTCTCTTTCTCTTCTTTCCATAATAATAATAGCCTTCTCTCATATTACTCTCTTTGGTGTTCTTCTCCTCTACTCCTTCAAGTGTTGGATTTTTTAACACTTATTCTGGACGATTATATTTTTTCTATGAAGCTTGATTATAGACTCCCTTGGTTCTATTGGTATGGGTGTCCATAATTTCGTATGTGTTGTTTTGATTATCTTTTATGATTGTATAGGGTCCAGTATATAGTAGTAGGAACTTTTTCGCAATTCCTTCAATGGTACTAGGGAGTTCTCGATTTTTTAGCAATACTAGTTCTCCTATCTTATACTTGATTATTTTGGGTTGTTGTTTCTTATATTTTTCTCTCATCTTCTCTGCTCGTTCGACGGTCTTGTTGTAAAATTTTACTTGGTCAAATGTGTAATCGTCGCATGGGGGAAATTCTATCAATTCTGCAATTTCTCTAGGGGGACTTCATTCAAACATAGCTATAAATGGGGTCGTCTCTATTGCTTGGTGGTATGCCAGGTTAATAAAATCCTCCGCAGCTGGTAAATACTCTTCCCACTTTCTTTGTTGTTGGTGACAGTAGGTTCTCAGGATTCTTCCTACTTCTCGGAGAACTCGTTCAGCGGGGTTGCTGCTAGGGTGGTATACTGAGGTTTTGAAGGGTTTCATTCCCTTATTCAGCAGTGTTTCCCTCCATCTTCTCCCCTTGAATTGGGTCCCATGGTCAGTGATTATTGACCCTGGCGCTCCTACTTCTGTCATGTATTTGTATATAATTATATTCAACAGATTTTTTGTGGTGGCTCTGTTGATTGGATATAACTTTGTAAATTTAGTGTAGTGGTCGAAGATAATGACAATGAATTTGTATTGTCGTCTTCCCCCACTCCTAGGTAATGGACCGCAAATGTCTACAAATACTTTTTCTAGTTTCTTAGATGAGGTGATCGGTATCATTAAACCTTCCTTCCTATCGTTGTTACACTTTACCAACTGGCAAAGGTGGCAATTTCTAATGTATCTGCGTACTCTCCTGTTGATGTCCTTGAAATATACATTTTCCTCTAATGCTTTGATCACCTTAATAGCTCCCATGTGCCCATATCTAATGTTGTAATCCATGGTGATCTCCTTCTCAATAGTTCTGGGTATAATTAATTTCCACTGGTTACCTGGGTTCCTGTCTTTTATAAATAGAACGTCTTTGTATATACAGTAGTATGGGGTGATGCTATCGTCTTGGTCAATTAATCTCTTGCAAATGTTGCTCAATTTCTCATCACTTTTTTGTTGGAGTTTGATTTTATTTATTATTTCGGCTAGTTCTGTTCTGTCCTTTATAATATGATACACTTTTGCTACCGCCTCCCTTTCTCCCTCGAAAGTTTGGTTTTGTATGTTGACTCTTGATAGCACATCTGCTGGTACGTTGTACTTCCCAGGTACGTACTCCCAGTTAATGTTGTATTCCTGCAACGCTAGTGTCCATCTCGTAAGTCTCCCATGACTCAATTTGCAATTTTCAGAAAAGATATAGATTTGTGGTCTGTCCTGACCGTTAATGAGTAACCCAATATGTAAGTTCGGAATTTGTTACATGCAAATACAATGCTGAGTAATTCCTTCTCTGTAGTATGGTAGTTACGCTCACTTTTATTCAGTACTCGGCTTGCAAAACTAATCACAAGGTGATTTCCTTGGTCATCTTCTTGATATAGGACGGATCCTAGACTCACGTCGCTGGCGTCGCAATTCATATAAAATGCTCTTTTAAAGTCGGGGTGGTGTAACATTATTGATTCAAAAAATTTTTCCTTTATTAGCTTGAATCTGGTATCCTGTTCTGCTCCCCACTTCCACTAGAGGAACTTCCACTTCTTTTAGAGGATAGTTGTTGCGAAAATTCGGCTGTTAATTTTCAGTAATTGTCTTGGAATTTTCGGTAATAGTTGCAGATACCTAAAAATGATTGTAACTGCTTTTTGTTCTTGGGCGTTGGGAATGATTGTATTGCTTCGATTTTTCCTGTGATGGGGTAATGCCGTTTTCGGATAAGTTGAACCCCAAAAATTGTACTTCATCGGCGATGAACTTTGACTTCTCTAGTTTCAGTCACATGATTTTCTGCTAGTTTCGATAGTACCTTCTCAATTGTTACAATGATCTTCCCCGTTATCAGACGTAATCAACAAATCGTCAACATATACCGTAGTGAATTGTAGGGCCTCTTGTCCTAGAGCCTGGCCCATACACTTTACAAAAACGGCCACAGAATTTACCAGACCGAAGGGCAGCCTCTTAAATTGGTAGTTGCGTCCTTCGAATATAAATGCCATATATTTTCGGCTATTGGGGTGCAACTCCACTTGCCAATACCCGCATACGGTGTCCCAGGTACTGATAAAACGGGTACCGTAAAATTTCTTTAATAGGTCTTCGATCTCTCCTGGTGATGTTCGATCGTTAATTATGATTTTGTTGATTTCTCTGGCATCCAGACATATTCTCACTTGACCGTTTTTCTTTGGTACTGCCACTATAAGATTTGTATAGGGTGAACAACTATATTCAATAATATCTTCTTCAATGAGTGTTTATTTCCGCTCTGACCGCTTCTTTTTGAGAATAGGCAATCGGGTATGATTTCTTTTTAAAATCGGCTGCTTCCTTGAATCTAATCTCACATTGGAAGTCCTTTACTTTTCCGGGAGCATTGGAAAATACGTGTCTATATCGTTCATAAATCGCAATCAATTTTTCTACTTGGTTGTCGGTTATCCTTCTATCGCTTTTGGCTGTCTGGAACCTCCGGATTTCTTCTAATTTCTCCTCCCATAGGTCGTCATTTTCATGGTCACAGTTTATTTCTTCTCTGGGTATTGCATTCCTATAATTATTATCTTCTTTAATATAACAAATGATCCGGTCGTGAGGGGCTTCTTCGCTTCCAATTAACTCCGCCGGTCATTGCGCACAATTTGAGCTCAGAGATACTTTTGCTCTGCTCATATCTATTATAGCTGCGTATTTTCTTAATACGTCACAGCCTATCAATAAACTGAATGGTAACCCACTGGCTACTAAAAATATTATAGGAAGTGTTTTCCCTTGACTGGTGACTTCTAGTTGGACTTGCTTTCTTATGGTTTTATTTTGTCGTCCGGTCGCTCCGATCAAAATGATATTATTTATCGGTAAGGTCGATATTGTCTCCTTACTCCTACTCTGTATTTTGTTCAATTCTAATTGATCGATGAGCGATACATTGGCTCCTGTATCTATCATGATTTTGGTAAACACGCCATTCACTTCGGCGGAAATATAAGCGATTTCGCTGTTATTATTTTTATTATTTTCTGTGATTTCTTCTTCCATCAGATCTCCTCTGATGTGCTTCAGGTAGTGATTGCGTATGATAGTAAATGTCTCTGGATTTTTTGTCCGTCGTCGTAGTCCGTCGTACCCAATAGATCGGATCAGTGAGGGTTTTAAGTAAGTTTTCACTGTCGTTGTCCGTTTAAAGAGGTAGCGTTCTCTTCTCCGCTCCTTTCACTAGTGCTGGGGGTTCGATTCTCCCTTTCTTCTTGTCTATTTGTATTGTGGTACTGCCGTCCACTATTATTATTCCTGTGTAAATCCTCGCTACTGCGGCTCCTTCGTGTGTCGTACCCAGATTATCTACTCCTTACGTCCTGGCTGTATGGATTATTATCTTCATTAAAGCTTCGATGTCCCTGATAGAAGTGTCTCCCTCCGTTTCTGTCGTTAGCACGAACGTAATTAGCTCTCCTGAAATTGTTTGGGTTTTGGTTGTTCCCGTTGTTTGGTCGGTACTGGCGATTGTTATTATTTGGACGGTAGGGGTTGTTACCATTATTTGGCCGATACTGATTTCCACTGTTATAATTAGGATGGTGGTTGTTATTAGGAGGGTTCTGATTATAATTATTATTATAATTTGGCCTATAATTCGTGTTATTCCTATCTGGCGGGTAATTATTCCCAATACTATTTGGTCTCGGATTCTGGTTAGCATTATCTCGGTTTGTGTTATTGTAATTACCTCGATAATTATTCCAGTATCCGGCCTGACCGTTTCTATCAAAGTATGGGTCTGGTCCCTGCCGACTCCTCCGATAATACTTCTCCTGCTCATAGTTTTCTAATAACGCGGACATAGTTTGGATTGTTCTTATTTGTCCGTTCAGCCTCGCTCTAGCCACGCCCTCTTAGAAATGATACGCCAATTTAGTAACGAGGCATTCTTCAGGTATCTTCGGTTCGAGATTTCTAGCCATACACACTTTGCCCAGGAAATACGCGGTGAGTGTTGCCCCTTTACTACGGTCATACTTCCCGTTGCAGATGTCGTCCCGCACTATGTTCTGTGTCGATTCGGACCAGTATTTCGTTTTAAACAGCGTCTTGAAATCCGCATAATTCTGTATTTCATGTCGGGTAGCCGTCCACCAATTATCGTGCACGTCCTTAAAATATTCGTCTAACATGTTTCTGATAGTAGATCATCTAGTTTCGCGTGTACGTGCGATATTTTCTTCCACTCTTTCGATGAACTCCATGGGATTCTTCTTATAATTTTTGAAATTTATTAATTCACGATTCTCCACGTTCGTTATTCCGGTCACTTGTATTGGTTGACTTCGGAATAAATTAATTTCTTCCCTAAAATTATTGAGTTCTCGCCGTTGAATCTCGGCCATTTTCTCTTTGTCGGTGTGTACTTGCTCTCGAACATCATTCACGGTGGCGGTGATTTCCTCACATCTCGTTCCCAAGTCTTCTTGTTTCTTTGTCATGCCTTCGAATTTATTTAAATGGGATTCTTCGATGTTATTAATTCGGGTCTGAAGTGTCTCCTTCGTTCTCTGTATTTCTTGTTGGTTTTCTTCACACCTCTCGCTAATTTCAGAAACTTCCCGTCTGACTTCGGTTATTTCCTCTTCTATTTTCGTATTTAATTTTTCATGACTGTCTTCGATTCTCTGGCTGATAATTTCAATCTTCTTGTTACTATCTTCGATGCTGTCATCAATCTTCTTGCTCAATTCCTGGGTGTCTTCCTTCAATGAAGCTATGATTTTATTTGTCTCTTCTGTCTTCTTGTTTAATTCCCCTTTGAAATCTTCCCTTAATAATTCGATATTTTTCTGATTGTCATCCATCTTCTTATGAATCGACTCCATATTTTTGGTTAAAGACTAGTTATTTTTATTTAATGTCTCATTAAAATCTTCCTTTAATAATTCAATATTTTTATTGGTTTCCTCCGTCTTTTTCTGGCTGTCTTCCTTCAATTCTTCTTTTAACGATTCTATATTTTTATTGGTCTCTTCCGCCTTTTTCTGACTATCATCAATCTTCTTATTCATCGATTCCATATTTTTATTTAATGACTCGATTGATTTGTTGGTATTTTCCTCCATCTTCTTACTTAAGGTTTCCATTGTTTTATTATTACCTTCAGCAATCATTCGCATCATTTCCTGGTAATTCACGTCCCCTGTTTGTATGGGTCTTTCGAGTCGTTCCTCTGGTTGTACAGGTCGGCTGGGTTCTGTAGGGGGTAATATTTCTTCTAGGTCTTCGACTGGCGTCGTCTCCTTGTCATCCATGTTTATTTCTTTATATACTTCCGCCGCACGTTTCTTAGAGGTTGCTCTCCGTTGCATTTTTGGTTCTGTGTATTGCAGCTGCTCGAAAATTAGGTTGATGATTATTTTTATAAATTAGGTTGAATATTTTTTCACCTAATTTCGCTCGAACATTGTGCGCCAATTTATTAAAGAACGGAAGTCCTGTGTTTGAAATATTTTATTATTGTTAATCTCAGGGTTATTTTTATTGATTTTTATTGGGTTATTTTTCAGGGTCTTGCAATCTGTTGATTATTATTATTCAAGCTCGTATTTTATTATTATATGGTGGTTTAGTGACTTATTCCACTCAATTCAACCTATTGTTGAATCCAGTAATGAATAAGTCGGTTACTTACACTCTTTTTCGACGTTTAATTGTCAGTTTAATTGGTTTAATTAAATGTATTTTATTCACTGCTTAGAATTGTTCCAATCGAAGTTCCGTTGATCAGCGGTGGTGAGAAGATCAGTAATGTCCGGCCTATACACTAACATAAACATACACAAACATGATATTTATGATAACTTATACTTTGTAATAATATATATATATATGTCAGTACGGTTGTAAAAAATCACTCAATTTGAATGATTCGCACTGTAAGTATGGTACCAACCGTCTCGTTCTTCTCACTAAGCTGTATTTACTGATTACAATAAAAAGCAACTCTTTCAAAGGTAAAAATAACAATGATGATTTATTCAATTCTGAAACAATTAAATTTAGTACAATAATATGGGTTGCTCTTCTTTCTGGTTAACAATTAATATTTAAATTCGAACATGGACTCTAAAACATTTTAAAAGTTCAAGTTGGCATGACTGCCTTTGGTTAGTCACAAAAATGTGTTGACAAACAAATAGGTTATGTAGTGTTATTAAACTTGTAATGTCATTAATAATTGTAGTAGTGGTAGTAGTAGGTTCTTTGAGTCTGCAAAATACACATATTTGATAAAATTGCTACGGCTATAACAAGCATATAAGATATGAATTCATGGATTATTAATTAAAAAATATAAAATATGAACGACTGTTCATTGTTAGACATAGGCTTTAAACATAGTTTAGTGCAATCTTGTTTGGTTAAAAGTTATTAATTAATTGTTAATAAGTGATAATAATCATTATAATTCAGTGTCAAGGATTAGGATCATCTCCAAAACTGGATGTACCTATTTCAGGTAATGGTAATTCATTGATTATGTTTATACCACTCTCTGGTGTAACTCTTATTTAATTTTAGAAACAAAATATTCAACACTCTTAGCTGGCTAATAGAATTAGGGCACATACTCCCTTCATTGATGATACAATGTCTTTACTTATTCTAAACATTCATGTTATACAAATCGTTAAAATTGTCGTTAATTATATCGTTCAACTTTGACATTGTTAATTTGTATTTTGAGATCCCTTCCTTTAGGAATAGGATATTTAATTGCTTATCGTATGTTAATTCAAGTCGCTATTAGCGTTCAGTTATATTTCTTATCATACAATCATAATATAATAGCTGTGGGTATTTGATACTTGCGTAACTGGTCGTTCGTAGTGTTTACATTTTTTTTCTTTTTAAACTTTTTACTTAATTAAAACATTTTTTTAATTAATTAATTAATTATATTTTATCACTGCACTGCACTCACTCCTATGCGCATGTACTCCGAATTAGTTTCACTTAAAAATATACTGCACTATTTCTTCAGTGGACATAACCTACGTTCCTGGTTTGAGGTTAACGTGTGTTTACATCTGGTTGCTGTCAAAAGCACGTTTTTCTGGAGATACGACGAGCATGCAGTTCGCTTCGTGGGTGGTGAAAGACTGGCCTCGCTTCCTTTGTCGGAATGATGAATCTCGGATTTTTTATAGACTCTGATTGGTCAATTTATTTTAATTCATCTATCTCCGGTGGGCTTCGTCAAAACAGACGCCTTCAAGCGCGTCAATTTTTGGGAACAAGATTAAAAATTTCTGGTCGACATACCCACGCGGAAGGGTCCAGCATTATACAATTATTTTTATAAGTCTAATATCTTCCTTATAATTGTACTGATGACATTGTGATTACCCTCATTGTTTATGATTTTTTATGACGATTAATTTGAATCCCCTCATCATATATTTCGGATTCGGGGTTGCTGAATTCGCACTTGGTATTTATACTTAGTGTCCATTAAGCCATTAATTATTAATAATATATTGTTTTTATTCCATTTTCCATGGTAATAACTTGTTCTTAATCTAATGTACAATTTTCACTTAAAACTATGCCTTAATACTAACACTATGTCCGTTTTCATAGATTCGAACTCAAGCTTATGATTATACATTTTTGTTTTTCTTATATTCTATTAATAACAACATTTAATTAAGTTCTAACATGGTATATTTATACCTTGATGGGCTAAGTCACTACTGGCAGTGTTCTTTTTCCCTACATTATTAGTTTAGTGCCTTAATTATAGTTTATTAATTAGGCTTGTCATACTTTTATGGAGTTACCTTGCTGTATGTTTGGTACTCTTCATATACTATTCGGATTATTCTCCAAATGATAGTTAAAATAGTCACAATGGTATTGTTATTATTGTGATGCAGTTCATTCTGCATTTGATTCTGTTATCATCTTGGTTTAGTAGCTGTCAACTTTACTTGCAGCTAGTTGTTACAATAGTTTTGTTGTAATTACATTTATATGGATTATTTAGATAGTTATTTTGGTTGCATTTGTTCATCTGAACAGTATTCTGTCTTACTTCAGGTTGTTAGTTGAGTTACTATCTTTGTATAATGCGTTTATAACATAATTTTGGTTGCATAATGTATTTTTGCTTTTACAAGCATATTGTCATATTTGGATTACATAAATATAGCTTTTATATTCAGATATTCTATTATCTACTGTGTGCAAAACATTCCTTATATTATCTAGTTACTTCCTAGCTCAATACATTTTGGTTTAATATTGTTTTGATTTTGTTTTCATTAAGTTTTATTGAAAACTGGATGCCCAGATTAGGTTATGTTGTAGGTTCAGTAAGCAGTAATGTGTTGCTGCTGGCTGTGTATTTCTACATTAATCTTGTTGACTGGTTTTCATTCAATATTTGTACATTGGTTATTATTATTTCACCTTTAGTTTACTCTTGTATTGTCTTATTTATTGTTAATTAGTGGGTTTGTACTAACATCACTCCCACTGTACAATTGGTCATTCATATTTTGGAATCTAGTCTTCTGTTTATTTTATACCTACTCACCATTTAGCTACATAAACTTATCTTATTCTTGTTCAGTTTACTTGTGACTCTTTATTTACAATATTTAGTCCTTACTGATAATAATGTGTTTTACATAGACAATGAATGTATTCATTAAATGAGTTGTGGTCAGTGTTGACTTTACCATACAGCTTAGGGATTTATATCATGTAATTAATTAACACATTTCTTCTTTCTTCTTAATACAATTATTCTTTTAAAGGTTTATGTTAGTTTGTTATAATTCAATTTCCTTTCCTTGTTCTTGTGTTTGGTCTGGATATCTTCCTTCTTCCTTCTTCACTGATCTCTTTCTCACTCTCATTCATTTTATACATGATGTGGTTTTCACTTGTCTTCTTCACATTGTTTCTTCCTTCTTCTTTCTTGAGGTCGTTATTGTTGTGTTCTTCTCCCTGATTCTTTTTTCTTCTTTTGTTCTCATGTTCTTCTCACTGATTCTTCATTCTTCTTTTGTTTTCTTTTGTCCTTCTCACTGATTCTTCATTCTTCTTTTGTTTTCTTTTGTCCTTCTCACTGATCTATTGGGTAAGGTATGTCAGTCGTCTCGTCTTTATTCTTCTTTTCTTCTTTATTGGTGCATTTACTAGTGATTTCTTTTCAATGATGCTTCACTTATTTAAACTTATGGTACTTTCTTCTTCTGTATCCATGGTGGTATTCTAGACCTTTTATGTATTCTTACTAGTGGTGGCATTTAAATTAATTTTCGGTACGTTGGTGGATGTGGTGTTATATGTACCGTTACAATATCAATGCGGAAGTAGAAGGAATCCCCACACAATTAATGATCGATACTGGTTCGAATGTGTCTATAATTAGCACTACAGAGTTGGAGAGAATCCAAAGGGAATGTGGTAAGGTATTGCCGACATTGCCGATAAATAATATTGTTTTAATAGGTGCCACCGGTCGCCAAAACAAAACGATCAGAAGACAAGTTTCGATAAACGTGATTAGCTGTGGTATAGCGACAAACATGATATTCTTAATTGCGACCGGATTGCCTTTTAACATATTGGTGGGGTGCGATGTACTCTGAAGGGACTCCGCTATAATCGATTTACGCACGGTAAAAATATCACTGTGTGCAGACGGACTAACCTGGACGGCTGACTTGGTAGGTAGCGAAACAGCAATTCCCAGCAATATACACCAACAAATCCGGAACATAAATTATATTGACAATACTTCTATGATTAAACCAATAATATACGATAACTCTGATGAGGATTTATGGTCCCAAAAGATCCAGGAAATCAGGGATTTCCGGGGCGGAATCACTAAGGAAAAATTGCCAATACGCCAAGCGAATCAGTTAATAAAAATCTATGAAAGATACCACTCAGTATTTTCCGACGAACCCGGTAAGGTAAAAAATTACCAATGTACTCTGCAATTTAGAGAAACAGTGGATTTTAACCGGAAATCATATCCCATCGCGCATTCACGAAAGGAAGCTGTAAGAGCTGAAATAATAAAATGATTAACCGTGACATTATAGAGAGTAGCCAGTCCCCATTCACTAGCCCTATCGTGGCTATTCCTAAGAAAAACGGTCAAGTCCGGCTTTGCCTAGATGCGCGTGAAATAAATAAATGATCGTCAATGACAGGACATCGCCCGGTGAGATAGAAGAGATCTTGAAACGTTTCCACGGTACCAAGTACTTTAGTACCTGGGACACGGTGTGCGGCTACTGGCAGGTGGAATTGCACCCACAGAGTCGTCAGTATCTGGCATTCATATTCGAGGGGCGTAATTACCAATTCAAGAGACTGCCCTTAGGGCTCGTGAATTCGGTCGCCATCTTTGTGGCCTGCTTGGCCAGGAAGCACTACAATTTACCACCGTGTATGTAGATGATCTGCTGATTACCTCAGAAACATGGGAGGAACATTGCTACCGTGTGGAACACGTACTTGAGAAGTTGGCTGCGAATAACATCACGCTTAAACTAGAAAAATCCCAATTCATTGCAAAAGAAGTTCAGATTTTGGGTTTTAACTTGGATGACCAAGGAATCTCACCGTCGGCAGAAAAGGTAGAAGCGATCCAGAAATTCCCTGCACCAAAGAATAGAAGGCAATTACAGTCATTCCTGGGACTCTGTAATTATTACCGCAAGTTCCAGGAACAATATTCTGAATTGACCGCAAGTTTTCAACCACAACTGTCATCTAAAAACAAATGGATCTGGGGTCAAGAGCAGAACGAGACCTTACAACTCATTAAGGACAAATTTTTGGAACCCATAAGACTTCGCCACCCAGATTTTAAAAAACCTTTTTTTCTAAATTGCGATGCCAGCAACATTAGCCTCGGAACAACACTGTATCAAGAAGATGAGGAGGGTGAACACCTAGTGATTAGCTTCGCGAGTAGATCTTTAAACCAGTGCGAAAAGAACTACAATGTCACTGAGAAGGAACTGCTGAGTGTAGTATTCGCTTGTGGCAAATTCCGCACCTACATCTTAGGTTACCCTGTTACCGTCCGGACAGACCATAAATCCATATCGTTCCTGAGGAGGTTGCAAATTGAGTCACGGCAGGCTGACCAGGTGGATACTTGTCCTTCAAGAGTATAATCTAAAATGGGAATACATCCCAGGAAAAAAGAATGTCGTTGCAGATGTGTTATCACGTGTTAATGTGGAAGAGCAAACCTTCGAGGGAGAGAAAGAAAGCGTACTCAAAATCTACCACATTATTAGCACCAGAGCCGATCTATCCACTTTATTAACAAACCTTAGCACCCACCAACAAGCGGACCCAAAATTGAGAAATATAAAAACTCGATTGGAAGAAGGGGACGAAACTATCGCTCAATATTATCAGATAAATAACGAGATATTGTTCATTAAACCATCATTAAGGCAGGAGACCTGGAAGGTGATTATTCCAACCCATATTGAAAAAGAAAAAATCATAAATTATCATATACGATATGGGCATATGGGCGCCTTAAAGATGATTAAGGCTCTGGAGGAGAGCTGCCACATAAAAAACGTAAACCGGAAGGTCCGGATATATATCAGATGTTGTCGTATCTGCCAACTAGTAAAATCAAATAACGAGAAGAAGGAGGGCATTATGATTCCTATAACATCCCAGGCGAAATTGGAGAAAGTATTCTTGGACATCTGCGGACCATTTCCCCGTAGTGGCGGTCAGAGTTTGCTGAGTGCACACAATTTACACACTTTTACGAACTTAGCTATCTCGCTGACCAGATTTCCTCAATGATATTCTTTTCTAATACGATGTATGGTTTTATTAATACCTATATGAGCTCCAATGGTGGATGCGTGGTAGTATTGCATAAGCATTGGTTTAATAATGTCCGGGGCAAATATTCTCAAGGATTTTCCCTTTGCTAGTTTATAACATAATACTCTCTTACTCAATATATATTTATCTGAAGTATTTCCTTTATTGATCTGTTCTATTATTTTACTTAAGGAAGGATCTTGTTGTTGATACTGGGCTATGTCAGTAAATGCCAGTGGGAATTCAATTATTAGGATATTTATTATTGATGTTTCACCTCTTTCATTATGTTCGGATTCCTTACTCGGCTGCTGGAACATACGGGATAGTGTATCGGCTACTACATTTTGGGTGCCACGAATGTGTTGTACTTTAAACTTGTAACAATTTAATCTCAATACCCATCTTCCGATACGACCTAACTGTTAAGGGTGATTTAATAACCATGATAAAGCTTGATTATCCGTTTCTAACAGAAATTCTTTATGTTCTAAAAATGGCTTGAATTTCTCGAATGCGAATACTACGGCTAAACATTCTAACTCGTATGCGGAGAATTTCTTTTCCTGATCGGTTAGGGTTCGCGAGGCATAACTGATCGGTAATCTAGAATTATCTACTTCCTGATATATGACTGCTCCTAGGGCTACACTAGAACTATCTGTCTGTACGATAAATGGTTTCGTGAAATCGGCCAGTTGTAATACTGGAGGTTGTATTATACTTTCTTTCAGGTTGTCGAATGCTGTTTGATGTTGAGGGGTCCATTCAAATTTTACTCCTTTTTTTTAACGCATTTAAGGGTGCTGCTATATCAGCTAGGTGTGGAATATACATTGTGGAAGTAATTTATCATTCCCAAAAATCGGGCTTTTCCTTTCGTATCACGTGGTGGTAAAAATTCTGTGATTGCAGGGGTGCGTTCTGGGTCTATGCTTACTTTTCCTTCGGCAGATACTATGTGACCTAAAAATGAGAATTGGTTAACGGCAAAATTTACTTTACTTGGGTTTACGGTTAATCCGGCTTTCTTTAGTCGGGATAAGATTTCGCGTAAATGATGAAGATGTTGTTCCATGGATTCGCTGTAAATTACTATGTCATTTAGGTAGTGGTATACGAATTTAAATTTTACGTCTTGGAATATTTTTTCTAACAATCGACTACAAACAGAACTTCCTTGGGAGATTCCAAAGGGTACTCTTGTAAATTGGTACAGGTTGAACGGGACTGCGAAGGCGGTTAGATGTTTGGATTCTTCCGATAATGGTATTTGGTGGAATGCTTGATTGAGATCCATTATGGTAAAAACTTTAGCTTTTGTAAAATAGTGGAAGGCGCTGTGGGGATGTCGGGGAGCGGTATGGACTCGAATTCTATCTTTTCATTTAATTGTCTATAGTCAACGACTAATCTATGTTTATCAGTGCCTTTGGGTACTAAGAACGCGGGTGATGAATACGGTGAAGTGGAAGGTTCTATAACTTGTTGTTCTAACAATTTATTGATTTGATTTCTCATAGTTTCCATTTTTGGAGCAGATAACTTATATGGATGCAGTCGGATTACTTTATTATCGTTCAGGTTGATCTTGTACTCTATTAGATTCGTTAAACCTAACTTTGGGGTTAGAACGGTGGAAAACTCTTTTATTAGATTTTGTATTTTTGTTTATCTCTACTCTCTAAATGATCTAGTGCAGATTCGTGGTGTACTACGTGCGTTGCGGATGTTTCTGTAAGTTTACTGTTATTTACTTCGATGTCAAAATTATATTTTTGGGTACGGTCGAATCTAAAATAATACTTCTTATCGTACATGTCAAGAATTATACCTATTTTACTGATGAAGTCCGCTCCTAATATTAAGTTTGGTCCTAATTCTTCAGGTACTAATACTGGAAAATACCATGTTAAATTTTTAATTTTTAGTTTGATAGTAACGCTGGGTTTTATTGTTAATTTTTGGTTATTAGCGGTAGCGCATTTCATATTCACCGGTTGACTACGTTTAACAAGGTGGTGTTTGGCTAATGTTTCGGCTAACTGTTGGCTAATTAAGCTCCGTGTGGATCCGGAATCAATTAATCCTAGTGTTTTCGTAATGCCAAGGTCTACTTGTATATATGGTAATTGACACACACGGGATTTGCATGTAGTAATTGAGTTGCATCTATTGACAAATCTTTCTACGTAGGGGTCTAATTTTTTTTTTATTATTATTTTTTTTTTTTACTTCTCGGTTTTACCTACTCTTACGACGCTGCAGGAGACACAGGATTTCGGCACTCCCTGCCTTTTTTTTTTTTGAATGAGATGATTTTTGGTAGTGTTGTTTCTGTTTACAGTACCTACTAATGTGACCTTGTTTACCGCAGTTATAGCATCTTTTTTCTCTACTCACTGTGTCGCTCATATTCGGTTGGGATTTCAGTTGATAATTTTGTGCAGGTTGGCAGTGTGAAGGTTTCGGAGTTCTAAAGTGTCGACTATCACGGTGTATTCTCGGTTCTGATACCACGGTGTATCACGGTGTTTCGTTTCTGCGTTGTGCCTGAGGAATTAAAGCACGTCTGTTTTGGTCCCAATACCATACGTTTGATGAGTGGATACAGGATTGTTCTAATTCTGCAAAAGTGTTGGGTCTATTGATCAGTACTAATCGCGATCTCTCTTCTGGGGATAATCCTACCAGAGTCGTTTCTACTAAATGTGGTTCGCTCAAATTTACCTTTAGTCATAATGAATATTCTCTTATTTATGAAATATCGTGCGCGAGTCTCTCGTGCGCTCCTTGTACTCTAAGTACTGTGTTCCGTTTCAATTCTTCGTAAATTCTCGTTGGAATAAAAGGTCTTATTAAGGCAGAATGTAGATGGTCTACGGAATGCTGAAAATTCATTGACTCCTGTACACGGTCTTTTAATGGTGGTCTACATTTAGTCATAATGACTGGGAATATTTGGCTATCGCTCAGTTGCTGTAAGTCTTTCATTTGTAAAAGGTGTTTTATGAACGCTAACAGTTTGGTAATACTTAATCCATCGGTATATTGGATTTCTGATAAAATCTTTACTACGGGATGAGTTATCTTTCCGTATAGGTTAGCACTAAAGTTCACGTGAGATTGTATTCTCGGGTGCTCGACACTGAATTAGTTGGTGTTAACACGATTACTCATTAAATCATTATTATATGTGAGACTACGCTGGGCATTTGAAGGTGAGGATTCCGCTGTTGGTGTGGTATTGACATTTCTATTAAGCGTCTGATCTGCATTCGGTTCTACACTTGATACTTGTGGAAATTCGAAAGTCACGGTGTGACGACTTAAATAAAAGAAATAATCAAGAAAAAAAAAATTAAAAAAAAAATTAAGGTTGCGAGGTCTTAAGCCATTTAAATCTCACTGTATTAATATAAAATACCTGTATGTACTCAGTATGAGAGGAAGCAGTAATTAATTAGTTATAAGATACTCTAATAAAAAGATAAATTGTAAAGAGTTATTAACATTGTATTTAACCCTTTGCTTGTAAGCAGGCGCTGTCCTGTTGATTCCAGACTCGACATGTTTTCCGAGTCTTGTGTGAGTTAGAATAAGAAAAAAAACTAATGTTAATAATTAAAAAATCTGAAGACCTAAATAGTCGCTAAAACAACTGATTTAAATTATGTATATTTGTTTAGGGATAGTTTGTATAAATAAAAATGTTAACTTAAATATATTTAGGAACTATATTCTCGCGCGGAAATTGTCCCACTAACTTTTGCCCAGTACCAGGCGAAGGGAGCGGAATTTCTCTCTCTTGCAATGGTGACTTCGTACAGTATAGACGTAGGAGCTGTGCGCTTAAAATATGTTAACTATATTTTGTCTCACCTTAAGATGGTGTACCAGATGTAGCTGTTTAAAGCATCTGGATGTGTTAATTAATATAGTCATGTAAATAGACAAGAAATTTAAAGTAAAAAAAAATCGAAACGTAAAAAAGGAGTGTAACACAAGATGACTTCGTGCTTCAACAAATAACAACAATTCCAAAGTCATACTCGGAGATGTGAACTATCAGAAGCCACAAACTCTACTGCACGTGACAGAATATGCAGATCAGGACATCCGAGAATCTACAAGATCATCGTAGATATCTACACGACATATTGTTCAACCTGCGAACTTTTGGAGCCCTTTACAGAGGAAGGCCAGACCGAGATGACGACGTAGCTGTTCCTGTTTCCCAAGACGGATACCCCAGGACGAGTCTTCTGCATACCAATTAAAAGGTGACTCGATAGCCTGTCTATCGAGGGTTACTAATATTTGTTACACAACACATCTTGAAAGAGACTTTTCAGAAACTATTAACTTTGTAAAGACTTATAAATTAAATCTAAGAATTTCATGTAACTATTCTAACTTCATACGTTGTAACAGTTTATATGCTAATGTAGAGTAATATAATTCAAGCAATAATACCATTCTTCCAATGGTTGAATAAAAGAAAGTCTTGCAAGCTAATATCATGAAATGAGTATAATTAAAAGTCTTAATTACAGAAATACAGAAAGTTGACCCGGATCCGAGGTATAGCTATATAAAACCAAGTTTGATCTCAAAGTTTAAAGAAACCTTTCAAATAACTTAATAATTGAATTAGTAATGTCATGGGATCTGTCAGTATATGTTTTTAAATGTTAAATAAAGAGAAGTCTTCTTGTTACACACACATGAGGAGTGCTTAAATCAATTGTATACCTTGCCATTGTTTCCTTGCACAGTTAGTAAGTAATTTGTTACATTAATTATTTGTGATCAATTTTGTTACAACGTAGGCAGCCCATCTAATTAACGGAGTTTAATTACGAGGGGTTCCCTGGATTTGTAACGCGGCGAAAAGATGTTACAAAAGTGCGCCACTCTGCTTTCTTGTAAAAAAATAAAAGGGTAATTGTTTACAGAGTGTCACAAAAGTGCGGCACTCTGCTAAATTTTATAAAGGTGTTTTAAGCAAACAAAATTGCGTCATTCAAAAAAAAAAATAAAGGAAACTAAGGAAAGAGTTTTAATTGTGTATATAGTGTCACAAACAAAATTGCATTCACTATGCGTGGATAAATTGTATGATCAACAACTAAATATATAATATTGATATATGCACTCAGAAAGTTACTTTAATAAATGTAATGTTCGAAACATATTTAATAGTGTATTAAGTTACGTAGATGGTAGTATGTATAAGTAAAATATCCTTAGCTTCATACAATGCATGTAGCTTTTGCATTCTATAGGCCAGTAGGAACCTGCATAATTCGATATAATTACTTGCATACATGAATTGTAACCAAGCATAACAATTTTGGTCAACCGAACAATCTGTAACAGGTTTGTTTACGACAATCTATGACCTGTTGTTTCCTGAATCATTCTGCACAGTGTATGTCCAACTATCTAGCGTACATACACTAGTATGTGTTATAAAAAAAAAATTGATTAAAAATAACTTTGTTAATAATAATAAAGTAATTAAGTAGAAGTTCGTGATTTAAAAACTTGTGAACAAAATAAGTAATTATTTAATTGAGAAAAGTTTATGAATGAACGGAGCCCAAGTGTTGCCAAGCGTAGTAATAATAAATGTGTTGCATAAGATTGCGCTCCCCTTCTCTCGTGTTTATACCGGTTTAGAGTACGTATACAGTAGTTGTGTTATTCAGTCGCATTGTGGAGAACAATAAGAGTAAAACCCCCTTTCTCACTGACACGCTCAACCCTCCTTTGTTAACTAAATATGTAGGCCACCCTCTGACCTACATTCCAGTAAACAGCTGATCGGCTATTTAACCTTGAAAGATATGTGTGTGTGATTTCTGTCTCTCCCTTAGAAGAGAAATTGTTCTTTTCTAATTTGTGTAAGTTGATTACTTATGAATTTATTATATGTATATGTAATATATGTGTAATATACTAGTATAAATTGTAAGTACGTGCTAATGTGTTAGAACAAAATGGCCCAATTTAACCCGGATTTGTTATTAAAAGACGAGCTGTCTTACGAAGCCCTTTTGCGTGGACTACCCCATGCTGATGTCACAGTCGCGGAATTACGAAGTTCAATTCGCGAATGTGGATTTGATGCGCCCGTGCAATTAAACAATCTAAGCCAACTCGATTATGAAAGCGAGAAAGAAATTTGTAATGCCAAGTATAGTGAACTATACTTATTGTCTCAAACACTCCAAGACGAGAAATCTCCGGCAAAAATTTTGCGGACTACCCAGACAATAGAGCATTTAACCAGGCGAATAAAAAATTTGTCGATCTGGCCGAATCTCACAGAAATACCCGTTGATGTACAAAAGCTAGCAGACGAAGCTCTACGCCGCTTACCTTCAATTATCAACGATTTAAGACGAAAA
The DNA here is from genome assembly GCA_034769895.1 of Magicicada septendecula. NCBI lineage: Eukaryota > Metazoa > Arthropoda > Insecta > Hemiptera > Cicadidae > Magicicada > Magicicada septendecula. Next base: position 286,773,061 of record CM068368.1, read on the forward strand.
TCCGACTCATTCAGGATGGACGAAATAGAGAAATCATTAATGAAATTACACATCTCCCCAGTACAATCCCCCACCACTGGTTTACCTCCGCCTAACTCGGATCGGAACTCACCTATCGTATCGCGAGTGCAAGCGAACCCAGAACAAAAAACTGATACAGATGTAAATGTCCCTCCTCCCGAGCATTTTCAGTTTCGTCCCGGAAATAATGAATTGACCAACACCCCCAATGAATCTAATCACCCTCATCGAGGAATTACCCCTATGAACTATAACGCAGATCTATACGGAAAAATGACTCACCCTGTGGAGAAGATTTTAACCGAAATCCCTTATACAGATGGTTTAAATGTTTCCAAGTTACTAACATTTATTAGTTATCTTCTTCAGATAAAGGATCTACAGCAGCTGAATGACTGGCAAATTTTACAAGTTCTGTTACCAAAGTGTAAACCCCCGTTAAAAAATCGTGTGCTAGAAGCCCTAACCTCTACTTTCCCAGTAGAAGAGCTACATAGCTCTTTAATAAAATACTTTATTCCCACCGGCATCTATGAAGAAATAAAAAGGAAGACAGTACTCCGAGTACAAGGACATCAGGAGAGATTAGCTCACTACATCTCCGATATTAGGGAGTCCTCTCGACTACTACGTGTAAGCTGGAATGAAACACAACTGGTGGACACCATTTTAATAGGAGTGTCACCTGAAGAAAGATCTCGACTATCATTGATGAATAGACCCAATACAATTGCTGATCTAGAACAGTGCAGTATCCATTCTTCAAATGTATGGTACTCAGATCAAAATAGAGAAGCAATGAAAACCTCTGGAACTAATAGACATCAATTGCGAGCACTACTGCCTGATGTAACAACCTCGTATGAAAGACAAGTTTCTAGTAGACCTCACCATGTGCGCAAAGCTGGTAAGTTAACTGTAAACCCAGATAAAGCGGAAACCAAGTACCCACCTCGCAGAAAACCCACCTGTTATAATTGTGGCAAATATGGGCACATAAGAAGAGTGTGCAAAAGTAAGCCATTGGAACGGAATAACCCCAATTCAAAAAACATGTAAGGCAGGGAGACCCGAAAACCTGTGTCTTCCGCAGCTACTCAAAATTGGGTAAACTAAAAGAAACCAGTAATAATAATAAGAATGAATTATTCTGTAACCAAGTGAAAAACAAAAAAGGTGCGAAAGAAATCGACCCCTATGTGCGAGAATTTCGTGAAAAGTGTAATGCGATTAATAGATGTAAATGGAAAAAAAAATCTACTACCATTAATACAAGTCGACTTAGGCGTTACATCCCCCATCGCCTTAATTTATTCGGGATCTAGTAGAAGCTTAATCAGCCAAGAATTAGCGGACATGTTAGCTAAACATCATCTAGTAAAACGGAACCAACCTGTGAATATAAAGTGTGCTAAATAAATATGGTGATTAAATAGACGATAGTTCTAGGAGCGTTTCTTAAATCCCCAAAGTAGTTTAATAAATAATAAATAATAAAGTGAATAATAATAATTGATTTAAATACTAGAGCTAAATAAATCCTAAGTTATACTAAATTTGTGTGAAGTGTAGAAGTAAGTAGGAAAAAAGAAAATAATAATAAAAGGTTCAGTTGCATATTGTAAACACTCCCAGTGGTGGCCAGTTAGAGAAAATAAAAGCGTGTTCAGTATTGTAGGAATTGTACTAAGCAGCCCCGAACGCACCCTTCCAATTGTGATAAACCGGTGCTAGCCTGAACAATTGAAAAACCACCCCTAGTGAGTATGACAATGCATTATGTAAAGTGTCTCCCCTCCCGCATAGTTTGTTTAAGTATTGTAAAAAGAGATAAAAGAGAATCATATTCGTGAGATTCCGCTTCTCTCAAACCAGTGATCTAAAGTGGAGTATGGGATCCTCTTTAGATCACATTAGAAATAATTTTATGAGATATAATCAAGTAGTGATTATACATGTAACGTAACAGGTCACAACGGCGCCGACTGAAAGGGTAATGATAGGGCAGAAATGTGCCAAAGATCATTAATAAATGCTGAAAGCTAACTTCCGTAGTTAGAGTAAGCTGGTGTCAGTCGGGCCGGGATGTTGTGAGTTACGGATAAGTAGGGATCATTCCAATCTAAGGTTTGGAAATTAGTATTAAGATTAAAATGTAAGTTAGTACTTAAGAAGTGAGAAAAAGGGAATTTCACGAAGGCGATCATTTAAATGAACAATGTCATTTAAAAAAAAAAAAAAAAAAAAACGAACTGTGCACTAATAATAAGTAACTTCACACACTGACACTAATCGTACTCCCAGTCCCCAATAGTGAGTTAGACTCAAAAAGTTTAACCGTAGCGTGCAATTTAAGCGGTGGAGTATGTGACGATTTAAATAAAAGAAATAATCAAGAAAACAAAAATTAAAAAAAAAATTAAGGTTGCGAGCTCTTAAGCCATTTAAATCTCACTGTATTAATATAAAATACCTGTATGTACTCAGTATGAGAGGAAGCAGTAATTAATTAGTTATAAGATACTCTAATAAAAAGATAAATTGTAAAGAGTTATTAACATCGTATTTAACCCTTTGCTTGTAAGCAGGCGCTGTCCTGTTGATTCCAGACTCGACATGTTTTCCGAGTCTTGTGTGAGTTAGAATAAGAAAAAAAACTAATGTTAATAATTAAAAAATCTGAAGACCTAAATAGTCGCTAAAACAACTGATTTAAATTATGTATATTTGTTTAGGGATAGTTTGTATAAATAAAAATGTTAACTTAAATATAGTTAGGAACTATATTCTCGCGCGGAAATTGTCCCACTAACTTTTGCCCAGTACCAGGCGAAGGGAGCGGAATTTCTCTCTCTTGCAATGGTGACTTCGTACAGTATAGACGTAGGAGCTGTGCGCTTAAAATATGTTAACTATATTTTGTCTCACCTTAAGATGGTGTACCAGATGTAGCTGTTTAAAGCATCTGGATGTGTTAATTAATATAGTCATGTAAATAGACAAGAAATTTAAAGTAAAAAAAAATCGAAACGTAAAAAAGGAGTGTAACACAAGATGACTTCGTGCTTCAACAAATAACAACAATTCCAAAGTCATACCCGGAGATGTGAACTATCAGAAGCCACAAACTCTACTGCACGTGACAGAATATGCAGATCAGGACATCCGAGAATCTACAAGATCATCGTAGATATCTACACGACATATTGTTCAACCTGCGAACTTTTGGAGCCCTTTACAGAGGAAGGCCAGACCGAGATGACGACGTAGCTGTTCCTGTTTCCCAAGACGGATACCCCAGGACGAGTCTTCTGCATACCAATTAAAAGGTGACTCGATAGCCTGTCTATCGAGGGTTACTAATATTTGTTACACAACACATCTTGAAAGAGACTTTTCAGAAACTATTAACTTTGTAAAGACTTATAAATTAAATCTAAGAATTTCATGTAACTATTCTAACTTCATACGTTGTAACAGTTTATATGCTAATGTAGAGTAATATAATTCAAGCAATAATACCATTCTTCCAATGGTTGAATAAAAGAAAGTCTTGCAAGCTAATATCATGAAATGAGTATAATTAAAAGTCTTAATTACAGAAATACAGAAAGTTGACCCGGATCCGAGGTATAGCTATATAAAACCAAGTTTGATCTCAAAGTTTAAAGAAACCTTTCAAATAACTTAATAATTGAATTAGTAATGTCATGGGATCTGTCAGTATATGTTTTTAAATGTTAAATAAAGAGAAGTCTTCTTGTTACACACACATGAGGAGTGCTTAAATCAATTGTATACCTTGCCATTGTTTCCTTGCACAGTTAGTAAGTAATTTGTTACATTAATTATTTGTGATCAATTTTGTTACAACGTAGGCAGCCCATCTAATTAACGGAGTTTAATTACGAGGGGTTCCCTGGATTTGTAACGCGGCGAAAAGACGTTACAACGGTAGTGGGTCTCTGTTCTATGGTGGGTGATTGTGATGGTGTGATATATAATCTAGAAAGAGATTCTTCTATTTCCTCCATTTTAAATGAGTCTGATTTACGACGTAGGTTTCTTATTATCGTTGGTAATTGCTGCAATGCTTCGTCTGCAAATGTTTGCACGTCACGGGGTGTTACAGTAGCTCCGGGCCAGTTTAGTAAATTATTTATGCGACGGGTTAAATGCTCTATCCGTTGCGTGGTACGCAAGATTATGGCGGGTGATTTTTCGTCGTGGAGGGTTTGCGATATTGACGTCAATTCCCTATATTTTGTATAACACGTTTCTACTTCGCTTTCAAGTTCTATTTCGTTTAATCTATCTAACTGGGTAGGTATATTTTGCTTGTTTTCGCGTAACGTTTTGCGTAATTCTGCGACCGTTACGTTTGCAGAAGGTAAACCGCGTAAAAATGCTTCATAGCATATTTCGTCTTTTAATAACAAATCCGGGTTAAATTGAGACATTGTCTTAATATGCTAATTGTAGTAATCTACTTATACTAATCAACATCAGTTTGATTATATTAATTATATCACTGTATATGACTATCTTTAGTTTTGTGGAATCAAATACCTTTCAATTCACAGGGAGAATAATAGCTCGTATGTAGACACAGAAGGGAATCTCACACAGAGTTCTACAGGACGTGACATGAAATATTATGACTACTGTTGTTGTTAGGCGATAACATTCCTATGCAAGGGGAGAGATTATGCGTTTGTATTCCACTATTGTCTCGGCCAAAGGTAGTTTATTCAAGTGTGTTGCACATACGCATATAACAATGGCCTAGTTTATACAGTTTCTAACACGTTAATATATTTCCTGTTTGTTCTTGCTCTCACGCTTACTTTGGGGTGTGACAATCTGTGCACGCTTCAACATGGGTTTACAGAATTAAATTATCATTACATATATTATTTTTCTTAATAATAATTGCAAATCTTTTGTACTAATATATTATTGCTATTCTTGTTTTATTTACTCTTTTACTACTTTACTTTCTTATTAATATCCATTTCTTATTATTCTTTCTTATAATTTTTATTTTTATTATTAAGCTTTTTATATGGTCTTTTTTTTATTTCTTTATTGCAGTAACTCCAATTAGTCTTTTATTTATTAGCATAGCAGAGTGGCGCATCTTATAACGGCTGTATACTATCTTTTATAATTTCTGTATACTACCGCCCTTATAACCTCGGGAGCCCGGTTAATTGGCGTCGGTCAATTAAACAGGCTGCCATAATATTCACAAAATGTTATATATTTAATTAAAATACAACGTAATAAAACACTTAATTGGAATATGTGAATTAAGGAATATTAGATTCGTTTTGCCAAATTTATTCACGCATATTTACGTCCATGACATCTCTTTATTTACATACCTGGTAATTAGCATAAAAGAAAATGAGTTACTGTCTTATTATTAAAAATCAATTAGGCTTGTGATTTGTATTGTTAAAACATACATATATATTGTAACAAGACCCTGTATGCCGGTCGTTACAAAAGAATAAAAATAAAATGGAAAATTCAATAATAATAGAATTTTCAAACAATAAAATAATTTTGTTTATGTTTATAGAGGTATGTATACAAGATAAATCTGTTTTTTAAAAGGTTCTGGTAAAATTTTAATAACAGGTAGGTATTTATTGACCGTCGAGCATTTCTTGAAGATTTGCACCAAGTCTGGAGTTAAATAGATTAACTCCAGGTAATAATCGATTGGTGACTTTTCTGACTGGTCCTATATCTTGTTCAAAATAGGATATATTCTTCTCACTTAATTCCTTCTGCCTTATAAATACCCTTAAATTACCCTGTGAAATAAGTACAGATACAAAATAATGGAAATATAAAGATTTATTGACAATTTTAAATAAATAATCGATATTTTATCGATGGAGAGCAATTATCGACTCTGTCTCAGGAATTATCGATTGTGTCATACAGTACAAAATTTTATGTTATATTATATTAAAAGACAGGTTCTTTGAGCGATTAGGATTAATAGTCAGAGAAGGGTGACGAGAAAAGTATAACATTAACAATTAAAGATATTAATACAATAATTACTATTCAATAGTATTTAAATAATTCCACTATGTAATGTAAATGAATGCTGTCAAACCATACGCAGACGATGACGTCACTGCGATATCGTGAAGGCGGTCTCTGTAGAATTAAAAGATGGCCGCTACTATTTCTTGCGTAGTTACTGTGAACTCGGCATGTCCCAAAATCACGACAAAATTACCTTTGTGAATGTCTAAAATCTTCCCGCACTGGTGTAATATGTCTGTTAAGTTAGTTGGTGTATTCTGGTGAAGTGTTCCGTGTAAACTTGTGTTAATTTGGTTATTTTGTCTGTTTTCACTTCTGGGGTTAAGTTTTTCAAGTTACGGTTAGGTTTGTAAAGTGAATCAGTTGAAATATAATGTTTTACTGTTTACTGTCACTCGTATAGTGAAGTTAGAGGTTTGTTTTCACTATTGTCGTGAATGTTTTTATAGTATTGGCTTCAAAAAGTGTCTAATTTGTCTAACTCTCGTTCACTGATTTCAATGGCTAAACGCTAGCATCATGTTCGACTCGATTTAAAGAACGTTTTTGTCACACACCTATTCAGCTTGATATTCAACAAAAGACTAATTAACTTGGTCATAAATCTTGCCCAGTTAATCCTTGAAAAAGTATTGTTAACATTTTTCGACTTCCCATACATATGATAAAATATTACATTATGTATGGAATTTATCTATTTTATTCCTCACTTTTATGAATTATTAACCTTATTATCGGTTTAATCATCTCATTCCCTTTAAATTGATGTATTATAGTCCATATCTGTAGATATTTTGTGGAAATTAACAAATTTCTTTACTTTATGGAAATATAGGCTCAAAATTGGATTTCCGTCTTTATACAAAATTCCTTCCATTTTAAATATTATTAATACTATTATAATAAATTTTAATTAGTCATATTCCTCTTCCTTTCCTTAAATACATATAAATTACACCTTTGAACTGGGTTTTTGTGTTAATCTGTAAATTTGACATTGCTCTTTAAAATTAATCAATTTATATATTTTGACAATTTATAAAATATTAAGGTATATATCCTTATTATCATTTTAATTCATAGGATCATTCCTAGTAGTGGTTAATTGTGTTATCTTATATAAATCTTGGTAGTTTACAGGATTTATAAGTGAATTATACTATTTTATATTGGTTCTCTGATTTCACCAAATGGCCTAGATTTTAGAATTTTATATTTCTTTCTTTCTCAAATAATTTAAACTTAATTCCTCCTCTGACTTTACATAATTACAAATATATGAAAATAACATGATTTATAACTTATTGTGTTGTGTAGTAGTTAATTAACACTACAGTTAATAAAATAATTAATTATGAACATGGTTTAGCAATCTGCACAATTGAACATATTGCAGATATGGTTGGAACATATATCTTTCAACTATTTTTGAGCTAACATAGCATACCTTTTAGAACATTATTACTGGTATGTAGGTTATTATTTATCAAACATAATTCTTTTCAAAACACATAACATAAATCTTATTTTCTAATAAACCTTACAAATACATTTATTTAACACTTGATTTTAGGACTGTGAAATAACAGTCTATTTAAACATGTTACACTTATTCATACTATATTAGTACCAGGCCTTTCTGGTTTAAACCATTATTATTGTGATCTCCTACATCAGTAAACATTAACTGTTAACTCCCATACTCTATTTATTATCATTTTTTACAAATGTCTTGTAAATAAAGATTTACATTAAAATAATAAAATACTGGAAACCTTCCATTTTATTATTTTATTATGCTGTTTATTATTTAGATTTTAAAGTTGTGATATAGCATACTACTAAGTTATAGTATCACCAACTTTAAGTTTATTGCATTTTTTAAAAAACACACAAATTCACTTTCACTGTTGGTTCTGATATTTTGAGTCTTATTATCTCAGACCAGACCTTTAGTAATCATGGACCGTTAAGACTAGTTTATTTCTTTATTACGCAATAGCTTTAGTCGGTGCACTTCTTATAATGCTATACAGCACTTTAGTTTTCTCAATAATTACATTTTATAAGATTTCGGGTATGTTATACTATCTTTTGCATAGTTTTTGTGGGTTTGGGATTGATAGTAGTTTATATAATAATAGGTTTTACTACGGTGTTTCTTTCATACTATTTCTTCCTCTCCTCCTGTCTTCCTTCTTGTCCTTCTTCATATCTTCCTTCTGGTATTCATTCTTGTCCCTCTTCTAGTCTTCATTCTTGTCCCTCGTCTAGTCTTCACTCTTCTGTTCTTCCTTCCTCATTCTTGGGTAAACCAAGGTACTTGGTGTTATCACGACTGAGGTTTAGTTTGGAGTATTTAACTTATTCACTGAACTGACTTTATTCTTCTATACAGGTTTCAGGGTATTGTTTTCTTCCTGTTCACAAACTTTATTCTTCCCTCTTCTTGTTTTTGGGGTATTTTGGTCTTCACCACCCTTTAATTGAGTCTCTTTTTTCTTTGATATAGTCTTATATAACTGGTTTACTGCTCTGAGCTTCCTGGGTAACTTACTGTTTTTATACTATGAGTTGATGAGTTGTTTCAATACTTTCTTTGGTTTCCTTTAACAGTGGTTTTTATATATTATGTAGTGAGGATTTTTATCTTATTGTGGTTCATTCCTCTGATTTATTTAAATGTCATTCAATATTATTATAACATTTGTTGGTGTAATTAAACTTTATGATTTCACATGACTTAAAATGTAGTGGATTTTCTGTCACGCTACAGAATGCCCTTCTCCAGAAGTAATTTTTTCAGACTGTACTTGCTTTGTCTGAAACAATTGCTTATGATAATTATTCAAAGTTTGTTATTATTTTGGACTTCCTTCCATTTTAAAATTCTCTTATTTATATCTGAGTTTATATCATTCTCACTTGATCTTCCTTGATAGTAATAGTCTTCTGAGTTTCATATTTATTATTTCATTTTTATATTTCTTCTTAGTATTTTCTCCTTGGGATATTTTCTCCCTATCGTTCCCTACTTTGTGAGCTGGTTCAGTTCAGAGAGGCACTGTACGCTACTTTCCTCTGCTGTCCAATACTTCACACATATTTGAGTACAGAGGCAAATCATCTCTGCTCAAAAAACATATTAATCCTGCTGGAATTATCATCAGACAGATTAAAAAATTATTCAGAATAGTACACATTTGTTACTATTTAAAAAATATCTTTGGGATACTTCACTTATTACTTATTATACTTCTCAGAGATTTTAATATTTCTATCTCAGTTGTTCATCTGACTTATTATCTGGATGATTCTTTCATTTGATATTATGGTAGGAAGCTCTTCTATTATTACATTTTTTCAACTTTTCTTATCATATAAATCTTTTGGTTATAAATTCTTTATTACCTTCTGGTTTTTTCATTATAATCTGCATTATTTATAGTAGCATATCTTTATGACATTTTTAGACTGTTTCATCGTTCTTAAAATTTCCACTTGTTCTATTTTCTAGAATTTGTATAACTGTTATTATCATAATTGTCATTTAATTCATAAATCATTTTATATTAATTCATTTAATTACATAAATTTTTGACATTATTTTCACATTATTCCGGTCATTGCTATTATACTTGCAAATGATGGTTTTTTTATTAATTTCATTATGAGGTCATATTTTCTCCTCATACCACTTCAAAGTTTCATTCTCTCATAATTCCAAAGAAGTTTTTGTACTTTATTATTCTATTCAATCACTCCAATCGTATTAAAGAAATTTTTTCTTTTTTATTTCCTTCATCACCATTTTACGGAAAGGTTTTTACTCTTCAAATTGAACTTAGACATTATCATATTGTTCAGAATTATTTGTTTTAATTCTAAATCTGTTTCCTTTCTTCATCCCATTATGATTCTTTGTTACCATGGTAATTATCTTCTATGCTTACCATAAATATGGTATGAAATCCCTTCAGTTTATCTCATCATAGTGTTTTATTCATAATTGGTTGGTAAGTTGTACTTATACTTGGTTTGGGAAACCTGATTTATTCATAATTCAAAATTCACTCTTCTTATGTTATTGTATAAAGTTTTCTCAAATAATTTGTATGTAAGGTGGGCTTATATGTGTTTTGGCTGGTTTTATTTTTTTAAATTCTCTTGGTATTATTGTCAAAATGTTTCTCTTCAAATAAATATTTAGTAAGCTGTCCTTATTTGTTTTTGACCTTAGATGGTTTTATTTCTAAATTCTCTCCTTCTTTATTATTATATTATAGCCATAAAGTTTTTCTTCAAATATTTGTTATGTAAAGTGGGCTTACATTTGTTTTTAGAATTTGGTTGGTTTACATTCAAAATTCTGTTTTATATATCTTCTTCCAAAATGTTCCTTCTCAAACAAATTGTATGTAATTGGCTTACATTGTGTTTAGAATTTAGAGGTTTTAAATTCTATCTTATATATCTTCTAGCCATAAAATTTTCTAATAATTGTAGATAATATGTGCTTATATTTCTTTTTAGAATTTGGATGTATTAAGTCCAAACCCTTATTATATTATTCTTCTTTTCAAATAATTTCTTTCAAATAATCTTTATGTAAGATTGGCTTACATGTATTTTAGAATTTTGGAGGTTTTTTTTTTTAAATTCGAATTCTTCTTCTTTTCTTTTCTAGCCATAAAGTTTTTCACATTTTCTTGGTATGTAAGGTGAACTTACATTTTTTTAGAATTTAGAGGATTTTTAATCATAAAATTTCTTCATGGATGCCTGGTTAAAGACACCCTTGACTTTACTTGAACTTATTTCTTTGATTTCGTAGGTGTTGTTGTTATTGATTTTTGAGACGATATAGGGACCAGTGTACAGGAGCAATAACTTTTTTGTTATCCCCTCTAAGGAACTGGGTAATTCCCTATTCTTCAACAACACCTTCTCTCCAACGGTATAATTAATAATCTTACCCATGCATTTATTGTATTTGTTCCGCCGTTTCTCCTGATCTTCGGCCACCTTATTACAAAATTGAATTTTATCGAATTTATATTTATGTTCTCTGGGGAACTCTAAGATATCTTCAATCTCTCTAGGGGGTAGTCTCTCGTACATTGCGGAGTATGGGGTTATTCCTATGGCAGGATGGTAGGCCAGGTTGAGGAATTCTTCAGTGGCCTCCAAGTATTCTTGCCACCTTCTCTGCTGATCATGGCAATATGTTCTTAATAGGCGCCCCACCTCTCGCAAGACTCTTTCGGCCGGGTTACTGCTTGGGTGGTATACGGATGTCTTGTATGTGTGAACCCCCATGGACAGCAGTGTATCCCGCCATCTCCTCCCCTTGAATTGCGTTCCGTGGTCGGTTATGATCGATACCGGTTTTCCGACGGTTGGGAAGTACTGGTCGATCAGGATATTAAGAACTTTATTCGTAGTCGCCCGATTTGCTGGGTATAGCTTTACGAACTTAGTGTAATGGTCCATAATGATGACGATATATTTGTATCGGTGGCGGCCTCCACTGCGGGGAAATGGCCCGCAGATATCCAGGAATACCTTCTCAAGTTTAAACTGCGATGTTATTGGAATCATCTGCCCTTCTCTTTTTTCGTTATTAGTTTTTACGAGTTGGCAAATGCGACAGTTTCTAATATACCTCCGTACCTTCCGATTGATGTCTTTTATATAGCAGCTTTCTTCCAGGGCCTTTACCACCTTTAAAGCGCCCATATGCCCATATCGAACATGATAACTGATCACTACCTCTTTCTCGATATGGGTTGGAATTATTACCTTCCATTCCTCCTTAAATAATGATGGTTTGGAAAACAGGATTCCCTTATGTATAGTGTAATATCGGGAGATGGTCTCATCTCCTGCTTCCAATCTTGAGATAATAGTAATTAATTTCGGGTCAGCTTGTTGGTGTGTGCTTAGTTGTTCTAGAACTGATTGTAGACCGGCGCTGCTGCTGAGAATATGGTACACCTTCAGAATACTCTCCTTCTCCCCCTCGAACGTCTGCTTGTCAATGTCAACTCTAGACAATACGTCCGCGACGACATTCTTCCTTCCGGGGATATACTCCCACTTAAGGTCGTATTCTTGCAGCAATAGTATCCACCGCGTTAATCTTCCATGGCTCAGCTTACATCTCTTAAGGAACGAGATAGATTTATGGTCTGTCCGGACGGTGACGGGATAACCAAGAATATATGTACGGAACTTTCCGCACGCGAACACGACACTCAATAACTCCTTTTCTGTCACATGATAGTTTTTCTCACTCTGGTTCAGAGCTCTGCTGGCAAAACAGATTACAAGATGCTCGCCCTCCTCATCCTCTTGATATAAAGTAGTGCCAAGGCTGATGTCACTGGCATCGCAATTAAGAAAGAAAGGCTTGTTAAAATCTGGATGACGGAGTATAACGTGTTTAAGGAATTTTTGTTTTATGAGAGTCAATATGTTTTGTTGTTCATTACCCCAGATCCATTTATTTTTAGATGACAGTTGCGGCTGGAATCTGGCAGTCAGTTCGGAGTACTTTTCCTGGAACTTGCGGTAGTAGTTACAGAGTCCCAGGAACGACTGTAACTGCCTTCGATTCTTTGGTGTAGGAAAGTTCTGAATTGCTTCGACTTTTTCAGCCGACGGTGAGATTCCCTTATCATTTAATATGAAGCCCAAGAATTGTATCTCTTTAGCAATAAAATGAGACTTTGCTAACTTCAGAGTAATATTGTTTGCTGCTAGCTTCTGTAAGACATGTTCCACACGGTAGCAGTGTTCCTCCCAAGTTTCTGAGGACGCTAGCAAGTCATCGACGTATACGGTGGTGAATTTTAGTGCTTCTTGGCCAAGTATTTGATCCATGCAGTGCACAAAGACTGCGACTGAGTTTACCAGTCCGAAGGGCAACCTCTTAAACTGGTAGTTCCGCCCTTCGAATATAAAGGCCAGATACTGGCGACTCTGTGGATGTAATTCCACCTGCCAGTATCCGCACACCGTATCCCAGGTAGTGAAGTATTTGGTACCGTGGAATCGTTTTAAGATCTCCTCAATCTCACCGGGCGAAGTCCTGTCATTTATGATCATCTTATTTATTTCGCGCGCATCTAAACATAAACGGACTTGTCCGTTTTTCTTAGGAATAGCCACGATAGGACTTGTGTAAGGGGAATGGCTACTCTCTATAATGTCACGGTTAATCATTTGCTCTATTTCAGCTCTTACTGCCTGCTTTCGTGATTGCGCAATGGGGTAAGACTTCCGGTTAAAGTCTACAGTGTCTCGGAATTGTAGAGTACACTGGAAATTCTTCACTTTACCGGGCTCATCAGAAAAGACTGATTTATATTTATTGTAGATGTCTACTAATTTGTTCGCTTGGTTCGTTGTTAAACCTTCGCCAGTTATTCCGCTCCGGAAATCCCTGATCTCCTGGATTTTTTGCGGCCATAAATCTTCATTGGAGGTGTCGTCTATTCTCTGTTCAATTATGGATGTTGGTTGGATGTAATTAATTTTTCGGATTTGCTGATGGATACTATCGGGAACGACTTGGTCACTACCCACCAAGTTCGCCGTCCAAGTATGTCCGTTAGAAAACAGTGATAACGTTTCAGTTCTTAGATCAATGATGGCGGAATTTCTCCTAAGCACATCACACCCGACCAGTATATTAAATGGCAGACCGCTCGCCACCAAGAATTCCATGTCAATCGCTATACCACAGCTCATCACACTGGCGGAGACTTGTCTACGTATAGTTTTGTTCTGTCGGCCGGTTGCTCCCAACAAAACAATATTATTCAACGGCAATGTTGGTAAAGTTCTCCCGCACTCTTGCTGTATCCTCTCCAGTTCCGTCGTACTTATTATTGATACGTTTGACCCAGTATCGATCATTAACTTGGCTGGGATGCCTTCTACCTTGGCGTCAACATGTATAATTTCATTATTGAAGTTATTGGTGGGACTCCTGTTATCCTCTTCCAATAACTCCTGCCTGATGTCTTTCAGGTAGTTGCACCCGATGATTGTAATACGATTGTGATTATTTACGAAATTGCACTCATTCTCATTATCATACCCAGTAGTCAGAAGCAGTAATGGGTTCTGTCGATTTCTTACTGCCTGTGCCCGTTTAAAGGCTCGGCATCATTGTTTCTTTGAGCCATATTATTCGATGCCTCATTCGGGATGCTCAGAGTGGTTACTTGCCGATCTGTTCTATGGTCTTCCGGTCGTTCATGGTGCGACCTCTGTTCAGTGTTGTCCAAACTATTACTCCTACGCGCCGGATAGTACCTCGGTTGGTCCCGTTCTAGGCTCCTCCGCCTTTCTTCGTATCTTCGGTAACTGCTTCGTCGATTGTGGTTGAATCCTCGCTGTCTTCCTTCTGTGGCTCGTATGAAGTTCACTCTTGGGCGAGGATACCTATTATTATTAAAATTACTATTATTGGGACCCGCACGATTAGCATTATTAGGGTAAGGACTGTTACCATAATTGGGGCTTCTCTGACTATTTACGTTATCAGGGTAGGGATTGCGGTTACCCTGATAACCATTAGAGGGTCGATTCGGGTTTTGTTGGTTGGGACCCGTATTATTATTGTCATTGTAATTGGTATTATTTACATTATTTCCATTATTATAATTGTTATTTCGCGGGTATGTCCGACCTCCCTGGTACCCAGTATTTATGTGGTTCGCACCCTGATTATTGTTCAGGTACGTCCTTGGTTCGGGCCCATCACTTCTTCTACGACTCTGCCTATAGTAATCTTCGTTTTCATAATTCTCTAGGAGTTCTGTCATTGCCTGGATGGTTTTTATCTGGCTGCCCCTCCTTGCACGAATCACCTCCTCATCATAATGGTAAGACAGCTTGTTTATTAGGCATTCCTCCGGTATGGCTGGTTCTAAGTGCTTGGCCATACACACTTTGCCGAGGAAATAAGCTGTCATTGAGCTGCCGACTTGTGGTTTGTAGCGGCCGTGGCATATATTATCTCTGATGAGATTCTGCGTGGTCTCTGACCAGTACTTGGCTTTGAACAGGCTTTTGAATTGTTCATAATTGTCGATGTCGCTCCGGTTGGCCATCCACCAATGGTCATTCACCTCCCGAAACGACTCGTCAAGGATTTCTCTGCTCCGGACCCATCGGTTCCCTCGGTGTTTCTCGAGGTACTCCTCTATTCGTGCCAAGAACTCCATAGGCTTCCGTTTGAATTGCCGGAAATTGAGCCATTCTCTATTCTCTGACATGGGGAAATTGTGATATCCCGATGGTCTGTTTCTTATTAACTCCATCTCCTCCTGGCTCTGACGCACCTGTCCGGTTATGTTCACCGTAGCGGCTTCCACGCCGTCGCATCTTTCTGTTACTTGGGTTCTCACTTTATTTACTTCCTCCAGGGCAAACTTCTTGGTCCCCTCCAATTTATTTTTCTGTTGTTCTTGGACCTGAGTAATCTCCTTAGCTATCACTTCCCGGACTTCCAGCACTTCGTTTTCTGTTTGACGACATCTTTCGTCTACTTCTCGGATCTGCTGGTTAACAACCACGACTTCCTGTTCTAATTTCTTTACAATGGACTTCTTCGTATCGGTTATCTTTTTATTTATCTCCTCTTTGGCTAACTCAATCCTCTCGTCTAATTTATTCATGTTCTCTTGGTTAACTTCCCTTAATTCTTCTCTTAACCTTTGATTATTCTCGTCCATTTTCTCCTCCATTTTCTGATTATTTTCCTCCAACTTCTCCCTCAGTTGCTGATTGTCGCTTTCTATTTTCTTACTGGTTTCTTCCATTTTCTCTTCTAAATTCTTATTATTTTCTTCCATTTTCCTTTCCATCTTTCTACTAGTTTCTTCGATCCTCTTATTAGTATTTTCTATCTTACGGCCCAATTCTTCCTTTGTGAATCGGTTATCTTCCTTCAGATCCTCTAGTTTTTCATTTAATGAATGGTTGTCTTCCTTCAAATCCTCTATTCTGGATTCTAGGTTTTTATTTACTCCTTCCATTTTTTGATTCGATTCTTCCTTCGTAGAATCCATTTTCTTATGCAGGTCTTCCTTTAATTCCTGATTCATTTTCTTACTGGTTTCTTCCATGCCCTTTTTTAAATCTTGACCCATTTGTCGGAACATTTCCATCAATCTGTCCATTTTATCTTCTTCTGTGGTCTTAGGCCTTTCTTTTTCCTTCTCCGGGACAGTGGGTTCCCCTGTTTGTGTTGTTACTTCAGGTTGTTCCTCGGGTGGTGCGGGTTGTTTCGGTTCCACTTGGATTAGCAATACTTCCGGATCCTCCACGGGTGTGGCCTCCTTATCCCCCATGTCAACCTCTTTCTTGGCCTCTGCCGCCCTCTTTTTCGATGTAGCTCGTCTTTGCATCTTTCTCTGTCTCTATTTATTAATCGCTGCCAAGCTTAGATTATTAAGCCCTCTAAGTTGGACGCCACTTTGTAACAAGACCCTGTATGCCGGTCGTTACAAAAGAATAAAAGTAAAATGGAAAATTCAATAATAATAGAATTTTCAAACAATAAAATAATTTTGTTTATGTTTATAGAGGTATGTATACAAGATAAATCTGTTTTTTAAAAGGTTCTGGTAAAATTTTAATAACAGGTAGGTATTTATTGACCGTCGAGCATTTCTTGAAGATTTGCACCAAGTCTGGAGTTAAATAGATTAACTCCAGGTAATAATCGATTGGTGACTTTTCTGACTGGTCCTATATCTTGTTCAAAATAGGATATATTCTTCTCACTTAATTCCTTCTGCCTTATAAATACCCTTAAATTACCCTGTGAAATAAGTACAGATACAAAATAATGGAAATATAAAGATTTATTGACAATTTTAAATAAATAATCGATATTTTATCGATGGAGAGCAATTATTGACTCTGTCTCAGGAATTATCGATTGTGTCATACAGAACAAAATTTTATGTTATATTATATTAAAAGACAGGTTCTTTGAGCGATTAGGATTAATAGTCAGAGAAGGGTGACGAGAAAAGTATAACATTAACAATTAAAGATATTAATACAATAATTACTATTCAATAGTATTTAAATAATTCCACTATGTAATGTAAATGAATGCTGTCAAACCATACGCAGACGATGACGACACTGCGATATCGTGAAGGCGGTCTCTGTAGAATTAAAAGATGGCCGCTACTATTTCTTGCGTAGTTACTGTGAACTCGGCATGTCCCAAAATCACGACAAAATTACCTTTGTGAATGTCTAAAATCTTCCCGCACTGGTGTAATATGTCTGTTAAGTTAGTTGGTGTATTCTGGTGAAGTGTTCCGTGTAAACTTGTGTTAATTTGGTTATTTTGTCTGTTTTCACTTCTGGGGTTAAGTTTTTCAAGTTACGGTTAGGTTTGTAAAGTGAATCAGTTGAAATATAATGTTTTACTGTTTACTGTCACTCGTATAGTGAAGTTAGAGGTTTGTTTTCACTATTGTCGTGAATGTTTTTATAGTATTGGCTTCAAAAAGTGTCTAATTTGTCTAACTCTCGTTCACTGATTTCAATGGCTAAACGCTAGCATCATGTTCGACTCGATTTAAAGAACGTTTTTGTCACACACCTATTCAGCTTGATATTCAACAAAAGACTAATTAACTTGGTCATAAATCTTGCCCAGTTAATCCTTGAAAAAGTATTGTTAACATTTTTCGACTTCCCATACATATGATAAAATATTACATTATGTATGGAATTTATCTATTTTATTCCTCACTTTTATGAATTATTAACCTTATTATCGGTTTAATCATCTCATTCCCTTTAAATTGATGTATTATAGTCCATATCTGTAGATATTTTGTGGAAATTAACAAATTTCTTTACTTTATGGAAATATAGGCTCAAAATTGGATTTCCGTCTTTATACAAAATTCCTTCCATTTTAAATATTATTAATACTATTATAATAAATTTTAATTAGTCATATTCCTCTTCCTTTCCTTAAATACATATAAATTACACCTTTGAACTGGTTTTTTGTGTTAATCTGTAAATTTGACATTGCTCTTTAAAATTAATCAATTTATATATTTTGACAATTTATAAGATAATAAGGATATATACCTTAAAAAACCAGTTCAAAGGTGTAATTTATATGTATTTAAGGAAAGGAAGAGGAATATGACTAATTAAAATTTATTATAATATTATTAATAATATTTAAAATGGAAGGAATTTTGTATAAAGACGGAAATCCAATTTTGAGCCTATATTTCCATAAAGTAAAGAAATTTGTTAATTTCCACAAAATATCTACAGATATGGACTATAATACATCAATTTAAAGGGAATGAGATGATTAAACCGACAATAAGGTTAATAATTCATAAAAGTGAGGAATAAAATAGATAAATTCCATACATAATGTAATATTTTATCATATGTATGGGAAGTCGAAAAATGTTAACAATACTTTTTCAAGGATTAACTGGGCAAGATTTATGACCAAGTTAATTAGTCTTTTGTTGAATATCAAGCTGAATAGGTGTGTGACAAAAACGTTCTTTAAATCGAGTCGAACATGATGCTAGCGTTTAGCCATTGAAATCAGTGAACGAGAGTTAGACAAATTAGACACTTTTTGAAGCCAATACTATAAAAACATTCACGACAATAGTGAAAACAAACCTCTAACTTCACTATACGAGTGACAGTAAACAGTAAAACATTATATTTCAACTGATTCACTTTACAAACCTAACCGTAACTTGAAAAACTTAACCCCAGAAGTGAAAACAGACAAAATAACCAAATTAACACAAGTTTACACGGAACACTTCACCAGAATACACCAACTAACTTAACAGACATATTACACCAGTGCGGGAAGATTTTAGACATTCACAAAGGTAATTTTGTCGTGATTTTGGGACATGCCGAGTTCACAGTAACTACGCAAGAAATAGTAGCGGCCATCTTTTAATTCTACAGAGACCGCCTTCACGATATCGCAGTGACGTCATCGTCTGCGTATGATTTGACAGCATTCATTTACATTACATAGTGGAATTATTTAAATACTATTGAATAGTAATTATTGTATTAATATCTTTAATTGTTAATGTTATACTTTTCTCGTCACCCTTCTCTGACTATTAATCCTAATCGCTCAAAGAACCTGTCTTTAATATAATATAACATAAAATTTTGTTCTGTATGACACAATCGATAATTCCTGAGACAGAGTCGATAATTGCTCTCCATCGATAAAATATCGATTATTTATTTAAAATTGTCAATAAATCTTTATATTTCCATTATTTTGTATCTGTACTTATTTCACAGGGTAATTTAAGGGTATTTATAAGGCAGAAGGAATTAAGTGAGAAGAATATATCCTATTTTGAACAAGATATAGGACCAGTCAGAAAAGTCACCAATCGATTATTACCTGGAGTTAATCTATTTAACTCCAGACTTGGTGCAAATCTTCAAGAAATGCTCGACGGTCAATAAATACCTACCTGTTATTAAAATTTTACCAGAACCTTTTAAAAAACAGATTTATCTTGTATACATACCTCTATAAACATAAACAAAATTATTTTATTGTTTGAAAATTCTATTATTATTGAATTTTCCATTTTATTTTTATTCTTTTGTAACGACCGGCATACAGGGTCTTGTTACAATATATATATATACTTAACCTACTTTTCGTTTACTCTATTTCGTTCAACTGATTAGTTAACTATAAAAAAAATAATAACTGCATAATGTATTCATTAATCAACTTGGTTAATCATTTATAAAATTTTGGTAATTCATACCCTCGGATCCGAGATATATCCTTTGTTTATATTAAAGTTAAACAATTTACTTTTGCTGCCATTTGAAGAATGGGCTTATTAATATTAGCATGTAATAGTCATTAAGCTAAATACATCATATCGTTTATCACAAAGTTACAATGGTAATTTAATTCGGCCAGTCTTTGTATTATTATATTAATTTTATCTTGGTGTCCATTGTCTTTCATATTTTTATTAAGTAATTTCTGAACTACAGAAGTTTGACTTCTGTGTCACCTGTATGTAGCATCCTCGGCGAATCGGGGTTGCCTGTAGTAAACGGTAGCTATACGGCCTCTGGTCTATCCTGGAGGTCTGAAGAAGGTGTAATAATGGAAGGTGTGGTTGTCTCTCTCTTTTTGCAATGTTTATCACATTCTGGTGCTGGCGGTGGTGGGAAACTTTCACTTCAACTCACTTACTTCGGTTTACCGCACTTTTACCTTATAGTTAAACTGTTACATATACTGTGATCTCCATCACGTTGACGTGATATTAAATCAACTGCAGAGATGTCATAAACAAACACTTAAAACGCATCAAAGATGTTAAACCTATTGAAATTGCTGATAATTATTGCTATCTGCTTTACTAAGCATTATCTTAAAGAAACTAAGAGAGTGAACGACATATCCTTTCATTCTCTATAATATTGTAGTTACTCCCTACATTTTCAACTGTGTTGTTCTCGCGGCGGAGTCTGAGTTACAACTAATTTGGGGGGCGCACCGCTGGCTTAGCGATGTGCTTGTCCGCGCGTGTTGTTATTTACCGCCGCGAGAAATAGTCCTTAATTTATTAATTATTATTTTTACTTATTTTAAATTGCTGGTTTATTACGTCTCTCTATAATTTATTACTCGCTGATGAAACAGGAGGTGGTTTACATATTTATTTCTTTAACATTATTTAGTTTTCTATTTATTTCATAGGGAGAGAAATTATGTTAGTTTCATTTAGGATTATATTAATTTTACCTTTTTTTTATGCTATTTAACCCTATTAAATCGTCACATTCTCCTCCACTTAAAGAAGACACTGGGTCGGTGACCGATGTGTATTCAACGGGGAAATAGCTAAGAATTACAATGGGAATTTGGTACGAGCTTCCGTGTGAAACCCCCTTTCTCTCTTTTCGTGATTCACTCATGTGATAATCGAATCATTATCAATTCAATATATATATATATATTTTAATATAAAAGATACGATACTATACTATCTCTAAAATTTATCTTAATTCTACTACTTAATACTACTACCGGTTTTTTTGTTTAGCTTTTTCTAACTCGTTTAGTGGAGTTATTCTACACAGAGTATGTTTTTCATACTTACTGCGTTTCCTTTCCTTTTTTAATTGTTCGTCGACAATTTTATTTTAGTACTGTATTTTTTCTGTGGTAACGTTACCTTTATTTGTCAGTTGACTTTACATATCGCTTTTATTTATTTTTGGTGAATAGGATCTAAGGTTGATCAGGCCTCATTCTTATTCATACCTTACGATTTTGTAATTAAGTATGGTTTACAGTGACTTAATTACAATATAGGAAATATACTTCGTAGTACATTTATTGTTTTTTTTTTTTTACTTCATTTCTTTCTTTGCTCACTAGCAGAACAATTTCCGTCATAATATTTTGTCTGGGAAACATGTCTTCTTCGTACATAATTATCCGTAGTGGGGTCATACAGTGCTACGGTTACAGGCGTTAATTATTTGTGAATCCTGTAAGGGCCACACCATCGGTAAGGTAGCTTGGAGGTGGTCTTATCAACTGCACTACTCGTCGGATGAGTTTGGTACATCACTAAGTCTCCGACTTGATACTTAATTTCTTTACTATCAGGCTCGTGATATTTTCGCGATTTTCTTAAGTTTACTCTCAGATTTGCACGAGCTTCGTTCCATATTTTTTTATATTTTTAACACTGAATTCGCGGGGTAGCAATTCATGTATTTTCCACTTTGTTGATAATGGGTGATTTGGTTTATATTTGTACAACAAATCAAAGGGTGTAGATTTATGTCCTTCGTGATATGCTGAGTTGAAAGCAAATTGGATCCAGGATAGGTTCTGGTCCCATGATGTCTGGTCTTTTGCATGATAGGCTATTAAAGCGGATTTTAAGTTTCGCAAATACCTTTCAGCGATAGTACCTTGTGGACGGTACTCTGTAACAGTTATATGGTCTATGCTTAGTCTGAACCACATGTCCTTGAATTCTTTGGACTTAAACTGGGGTCCGTTATCTGTCACTAGGTGTACTGGTGTACCAAAGTCTTTAAATAATATCTCTTGTAAAATTTTCACTGTGGTTGATGTTAATGCTCATCGCATGGGATACATCCAGACGAATTTGGTAAATGAATCTACGCAAATGAGTAGCATGGTGTTACCGGATTTTGAACGTGGATAAGGGCCAGAAAAGTCTATGTAAATTTTTGAAAAGGGTGTCGTAGGAGTCTCTGAGATTAATTTACCAATGTGGCTGTTTCTCGCGGGTTTGCTGAGTGCACACAATATACACACTTTTACGAACTTAGCTATCTCGCTGATCATATTTCCTCAATGATATTCTTTTCTAATACGATGTATGGTTTTATTAATACCCATATGAGCTCCAATGGTGGATGCGTGGTAGTATTTCATAAGCATTAGTTTAATAATGTCCGGGGCAATTATTCTCAAGGATTTTCCCTTTGCTAGTTTATAACATAATACTCTCTTACTCAATATATATTTATCTGAAGTATTTCCTTTATTGATCTGTTCTATTATTTTACTTAAGGAAGGATCTTGTTGTTGATACTGGGCTATGTCAGTAAATGCCAGTGGGATTTCAATTATTAGGATATTTATTATTGATGTTTCACCTCTTTCATTATGTTCGGATTCCTTACTCGGCTGCTGGAACATACGGGATAGTGTATCGGCTACTACATTTTGGGTGCCACGAATGTGTTGTACTTTAAACTTGTAACAATTTAATCTCAATACCCATCTTCCGATACGACCTAACTGTTTAGGGTGATTTAATAACCATGATAAAGCTTGATAATCCGTTTCTAACAGAAATTCTTTATGTTCTAAAAATGGCTTGAATTTCTCGAATGCGAATACTACGGCTAAACATTCTAATTCGTATGCGGAGAATTTCTTTTCCTGATCGGTTAGGGTTCGCGAGGCATAACTGATCGGTAATCTAGAATTATCTACTATCCTGATATATGACTGCTCCTAGGGCTACACTAGAACTATCTGTCTGTACGATAAATGGTTTCGTGAAATCGGCCAGTTGTAATACTGGAGGTTGTATTATACTTTCTTTCAGGTTGTCGAATGCTGTTTGATGTTGAGGGGTCCATTCAAATTTTACTCCTTTTTTTTAACGCATTTAAGGGTGCTGCTATATCAGCTAGGTGTGGAATATACTTGTGGAAGTAATTTATCATTCCCAAAAATCGGGCTTTTCCTTTCGTATCACGTGGTGGTAAAAATTCTCTGATTGCACGGGTGCGTTCTGGGTCTATGCTTACTTTTCCGTCGGCAGATACTATGTGACCTAAAAATGAGAATTGGTTAACGGCAAAATTTACTTTACTTGGGTTTACGGTTAATTCGGCTTTCTTTAGTCGGGATAAGATTTCGCGTAAATGATGAAGATGTTGTTCCATGGATTCGCTGTAAATTACTATGTCATTTAGGTAGTGGTATACGAATTTAAATTTTACGTCTTGGAATATTTTTTCTAACAATCGACTACAAACAGAACTTCCTTGGGAGATTCCAAAGGGTACTCTTGTAAATTGGTACAGGTTGAACGGGACTGCGAAGGCGGTTAGATGTTTGGATTCTTCCGATAATGGTATTTGGTGGAATGCTTGATTGAGATCCATTATGTTGAAAACTTTAGCTTTTGTAAAATAGTGGAAGGCGCTGTGGGGATGTCGGGGAGCGGTATGGACTCGAATTCTATCTTTTTATTTAATTGTCTATAGTCAACGACTAATCTATGTTTATCAGTGCCTTTGGGTACTAAGAACGCGGGTGATGAATACGGTGAAGTGGAAGGTTCTATAACTTGTTGTTCTAACAATTTATTGATTTGATTTCTCATAGTTTCCATTTTTGGAGCAGATAACTTATATGGATGCAGTCGGATTACTTTATTATCGTTCAGGTTGATCTTGTACTCTATTAGATTCGTTAAACCTAACTTTGGGGTTAGAACGGTGGAAAACTCTTTTATTAGATTTTGTATTTTTGTTTATCTCTACTCTCTAAATGATCTAGTGCAGATTCGTGGTGTACTACGTGCGTTGCGGATGTTTCTGTAAGTTTACTGTTATTTACTTCGATGTCAAAATTATATTTTTGGGTACGGTCGAATCTAAAATAATACTTCTTATCGTACATGTCAAGAATTATACCTATTTTACTGATGAAGTCCGCTCCTAATATTAAGTTTGGTCCTAATTCTTCAGGTACTAATACTGGAAAATACCATGTTAAATTTTTAATTTTTAGTTTGATAGTAACGCTGGGTTTTATTGTTAATTTTTGGTTATTAGCGGTAGCGCATTTCATATTCACCGGTTGACTACGTTTAACAAGGTGGTGTTTGGCTAATGTTTCGGCTAACTGTTGGCTAATTAAGCTCCGTGTGGATCCGGAATCAATTAATCCTAGTGTTATTCGTAATGCCAAGGTCTACTTGTATATATGGTAATTGACACACACTGGATTTGCATGTAGTAATTGAGCTGCATCTATTGACAAATCTTTCTACGTAGGGGTCTAATTTTTTTTATTAATATTTTTTTTTTGTACTTCTCGGTTTTACCTACTCTTACAACGCTGCAGGAGACACAGGATTTCGGCACTCCCTGCCTTACATGTTTTTTGAATGAGAGGATTTTTGGTAGTGCTGTTTCTGTTTACAGTACCTACTAATGTGACCTTGTTTACCGCAGTTATAGCATCTTTTTTCTCTACTCACTGTGTCGCTCATATTCGGTTGGGATTTCAGTTGATAATTTTGTGCAGGTTGGTAGTGTGAAGGTTTCGGAGTTCTAAAGTGTCGACTATCACGGTGTATTCTCGGTTCTGATACCAGGGGTGGTGTTTCGTTTCTGCGTTGTGCCTGAGGAATTAAAGCACGTCTGTTTTGGTCCCAATACCATACGTTTGATGAGTGGATACAGGATTGTCCTAATTCTGTAAAAGTGTTGGGTCTATTGATCAGTACTAATCGCGATCTCTCTTCTGGGGATAATCCTACCAGAATCGTTTCTACTAAATGTGGTTCGCTCAAATTTATCTTTAGTAATAATGAAGATTTTCTTATTTCTGAAATATAGTGCGCGAGTCTCTCGTGCGCTCCTTGTACTCTAAGTACTGTGTTCCGTTTCAATTCTTCATAAATTCCCGTTGGAATAAAATGTCTTATTAAGGCAGAATGTAGATGGTCTACGGAATGCTGAAAATTCATTGACTTCTGTACACGGTCTTTTAATGGTGGTCTACATTTAGTCATAATGACTGGCAATTTTGGCTATCGCTCAGTTGCTGTAAGTTTTTTTATTTGTAAAAGGTGTTTTATGAATGCTAACAGTTTGGTAATACTTAATCCATCGGTATATTAGATTTCTGATAAAATCTTTTCTACGGGATGAGTTATCTTTCCGTATAGGTTAGCACTAAAGTTCACGTGAGATTGTATTCTCGGGTGTCTCGACACTGAATTAGTTGGTGGTAACACACGATTACTTATTAAATCATTATTATATGCGAGACTACGCTGGGCATTTGGAGGTAAGGATTCCGCTGTTGGTGTGGTATTCACATTTCTATTCGCGTAACGTTTTGCGTAATTCTGCGACCGTTACGTTTGCAGAAGGTAAACCGCGTAAAAATGCTTCATAGCATAATTAGTCTTTTAATAACAAATCCGGGTTAAATTGAGACACTGTCTTAATATGCTAATTGTAGTAATCAACTTATACTAATCAACATCAGTTTGTTTATATTAATTATATCACTGTATATGACTATCTTTAGTTTTGTGGAATCAAATACCTTTCAATTCACAGAGAGAATAATAGCTCGTATGCAGATAAAGAAGGAAATCTCACACAGAGTTCTCCAGGACGTGACATGAAATATTATGACTACTGTTGTTGTTAGGCGATAACATTCCTATGCAAGGGGAGAGATTACGCGTTTGTATTCGACTATTGTCTCGGCCAACGGTAGTTTATTCAAGTGTGTTGCACATACGCTTATAACAATGGCCTAGTTTGTACAGTTTTAACACGTTAATATATTTCCTGTTTGTTCTTGCTCTAACGCTTACTTTGGGGTGTGACAATCTGTGCACGCTTCAACATGGGCTTACAGAATTAAATTATCATTACATATATTATCTTTCTTAATAAAAATTGCAAACCTTTGTACTAATATATTATTGCTATTCTTGTTTTATTTACTCTTTTACTACTTTACTTTCTTATTAATATTGTAATGGTACATATCTTCACCTAACCATAATGAGGAAGGCATGACCAGATAAATTATTTAGTCATTAACACTAGAATAAAAAGGGGTGAATTAGAATAGAAGAATGGGTGAATCAGAATAATAAAACGATCAGACATATCAAGGTAGTCAGAACAGTAACTTATATTAATAAAGTAATAACAAACAACCAAACCAAAATGGTAAATACAGAAATAAGACGATTTAACCTGAACAGCCCAATAGATGGTAAGTGAGAAAGTAGAACTAGCCCCAAAGGACCAAGAATAACATGAATGAAGACAACTGCAAATGGACTAGAAATAGCCACCGCACCAACATAAGTGTAGATAAGAAGAACAGTAACTAGCAGACAATTAACATGGAAGTGTAGTGATACAATCAGTCACAACACTAAGGAAGTGACGTATAATGTATGATAAAAGAAAGTGAATTAAGAAGGCATACAAAACTTGTATTAAAACAAAGAAATAAACTCACTAATGAAAATTGTATATAATATTAATAATTGTAAGGACAGACAAGTTAGAGATACTAATCATTGAGTACTTAATATATAGAAGGGCACAATAACCCAAACTAGATAGAGTAAACTATGACAAATCACATTAGCATAATACTAAAATATCAGTGGTACAATAAAACACGATAAAATGAGAGTAGTAAATTGTAATGATGGTGAACGTTTTCTAAATAGATGTAAGAAAGAGAATTTTTTATTAAGCAATACGGTAATATTAACTCACCAGTAACACTAAAAGAAGATTGAGTGTAAGGTGGTAGTGAATACCCCAAAGTGAGAATAAAACCCCATTAAAAAGTGACAAAAACACTGATAAAGCAGTGTTCAAGTTTATAAGTGATAAGTTATGTGTGTTAATTAATATTGTAGGCCTAAGGGACAATTCATAGTGTTAGGAAAGTTAAGAAACATAGACTATTAGTGTTAAATCACCATATAGAGAGTTTCTATAAAATTGAATTATAAAAACGATCAATAATCAGTATATGATTTAGTAAAAGATAGTAAAATAGGATAAGGTTACATAATTAATGACACAAGGTCAAATAAGTTTAGTGGTAAGGATTTTCTATTACAATCTAAAAGATAATCAATGTTTATATGTTTGTTTTCCTATGATGACACTATAAAATAATTATTACTCACTGAAGAGTATGAGTGGGCAATATGTTTCAAATAAGTATGTGTTAAATGAATAAGAATTAAGTTTTAATGAATAAGGTTTATGTTCCAAATAATTATGTTTAAATGATAAGAATTATAGCTATGGGAATTATTAAAAACATTAGATGTTATGTTATATGTTATAAGGAATAAGATTTTAAAACCAACAGTAACCAGTAAACAAGAAACAAACCATACATTCAAATACAATGACACTGAAAATGAGTTATGACAGTAGACAAATTAATATAGGGAAACAATAAAATCACACACAACTACAAGAACCGACTTAAACATTGAACAAATGAACACAATCTTGTATTCAAACAATCAGGACCCATTACAAGGAGAATAAAATGTAATATCAGTAATTAAAGAAAAATAATCAATTGCTGTTTAAGCCTATGCAAATTCCCAACTGTCAACAACAAAAAACTTCAATTTTATAGAATTAAACACTGACATTAGGAAGACTAAACCACATAAACTATGAAATACAAATAGACAATCATGTTAAGGCAGAAATATTATGATAATAATGTAAATTAAGAAAACAATATAATTAAATAAAATTAACAAAACTGTCAAAATGTTGATACCTAAGTGAACACTATAATATTGGATGTCAAATTAATCCTTGAGCCAAAATATGAACAGTGGTGATAATATTTACTACTAAAAAGGGAGTACTGAAGATTAATTACATTTAGAAGATCTGTAACCAGTTTAAATAAAAATTCAAATACCCTAACAATACTCTTTAGCCAATTTCAGCCAATCAAAAACTTTGAGTAACCATGACAACAACCGAATATTGACTAATTTCAGTTAGGAA
Organism: Magicicada septendecula; assembly: GCA_034769895.1. Lineage (NCBI taxonomy): Eukaryota > Metazoa > Arthropoda > Insecta > Hemiptera > Cicadidae > Magicicada > Magicicada septendecula. Next base: position 286,801,585 of record CM068368.1, read on the forward strand.
CAATACTTTATGTAGTGACGCCAAACTGGAGAGACGCCACGCCGTGAAGGGAGCAAATTTTCATTAGAAAAACAATATAAGTGCCCACAATTTTGAGAAGGTGTAGCAGTACAAAAGATGAGAGGCCAGTACAACTAATTTACACCAAGAACCAGCTCGGAATTAATCCAGACGACCGGAAAATACCTGTAATTCAACGTGAAGAAGATGACAACCAATTTTTGAGCCCAAGACCAGAAGTAGGAAGAATCTACATCGGCCCATTACTTTACATGGACGACTGACAATACCCATCATATCGACTAACGTTGAGTATTGCTGAATTTCTTTGATTATTATAAAACAAATTCTCTTTCAAAAATTCTAACCATATAATAAAACTCTCACTATCCCTGAATATATTCTCAAGGATTGATAGAATAAAGAAATAACTTTGTAAACATTGAATGAACACATGATAACCTATGTTACACAACGACACTGTCACACTTCAACACCACAATATTTAATTTATAGCAAACCTTGTATAATTTTAATGATCACAAACTTTAAATAATATGTTCTAATTTTGTTATCTTGTTATGTAAACCTCTGTTTCGTACTTAAAAGAACCCAATTGGCAGATTTATTTTGTGAAATAATAACCAGAGTCAATTGTAAACATTGCACTGCCAACCTAGCGCTCCGCAGAGCGAGAGATTATATTGCCGAGGCTAAAATTTTATTATAACAGTTATTATTTTTATGAAGCGTTAACGATAATTAACAATCAAAAGCCTAATAAAAAAGTGCGTACTGATTACAAACTGTCCAGTATTTATTTGTAGAAAATATTATGTATGTTTTGTTTACTAGCAGTGGGTCGACATAACCAACATTAATTCAAGTTGGCAACACGTGTTCCCCCACTCACACGAAAATCAGTTACAAGCCAGACGGCGAACGATTCGAATTTTCGATAACAAATCACCATACTATACAAATAAAAACTTTTAATTGTTTTCAAGAAAAACAATTTGGCGCCTACCCGGAATTACTAAAAGTGCGAGAAGGGACAGGTAAGGCACGCATGCTACCAGACGCTTCCGAACGACACAATTCACGTTAGATAAAATACACAAACTTCAAACAAAAAATATTTGAATACAAACGACACACACCTACTTTGTTTTTATCAAAGTGGCGCACCAACTAGTGAGGCTAGAATTACGATAGAATATCTAGCGGCAGGTACGACAGAAGGTCAACAAGATGAAGAGAGCATCATCATTAAGGCGGACGAAGGAGGCCGAAAAGGAAGTTCGAGCGGAAGAGAAGGAAGTGACTTCGGTAGAAGACGCCGAACAAATGTTACCTCCAATGGAACCAGTCAAACCTGTGCAGCCAGAAAATCAAACGGAGAAACCCGCACAACCAGAGGACGGGAGTTTACTGGGAATGATGAGAGTACTGATGGAAGATATCAAAGGAGAATTAAATAAAACGAACAATAATATAACGTCATTAAATGAAAAATTGGACCAGAACAGGGAAGGAACCAATAAAAATATAAAGTCGTTAAAAGGTGATAACCAAAAACTTAGCCTAGCAAATGGCCGAAAATAATAAGACCATGGAAGAAAAATAGACAAGAACAGTAAGACCATGGAAGAAAAAATGGACGAACTGAAGGAAGACAGCCAGAAAAATATGGAGGCCTTAAACGAAAAAATAGCTGAGAATAATGAGCGGATTAATAAGAAGATCGAGGAGGAAATGTCCGAGATGCACGGGAAATGGGAAGACAGGAGCCGTGAAATACAACGAACGAAGGAAGATTTCAGAGAACGGATGACCAACCTGGAAGAAGACAGCCAGATCCGAATAGAATCTATAAAAACCGCAACCGACCAAAATATAACACAGGTACGGACAGATTTTGGAGAGAAATGCCGGGAGATCGACACCGCCGTAAACGAAGTTCGCGGACAAGGTCAACAAAACAAAAACAGAATTGAAGAAATCCAGCAACGAGAGATTGCCAAAATCAGGGAGGAGCTGGAAGTAATTAACAACAGACCGCCAGTAATGACACAGTACCAGCACATGGACAACCGGGAAGTAATTAACTTCAAACAATACCGGCGAAACCCGATGGAATTCTTGGAGAGAGCGGACGAACAACTGGCCAAGACTCGGGAGAATAGATGGACCATTATCCGAGGGTACCTGGACGAGTATTTTCGTGATATAAACGATAATTGGTGGACGGCCACGAGACACGATCTCACGAATTACGAAGAATTTAAAGACGTGTTCAAAAAGGAAATACTGTTCGGAAGGAACACAAAACATCGTGCGAGACAGTATATGTTTCGGCAGGTATGACGCCACCAGAGGGACGACTTTCACGGCATATTTCCTGGGAAAGGTATGCCTAGCAAGTAACCTGGAGCCGAAAATCCCAGAAGAAAGTTTAGTGACGAAACTCGCCTTTCATTACGAAGAGGGTGTCTCCAGAGCGCGGCTGGGTGGCCAAATTAAGACCATCCAATCCATGGCAACTCTACTAGAAGATTACGAAAGGGAGCGTTATTATCGTAGGAGCCGACAGCGGGACGACAGGGGCGAAAACAAAAATTTTCAGAACGGCTACCAATGTAACAATAATAACTACCGTTCTAATTATTACAACCGTAACAATGCGAATAACCCGACTAACGAGTCGCATAATAGAACAAATAACAATCCGACCAGCCAACCAAATAACGGCTATAATAACAATAATAGGCCGAACAATCAGAATAATCAATACAATCGGCCAAATAATACACATCAACCCTATAGGCCGAATAACACCAGTTACAACCGACCAAATTTCAACAGCAATACAAATGACAATAGAAATCGCAACAACACAGATCGTAACTATCGTCAAGTGCATTACGTAAGGGCCGAAAGTGACGGTAGAAATAGACCATACTATCAAGGACGACGAAGTGCCGACCGGAATGCGTACGGACACCGATACAGTGATCGTAATTACGAACGTGACACCAGAACCAACACGGGCCGGAGTCGAAGCAAAGAAGTGTACAGGCGTGACCGGTACGAAGAGGATCACAACCAGCCTGAACCCCGACCGTCAACGAGCGGGAGTCCGCCAACAAATCAGCAAGACGATCGTAACAATCAGTCCGAGATGACGTTAAACTAGGAGCGGCAGTGAAAAACCTACTCGTACCCTCACTGAACCAGTCTATTGGCTTAAATCGCGTCGTTACTCAAACCAACGGCGAACGCACAATTACATTCGTGCGCAATAATTATCTGAAGAATATTATAGAGGAACTCCTCGAAGAAGGTAACAACCAATCTGATAGTAAACATAACGAAATTGCTTATATTTCAACGCAAGTCAACGGAGTACCAGCACAAATTATGATAGACACTGGATCCAATATCTCATTAATCGACAGTATTGAGCTTCAGAAAATTCAAGAAGCAAGTAAGACAATTATACTTACGCTACCCATCAGCAACATTGTCCTTGTAGGAGCGACCGGACGACAAAACAGAACCGTCCGAAAACAAGTGCAACTCGAACTGACAAGCAATGGACAAACCGTGACAATGACGTTTTTAGTAGCCAGTGGATTGCCATTCCGGATGCTAATTGGTTGCGATATGCTGCGCCAGTACTCAGCCATAATTGACCTGAGCAAATACAAACTTATTTTGAAGAAGAATGACATACAATGGATAGCTGAACTGACCGATATTGAAGAAATACAGCCTCATGAAACAATGTACCATATCCGAAAGTACAGAAATACTGGAGAACATGTACTAAATAACGGGATTTATGACGAGACCGACAATGAAGAACTATGGCAAGAAAAACTCGAAGAAATCCGAACTTTCCAGAGAGAGAAAACGAGCGCTCAATTAACAGCTCAACAAGCTGAACAACTGATCGAAGTATATAAGCGTTACAAGCACGTATTTTCAAATACACCTGGAAAGGTCAGAGATTATCAGTGCGAGATTCAATTCCGAGAGCCTGTCAACTTGATAATAACATCTTACCCGATCACAAATTTCGAAGAAGGAGGCGGCGAGAAGAGAAATTACTTCCCTAATCCAATTTCCGAATGATGAAGGATATCAATTCGATGAAGTTCAATTTCACAATAAAATATTAGAAAAGACTGACAAAATCAGAGAAAAATATAAGCTAATGCAACCGAAGCCCATACAATATCAGATTGGAGAGCAAATATTACTCAAAAACAGAGGATTACCAAGTACCATGGAAGGGATAGCCAAGAAGCTATTGTTACTGTACACAGGACCCTACATAGTAAGCAAAGACAATCAAAATAATACATATGAGATCGTAGACCCAAAAACACAAAGAATAAAGGGGACATTTAACCAAACCTCTATGAAAAAATATTATTAAAAACAAGAAAAGACCATCCTGAAACCAATTAATAAATAACTAGTGTTAAACAGTAAGAAAAAATAAACAAAACAAATAATAATAAAAAGATCATGTATACCATACCCACTAATAATATCGAATCACGAAGAGCTAGAGAGTGTGAATAAAAGGAAAAGAATATAATTTGAAATAATGTATTGTATAAACTAAATAATAATAATAATGTGAAGAATCCTACAAAGGATATTTATTTAATAGTCGCACTAAGACTACTTGTATAATTTTATAATGATTGACTGTAGATAAGTCCAGCAATCAAATGTGTATTTTACGGCGGAGCAATGGAGTCAAAAGTACCCCTCCGATCCGATTCAATATAATGATAGGGAAAAATGTTAGGGAATTAGATATCAAAGGGATAAGAACATTAAAATAAAATACGATACAAAGATCAAGAAGAATATTGACACTCAAAAATAAAAAGAACCTATTGCTCTAAAATAATCAGTGATTGAGAAAATAAAATGAGATAATGATTGATAATTCCAATCAAAAAACTGAACGATATTTGTTGAAATAATCAATTTTAGTGGCAGGGCAATATGTAATGGTACATATCTTCACCTAACCATAATGAAGAAGGCATGACCAGATAAATTATTTAGTCATTAACACTAGAATAAAAAGGGGTGAATTAGAATAGAAGAATGGGTGAATCAGAATAATAAAACGATCAGACATATCAAGGTAGTCAGAACAGTAACTTATATTAATAAAGTAATAACAGACAACCAAACCAAAATGGTAAATACAGAAATAAGACGATTTAACCTGAATAGCCCAATAGATGGTAAGTGAGAGAGTAGAACTAGCCCCAAAGGACCAAGAATAACATGAATGAAGACAACTGCAAATGGACTAGAAATAGCCACCGCACCAACATAAGTGTAAATAAGAAGAAAAGTGACTAACAGACAATTAACATGGAAGTGTAATGATACAATCAGCCACAACACTAAGGAAGTGACGTATAATGTATGACAAAAGAAAGTGAACTAAGAAGGCATACAAAAATTGTATTAAACCAAAGAAATAAATATTAATAATTGTAAGGACAGACAAGTTAGAGATACTAATCATTGAGTACTTAATATATAGAAGGGCACAATAACCCAAACTAGATAGAGTAAACTATGACAAATCACATTAGCATAATACTAAAATATCAGTGGTACAATAAAACACGATAAAATGAGAGTAGTAAATTGTAATGATGGTGAACGTTTTCTAAATAGATGTAAGAAAGAGAATTTTTTATTAAGCAATACGGTAATATTAACTCACCAGTAACACTAAAAGAAGATTGAGTGTAAGGTGGTAGTGAATACCCCAAAGTGAGAATAAAACCCCATTAAAAAGTGATAAAAACACTGATAAAGCAGTGTTCAAGTTTATAAGTGATAAGTTATGTGTGTTAATTAATATTGTAGGCCTAAGGGACAATTCATAGTGTTAGGAAAGTTAAGAAACATAGACTATTAGTGTTAAATCACCGTATAGAGAGTTTCTATAAAATTGAATTATAAAAACGATCAATAATCAGTATATGATTTAGTAAAAGATAGTAAAATAGGATAAGGTTACATAATTAATGACACAAGGTCAAATAAGTTTAGTGGTAAGGATTTTCTATTACAATCTAAAAGATAATCAATGTTTATATGTTTGTTTTCCTATGATGACACTATAAAATAATTATTACTCACTGAAGAGATAACCATGACAACAACCGAATATTGACTAATTTCAGTTAGGAACAATACTTTATGTAGTGACACCAAACTGGAGAGACGCCACGCCGTGAAGGGCCCAAATTTTCATTAGAAAAACAATATAAGTGCCAACAATTTTGAGAAGGAGTAGCAGTACAACAGATGAGAGGCCATTACAACTAATTTACACCAAGGACCAGCTCGGAATTAATCCAGACGACCGGAAAATACCTGTAATTCAACGTGAAGAAGATGACAACCAATGTTTGAGCCCAAGACCAGATGTAGGAAGAATCTACATCGGCCCATTACTTTACATGGACGACTGACAATACCCATCATATCGACTAACGTTGAGTATTGCTGAATTTCTTTGATTATTATAAAACAAATTCTCTTTCAAAAATTCTAACCATATAATAAAACTCTCACCATCCCTGAATATATATTCTCAAGGATTGATAGAATAAAGAAATAACTTTGTAAACATTGAATGAACACATGATAACCTATGTTACACAACGACACTGTCACACTTCAACACCACAATATTTAATTTATAGCAAACCTTGTATAATTTTAATGATCACAAACTTTAAATAATATGTTCTAATTTTGTTATCTTGTTATGTAAACCTCTGTTTCGCACTTAAAAGAACCCAATAGGCAGATTTATTTTGTGAAATAATAACCAGAGTCAATTGTAAACGTTGCACTGCCAACCTAGCGCTCCGCAGAGCGAGAGATTACATTGCCGAGGCTAAAATTTTATTATAACAGTTATTATTTTTATGAAGCGTTAACGATAATTAACAATCAAAAGACTAATAAAAATAGTGCGTACTGATAACAAACTGTCCAGTATTTATTTGTAGAAAATATTATGTATGTTTTGTTTACTAGCAGTGGGTCGACATAACCAACATTAATTCAAGTTGGCAACACGTGTTCCCCCACTCACACGAGAATCAGTTACAAGCCAGACGGCGAACGATTCGAATTTTCGATAACAAATCACCATACTATACAAATAAAAACTTTTAATTGTTTTCAAGAAAAACAATTTGGGGCCTACCCGGAATTACTAAAAGTGCGAGAAGGGACAGGTAAGGCACGCAGGCTACCAGACGCTTCCGAACGACACAATTCACGTTCGATAAAATACACAAACTTCAAACAAAAATATTTGAATACAAACGACACACACCTACTTTGTTTTTAACAAAGTGGCGCACCAACTAGTGAGGCTAGAATTATGATAGAATATCTAGCGGCAGGTACGACAGAAGGTCAACAAGATGAAGAGAGCATCATCATTAAGGCGGACGAAGGAGGCCGAAAAGGAAGTTCGAGCGGAAGAGAAGGAAGTGACTTCGGTAGAAGACGCCGAACAAATGTTACCTCCAATGGAACCAGTCAAACCTGTGCAGCCAGAAAATCAAACGGAGAAACCCGCACAACCAGAGGACGGGAGTTTACTGGGAATGATGAGAGTACTGATGGAAGATATCAAAGGAGAATTAAATAAAACGAACAATAATATAACGTCATTAAATGAGAAATTGGACCAGAACAGGGAAGAAACCAATAAAAATATAGAGTCGTTAAAAGGTGATAACCAAAAACTTAGCCAGCAATGGCCGAAAATAATAAGACCATGGAAGAAAAATAGACAAGAACAGTAAGACCATGGAAGAAAAAATGGACGAACTGAAGGAAGACAGCCAGAAAAATATGGAGGCCTTAAACGAAAAAATAGCTGAGAATAATGAGCGGATTAATAAGAAGATCGAGGAGGAAATGTCCGAGATGCACGGGAAATGGAAGGCACGAGCCGTGAAATACAACGAACGAAGGAAGATTTCAGAGAACGGATGACCAACCTGGAAGAAGACAGCCAGATCCGGATAAATCTATAAAAACCGCAACTGACCAAAATATAACACAGGTACGGACAGATTTTGGAGAGAAATGCCGGGAGATCGACACCGCCGTAAACGAAGTTCGCGGACAAGGTCAACAAAACAAAAACAGAATTGAAGAAATCCAGCAACGAGAGATTGCCAAAATCAGGGAGGAGCTGGAAGTAATTAACAACAGACCGCCAGTAATGACACAGTACCAGCACATGGACAACCGGGAAGTAATTAACTTCAAACAATACCGGCGAAACCCGATGGAATTCTTGGAGAGAGCGGACGAACAACTGGCCAAGACTCGGGAGAATAGATGGACCATTATCCGAGGGTACCTGGACGAGTATTTTCGTGATATAAACGATAATTGGTGGACGGCCACGAGACACGATCTCACGAATTACGAAGAATTTAAAGACGTGTTCAAAAAGGAAATACTGTTCGGAAGGAACACAAAACATCGTGCGAGACAGTATATGTTTCGGCAGGTATGACGCCACCAGAGGGACGACTTTCACGGCATATTTCCTGGGAAAGGTATGCCTAGCAAGTAACCTGGAGCCGAAAATCCCAGAAGAAAGTTTAGTGACGAAACTCGCCTTTCATTACGAAGAGGGTGTCTCCAGAGCGCGGCTGGGTGGCCAAATTAAGACCATCCAATCCATGGCAACTCTACTAGAAGATTACGAAAGGGAGCGTTATTACCGTAGGAGCCGACAGCGGGACGACAGGGGCGAAAACAAAAATTTTCAGAACGGCTACCAATGTAACAATAATAACTACCGTTCTAATTATTACAACCGTAACAATGCGAATAACCCGACTAACGAGTCGCATAATAGAACAAATAACAATCAGACCAGCCAACCAAATAACGGCTATAATAACAATAATAGGCCGAGCAATCAGAATAATCAATACAATCGGCCAAATAATACACATCAACCCTATAGGCCGAATAACACCAGTTACAACCGACCAAATTTCAACAGCAATACAAATGACAATAGAAATCGCAACAACACAGATCGTAACTATCGTCAAGTGCATTACGTAAGGGCCGAAAGTGACGGTATAAATAGACCATACTATCATGGACGACGAAGTGCCGACCGGAATGCGTACGGACACCGATACAGTGATCGTAATTACGAACGTGACACCAGAACCAACACGGGCCGGAGTCGAAGCCAAGAAGTGTACAGGCGTGACCGGTACGAAGAGGTCACAACCAGCCTGAACCCCGACCGTCAACGAGCGGACGTCCGCCAACAAATCAGCAAGACGATCGTAACAATCAGTCCGAGATGACGTTTAACTAGGAGCGGCAGTGAAAAACCTACTCGTACCCTCACTGAACCAGTCTATTGGCTTAAATCGCATCGTTACTCAAACCAACGGCGAACGCACAATTACATTCGTGCGCAATAATTATCTGAAGAATATTATAGAGGAACTCCTCGAAGAAGGTAACAACCAATCTGATAGTAAACATAACGAAATTGCTTATATTTCAACGCAAGTCAACCAGCACAAATTATGATAGACACTGGATCCAATATCTCATTAATCGACAGTATTGAGCTTCAGAAAATTCAAGAAGCAAGTAAGACAAATATACTTACGCTACCCATCAGCAACATTGTCCTTGTAGGAGCGACCGGACGACAAAACAGAACCGTCCGAAAACAAGTGCAACTCGAACTGACAAGCAATGGACAAACCGTGACAATGACGTTTTTAGTAGCCAGTGGATTGCCATTCCGGATGCTAATTGGTTGCGATATGCTGCGCCAGTACTCAGCCATAATTGACCTGAGCAAATACAAACTTATTTTGAAGAAGAATGACATACAATGGATAGCTGAACTGACCGATATTGAAGAAATACAGCCTCATGAAACAATGTACCATATCCGAAAGTACAGAAATACTGGAGAACATGTACTAAATAACGGGATTTATGACGAGACCGACAATGAAGAACTATGGCAAGAAAAACTCGAAGAAATCCGAACTTTCCAGAGAGAGAAAACGAGCGCTCAATTAACAGCTCAACAAGCTGAACAACTGATCGAAGTATATAAGCGTTACAAGCACGTATTTTCAAATACACCTGGAAAGGTCAGAGATTATCAGTGCGAGATTCAATTCCGAGAGCCTGTCAACTTGATAATAACATCTTACCCGATCACAAATTTCGAAGAAGGAGGCGGCGAGAAGAGAAATTACTTCCCTAATCCAATTTCCGAATGATGAAGGATATCAATTCGATGAAGTTCAATTTCACAATAAAATATTAGAAAAGACTGACAAAATCAGAGAAAAATATAAGCAAATGCAACCGAAGCCCATACAATATCAGATTGGAGAGCAAATATTACTCAAAAACAGAGGATTACCAAGTACCATGGAAGGGATAGCCAAGAAGCTATTGTTACTGTACACAGGACCCTACATAGTAAGCAAAGACAATCAAAATAATACATATGAGATCGTAGACCCAAAAACACAAAGAATAAAGGGGACATTTAACCAAACCTCTATGAAAAAATATTATTAAAAACAAGAAAAGACCATCCTGAAACCAATTAATAAATAACTAGTGTTAAACAGTAAGAAAAAATAAACAAAACAAATAATAATAAAAAGATCATGTATACCATACCCACTAATAATATCGAATCACGAAGAGCTAGAGAGTGTGAATAAAAGGAAAAGAATATAATTTGAAATAATGTATTGTATAAACTAAATAATAATAATAATGTGAAGAATCCTACAAAGGATATTTATTTAATAGTCGCACTAAGACTACTTGTATAATTTTATAATGATTGACTGTAGATAAGTCCAGCAATCAAATGTGTATTTTACGGCGGAGCAATGGAGTCAAAAGTACCCCTCCGATCCGATTCAATATAATGATAGGGAAAAATGTTAGGGAATTAGATATCAAAGGGATAAGAACATTAAAATAAAATACGATACAAAGATCAAGAAGAATATTGACACTCAAAAATAAAAAGAACCTATTGCTCTAAAATAATCAGTGATTGAGAAAATAAAATGAGATAATGATTGATAATTCCAATAAAAAAACTGAACGATATTTGTTGAAATAATCAATTTTAGTGGCAGGGCAATATGTAATGGTACATATCTTCACCTAACCATAATGAAGAAGGCATGACCAGATAAATTATTTAGTCATTAACACTAGAATAAAAAGGGGTGAATTAGAATAGAAGAATGGGTGAATCAGAATAATAAAACGATCAGACATATCAAGGTAGTCAGAACAGTAACTTATATTAATAAAGTAATAACAGACAACCAAACCAAAATGGTAAATACAGAAATAAGACGATTTAACCTGAATAGCCCAATAGATGGTAAGTGAGAGAGTAGAACTAGCCCCAAAGGACCAAGAATAACATGAATGAAGACAACTGCAAATGGCCTAGAAATAGCCACCGCACCAACATAAGTGTAAATAAGAAGAAAAGTGACTAACAGACAATTAACATGGAAGTGTAATGATACAATCAGCCACAACACTAAGGAAGTGACGTATAATGTATGACAAAAGAAAGTGAACTAAGAAGGCATACAAAACTTGTATTAAACCAAAGAAATAAATATTAATAATTGTAAGGACAGACAAGTTAGAGATACTAATCATTGAGTACTTTATATATAGAAGGGCACAATAACCCAAACTAGATAGAGTAAACTATGACAAATCACATTAGCATAATACTAAAATATCAGTGGTACAATAAAACACGATAAAATGAGAGTAGTAAATTGTAATGATGGTGAACGTTTTCTAAATAGATGTAAGAAAGAGAATTTTTTATTAAGCAATACGGTAATATTAACCCACCAGTAACACTAAAAGAAGATTGAGTGTAAGGTGGTAGTGAATACCCCAAAGTGAGAATAAAACCCCATTAAAAAGTGATAAAAACACTGATAAAGCAGTGTTCAAGTTTATAAGTGATAAGTTATGTGTGTTAATTAATATTGTAGGCCTAAGGGACAATTCATAGTGTTAGGAAAGTTAAGAAACATAGACTATTAGTGTTAAATCACCATATAGAGAGTTTCTATAAAATTGAATTATAAAAACGATCAATAATCAGTATATGATTTAGTAAAAGATAGTAAAATAGGATAAGGTTACATAATTAATGACACAAGGTCAAATAAGTTTAGTGGTAAGGATTTTCTATTACAATCTAAAAGATAATCAATGTTTATATGTTTGTTTTCCTATGATGACACTATAAAATAATTATTACTCACTGAAGAGATAACCATGACAACAACCGAATATTGACTAATTTCAGTTAGGAACAATACTTTATGTAGTGACGCCAAACTGGAGAGACGCCACGCCGTGAAGGGCCCAAATTTTCATTAGAAAAACAATATAAGTGCCCACAATTTTGAGAAGGAGTAGCAGTACAACAGATGAGAGGCCATTACAACTAATTTACACCAAGGACCAGCTCGGAATTAATCCAGACGACCGGAAAATACCTGTAATTCAACGTGAAGAAGATGACAACCAATGTTTGAGCCCAAGACCAGATGTAGGAAGAATCTACATCGGCCCATTACTTTACATGGACGACTGACAATACCCATCATATCGACTAACGTTGAGTATTGCTGAATTTCTTTGATTATTATAAAACAAATTCTCTTTCAAAAATTCTAACCATATAATAAAACTCTCACCATCCCTGAATATATATTCTCAAGGATTGATAGAATAAAGAAATAACTTTGTAAACATTGAATGAACACATGATAACCTATGTTACACAACGACACTGTCACACTTCAACACCACAATATTTAATTTATAGCAAACCTTGTATAATTTTAATGATCACAAACTTTAAATAATATGTTCTAATTTTGTTATCTTGTTATGTAAACCTCTGTTTCGCACTTAAAAGAACCCAATTGGCAGATTTATTTTGTGAAATAATAACCAGAGTCAATTGTAAACGTTGCACTGCCAACCTAGCGCTCCGCAGAGCGAGAGATTACATTGCCGAGGCTAAAATTTTATTATAACAGTTATTATTTTTATGAAGCGTTAACGATAATTAACAATCAAAAGACTAATAAAAAAAGTGCGTACTGATAACAAACTGTCCAGTATTTATTTGTAGAAAATATTATGTATGTTTGTTTACTAGCAGTGGGTCGACATAACCAACATTAATTCAAGTTGGCAACACGTGTTCCCCCACTCACACGAGAATCAGTTACAAGCCAGACGGCGAACGATTCGAATTTTCGATAACAAATCACCATACTATACAACTAAAAACTTTTAATTGTTTTCAAGAAAAACAATTTGGGGCCTACCCGGAATTACTAAAAGTGCGAGAAGGGACAGGTAAGGCACGCAGGCTACCAGACGCTTCCGAACGACACAATTCACGTTCGATAAAATACACAAACTTCAAACAAAAATATTTGAATACAAACGACACACACCTACTTTGTTTTTAACAAAGTGGCGCACCAACTAGTGAGGCTAGAATTATGATAGAATATCTAGCGGCAGGTACGACAGAAGGTCAACAAGATGAAGAGAGCATCATCATTAAGGCGGACGAAGGAGGCCGAAAAGGAAGTTCGAGCGGAAGAGAAGAAAGTGACTTCGGTAGAAGACGCCGAACAAATGTTACCTCCAATGGAACCAGTCAAACCTGTGCAGCCAGAAAATCAAACGGAGAAACCCGCACAACCAGAGGACGGGAGTTTACTGGGAATGATGAGAGTACTGATGGAAGATATCAAAGGAGAATTAAATAAAACGAACAATAATATAACGTCATTAAATGAAAAATTGGACCAGAACAGGGAAGAAACCAATAAAAATATAGAGTCGTTAAAAGGTGATAACCAAAAACTTAGCCAGCAATGGCCGAAAATAATAAGACCATGGAAGAAAAATAGACAAGAACAGTAAGACCATGGAAGAAAAAATGGACGAACTGAAGGAAGACAGCCAGAAAAATATGGAGGTCTTAAACGAAAAAAGAGCTGAGAATAATGAGCGGATTAATAAGAAGATCGAGGAGGAAATGTCCGAGATGCACGGGAAATGGAAGGCACGAGCCGTGAAATACAACGAACGAAGGAAGATTTCAGAGAACGGATGACCAACCTGGAAGAAGACAGCCAGATCCGGATAAAATCTATAAAAACCGCAACTGACCAAAATATAACACAGGTACGGACAGATTTTGGAGAGAAATGCCGGGAGATCGACACCGCCGTAAACGAAGTTCGCAGACAAGGTCAACAAAACAAAAACAGAATTGAAGAAATCAAGCAACGAGAGATTGCCAAAATCAGGGAGGAGCTGGAGGTAATTAACAACAGACCGCCAGTAATGACACAGTACCAGCACATGGACAACCGGGAAGTAATTAATTTCAAACAATACCGGCGAAACCCGATGGAATTCTTGGAGAGAGTGGACGAACAACTGGCCAAGACTCGGGAGAATAGATGGACCATTATCCGAGGGTACCTGGACGAGTATTTTCGTGATATAAACGAAAATTGGTGGACGGCCACGAGACACGATCTCACGAATTACGAAGAATTTAAAGACGTGTTCAAAAGGAAATACTGGTCGGAAGCAACACAGAACCTCGTGCGAGACAGTATATGTTTCGGCAGGTATGACGCCACCAGAGGGACGACTTTCACGGCATATTTCCTGGGAAAGGTATGCCTTGCATGTAACCTGGAGCCGAAAATCCCAGAAGAAAGTTTAGTGACGAAACTCGCCTTTCATTACGAAGAGGGTGTCTCCAGAGCGCGGCTAGGTGGCCAAATTAAGACCATCCAATCCATGGCAACTCTACTAGAAGATTACGAAAGGGAGCGTTATTACCGTAGGAGCCGACAGCGGGACGACAGGGGCGAAAACAAAAATTTTCAGAACGGCTACCAATATAACAACAATAACTACCGTTTTAATTATAACAACCGTAACAATGCGAATAACCCGACTAACGAGTCGCATAATAGAACAAATAACAATCCGACCAGCCAACCAAATAACGGCTATAATAACAATAATAGGCCGAACAATCAGAATAATCAATACAATCGGCCAAATAATACACATCAACCCTATAGGCCGAATAACACCAGTTACAACCGACCAAATTTCAACAGCAATACAAATGACAATAGAAATCGCAACAACACAGATCGTAACTATCGTCAAGTGCATTACGTAAGGGCCGAAAGTGACGGTAGAAATAGACCATACTATCAAGGACGACGAAGTGCCGACCGGAATGCGTACGGACACCGATACAGTGATCGTAATTACGAACGTGACACCAGAACCAACACGGGCCGGAGTCGAAGCCAAGAAGTGTACAGGCGTGACCGGTACGAAGAGGATCACAACCAGCCTGAACCCCGACCGTCAACGAGCGGACGTCCGCCAACAAATCAGCAAGACGATCGTAACAATCAGTCCGAGATGACGTTTAACTAGGAGCGGCAGTGAAAAACCTACTCGTACCCTCACTGAACCAGTCTATTTGGTTAAATCGCATCGTTACTCAAACCGACGGCGAACGCACAATTACAATCGTGAGCAATAATTATCTGAAGAATATTTTAGAGGAACTCCTCGAAGAAGGTAACAACCAATCTGATAGTAAACATAACGAAATTGCTTATATTTCAACGCAAGTCAACGGAGTACCAGCACAAATTATGATAGACACTGGATCCAATATCTCATTAATCGACAGTATTGAGCTTCAGAAAATTCAAGAAGCAAGTAAGACAATTATACTTACGCTACCCATCAGCAACATTGTCCTTGTAGGAGCGACCGGACGACAAAACAGAACCGTCCGAAAACAAGTGCAACTCGAACTGACAAGCAATGGACAAACCGTGACAATGACGTTTTTAGTAGCCAGTGGATTGCCATTCCGGATGCTAATTGGTTGCGATATGCTGCGCCAGTACTCAGCCATAATTGACCTGAGCAAATACAAACTTATTTTGAAGAAGAATGACATACAATGGATAGCTGAACTGACCAATAGTGAAGAAATACAGCCTCATGAAACAATGTACCATATCCGAAAGTACAGAAATACTGGACAACATGTATTAATAACGGGATTTATGACGAGACCGACAATGAAGAACTATGGCAAGAAAAACTCGAAGAAATCCGAACTTTCCAGAGAGAGAAAACGAGCGCTCAATTAACAGCTCAACAAGCTGAACAACTGATCGAAGTATATAAGCGTTACAAGCACGTATTTTCAAATACACCTGGAAAGGTCAGAGATTATCAGTGCGAGATTCAATTCCGAGAGCCTGTCAACTTGATAATAACATCTTACCCGATCACAAATTTCGAAGAAGGAGGCGGCGAGAAGAGAAATTACTTCCCTAATCCAATTTCCGAATGATGAAGGATATCAATTCGATGAAGTTCAATTTCACAATAAAATATTAGAAAAGACTGACAAAATCAGAGAAAAATATAAGCTAATGCAACCGAAGCCCATACAATATCAGATTGGAGAGCAAATATTACTCAAAAACAGAGGATTACCAAGTTCCATGGAAGGGATAGCCAAGAAGCTATTGTTACTGTACACAGAACCCTACATAGTAAGCAAAGACAATCAAAATAATACATATGAGATCGTAGACCCAAAAACACAAAGAATAAAGGGGACATTTAACCAAACCTCTATGAAAAAATATTATTAAAAACAAGAAAAGACCATCCTGAAACCTATTAATAAATAACTAGTGTTAAACAGTAAGAAAAAATAAACAAAACAAATAATAATAAAAAGATCATGTATACCATACCCACTAATAATATCGAATCACGAAGAGCTAGAGAGTGTGAATAAAAGGAAAAGAATATAATTTGAAATAATGTATTGTATAAACTAAATAATAATAATAATGTGAAGAATCCTACAAAGGATATTTATTTAATAGTCGCACTAAGACTACTTGTATAAATTTATAATGATTGACTGTAGATAAGTCCAGCAATCAAATGTGTATTTTACGGCGGAGCAATGGAGTCAAAAGTACCCCTCCGATCCGATTCAATATAATGATAGGGAAAAATGTTAGGGAATTAGATATCAAAGGGATAAGAACATTAAAATAAAATACGATACAAAGATCAAGAAGAATATTGACACTCAAAAATAAAAAGAACCTATTGCTCTAAAATAATCAGTGATTGAGAAAATAAAATGAGATAATGATTGATAATTCCAATCAAAAAACTGAACGATATTTGTTGAAATAATCAATTTTAGTGGCAGGGCAATATGTAATGGTACATATCTTCACCTAACCATAATGAAGAAGGCATGACCAGATAAATTATTTAGTCATTAACACTAGAATAAAAAGGGGTGAATTAGAATAGAAGAATGGGTGAATCAGAATAATAAAACGATCAGACATATCAAGGTAGTCAGAACAGTAACTTATATTAATAAAGTAATAACAGACAACCAAACCAAAATGGTAAATACAGAAATAAGACGATTTAACCTGAATAGCCCAATAGATGGTAAGTGAGAGAGTAGAACTAGCCCCAAAGGACCAAGAATAACATGAATGAAGACAACTGCAAATGGACTAGAAATAGCCACCGCACCAACATAAGTGTAAATAAGAAGAAAAGTGACTAACAGACAATTAACATGGAAGTGTAATGATACAATCAGCCACAACACTAAGGAAGTGACGTATAATGTATGACAAAAGAAAGTGAACTAAGAAGGCATACAAAACTTGTATTAAACCAAAGAAATAAATATTAATAATTGTAAGGACAGACAAGTTAGAGATACTAATCATTGAGTACTTTATATATAGAAGGGCACAATAACCCAAACTTGATAGAGTAAACTATGACAAATCACATTAGCATAAAACTAAAATATCAGTGGTACAATAAAACACGATAAAATGAGAGTAGTAAATTGTAATGATGGTGAACGTTTTCTAAATAGATGTAAGAAAGAGAATTTTTTATTAAGCAATACGGTAATATTAACCCACCAGTAACACTAAAAGAAGATTGAGTGTAAGGTGGTAGTGAATACCCCAAAGTGAGAATAAAACCCCATTAAAAAGTGATAAAAACACTGATAAAGCAGTGTTCAAGTTTATAAGTGATAAGTTATGTGTGTTAATTAATATTGTAGGCCTAAGGGACAATTCATAGTGTTAGGAAAGTTAAGAAACATAGACTATTAGTGTTAAATCACCATATAGAGAGTTTCTATAAAATTGAATTATAAAAACGATCAATAATCAGTATATGATTTAGTAAAAGATAGTAAAATAGGATAAGGTTACATAATTAATGACACAAGGTCAAATAAGTTTAGTGGTAAGGATTTTCTATTACAATCTAAAAGATAATCAATGTTTATATGTTTGTTTTCCTATGATGACACTATAAAATAATTATTACTCACTGAAGAGTATGAGTGGGCAATATGTTTCAAATAAGTATGTGTTAAATGAATAAGAATTATGTTTTAATGAATAAGGTTTATGTTCCAAATAATTATGTTTAAATGATAAGAATTATAGCTATGGGAATTATTAAAAACATTAGATGTTATGTTATATGTTATAAGGAATAAGATTTTAAAACCAACAGTAACCAGTAAACAAGAAACAAACCATACATTCAAATACAATGACACTGAAAATGAGTTATGACAGTAGACAAATTAATATAGGGAAACAATAAAATCACACACAACTACAAGAACCGACTTAAACATTGAACAAATAAACACAATCTTGTATTCAAACAATCAGGACCCATTACAAGGAGAATAAAATGTAATATCAGTAATTAAAGAAAAATAATCAATTGCTGTTTAAGCCTATGCAAATTCCCAACTGTCAACAACAAAAAACTTCAATTTTATAGAATTAAACACTGACATTAGGAAGACTAAACCACATAAACTATGAAATACAAATAGACAATCATGTTAAGGCAGAAATATTATGATAATAATGTAAATTAAGAAAACAGTATAATTAAATAAAATTAACAAAACTGTCAAAATGTTGATACCTAAGTGAACACTATAATATTGGATTTCAAATTAATCCTTGAGCCAAAATATGAACAGTGGTGATAATATTTACTACTAAAAAGGGAGTACTGAAGATTAATTACATTTAGAAGATCTGTAACCAGTTTAAATAAAAATTCAAATACCCTAACAATACTCTTTAGCCAATTTCAGCCAATCAAAAACTTTGAGTAACCATGACAACAACCGAATATTGACTAATTTCAGTTAGGAACAATACTTTATGTAGTGACGCCAAACTGGAGAGACGCCACGCCGTGAAGGGCCCAAATTTTCATTAGAAAAACAATATAAGTGCCCACAATTTTGAGAAGGAGTAGCAGTACAACAGATGAGAGGCCATTACAACTAATTTACACCAAGGACCAGCTCGGAATTAATCCAGACGACCGGAAAATACCTGTAATTCAACGTGAAGAAGATGACAACCAATGTTTGAGCCCAAGACCAGAAGTAGGAAGAATCTACATCGGCCCATTACTTTACATGGACGACTGACAATACCCATCATATCGACTAACGCTGAGTATTGCTGAATTTCTTTGATTATTATAAAACAAATTCTCTTTCAAAAATTCTAACCATATAATAAAACTCTCACCATCCCTGAATATATATTCTCAAGGATTGATAGAATAAAGAAATAACTTTGTAAACATTGAATGAACACATGATAACCTATGTTACACAACGACACTGTCACACTTCAACACCACAATATTTAATTTATAGCAAACCTTGTATAATTTTAATGATCACAAACTTTAAATAATATGTTCTAATTTTG
Organism: Magicicada septendecula; assembly: GCA_034769895.1. Lineage (NCBI taxonomy): Eukaryota > Metazoa > Arthropoda > Insecta > Hemiptera > Cicadidae > Magicicada > Magicicada septendecula. The sequence goes on from CM068368.1 coordinate 286,821,675, forward strand.
TTATCTTGTTATGTAAACCTCTGTTTCGTACTTAAAAGAACCCAATTGGCACATTTATTTTGTGAAATAATAACCAGAGTCAATTGTAAACGTTGCACTGCCAACCTAGCGCTCCGCAGAGCGAGAGATTATATTGCCGAGGCTAAAATTTTATTATAACAGTTATTATTTTTATGAAGCGTTAACGATAATTAACAATCAAAAGCCTAATAAAAATAGTGCGTACTGATAACAAACTGTCCAGTATTTATTTGTAGAAAATATTATGTATATTTTGTTTACTACCAGTGGGTCGACATAACCAACATTAATTCAAGTTGGCAACACGTGTTCCCCCACTCACACGAGAATCAGTTACAAGCCAGACGACGAACGATTCGAATTTTCGATAACAAATCACCATACTATACAACTAAAAACTTTTAATTGTTTTCAAGAAAAACAATTTGGCGCCTACCCGGAATTACTAAAAGTGCGAGAAGGGACAGGTAAGGCACGCAGGCTACCAGACGCTTCCGAACGACACAATTCACGTTCGATAAAATACACAAACTTCAAACAAAAATATTTGAATACAAACGACACACACCTACTTTGTTTTTAACAAAGTGGCGCACCAACTAGTGAGGCTAGAATTACGATAGAATATCTAGCGGCAGGTACGACAGAAGGTCAACAAGATGAAGAGAGAATCATCATTAAGGCGGACGAAGGAGGCCGAAAAGGAAGTTCGAGCGGAAGAGAAGGAAGTGACTTCGGTAGAAGACGCCGAACAAATGATACCTCCAATGGAACCAGTCAAACCTGTGCAGCCAGAAAATCAAACGGAGAAACCCGCACAACCAGAGGACGGGAGTTTACTGGGAATGATGAGAGTACTGATGGAAGATATCAAAGGAGAATTAAATAAAACGAACAATAATATAACGTCATTAAATGAAAAATTGGACCAGAACAGGGAAGAAACCAATAAAAATATAGAGTCGTTAAAAGGTGATAACCAAAAACTTAGCCAGCAATGGCCGAAAATAATAAGACCATGGAAGAAAAATAGACAAGAACAGTAAGACCATGGAAGAAAAAATGGACGAACTGAAGGAAGACAGCCAGAAAAATATGGAGGTCTTAAACGAAAAAATAGCTGAGAATAATGAGCGGATTAATAAGAAGATCGAGGAGGAAATGTCCGAGATGCACGGGAAATGGAAGACACGAGCCGTGAAATACAACGAACGAAGGAAGATTTCAGAGAACGGATGACCAACCTGGAAGAAGACAGCCAGATCCGGATAGAATCTATAAAAACCGCAACTGACCAAAATATAACACAGGTACGGACAGATTTTGGAGAGAAATGCCGGGAGATCGACATCGCCGTAAACGAAGTTCGCGGACAAGGTCAACAAAACAAAAACAGAATTGAAGAAATCCAGCAACGAGAGATTGCCAAAATCAGGGAGGAGCTGGAAGTAATTAACAACAGACCGCCAGTAATGACACAGTACCAGCACATGGACAACCGGGAAGTAATTAACTTCAAACAATACCGGCGAAACCCGATGGAATTTTTGGAGAGAGTGGACGAACAACTGGCCAAGACTCGGGAGAATAGATGGACCATTATCCGAGGGTACCTGGACGAGTATTTTCGTGATATAAACGAAAATTGGTGGACGGCCACGAGACACGATCTCACGAATTACGAAGAATTTAAAGACGTGTTCAAAAGGAAATACTGGTCGGAAGCAACACAAAACCTCGTGCGAGACAGTATATGTTTCGGCAGGTATGACGCCACCAGAGGGACGACTTTCACGGCATATTTCCTGGGAAAGGTATGCCTAGCAAGTAACCTGGAGCCGAAAATCCCAGAAGAAAGTTTAGTGACGAAACTCGCCTTTCATTACGAAGAGGGTGTCTCCAGAGCGCGGCTGGGTGGCCAAATTAAGACCATCCAATCCATGGCAACTCTACTAGAAGATTACGAAAGGGAGCGTTATTACCGTAGGAGCCGACAGCGGGACGACAGGGGCGAAAACAAAAATTTTCAGAACGGCTACCAATATAACAACAATAACTACCGTTTTAATTATAACAACCGTAACAATGCGAATAACCCGACTAACGAGTCGCATAATAGAACAAATAACAATCCGACCAGCCAACCAAATAACGGGTATAATAACAATAATAGGCCGAACAATCAGAATAATCAATACAATCGGCCAAATAATAAACATCAACCCTATAGGCCGAATAACACCAGTTACAACCGACCAAATTTCAACAGCAATACAAATGACAATAGAAATCGCAACAACACAGATCGTAACTATCGTCAAGTGCATTACGTAAGGGCCGAAAGTGACGGTAGAAATAGACCATACTATCAAGGACGACGAAGTGCCGACCGGAATGCGTACGGACACCGATACAGTGATCGTAATTACGAACGTGACACCAGAACCAACACGGGCCGGAGTCGAAGCCAAGAAGTGTACAGGCGTGACCGGTACGAAGAGGTCACAACCAGCCTGAACCCCGACCGTCAACGAGCGGACGTCCGCCAACAAATCAGCAAGACGATCGTAACAATCAGTCCGAGATGTCGTTTAACTAGGAGCGGCAGTGAAAAACCTACTCGTACCCTCACTGAACCAGTCTATTGGGTTAAATCGCATCGTTACTCAAACCGACGGCGAACGCACAATTACAATCGTGAGCAATAATTATCTGAAGAATATTATAGAGGAACTCCTCGAAGAAGGTAACAACCAATCTGATAGTAAACATAACGAAATTGCTTATATTTCAACGCAAGTCAACGGAGTACCAGCACAAATTATGATAGACACTGGATCCAATATCTCATTAATCGACAGTATTGAGCTTCAGAAAATTCAAGAAGCAAGTAAGACAATTATACTTACGCTACCCATCAGCAACATTGTCCTTGTAGGAGCGACCGGACGACAAAACAGAACCGTCCGAAAACAAGTGCAACTCGAACTGACAAGCAATGGACAAACCGTGACAATGACGTTTTTAGTAGCCAGTGGATTGCCATTCCGGATGCTAATTGGTTGCGATATGCTGCGCCAGTACTCAGCCATAATTGACCTGAGCAAATACAAACTTATTTTGAAGAAGAATGACATACAATGGATAGCTGAACTGACCAATAGTGAAGAAATACAGCCTCATGAAACAATGTACCATATCCGAAAGTACAGAAATACTGGAGAACATGTATTAATAACGGGATTTATGACGAGACCGACAATGAAGAACTATGGCAAAAAAAACTCGAAGACATCCGAACTTTCCAGAGAGAGAAAACGAGCGCTCAATTAACAGCTCAACAAGCTGAACAACTGATCGAAGTATATAAGCGTTACAAGCACGTATTTTCAAATACACCTGGAAAGGTCAGAGATTATCAGTGCGAGATTCAATTCCGAGAGCCTGTCAACTTGATAATAACATCTTACGCGATCACAAATTTCGAAGAAGGAGGCGGCGAGAAGAGAAATTACTTCCCTAATCCAATTTCCGAATGATGAAGGATATCAATTCGATGAAGTTCAATTTCACAATAAAATATTAGAAAAGACTGACAAAATCAGAGAAAAATATAAGCTAATGCAACCGAAGCCCATACAATATCAGATTGGAGAGCAAATATTACTCAAAAACAGAGGATTACCAAGTACCATGGAAGGGATAGCCAAGAAGCTATTGTTACTGTACACAGGACCCTACATAGTAAGCAAAGACAATCAAAATAATACATATGAGATCGTAGACCCAAAAACACAAAGAATAAAGGGGACATTTAACCAAACCTCTATGAAAAAATATTATTAAAAACAAGAAAAGACCATCCTGAAACCAATTAATAAATAACTAGTGTTAAACAGTAAGAAAAAATAAACAAAACAAATAATAATAAAAAGATCATGTATACCATACCCACTAATAATATCGAATCACGAAGAGCTAGAGAGTGTGAATAAAAGGAAAAGAATATAATTTGAAATAATGTATTGTATAAACTAAATAATAATAATAATGTGAAGAATCCTACAAAGGATATTTATTTAATAGTCGCACTAAGACTACTTGTATAATTTTATAATGATTGACTGTAGATAAGTCCAGCAATCAAATGTGTATTTTACGGCGGAGCAATGGAGTCAAAAGTACCCCTCCGATCCGATTCAATATAATGATAGGGAAAAATGTTAGGGAATTAGATATCAAAGGGATAAGAACATTAAAATAAAATACGATACAAAGATCAAGAAGAATATTGACACTCAAAAATAAAAAGAACCTATTGCTCTAAAATAATCAGTGATTGAGAAAATAAAATGAGATAATGATTGATAATTCCAATCAAAAAACTGAACGATATTTGTTGAAATAATCAATTTTAGTGGCAGGGCAATATGTAATGGTACATATCTTCACCTAACCATAATGAAGAAGGCATGACCAGATAAATTATTTAGTCATTAACACTAGAATAAAAAGGGGTGAATTAGAATAGAAGAATGGGTGAATCAGAATAATAAAACGATCAGACATATCAAGGTAGTCAGAACAGTAACTTATATTAATAAAGTAATAACAGACAACCAAACCAAAATGGTAAATACAGAAATAAGACGATTTAACCTGAATAGCCCAATAGATGGTAAGTGAGAGAGTAGAACTAGCCCCAAAGGACCAAGAATAACATGAATGAAGACAACTGCAAATGGCCTAGAAATAGCCACCGCACCAACATAAGTGTAAATAAGAAGAAAAGTGACTAACAGACAATTAACATGGAAGTGTAATGATACAATCAGCCACAACACTAAGGAAGTGACGTATAATGTATGACAAAAGAAAGTGAACTAAGAAGGCATACAAAACTTGTATTAAACCAAAGAAATAAATATTAATAATTGTAAGGACAGACAAGTTAGAGATACTAATCATTGAGTACTTTATATATAGAAGGGCACAATAACCCAAACTAGATAGAGTAAACTATGACAAATCACATTAGCATAATACTAAAATATCAGTGGTACAATAAAACACGATAAAATGAGAGTAGTAAATTGTAATGATGGTGAACGTTTTCTAAATAGATGTAAGAAAGAGAATTTTTTATTAAGCAATACGGTAATATTAACCCACCAGTAACACTAAAAGAAGATTGAGTGTAAGGTGGTAGTGAATACCCCAAAGTGAGAATAAAACCCCATTAAAAAGTGATAAAAACACTGATAAAGCAGTGTTCAAGTTTATAAGTGATAAGTTATGTGTGTTAATTAATATTGTAGGCCTAAGGGACAATTCATAGTGTTAGGAAAGTTAAGAAACATAGACTATTAGTGTTAAATCACCATATAGAGAGTTTCTATAAAATTGAATTATAAAAACGATCAATAATCAGTATATGATTTAGTAAAAGATAGTAAAATAGGATAAGGTTACATAATTAATGACACAAGGTCAAATAAGTTTAGTGGTAAGGATTTTCTATTACAATCTAAAAGATAATCAATGTTTATATGTTTGTTTTCCTATGATGACACTATAAAATAATTATTACTCACTGAAGAGTATGAGTGGGCAATATGTTTCAAATAAGTATGTGTTAAATGAATAAGAATCATGTTTTAATGAATAAGGTTTATGTTCCAAATAATTACGTTTAAATGATAAGAATTATAGCTATGGGAATTATTAAAAACATTAGATGTTATGTTATATGTTATAAGGAATAAGATTTTAAAACCAACAGTAACCAGTAAACAAGAAACAAACCATACATTCAAATACAATGACACTGAAAATGAGTTATGACAGTAGACAAATTAATATAGGGTGTTTAAACTTTGTACTGTGTTGTCAGTTGTAAGCAGCCTACTAACATTGCACGGCACGCGCGGATGACGTCACGCCTTTATCAAACCTTGCAATCGGCCAGCCTAGCCGACTGCAAGCCAGTATTAGTTTAGTATATAACACGACTCCGAGCGCAACTCTCGTTAAACACTTCTCTTACAGCCGCGGCTTTTGGCTATTATTCAGCATACATTTATAACATTCAACTTTAATCGTCTACCTGCGTCCATCTGCAATGGACCACGATTTCATTCAAAATTAATCTCGGGCATTTTCGCCTCAAATGCTTCCGCACGTGCCGATCGTAACTAACAAACCAAATTATTCAATAAACGCATGTTCAATATCTCAAATACAGTCCACTTCTTTCTAACAAACAATCCAGCCTTCCTTATTAGCGTCTTTGGAACAACTCGCGATTCTTCAAGAGCTTCCAAACCGCAACATTTTTGGTCCCACCGGACCGGATTTCACATTTCAGGCCAAAAACGACATCATTTTTGGTCCAATCAGGCAGGATTTCACATTTTCAGGCCAAAACAAACTACATCATTTTTGGTCCCAACGGCACAGATTTCTCATACCTGAGTATACAGGCGACAACATTTATTTATATACATCATTTCTGGAAAAACCAATCTGAAGTTAATCACGACAGACGGGCATCATTTTCGTCCTGAGCGACACCATTATCGTGAAGCACGTCGCAGTCATCTCGACAAGATTCAGCCAAGCAGTAGACCAGAGACGACGGGACGAAACAGGACAACATTTTCGAGATTCCACAGCTTTAAATGATGGAGGGTACAACATGAGGCAACGGCTAACCGGCAGAGACAGGAGGTGTAGCAGCTCCAAACGGGATCGAAGCCAGCTTCATCACGAATGAATCGACGGCCACGTGACTATAAACTTTACCTATATTTGATTTATTTTTAATAATATTTCACCCAGTGTGTATTTTTGACATATTTATATAAACAATTAACTTATTACACAATATAAATTAATAGATGGTTGGCAGCTCATTATCAGTCAGAACTTTAAAGATAAAGCTATACTTTGTAATCATTTAGATTTATAATTTCAATAATTTAACTGCCAACGAGTTTGATTAGTTAGAGAGAGTAAGTTTATGTTCAAACCAACGATCGCTAGCCACCAAACGTATTTAAACTCATTCAAAATTAAGTTTGTGGTTCACATGCTCGATGCTCAATTGTTTCTAAATATCTTTCCATTTTTTATCTCAAACTGTAATAATGGCCGATGTAAGGGCTCTGATAAAAAAACGAGGTACAATTAAGGCCTCAATATCCCGAATAAATACCTTCGCGGATAATTTTGATGTGTTAAACAGCGATCCTCATGCGCTCAAAATAAAACTGCGTCATTTGATGGAATTATCCACCAAATATGACGAGATACAGTCACAAATCGAGGCTGAGGAAGCAGACGTTGCGTCAACAAGTGATAGAGTGCAAACGGAGGACGATCTCTGTGCTATAGAATGTAAATTGCAACACTTGTTGGAGCAATCTGAGCACTTGAACCAAAAACCAATAATTAATACTGATGGTAAACAGCCTAAAACAACCCCCATTCAATTGGAACCAATAAAATTACCACTGTTCGAGGGTAGTATTGTGGAATGGCAACATTATTACCATATTTTTATGGAACTAATTCATGTCAGAACAGACCTGACAGATATACAGAAGCTTCATTATTTGCACTCGTCATTACATGGCGAGGCGCTTAACGTAATAAAATCATTACCCATAACACATGAAAATTACGCGGTGGCTATCGATCTGTTGAGGAATAGATATGATAGTAAGCTGATTGTCTCCGCTCACCACGTGTGGAATGTGCTAGACGTACCATTAGTCCAGCAGGAATCCCAAGGTAGCATGTCGCAATTTATTGATCAAATCTCTGGAAATATAAACGCTTTAAATAATCTCAAACTGCCAGTCAACACGTTTGAAATTATTGTAGTAAATTATCTAGCCAAAAAACTTGACAGTTATACTTTGCGTTTGTGGAAAGAGAGTTTATCGGAGCATAAACTCCCTGATTTTAATAGTTTTATAAATTTTTTAAATTCACGTAGGAAACTACTGCAAAATATCGATAACGCGACTAGCCCAACGAGCAGGTTGAACAAAAGCGATAAGTCTCCTTATCGCAAGGCAGTTAAACAGATAAGCACTCCAAAGGGCGCATTCCACTCACATATTAGAAATAATTTATGCAGGCTATGTAACGGTGAACATAGACTTAACGATTGCCCACAATTTATATCGCTGTCTATCCCTGATAGAAAAAATGCGTTACTAAAAAACAAACTTTGCTTAAACTGTCTCCGTTCGGGACACGAGGGTTCAAAATGTCCCTCCAAATTTTCGTGTAAAAAATGTTCTAGGCGTCACCACACCATGATTCATGTCCCCAACAGGGACGTAACTTCTGTTAACAACCAGTGTTCACTGAAATCACAGACCAATAAATCGGTATTGTTATCTACCGCCGTCTGTATGACATACAATAAGGTCGGCAAAAAATTTCCCGTTAGGATATTACTGGATTCCGGTTCTCAAGCGAACTTTTGCACAATGGATTTCGCCCGCAGGTTGGGCCTCCAATTAGTTAAATCGCAATTGCCCATCACGGGTATAAACAACTCGCTTTCCCAGGCTGACTTCAGCACTAATGTAAGGCTACATTCACGCTATAAACCCTTCACGTTAAACGTACATTGTGCCGTATTACCCAGTATAACTAATAATTTACCGGCGGAGTCATTCAATCTTACCTCTTTAAATTTACCCAAGCGCATATTCTTGGCGGATCCTCACCTACATTGCTCATCGCAAGTCGATATATTAATCGGCGCTCAATAATTTCTACAATTAATTGAACCTGTGAAATATACGCGCGGACCACACTTTCCTATAATTCAGGAAACCAAGTTAGGATTTATTTTGGCCGGTGACTTACCATTCAACGTCGACATGACTAGAACGGTTTCTTCATTTATGGTCTGTAAGGATGATAATCAGGTTTCCTCGCAACTAAAGGAATTTTGGAAGTTGGAGGAGATCTCTAGTCGCGAAACCCGATCTGAGGACTCACCGTGTGAAAGGCATTTCGTGGAAAACACTAGCCGCAATCGCGACGGGAGATTCGTGGTAGCCCTGCCCCGCAGATCTGATAAATCTTATTTGGGAGATTCTCTCCGCGGAGCAATACGAAGATTCCAATCGTTAGAATTCAAATTCAAGCAGAACCCTACCCTTTATAAGGATTATAGTGAGTTCATGAGTGACTACTTAAGACTTGGCCACATGTCGCCGCTTAATGAATACGATCTGTCGCTTGACAGGTCAGAGATCTTTTATCTGCCCCATCACGCAGTCTTCAAAGACTCTAGCTTAACCACTAAATTGCGCGTGGTATTTGACGCATCCGCTAAAACCACCAATAATTTGTCCCTTAACGACACTTTAATGGTCGGTCCTACGATCCAGCAGGATCTGTTTTCGATAATGGTTCGGTTCCGCACCCACCGATACGTACTTATTGCGGACATTGAAAAGATGTATCGCCAGATCATTGTTAATCCTAAGGATTCAAACTTGCAACGCATTGTTTGGCGTGATGCACCGCATAAGGAATTGCGACATTACGCGTTAAGGACGGTTACATATGGCACTGCTAGTGCCTCCTTCCTTGCTACGCGTTGTCTGGCTCAAATAGCATATGAAAATAAAGCCGACTACCCTACCGCTGCTAAGGCCATAGCGAATGACTTTTACGTAGACGATCTCATAACGGGTTCGGATGATCCGAACAGCTTAGCTGAAATGAAAGGCGAGATCGAGAAGTTGTTGAGAAGGTATGGTTTTTCGTTACACAAATGGTTCTCTAACCACCATAAGATTATGACTCTTCGCGCCCAAGTAACCCGTGACTTCAGCAAGGGTCAAAACGTGCGTACCTTGGGCATACAGTGGAATGTTGAGGGGGATAACTTTTTGTACACCGTTAGGGGTGATGACAATCTAACCGTTCTCAACAAGAGAAGCGTGTTATCAATCATTGCCGGGATCTATGATCCACTAGGTCTAATTGCTCCCATCACATTTTGCTGCAAGCATTTCGTGCAGCAGTTGTGGTTGGCGGGCACTGATTGGGACGAACCCTTGTCCGGGTCACTAGCCAATCAATGGTCGGAATTATACACCCAATTAGTCTCCGACACTCATTTTGAGATTACGAGGTCGGTTAAGAGTTCGAACAGTTGCCCAGTTAGTTCATTGCAGCTGCACGGATTCGCCGACGCTTCGGTTAAAGGTTACGCGTGTTGCATTTATGTGCGGGCGGTCTATTCGAACGGCGCCATATCATCAAACTTGTTGTGTGCTAAATCTAGGGTCGCTCCGCTGAAACAGATAACACTTCCTAGACTTGAACTTTGTGCTTGTTTATTGTTGGCTCAATTAACGTCCAAGGTTTTAAATGCCGTCGATTACAATTTTGACGGATTATATCTTTATTCGGATTCGATGATAGCGTTGTACTGGATACATCAGCAATCTTCCCGCTGGAAGGTATTTGTGGCTAACCGTGTCGCAGAAATACAGCGTCTTGTTAGCAGCAGGGGAATTTGGCGTCATGTAGTATCGAATGACAACCCTGCCGACGTTTTATCGCGCGGTTGCCTCCCTCGTGGTCTGCACTGTCATGCTCAATGGTGGCATGGTCCCTCCTGGTTGGCTCGTGATGCGGCCTCATGGCCGGTCAGCGCGTTCGACATTAATACTCCCTGTACCTTTCCCGACATTGAAGAGGAACGTCGCAAGCAGGCTCAAACCTCACTAATTGTCGCGTCCTCAACACATAGTTACATTGAAAACTATTCATCTCTTACGAGGCTTATTCGCGTCTTCGCATACTGCCGTCGATTTCTTCGCAATTCTAGGCTCGCGGTGGTTGAAAGAGACATGTCCTTTTTGTCGGCTCAAGAATTGTCTGACACGCTCTTGGTTTTTGTCCGGCAATCTCAGAAGTTGCATTTTGACGTAGAGGTTAGGGAACTTGAGGCACACCGGTGCCTTCCACGCAGTAGTAAAATTCTTGCTCTCAACCCATTCCTGGATAAATCAGGCATTTTAAGAGTGGGTGGACGCTTGCAATTCTCCCCACTTAGCTACGAGAATAAACACCAAATAATTTTACACCCGCACTCTCATCTCACGAGATTAATAATTGAATACGAACACATCCGTTTGTTGCACGCTGGAGTGCAATCAACTCAAGCTTCGCTTAGGCTTAAGTATTGGATCATACACGATAAGTCCTATATCCGCTCAGTGATACATAAGTGTGTCACTTGTTTTCGTTTCCGGGCTAAAGGCGCGAATCAATTACTCGGTCAATTACCCTCTTCTAGGGTCACGCCGTCAAGGCCATTCTCACAGTCGGCCGTGGATTACGCAGGTCCGGTGTTTTTGCGCCATGGCGGGCAGCGCTCTAAGTCCACGACCAAGGCATATATCGCTCTATTTATATGCATGTGTACTAGGGCCATCCATTTAGAATTGGTGTCGGATCTTACTTCCAACGCCTTTATAGCGGCTTTAAAAAGGTTCATATCGCGCAGAGGTATTCCCGCGCAAATATTTTCGGATAATGGCACGAATTTTCGTCGTGCCAACCACACGTTGCATGATTGGTACAAATTTTTAACCTCCAAGGAAGTTGAACAATCTTCTCTGGAGTTTTGCGGTCTCCACGGCATCAAATGGTCCTTTATCCCCCCTTCAGCCCCTCATTTCGGTGGTTTGTGGGAAAGTGGTGTAAGGAGTGTTAAATTCCATTTACGTCGCGTAATTGGCGGTACGATCTTGAATTTTGAGGAATATTCTACCCTTCTTTCTCAAATTGAGGCTTGCCTTAATTCACGCCCGTTATGCGCCGTGTCCGACGATGCTAGAGACCCTGAACCCTTAACACCCGCTCATTTTTTGGTCGGTGCTCCACTGACGGCACTTCCGGAACCCGACTATACACAAGGCAATAATACTCATTTGGGCAGATGGCTTCTGCTCCAAAAATTTACGCAGACCATCTGGAAACGGTGGTCTAGGGATTATCTGCACCAGCTGCAGCAGCGCAATAAATGGCGCACCCCATTTAAAAATTTGAAGGTCGGACAACTTGTCCTCATTTTGGATGACAATTCCCCCCCTCTAGAATGGAAGCGTGGGGTAATTACCAATGTTTTTCCAGGTCAAGATTCCTTAGTACGCGTCGCAGAAGTACGCACTGCGCTAGGTATCTTACGCCGACCCATCCACAAATTATGCCCCCTTCCGGTGGCAACAAGCTAATCGTATGCGTGCCATACGAGACACACGAGGTGTGTGTGTGTGTGTGTGTGTGTGTGTGTGTGTGTGTGAGTGTGTGCGTGTCATTACATGGAACACGCCCGGGACATTCCCCGGGGCGAGCATACAAGTCAATTGTATCATAAGCATTGTAACATTGTTAAGTGTCGCTAGCTATTGCAGCAACAGTGACTATGTCTCATATGTACTATCAATTATTATGAATGTTGTGTATCGTTAATATGTTTGTGTGATTCAAATTCTGAGAACCACAAGTGTCAGTTATAGTGGCAATTATTCTATATATGTATTTTTTATCCACATGTTATGCTTTAAGAGAGATCATGTTCAGTTATGTAAAGGTTCATTTTTATCACGATTTTTTATTTGTTGTACCTTTTCTAGCACAGAAATTGTTTTGTTTTGACTTAAGCTTTGTGCTAGATTAATGATTTTTGTTTTTTACAAATTTTATGTATAAGTCTTTAAGTATATTATGTTTATTGTGTCTATGCTCTCTGGCCAGTGCGCCAATTATTGTATCGCTTACGACATGTAAGTCTAATTATTATATTGTTCAATTTAACCGTTAATGTACAAAATCGTCCCGATTTTGGCGGGCAGTATGTTTAAACTTTGTACTGTGTTGTCAGCTGTAAGCAGCCTACTAACATTGCACGGCACGCGCGGATGACGTCACGCCTTTATCAAACCTTGCAATCGGCCAGCCTAGCCGACTGCAAGCCAGTATTAGTTTAGTATATAACACGACTCCGAGCGCAACTCTCGTTAAACACTTCTCTTACAGCCGCGGCTTTTGGCTATTATTCAGCATACATTTATAACATTCAACTTTAATCGTCTACCTGCGTCCATCTGCAATGGACCACGATTTCATTCAAAATTAATCTCGGGCATTTTCGCCTCAAATGCTTCCGCACGTGCCGATCGTAACTAACAAACCAAATTATTCAATAAACGCATGTTCAATATCTCAAACACAGTCCACTTCTTTCTAACAAACAATCCAGCCTTCCTTATTAGCGTCTTTGGAACAACTCGCGATTCTTCAAGAGCTTCCAAACCGCAACATAGGGAAACAATAAAATCACACACAACTACAAGAACCGACTTAAACATTGAACAAATGAACAGAATCTTGTATTCAAACAATCAGGACCCATTACAAGGAGAATAAAATGTAATATCAGTAATTAAAGAAAAATAATCAATTGCTGTTTAAGCCTATGCAAATTCCCAACTGTCAACAACAAAAAACTTCAATTTTATAGAATTAAACACTGACATTAGGAAGACTAAACCACATAAACTATGAAATACAAATAGACAATCATGTTAAGGCAGAAATATTATGATAATAATGTAAATTAAGAAAACAGTATAATTAAATAAAATTAACAAAACTGTCAAAATGTTGATACCTAAGTGAACACTATAATATTGGATGTCAAATTAATCCTTGAGCCAAAATATGAACAGTGGTGATAATATTTACTACTAAAAAGGGAGTACTGAAGATTAATTACATTTAGAAGATCTGTAACCAATTTAAATAAAAATTCAAATACCCTAACAATACTCTTTAGCCAATTTCAGCCAATCAAAAACTTTGAGTAACCATGACAACAACCGAATATTGACTAATTTCAGTTAGGAACAATACTTTATGTAGTGACGCCAAACTGGAGAGACGCCACGCCGTGAAGGGCCCAAATTTTCATTAGAAAAACAATATAAGTGCCCACAATTTTGAGAAGGAGTAGCAGTACAACAGATGAGAGGCCATTACAACTAATTTACACCAAGGACCAGCTCGGAATTAATCCAGACGACCGGAAAATACCTGTAATTCAACGTGAAGAAGATGACAACCAATGTTTGAGCCCAAGACCAGAAGTAGGAAGAATCTACATCGGCCCATTACTTTACATGGACGACTGACAATGCCCATCATATCGACTAACGTTGAGTATTGCTGAATTTCTTTGATTATTATAAAACAAATTCTCTTTCAAAAATTCTAACCATATAATAAAACTCTCACCATCCCTGAATATATATTCTCAAGGATTGATAGAATAAAGAAATAACTTTGTAAACATTGAATGAACACATGATAACCTATGTTACACAACGACACTGTCACACTTCAACACCACAATATTTAATTTATAGCAAACCTTGTATAATTTTAATGATCACAAACTTTAAATAATATGTTCTAATTTTGTTATCTTGTTATGTAAACCTCTGTTTCGTACTTAAAAGAACCCAATTGGCACATTTATTTTGTGAAATAATAACCAGAGTCAATTGTAAACGTTGCACTGCCAACCTAGCGCTCCGCAGAGCGAGAGATTATATTGCCGAGGCTAAAATTTTATTATAACAGTTATTATTTTTATGAAGCGTTAACGATAATTAACAATCAAAAGCCTAATAAAAAAGTGCGTACTGATAACAAACTGTCCAGTATTTATTTGTAGAAAATATTATGTATGTTTTGTTTACTAGCAGTGGGTCGACATAACCAACATTAATTCAAGTTGGCAACACGTGTTCCCCCACTCACACGAGAATCAGTTACAAGCCAGACGGCGAACGATTCGAATTTTCGATAACAAATCACCATACTATACAAATAAAAACTTTTAATTGTTTTCAAGAAAAACAATTTGGCGCCTACCCGAAATTACTAAAAGTGCGAGAAGGGACAGGTAAGGCACGCAGGCTACCAGACGCTTCCGAACGACACAATTCACGTTCGATAAAATACACAAACTTCAAGCAAAAAATATTTCAATACAAACGACACACACTTACTTTGTTTTTAACAATATCCATTTCTTATTATACTTTCTTATAATTTTTATTTTTATTATTAAGCTTTTTATATGGTCTTTTTTTAATTCTTTATTGCAGTAACTCCAATTAGTCTTTTATTTATTAGCATAGCAGAGTGGCGCATCTTATAACGGCTGTATACTATCTTTTATAACTTCTGTATACTATCGCCCTTATAACCTCGGGAACCCGGTTAATTGGCGTCGGTCAATTAAACAGGCTGCCATAATATTCACAAAATGTTATATATTTAATTAAAATACAACGTAACAAAACACTTAATTGGAATCTGTGAATTAAGGAATATTAGATTCGTGTTGCCAAATTTATTCGCCCATATTTACGTCCATGACATCTCTTTATTTACATACCTGGTAATTAGCATAAAAGAAAATGAGTTACTGTCTTATTATTAAAAATCAATTAGGCTTGTGATTTGTATTGTTAAAACATACATATATATATATATACTTAACCTACTTCTCGTTTACTCTATTTCGTTCAATTGATTAGTTAACTATAAAAAAATAATAACTGCATAATGTATTCATTAATCAATTTGGTTAATCATTTATAAAACTTTGGTAATTCATACCCTCGGATCCGAGATATATCCTTTGTTTATATGAAAGTTAAACAAATTACTTTTGCTACCATTTGAAGAATGGGGTTGTTAATATTAGCATGTTGTAGTCATTAAGCTAAATACATCATATTGTTTATCACAATGTTACAATTGTAATTTAATTCGGCCAGTCTTTGTATTATTATATTAATTTTATCTTGGTGTCCATTGTGTTTCATATTTTTATTAAGTAATTTCTGAACTACAGAAGTTTGACTTCTGTGTCACCTGTATGTAGCATACTAGTAAAAAGGGGTGGGTTTGATGTTCATTTAGCGAAGAACGAATATTTCTTATTAGAGAATAATTATTTTAGGACTATCGCAGAGTTATGTGATATTCCAATTATAGATATAAAGGTGAGAGATTTTTTAGAACTGTACGAATATATCAAATCTTGGATATCAAATAAAATTAATTTTAAAAATACGGTATGATGATATTATATCTATTTATTCACCTAACAATACAGGTGATACATATAAATCGATGTGCATCTTTCACAGGAAATCAATCTCTAGAAATATTGATATGAATGGTTGTAAATGTAAGAAGATATTTGATTGTAAAAACAATTAGAAAAAAGATGATTTTATATGTATATATTAATGTGAGTGTCATATACACTGATTGTTAAATCTGCTTAATGTAAAAAATGTGAGGAAAATATAACTAAAAAATAAAATGTATAATTTCAATATAGTAGTACTTATTTTTTTCCCCCTACGCAACTATTTATGAGCGAGAGAGGTTGGGTATAAATAAAAAAAATAGAAATTTTTTTAATTAACTTTATTTATACATAAATACAATTTATTTAGTGAAACTTTTTAATAATTCCACTAGTTTATAAATTAATCTGTTACTTATACAATTTATTCCAAATAGATTTAAATTATATTTTCCAGTTTGTTCAACATTTTTAAATTCATTATATTTGTACACATAACCATCTTTAAAGAAGTAAATAAATCCATCAATGAATCTAAATACGGAATCAATATTTTTTGGAACACCAGGAAAGTCGTCGTATGTATATCCTTCTTTTTTAACTGAGAAAGAACATTCATCCAGTTCAATATAATATTCATCAGTATAAAATATAAAAGTACGTCCTGTATATGTGTTAACAGCTCCATTTATTTTGGTTGTCGAATCAAAACCAATACTAGTTGTTGAAACAAGAAATTTATTAACTAAACGTAATGATTTTATATCAAACATATAAATATTATTATCAACAAATATTACAACCTCTCCCGACGGTCTCTGGTACATCGCCGATATGCTAGCAAAATTCGGCGGTAGAAACGTTAACCATTTTGTAATATTTTGAGATTTTCCATAGGATTTTTCTTTAATATTAAACATCCAAAATAGTTTATTCTGTAAAATATATAGATGATTGTTGATTACTAGATATAAATGGGATCCATTAACTTTGCAAATATCAAATTGTGAATCTGTCTCTGTTTTTTTATGAAGCGGTAGTTTTACAGTTTTAGAAGACGTTGTAGCTTTCGTAGTTGGAGTAACTGATGGAACCGGTGAGGGTGGAGGTAATGGTGGTGGTAATCCGTATAAGCGTTGTATACCCTGTACATCATCCTTTCCTAAATCAACATTTTGACCATTTTGTCGTTTAATATATAGAAGTTATTGCATCATTTTATTTTTTGGAGAGGGAGAAAAATATTTGTAAATTTTCGGTTTTAATATTTACTCAATTCTGTTGTTATGTAATGTCTAATAGTTGTTAAAAATAATAATTGAATAAATCATGCTTTGAAATTTTTTTAATTGTATTACATCTGTAATTTGAATCTAAATTATTGTATGAATCTTTCAATATATTAAATTCCAAATTTAAATACTCTAAATTTAGATTGAATAATTTTTGATTAAAATTTGTAGATATAGGAAATGAAATGAATACATTTACATTTTCTTTAATTTTATTAACAAAACCATAAAATTTTACTTTTATAAGAGATTTTAGATATTCCATCCATTCGGTATGACCCACATCATCTTTCATGTTAAACATTTTTTTTAATTTTAATCGCATGATGTATTCAACTAAGGCCAGTGTATGTAGTGAAGTGTGTTTATATTGTTTCGTATGTTTTAGGGTTAGACGGTGGTATTTGTTACAAAATTGTTTTAAAATATTATAATGCGTTGTACAATATTTATATTTTGTGTATTTATAGCACTGCTTCCCTGTAATTAAACAAACCACATCACAACGGCCTGCTTCAACCCACATTTTTTTACCAAACCAACACCGTTTTTTATTTGTTCCTCTTGAAAACCTATTGAATTTTTTATTTCCATATCTTCTATTTACAGACATCTGAAAAAACTAACCAAACAGGAAGAAAAAAAAAATAATAAAACAATAGAAATTTACGAAATTAGGTTTTTATTAGTTATAATAATTTTTACAATACATTTATCTTTTGTTATAATTTAACTTCAGTTTTTACTATTATATTTTTATCTACAATATTTTTACTTTTTTTTAATAATATCTCGATTTTTTTTATTAGAGATAGAACATTCGAGCTTAGTTACAGTTACAGCTTCTATACCGATACTTATACCAACCAAATCGTTTTTACAATGTATTAACATTGTAATTTATAACATTGTATATATATATATAATTATAAATGTATAACATTTATCTTTTGTTAAACAAAATATAACATTCAACATATTTCAGTTTTACTACAATATTTCACTAGAAATTTTTATTAGATAGAACATTCGAGCTTAGTTACTAACGGACAGAGGAAATGATAGTTATTACAGTTACAGCTACTATGCCAATACGTAATTATAAATTCAAGAAATATTTGCACATTTCTTTTAGCATAATATTCTATATTATGTGGAAATGTACAATCATCAAGATTATCTTTCAGTTTTTCTTTAACTCAACCAAATTACTACCACCCAAATCATCAATATTTATAATTTTCATACACCCCGGTCGACTAAAAATGTTGAGAAATTTTTTCTTTTCACTACCTTTCACATAGATAGTGTTACACTGTTGAGATAATTCAAAATATATTTCGTATAATTTATTATATTGTTCGAGACCGTCAAACCACGAAAAATCATGAATGTTTGTTTTCACCCAAAGCGCTTGTTTTTGCTGATCTCGTGACAACTGTTCAAAATTAAAGGGTGGTAATAACAAATAGTGATTTACATTAAATTTTCTTTTTGGATATAATACATTAAAACATTTATTACATAAATCAAATTTCCGTTTCTTTTCTTCTGTCTCATAGTACACAGGTTTGTCTATTATATTAAACTCTTTTTTGCATATAGTACAATTTTTATCGATTTTCAGCATTAACAATCTGGCTTCGTCATCTCCAAATATTTCGGAGTAATACGATACATTTCTTAATTTTTTTTTTAATAATTCATCATAATTAAATTTAATAAAAGATATTTCTTTTATAATATATTGGTGTTTTGCTTCCTTAAACCACTGTACATGTAGTACTGCTCTGTCCATTATTTGATCTAAAGAAAAAAGAAAATAAAAAATATATATTAATTACCGGTCGACCCAAAACCTCTATTTCCACGCTCATTAAAATATACCGAAATATATGTTTCTAATTCAACAACATCTTTTGGTTCAACATATCTTCCAATTATTATTTGTTCGATTTTATCCTCTCTATGTACGTAATATGGTCGAGGACTATTATTTACTAATATAACCCCAATATTCCCCATATAATCTCTATCAATTACACTACCAGCTACATCTATAGAGCTATTTAATGCTAAGCCTGAACGTGATGCTATCCTACCATAACACCCAACAGGTTTTAATATTTGTAAGTTGGGTGCGATCAGTTCTCTAGAAAATGGTAATAAACAAGTATATCTAGGGCTTCTGAGGTCTAATCCAGCCGACTGTGAAGTGCTTCTAATTGGTGCAAAAGCGAAAGGAGATAGACGTGCCAAGCTGATGGTTTCCATTTTTTTCTAAAAAAAAAAACAATATAAGTTTTAATAGATTTAATTTTTTTTTCTAAAAATTAATAGGGTCTGTTTCTATATATTTTTTTAATTTCTTTTTTCACACCCGGTGTTGAGGCGATGTTTTTCCCCGCTTCATGCAATATTTTATTTAAAATTTTGAGATTATCATCATCAGATGATTTAATCAGAAA
The DNA here is from genome assembly GCA_034769895.1 of Magicicada septendecula. Taxonomy (NCBI): domain Eukaryota; kingdom Metazoa; phylum Arthropoda; class Insecta; order Hemiptera; family Cicadidae; genus Magicicada; species Magicicada septendecula. The sequence goes on from CM068368.1 coordinate 286,841,678, forward strand.
AACCGCTTTTTGTCCAATTTTTTTCCAATGGTCATTTTTTGGAATACCTTTTAAATCACGAGTATCAGTGAGTTAAATTTTTACTAAATGACTATCCCACTCACTGGGTGTGGTGAGAATTTTCTGTTTATCGTTCGAAAAAAAATTTGAATTACTTGAGGTATCGCTTTTTTCTTTTTTTTCTTACTATCTTCAGTAATTGAATCAAAAATCTTACTGAATTCATCATCAGAATCATTATTATCACTATCCTTGTCCTCACTTTTTTCAGTTACGTTATCAATAGTAGTAGGTAAAACGCTTAGAATTTTTAATTTAAAAACTAATACGATATTTTTTTATAAGATTTTATACTAAAATCTTCAGAGAGTGATTTAATATGGTTCATAAGTTCGTCCAAACTAAATATGTATTTTTGTAATTGTATCATTTTTAGTTGAGAATTTATTTCTCATGATAGTTCATTTTTATAGGAATTAATAATTGAATTTAATTGTTTATATAATTTAAAAATAGCTAAATCAGTATTCTCAATGAATAATTCTGTTATTTTTTAAAAATAAATCCTTCCACAAGCCAAATGTAGTTATTCTAGAAAAGTAAAATATTTTGATTATCTCTTCAATTGAGTAAACTTCTGGCATTTGATCGGCTACTGGCGTTACTTCATACATGATTTATTTAATAAAAATAGATCTAAAAAAGAAAAAATATATTATTAATGAATTATTATTAGAGTTATACTAATAAAGCGAATTAATATAAAAAATATTTTCCTGTAGAGTAGCGATTTACAAACTTAGAAGCTGTAACTGCAAAGCTGATTGAAGCAAGAGAGATCGGTATTGGGTTGTGTGTCGAATCATTGAAACTCAGGGGTTTATATAGTTCAGAAGAGTAACGTTGGGAAACAGGATAAATCTTGCTTTAATCAACAACACGTGATTCAAGGTAGTTGAGTAATTGCCATACTTGAATGAAAGACGGAAAAGTGTTCAAGGCGAATATGTAATCCGTGTTTGTGCAACCAGTATGATAATGGTACATACATCATCGATATAAATATATAATCAATGTTTATGGATCCAGGATATATTTGAGATAACCACTAATAACGTGATTGCTAAAGACAAACCTTCGTCATCTATATAAATAAGAGTATGTAACGTGTTTTTTTTTCTCAATCGCTTTTATATCTATATCTAGTATAAACCCAACCGGGGAATCGTTCGAAACATTACTCTGTTCTTAGATACCAGTTTAGACATTTATTTCACTTATGGATAAGAATTTACCTTTTAAAAAACGGATCTACGTTAGAGAAGACAGCTATAACACGGAGTTAGCAAATTCGCCAGAAGCGTTACATCATGATTTGGAGAATAATACAGCTGAACCATCCACTTCAAACGAAACACAACAGATAGGGTATTTGTCATCATCATCATATACTGATCTAACCGATTCTTCTGATGAAATGGGGGATGAACCCGCTCCGGGCATGACGTACAAGAGGAAAGCCAACCGCTTACAAAATTAGCAAGCCGAGGATGATTTTATTCAAATTGAAAATGCTTTTAGAGGTAATCTAAAAACTTTTTATTATAAGAACCACAACAAAAATAGTAAAGATATATGTCTATTATTAATTCATATAAAAACAAAATTAGAAAATATTTTAAACACCCTACTTACCGAATTTGGACCTATAAAATTTAATATAGTTGTTGAATGCAATTATATAAAACATGTTATAAATAAAAAACAAGATAGAGCGTTTAAAACTAAAAACACTGAATTATTTCTAGAGTCTGATGTGAGTAAAATATTAGATAATTCAATAAAAAACATTTGTTATGAAGAACAAACATATGAAAGTCATAAATCTGGATGGGCTCTTCACAATGTAGATGGAATATTATTACGTATAAACAAATATCGACTTTGGAAGGTTCGTCATATATTCCTCTTCCAAATTTTTTAATTTCAAGAAATTGTATTATTAATCCAAAAAATGTGAAGGATGAAAAATGTTTTAAATGGGCAATACTATGTCGTTATGTAAGTGGTTTACATGTTGAACGTATAAATTATAGATATAATGATTTGGAGACAAAGTTTGATTTTTCTAAAATTTCATTTCCTACTCTATTAAAGAAATTAAAATTTTTCAAAAAAAAATAATAATGTTTCTATAAACGTTTACGCTATAGATGAGGAAAAAATATTTATCCAATTAAAGTTTATGATAAAGAAAAAAACAATCATTTTGATTTGTTATTATTATATGATGGAAATACAGGAAAACAACATTATTGTTATATTAAAAACTTTAATGTTTTAGTTAGAAAACAATAAACAAAACATCATGGAAAATTTGAAATTTGTAAACGATGTTTTATGCATTTTTATAATATTTCAAAATTAAAGTCGCATAAAAAATACTGTGGTAAATTTCAACCAACACGTGTAGTAATGCCTGAATATACTGCTTTAAAATTCAAAAATTATCAATTTAGTTTCCGTATCCCAATTGTAGCTTACACTGACTTCGAGTGTATTCTGAAAACTATTAGTGGGTGTTTACCAAAATCAACAAAATCTTTTACAGTAGCTAATGAGTTACACATTCCTATGAGTTTTTGTATTTATTTTCTTATTGATGAGGAAATCCCCTATAGTATACGATGTCAGTTACCAAAAGTACCTTATATATATCGGGATAAAAATGCTGCAAAAGAATTTGTGAAGTATCTTGTTAAAGTCGTTAATACCCTAGGAAAGCTTACTAAGGAGATAAAACCATTGAAGATGACTGATAGTGATAAATATAAATTTCGCACAACCACTCACTTGTCGGGTAGATATCATGCAGCACTATGTAATAATTGTAATTTAAAGAGAAGAAAACAGTGTTTTATTCCAGTTTTTATTCATGTAAATTCTAATTATGATTCTCATTTTATTATACGACAATTAGGATATGATAGTAAACAAATCTATGTAATTCCAAATTCGTCTGAAAAATACATTTCTTTTTCTAAAAAAACACAAAGTGGGATAACAATTAGATTTGTTGATACATGTCGTTTTCTAAATTTCTCCTTAGCGGATTTATGTAGTTTTCTTCCAGAAGATTGTTTTATTAATTCAAGAAAATTTTTCTCATTAAACGATATCAATTTAGTTACAAAAAAAGGTGTATATCCATATGAATATACGGATTCTTGGAAAAAATTAGAAGAAAAACAGCTACCACCAAAAAAAGAGTTTTTAGTAAATTAAACAATGATGACATATCTGACGAAAAATATCAACACGCGGTAGAAGTATGGAATCATTTTCAAATAAATACGCTTGATAAATATAGCGATTTATATTTAAAAACTGATGTTTTAATATTATGTGATGTTTTTGAAAATTTTCGCAAATTCTGCTTATCAATATATAATCTAGACTGTGCTCATTACCTAACTGCACCAGGTTTTGCATTTGATGCTATGTTATCCTGTACTAAAATAGAATTGGAATTATTATCCGATTATGATAAATATTTAATGATTGAAAAAGGGATAAGAGGAGGGATTAGTATCTGTATTAAAAGACATGCGGTTGCGAATAATAAGTATATTGACAACACTTATAATATTAATCTTCCCAACACTTATTTAGCTTTTAGTACGTAGGCTTTCACGGCCGGTGTCACTATAATTAATTAAAACTTCCGGGCTGAAAGGCCGTGGTCGAATGCTTGATGTAAAATCGCTAGACGTTTCGGCCACACCACCGGTGGCCATCTTCAGTAGCAATGAATGTTCGTAATAGATGGTATGCCGAACAATTCGCCCAGTGAAATGGGAACAAGCAACAGTGAGAGACGGCAACGCTGTTTCTATTTATAACTTTTTGGCCGCTTTAGGTGTATAACGCGAACCAATCAGAAGCCAGCTCATCATTCTCCACTCTGATTGGCCGTGGAAAATAAACCATGCCAGACACTATTTAAAGAGATGCTTTAAGGCCGGGGTGAAAGCATGTTTTTTATTTTCCATTACTTTATCGTTACAAACTATTTTATCGAAGTTACGAATTCGCAACCTTTTCCTCTGACGCACAAACTCCATTAATAAAGATTTCAGTTTTTTGTTAAGCTTTATATTACAGTACTTTTATCAACCAAAAATTTTATCAACCTATCATAAGATTTGTCATAACCTTTCCATCGCACAAGTAATTTATCTCCTTTACGTCTCAATACTTTTTCAATCAAATATACATCTCCAAATTTTGTTTTACTAATTTCCTGTTCATAGAAACCACCGGATAAAATATTACCTTTATCATATTTCAATATATATGTTTTTGGGTTAGTAGCTTTAATTTTTCAAACAGTAAAAAGTTTGTTAGTCCAATTAGGTAAGTACCCCTTAGTGAACGTTTTCTTGTATTTACTGATTCTTACTCTAGCACCAACTTTAGATTTTAAATGTTTTAACTTTCGATTTTGTATTAATTTTGAATGTATCTTGTTTAATATGATTTTTTCATTACTCATATTTACGTCAATCGGTTTCATTCCAATAGTTCTATGAGGTGTATTATTATACAATTTAATCAAAGCCGGTAATATGTTCACCCATACATAAATCCCCAATTCTGTCATTTTTCTCCACATTAAAATTTTTAATGTACGATTAAAACATTCAACAATCGACGCTTTCTTTTCCGAAAAAGTTGAATAATGATTTATATTGTAATTCTGTAGTAACTTTTTCACTGATGAATTAAACCATTCTTTACCTTGATCCGTTTGAAAATGTTTCATTTTATTAGATTTCAATAATAGTAAGAGCTATTACGATTTCAGATGCTGTTTTTTTTTTCAGAGGAACAGCGAACGCGATTTTTGAAAAACAATTAATCATAGTTAGTATATATTTTAAACCCTTATTAAACTTTGCAAACGGAATCATTTCTTCAAGGTCGGCTTGTTATAAATCATTAATACCTTTCAACTCAACATAACGAGTTTTAAAATTTCTACAAACCGGCTTATGTAATTCATAAGCGATATGTTTTCTTATATCTGTCATCCTCTAATGCATATAATGAAATAAAAGAAAAAAGAAAAATAAGGTATATTAAAGGAAAAAAACACCTGACTCATCTGAAATATTGTATTTTAATCAATATACAAAAAATACATTGTTACATTGCTTTAATTATAGCACATATCTCATCAGAATAAGGATTTGTTATGATCACATCATAGCAGTTCTTCAGTTTATCCTTCAATCTCTCCAAACTGATAGCACATGGTGAAATAATTCTAATTGTTGAATGAATGCTGCTGGTTATTATTTGAGCATCATAAAATTCTACTGCAAGCATGAAACAAAGATCTGTATAAGTTAGTTGCTCACTAAATGTTGGTTCATAATGTAAACACCAATCACGACTGCTGAAGTCTATTATAAATATACAGTTAAGACTGATGTTATCCTGACAAAGCTTGTAGACAAACTGACTAATGAAAAAATATTATTGAAAATAAGCTTTTTTAATCGATTAGAATTTCTTAACTGAGGTGGGAGGACTAATTAGTAATTGACGTGAATATCCTACTAATCTTTCGCATAATTGTCGAAGAGTAAATTTTACATCTGGACGCATAAAAATAATTGTCCTTTCAATGTTATTTATTAGAATAATGTCGACATCAGGAAATCTGGTTACCACTGTTTTACAGATTTCCTCAAAACAATAATAACTATTTAAATAAGATAGACACCATTGAGTTGCGGAGGTATTATCATCACAACTGATTGAATTCATTCTGATTTTTTAAAATAGAGTAAAAAACTAATGATATTAAATGAATAGAATACCTACAAGACCGGAATAAGGATTAAGCGGTGCATAGTAGTCAACACTTTCATGAGTCTCTGGCTCTTCATAAAAATCACATCGGTTGGTGTGAATACATTCGGTATTCAACAAACGATTAGTTGTTCTCCAAATGGATAGATTAGCCTCTTCTAGTTGAGTACAGAGAGTACACTGAGAAAGATGTAACTGCCACAATTCATATTCCTTATCTTTGTTTTTATTGTTGTTGAGAGTAGACTTTAAACACCAATTTGACTCGTTTTCTCGTTTAACACCAGCACTATAACAATATATACAATAATACTCTTCTATTTTGTTTATGATATCGACCGAGCCGACAATAACATAAATTGAAATGAAAAACACCGGATATCTGTATTTCATATAAATTATTCACTATATTTTTATTTCTATGACTTAAACGTTTTTTGAGTTCGAAAAAGTAGCGATCAGCACACATTGTTACGATAGAACGAATATATATACAATCATCGTACTTAAGTAGTGGATATTTTCAAGGTAAATCGTGTGGTAAAAGCGGATGTTACTAGGAAAAGTATAATATCTAATCGATAACATGTGCATTCAAGGTAATCATGTCAATTTCCAAGTATGCGGAAAGTGTGCTTCAAGGTAAATCACTATGATGAAACGGTATATGTTGCAACAACCATGCAAGAAATAAAATCATGCTACGATCACGTGGACAACGCGTGCGATGACGTATACGTCACTCGACGAATACATTACGTTTACGATGCGATGACGTATACGATACTTGACGTGTATGTTGTTATGTTGAACCGATGAGATGTCAGGGGATGATGACCCCCCGGTGACGTATGTTTGTTTAGAAGGGGACGATGACCTGATGACGTATGTTTGTTTTGATAATATTGTGGGGGTGAATTACCTAACGTTACTTACGTGGGGGGAGGGGATGACCTTGTCCCGGCGTTCCCAATTATATACTACTGATCACGTCAACACAGACATGAAATACGACACGTTTAAGAACGTCTGAGTCGAAGCGTGGAAAGATCGTTACGGCTTTCTCGTCGTGGACAAGGATTCTTCTATCGACACCGGCAGGTACAGAGCCGGTTTCGATCGTTTCATAGTAGTCGCGCCTAACGATTAGAAAACAGTTGTGGACTGTTCGCACATAACAGCTGTTCACCAAAAAAGTCGTTGATTGTTCAGGTAAATACACGTGTCCCGGAAAAATTAAAGAAGTTGTAGCCTGCTCGCATAAGTGCACGTAACAACTGTTCACTGTTAACTAAAACAGCCGTCGACCGTTCAGGTAAATACAAGTGTCCCGGAAAAATAAAAAACAATTGTAGACTGTTCGCATAAATGCACGTAACAGCTGTACACTGTTAACTAAATCAGTCGTCGAGCGTTCGGGTAAATACATGCGTCCGGGAAAAATAAAAACAGTTGTAGACTGTTCGCAATTGGACGTAACAGCTCTTCACCGTTAACTAAAACAGTCGTCGATCGTTCGAGTAAATACAGATGTCTCGGAGTCACTGACGTTAGTCGGCGTACTGCCGTTTATCAAGACGGACGAAAAGAAGAAACAACTAGCCCGTGATATCGACACGATCAGCGATGACATACGGAAGAAATACCGTGCGTTAAAACATGGGATCCGTGAAGAGGAAGAAACGTTAACCAAAAGTTACAAACCGATTCTCGAACCGTTACAAACTATTTCGCAAGCGTTGGTCGAAAAAAAACGTAAAACAACAAATGAAAAGCCTACGAGAAAGAAAAAGATGAAACGTGGTGAGGAGGAGGATCTGATGGGTTCAAGTAATATCGATGTAGGAAAACCGCTCCGTCCGTCACCGCAACAGCAGTTGACACCACGTTTCCTGAAAACTTCTGTGATAGGTGAAACATCGGACGACGACGACGACGACGACGAGGGGGATCCTGTCTCAATATCGAAAAAATGTTAGACACACCGGAAGGAAGGCGAGAAGCGCGTAGATATTTTCAGGACAAATACGACAGTGAATCGTTAGCGAATAAGTACATGCGTATGATCGTGTCGGCCGAACGCGATCGTTTGATGGATTATACGTACGGCGTAAGACACGAAAGCGGAAAATGGATGATCGGTGATTCACCGTTGGAAATCGAAACAGACGCTACAATCTTTATCAACGGAAAACGATACAAAGGTACACCGGGTCTATACGAACTCATGTTCATGAAGCACCCTAGAGAGAACTTTTACAACGAGATGGATCTGAAGGCGTACAAAGATATACTACGTGCTACCAACGCGCACAAGCATCATTATTTTGTGAACGCGCAGGTAAACACAAACAGAGGTGTAAAGTATAAACAGATAATATCACGGTTGTTCCCACCGAAACGTACGGGACACGGAAATAACAATAATGACAGAACGTATATGGTGGCGTCGAGAAAAAAAGATAAAATCGATTACGTGCACTGGGACGATCCGAACGAACTGGTGGACAGATTGCGACTGTTGATAGCATCACAACGCGCTGGAAACGGTGGACACACGAACGAAATCGTTTCCATAGTGGAAGAACTACGTGAAGCCGACATCATCGTATAAAATATCGTGCACAGCGGTCGACGCGCTTCATTCGCGAGATGAGCGTTGACAAGTTTGGCAGACACCAGAGCGCCGTCAGAGCGCGAAGAGAGAAGCAAGCAGTCTGCGGGAGGATATCGGTATCGCGATGACCGAGGACGGACACTTCGACGTAGCGGGGAAAAAGTACACAACTTGTGCGAACCGCACGACGGTAACGATGCTGTTCGTGTGAGACGATTCGACGCAAGGTTCCGCGAGAATAGACGTGAAAGGTCGTAAGCTCGTCAACGTCGGGGCTCCCGTCGATCTCACGGACGCTGTCAACAAGCAGTACGTAGACTACACGTGCGTGCGTTTCACGACGGTATCGAACAAGAAAACGGTACCGTCATCGACGAGCGGGACCATCGCATACAGTCTCTGAGGGATCCGATTCGCGCGAGAGACGCTGCGACCAAAGTATACGTGGACGCGAAGATCATACCGAAGGATAGGAACTCTAACCTAATGGTCGGCAACGTTCGGATAACACAGTTAGCGCCGCCCGTCAACAACAAGGACGCGGTGAGCTTGGAATTTTTGAATCGACACACGATTACCGCGGTAAACGACGCTTATTTCAACGCGCAAGGAAAGACTATTCTGAATGTCGGCGACGGCGGCGCACGAGCCATGGACGCAGTGAACGCGCGTCAATTGGAGGACGCGAAGAGGGAAACGTACAAACTCGCAAAAGTGTTCCAACACCGTTGGGAGAAAGTGGTATCGTATATCTATAAATTGCATACGCAAGCAGCGCGTACTTCACTCGGTGCCGAAGAGGCAGAGTTACTACTTACGAGCAAGACGGAGACGAACGACTTGATTAGTGATTGGACAAATCTGTCGACAAAAAGGACGAGCACGATTGGAGATCCCTTTGTCGACAGCAGTCGAAACAGTAGACATGTATGAACTACGTAATCGTGTTGATAAAAAAAGGGTGCGTGGTCTCATCGGAGAAATAGTTAAAAGCGCCGTACCATTCGTCACGAAGTCAGTACCTACACTGATCAATCGAGCGGTGGACGTATTACCGGTGGAACTACATTCGCCCGGCTACAGGTTCTGTGGACCCTGAACGAAACTAGAGGAGAGATTGGCTCGCGGCGATCGAGGAATCAACGAGTTGGACGAAGCCTGTCGTGAACACGATATCGCTTACGCCAAGTACAATGACAACGAACGAAGACGGGTAGCGGATCGTGTGCTAGCCGGCAAGGCGTGGGAACGAGTGAAAGCTTTGAATTCGGGCATCAGCGAAAGAGCGTACGCGGCGGCCATAGCGGCAGCGATGAAGGCGAAATCGGCGTTAGGCAGCGGGCTATGCTGCGGTGGTAGTGTGCGTAAACGTCGACGTCGCACGATAATCAGGAAGAGGAGGAGGAGGACGACGGGGACAGGACATCGAAGACGGACCATTGGTAAAAAGGCTTCAGGACTCTACCTTCGACCGTACCGAATAACTAATTAAAATACCCGTGCACCCGTTGTCCGATCGAGATCTGTACGAGTACAAGAAACGATTGCGTGTACCTTATTTCAGAGGTGTGTACATGCGCGACGCACTTCCTCGTACATCACCGTGGGAGAACGAAAGCGCGATCGTGAATCTGGACGACGCTACCGGACCGGGCACGCACTGGGTATGCTACAAGAAGCGAGGCGACAGAGTCACGTACTTTGACGGATTCGGCAAACTGCGGCCTCCTGTGGAGCTAATACGGTACTTTGGATCGAACGTGACCGACGTTCGTTACAATTACGCGCGGAAACAGCCGCCGGACACGGTCGTCTGCGGACATTTATGTTTGGAGTTTTTGACATCGAACGATCAGTAAACGACAAGATGTCTTCGCTTACGGTTACCGCCACGGGTACGGATCCGTGCGCACTGGTTTGTGGCTTTTTTCCACCACTCGAACTGACGGACGGCGAATGGTACGCGGGACTGCTGGACTTTACCACATACAACTCTATACCGAACGTGGAAAGCGGAAGAAACAATGCCTTTCCCGTACTAAAGGGACCACGTAAAACGTTAGACCTTGTCGAAATACCGACCGGTGTGTACGAAATCAGCGATATCGAAACGTACCTGAAGAAAGAACTATCAGACCAAAAATTTTCTCTACGACCCAACAACAACACATTGAAATGTTCATACGAGATCGATATCGGGCGTACGGAACACACGATCGGTAACATGTTGGGTTTTTCCAAGAACCGCAGGTTAGAGGCGTATATGTTACACACGTCAGACGCGCCCGTAAACATTAACAAAGTGAACGTTTTGGAGATAAGGTGTAACGCTGTACAAGGTTCGTACAAGGCGGGACGAAACGAGCATATACTGCACTCGTTCTATCCAACGGTCGAGCCAGGATTCAAGATAGTCGAAACGCCCAGAAACGTCATTTATTTTCCACTTAACGTACTACACTTGCGTAACGTTACAGTGTCCGTACACGATCAGGACGGCGATATCGTGAATTTTCAAGACGAAGTCATCACCGCGCGTATACATTTGAAACGTGTGTAGTAATCATGGGATTTTATTTCACCGATACCCCGGTGATGAAGAGCGGCGGCGGCTCGCACCACAAGATAAAAGAGCACGACACTTTCGGAAAAGGTATCAGTAGACGTTCGACATTGACACGGTTAACAGCAACTAACCGACGCTACCTGATTTCACTAGGATTCAAACTCAAGAAAAACAAGTAACATGGCGGACAGCGCTATCGTCTTATCGGTCGAACGCCGACCATTTTTTGAAGACAACATCACACATTACGAATATCATCCTCATGCACCGTACGCGTCGGCGTCGCGATACGGAAATAACGATGAGATAGGCATACCTATCCTGCAACAGGAAGTCTTCACTTTACCGATGGAAAGTTTCCTGTACGTTGAAGGCAAGTTGAGCAAAGTTGGCAGCACCGATACCGTGAACGTGAAAATGGTCAACGACGCGATCGCGTTTCTCTTCGAAGAAATCCGTTACGAACTGGCAGGTGTGGAAGTGGATCGTACCAAGAGCGTCGGCATCACGTCCACTATTAAAACCGTGCTATCTGCCGGCAAGCAGGACGTTGTTTCGATGCAAAACGCCGGTTGGGTTGCTCCCGCAGCTAACGAGCTAACACCGACCGGTAAAAACGGTGAATTCAACTTTTGCATACCGTTGAGGATGCTGATGGGATTCGCTGAGGATTTCACGCACATTATATTAAACATGAAACAGGAACTGATACTGTTGCGCACTTCCACCGACCTCTATTTCTAGAGTCTGATGTGAGTAATATATTAGATAATTCAATAAAAAAAACTTTGTTATGAAGAACAAACATATGAGAGTCGTAAATCTGGATGGGCTCTTCACAATGTAGATGGAATATTGTTACGTGTAAATAAATATCGACCTTTGAAAGGTTCGTCATATATTGCTCTTCCAAATTTTTTAATTTCAAGAAATTGTATTATTAATCCAAAAAATGTAAAGGATGAAAAATGTTTTAAATGGGCAATACTATGTCGTTATGTAAGTGGTTTACATGTTGAACGTATAAATTATAGATATAATGATTTGGAGAAAATTTCATTTCCTACACCTAGTAAAGAAATTAGAATTTTTGAAAAAAATAATAATGTTTCTATAAACGTTTATGCTATAGATGAGGAAAAAAAATATTTATCCAATTAAAGTTTATGATAAAGAAAAAACAATCATTTTGATTTGTTATTATTATATGATGTAAATACAGGAAAACAACATAATTGTTATATTAAAAACTTTAATGTTTTAGTTAGAAACATCATGGAAAAATTGAAATTTGTAAACGATGTTTTATGCATTTTTATAATATTTCAAAATTAAAGTCGCATAAAAAATACTGTGGTAAATTTCAACCAACACGTGTAGTAAAGCCCGAATATACTGTTTTAAAATTCAAAAATTATCAATTTAGTTTCCATATCCCAATTGTAGCTTACGCTGACTTCGATTGTATTCTGTAACCTATTAGTGGGTGTTTATCAAAATCAACAAAATCTTTTACAGTAGCTAATGAGTTACACATTCCTATGAGTGTTTGTATTTATTTTCTTATTGATGAGGAAAGCCCCTATAGTATACGATGTCAGTTACCAAAAGTACCTTATATATATCGGGGTAAAAATGCTGCAAAAGAATTTATGAAGTATCTTGTTAAAGTCGTTAATACCATAGGAAAGCTTACTGAGGAGATAAAACCATTGAAGATGACTGATAGTGATAAATATAAATTTCGCACAACCACTCACTTGTCGGGTAGATATCGTGCAGCACTGTGTAATAATTGTAATTTAAAGAGAAGAAAACAGTGTTTTATTCCAGTTTTTATTCATGTAAATTCTAATTATGATTCTCATTTTATTATACGTCAATTAGGATATGATAGTAAACAAATCTATGTAATTCCAAATTCGTCTGAAAAATACATTTATTTTTAAAAAAACACAAAGTGGGATAACAATTAGATTTGTTGATACATATCGTTTTCTAAATTTCTCCTTAGCGGATTTATGTAGTTTTCTTCCAGAAGATTGTTTTATTCATTCAAGAAAATTTTTCTCATTAAACAATATTAATTTAGTTACAAAAAAAGGTGTATATCCATATGAATATACGGATTCTTGGAAAAAATTAGAAGAAAAACAGCTACCAACAAAAAAAGAGTTTTTAGTAAATTAAACAATGATGACATATCTGACGAAAAATATCAACACGCGGTAGAAGTATGGAATCATTTTCAAATAAATACGCTTGATAAATATAGCGATTTATATTTAAAAACTGATGTTTTAATATTATGTGATGTTTTTGCAAATTTTCGCAAACTCTGCTTATCAATATATAATCTAGACTGTGCTCATTACCTAACTGCACCAGGTTTTGCATTTGATGCTATGTTATCCTGTACTAAAATAGAATTGGAATTATTATCCGATTATGATAAATATTTAATGATTGAAAAAGGGATAAGAGGAGGGATTAGTATCTGTATTAAAAGACATGCGGTTGCGAATAATAAGTATATTGACAACACTTATAATATTAATCTTCCCAACACTTATTTAGCTTTTAGTACGTAGGCTTTCACGGCCGGTGTCACTATAATTAATTAAAACTTCCGGGCTGAAAGGCCGTGGTCAAATGCTTGATGTAAAATCGCTAGACGTTTCGGCCGCACCACCGGTGGCCATCTTCAGTAGCAATGAATGTTCGTAATAGATGGTATGCCGAACAATTCGCCCAGTGAAATGGGAACAAGCAACCGTGAGAGACGGCAACGCTGTTTCTATTTATAACTTTTTGGCCGCTTTAGGTGTATAACGCGAACCAATCAGAAGCCAGCTCATCATTCTCCACTCTGATTGGCCGTGGAAAATAAACCATGCCAGACACTATTTAAGGAGATGCTTTAAGGCCGGGGTGAAAGCATGTTTTTTATTTTCAATTACTTTATCGTTACAAACTATTTTATCGAAGTTACGAATTCGCAACCTTTTCCTCTGACGCACAAACTCCATTAATAAAGATTTCAGTTTTTTGTTAAGCTTTATATTACAGTACTTTTATCAACCCAAAATTGTATCAACCTATCATAAGATTTGTCATAACCTTTCCATCGCACAAGTAATTTATCTCCTTTACGTCTCAATACTTTTTCAATCAAATATACATCTCCAAATTTTGTTTTACTAATTTCCTGTTCATAGAAACCACCGGATAAAATATTACCTTTATCATATTTCAATATATATGTTTTTGGGTTAGTAGCTTTAATTTTTCAAACAGTAAAAAGTTTGTTAGTCCAATTAGGTAAGTACCCCTTAGTGAACGTTTTCTTGTATTTACTGATTCTTACTCTAGCACCAACTTTAGATTTTAAAGGTTTTAACTTTCGATTTTGTATTAATTTTGAATGTATCTTGTTTAATATGATTTTTTCATTACTCATATTTACGTCAATCGGTTTCATTCCAATAGTTCTATGAGGTGTATTATTATACAATTTAATCAAAGCCGGTAATATGTTCACCCATACATAAATCCCCAATTCTGTCATTTTTCTCCACATTAAAATTTTTAATGTACGATTAAAACATTCAACAATCGACGCTTTCTTTTCCGAAAAAGTTGAATAATGATTTATATTGTAATTCTGTAGTAACTTTTTCACTGATGAATTAAACCATTCTTTACCTTGATCCGTTTGAAAATGTTTCATTTTATTAGATTTCAATAATAGTAAAAGCTATTACAATTTCAGATGCTGTTTTTGTTTTCAGAGGAACAGCGAACGCGATTTTTGAAAAACAATTACTCATAGTTAGTATATATTTTAAACCCTTATTAAACTTTGCAAACGGAATCATTTCTTCAAGGTCGGCTTGTTATAAATCATTAATACCTTTCAACTCAACATAACGAGTTTTAAAATTTCTACAAACCGGCTTATGTAATTCATAAGCGATATGTTTTCTTATATCTGTCATCCTCTAATGCATATAATGAAATAAAAGAAAAAAGAAAAATAAGGTATATTAAAGGAAAAAAACACCTGACTCATCTGAAATATTGTACTTTAATCAATATACAAAAAATACATTGTTACATTGCTTTAATTATAGCACATATCTCATCAGAATAAGGATTTGTTATGATCACATCATAGCAGTTCTTCAGTTTATCCTTCAATCTCTCCAAACTGATAGCACATGGTGAAATAATTCTAATTGTTGAATGAATGCTGCTGGTTATTATTTGAGCATCATAAAATTCTACTGCAAGCATGAAACAAAGATCTGTATAAGTTAGTTGCTCACTAAATGTTGGTTCATAATGTAAACACCAATCACGACTGCTGAAGTCTATTATAAATATACAGTTAAGACTGATGTTATCCTGACAAAGCTTGTAGACAAACTGACTAATGAAAAAATATTGTTGAAAATAAGCTTTTTTAATCGATTAGAATTTCTTAACTGAAGTGGGAGGACTAATTAGTAATTGACGTGAATATCCTACTAATCTTTCGCGTAACTGTCGACGAGTAAATTTTACATCTGGACGCATAAAAATAATTGTCCTTTCAATGTTATTTATTAGAATAATGTCGACATCAGGAAATCTGGTTATCACTGTTTTACAGATTTCCTCAAAACAATAATAACTATTTAAATAAGATAGACACCATTGAGTTGCGGGGGTATTATCATCACAACTGATTGAATTCATTCTGATTTTTTAAAATAGAGTAAAAAACTAATGATATTAAATGAATAGAATACCTACAAGACCGGAATAAGGATTAAGCGGTGCATAGTAGTCAACACTTTCATGAGTCTCTGGCTCTTCATAAAAATCACATCGGTTGGTGTGAATACATTCGGTATTCAACAAACGATTAGTTGTTCTCCAAATGGATAGATTAGCCTCTTCTAGTTGAGTACAGAGAGTACACTGAGAAAGATGTAACTGCCACAATTCATATTCCTTATCTTTGTTTTTATTGTTGTTGAGAGTAGACTGTAAACGCCAATTTGACTCGTTTTCTCGTTTAACACCAGCACTATAACAATATATACAATAATACTCTTCTATTTTGTTTATGATATCGACCGAGCCGACAATAACATAAATTGAAATGAAAAACACCGGATATCTGTATTTCATATAAATTATTCACTATATTTTTATTTCTATGACTTAAACGTTTTTTGAGTTCGAAAAAGTAGCGATCAGCACACATTGTTACGATAGAACGAATATATATACAATCATCGTACTTAAGTAGTGGATATTTTCAAGGTAAATCGTGTGGTAAAAGCGGATGTTACTAGGAAAAGTATAATATCTAATCGATAACATGTGCATTCAAGGTAATCATGTAAATTTCCAAGTATGCGGAAAGTGTGCTTCAAGGTAAATCACTATGATGAAACGGTATATGTTGCAACAACCATGCAAGAAATAAAATCATGCTACGATCACGTGGACAACGCGTGCGATGACGTATACGTCACTGGACGTATGCATTACGTTTACGATGCGATGACGTACACGATACTTGACGTGTATGTTGTTATGTTGAACCGATGAGATGTCAGGGGATGATGACCCCCCGGTGACGTATGTTTGTTTACAAGGGGACGATGACCTGATGACGTATGTTTGTTTTGATAATATTGTGGGGGTGAATTACCTAACGGTACTTACGTGGGGGGAGCGGATGGATGACCTTGTCCCGGCGTTCCCAATTATATACTACTGATCACGTCAACACAGACATGAAATACGACACGTTTAAGAACGTCTGAGTCGAAGCGTGGAAAGATCGTTACGGCTTTCTCGTCGTGGACAAGGATTCTTCTATCGACACCGGCAGGTACAGAGCCGGTTTCGATCGTTTCATAGTAGTCGCGCCTAACGATTAGAAAACAGTTGTGGATTGTTCGCACATAACAGCTGTTCACCAAAAAAGTCGTTGATTGTTCAGGTAAATACACGTGTCCCGGAAAAATTAAAGAAGTTGTAGCCTGCTCGCATAAGTGCACGTAACAACTGTTCACTGTTAACTAAAACAGCCGTCGACCGTTCAGGTAAATACAAGTGTCCCGGAAAAATAAAAAACAATTGTAGACTTTTCGCATAAATGCATGTAACAGCTGTTCACTGTTAACTAAAACAGTCGTCGACCGTTCGGGTAAATACATGTGTCCCGGAAAAATAAAAACAGTTGTAGACTGTTCGCAAATGGACGTAACAGCTCTTCACCGTTAACTAAAACAGTCGTCGATCGTTCGAGTAAATACAGATGTCTCGGAGTCACTGACGTTAGTCGGCGTACTGCCGTTTATCAAGACGGACGAAAAGAAGAAACAACTAGCCCGTGATATCGACACGATCAGCGATGACATACGGAAGAAATACCGTGCGTTAAAACATGGGATCCGTGAAGAGGAAGAAACGTTAACCAAAAGTTACAAACCGATTCTCGAACCGTTACAAACTATTTCGCAAGCGTTGGTCGAAAAAACGTAAAACAACAAATGAAAAGCCTACGAGAGAGAAAAAGATGAAACGTGGTGAGGAGGAGGATCTGATGGGTTCAAGTAGTAGTAATATCGATGTAGGAAAACCGCTCCGTCCGTCACCGCAACAGCAGTTGACACCACGTTTCCTGAAAACTTCTGTGATAGGTGAAACATCGGACGACGACGACGACGACGAGGGGGATCCTAGTCTCAATATCGAAAAAATGTTAGACACATCGGAAGGAAGGCGAGAAGCGCGTAGATATTTTCAGGACAAATACGACAGTGAATCGTTAGCGAATAAGTACATGCGTATGATCGTGTCGGCCGAACGCGATCGTTTGATGGATTATACGTACGGCGTAAGACACGAAAGCGGAAAATGGATGATCGGTGATTCACCGTTGGAAATCGAAACAGACGCTATAATCTTTATCAACGGAAAACGATACAAAGGTACACCGGGTCTATACGAACTCATGTTCATGAAGCACCCTAGAGAGAACTTTTACAACGAGATGGATCTGAAGGCGTACAAAGATATACTACGTGCTACCAACGCGCACAAGCATCATTATTTTGTGAACGCGCAGGTAAACACAAACAGAGGTGTAAAGTATAAACAGAAAATATCACGGTTGTTCCCACCGAAACGTACGGGACACGGAAATAACAATAATAACAGAACGTATATGGTGGCGTCGAGAAAAAAAGATAAAATCGATTACGTGCACTGGGACGATCCGAACGAACTGGTGGACAGATTGCGACTGTTGATAGCATCACAACGCGCTGGAAACGGTGGACACACGAACGAAATCGTTTCCATAGTGGAAGAACTACGTGAAGCCGACATCATCGTATAAAATATCGTGCACAGCGGTCGACGCGCTTCATTCGCGAGATGAGCGTTGACAAGTTTGGCAGACACCAGAGCGCCGTCAGAGCGCGAAGAGAGAAGCAAGCAGTCTGCGGGAGGATATCGGTATCGCGATGACCGAGGACGGACACTTCGACGTAGCGGGGAAAAAGTACACAACTTGTGCGAACCGCACGACGGTAACGATGCTGTTCGTGTGAGACGATTCGACGCAAGGTTCCGCGAGAATAGACGTGAAAGGTCGTAAGCTCGTCAACGTCGGGGCTCCCGTCGATCTCACGGACGCTGTCAACAAGCAGTACGTAGACTACACGTGCGTGCGTTTCACGACGGTATCGAACAAGAAAACGGTACCGTCATCGACGAGCGGGACCATCGCATACAGTCTCTGAGGGATCCGATTCGCGCGAGAGACGCTGCGACCAAAGTATACGTGGACGCGAAGATCATACCGAAGGATAGGAACTCTAACCTAATGGTCGGCAACGTTCGGATAACACAGTTAGCGCCGCCCGTCAACAACAAGGACGCGGTGAGCTTGGAATTTTTGAATCGACACACGATTACCGCGGTAAACGACGCTTATTTCAACGCGCAAGGAAAGACTATTCTGAATGTCGGCGACGGCGGCGCACGAGCCATGGACGCAGTGAACGCGCGTCAATTGGAGGACGCGAAGAGGGAAACGTACAAACTCGCAAAAGTGTTCCAACACCGTTGGGAGAAAGTGGTATCGTATATCTATAAATTGCATACGCAAGCAGCGCGTACTTCACTCGGTGCCGAAGAGGCAGAGTTACTACTTACGAGCAAGACGGAGACGAACGACTTGATTAGTGATTGGACAAATCTGTCGACAAAAAGGACGAGCACGATTGGAGATCCCTTTGTCGACAGCAGTCGAAACAGTAGACATGTATGAACTACGTAATCGTGTTGATAAAAAAAGGGTGCGTGGTCTCATCGGAGAAATAGTTAAAAGCGCCGTACCATTCGTCACGAAGTCAGTACCTACACTGATCAATCGAGCGGTGGACGTATTACCGGTGGAACTACATTCGCCCGGCTACAGGTTCTGTGGACCCTGAACGAAACTAGAGGAGAGATTGGCTCGCGGCGATCGAGGAATCAACGAGTTGGACGAAGCCTGTCGTGAACACGATATCGCTTACGCCAAGTACAATGACAACGAACGAAGACGGGTAGCGGATCGTGTGCTAGCCGGCAAGGCGTGGGAACGAGTGAAAGCTTTGAATTCGGGCATCAGCGAAAGAGCGTACGCGGCGGCCATAGTGGCAGCGATGAAGGCGAAATCGGCGTTAGGCAGCGGGCTATGCTGCGGTGGTAGTGTGCGTAAACGTCGACGTCGCACGATAATCAGGAAGAGGAGGAGGAGGACGACGGGGACAGGACATCGAAGACGGACCATTGGTAAAAAGGCTTCAGGACTCTACCTTCGACCGTACCGAAAAAGCTAATTAAAATACCCGTGCACCCGTTGTCCGATCGAGATCTGTACGAGTACAAGAAACGATTGCGTGTACCTTATTTCAGAGGTGTGTACATGCGCGACGCACTTCCTCGTACATCACCGTGGGAGAACGAAAGCGCGATCGTGAATCTGGACGACGCTACCGGACCGGGCACGCACTGGGTATGCTACAAGAAGCGAGGCGACAGAGTCACGTACTTTGACGGATTCGGCAAACTGCGGCCTCCTGTGGAGCTAATACGGTACTTTGGATCGAACGTGACCGACGTTCGTTACAATTACGCGCGGAAACAGCCGCCGGACACGGTCGTCTGCGGACATTTATGTTTGGAGTTTTTGACATCGAACGATCAGTAAACGACAAGATGTCTTCGCTTACGGTTACCGCCACGGGTACGGATCCGTGCGCACTGGTTTGTGGCTTTTTTCCACCACTCGAACTGACGGACGGCGAATGGTACGCGGGACTGCTGGACTTTACCACATACAACTCTATACCGAACGTGGAAAGCGGAAGAAACAATGCCTTTCCCGTACTAAAGGGACCACGTAAAACGTTAGACCTTGTCGAAATACCGACCGGTGTGTACTAAATCAGCGATATCGAAACGTACCTGAAGAAAGAACTATCAGACCAAAAATTTTCTCTACGACCCAACAACAACACATTGAAATGTTCATACGAGATCGATATCGGGCGTACGGAACACACGATCGGTAACATGTTGGGTTTTTCCAAGAACCGCAAGTTAGAGGCGTATATGTTACACACGTCAGACGCGCCCGTAAACATTAACAAAGTGAACGTTTTGGAGATAAGGTGTAACGCTGTACAAGGTTCGTACAAGGCGGGACGAAACGAGCATATACTGCACTCGTTCTATCCAACGGTCGAGCCAGGATTCAAGATAGTCGAAACGCCCAGAAACGTCATTTATTTTCCACTTAACGTACTACACTTGCGTAACGTTACAGTGTCCGTACACGATCAGGACGGCGATATCGTGAATTTTCAAGACGAAGTCATCACCGCGCGTATACATTTGAAACGTGTGTAGTAATCATGGGATTTTATTTCACCGATACCCCGGTGATGAAGAGCGGCGGCGGCTCGCACCACAAGATAAAAGAGCACGACACTTTCGGAAAAGGTATCAGTAGACGTTCGACATTGACACGGTTAACAGCAACTAACCGACGCTACCTGATTTCACTAGGATTCAAACTCAAGAAAAACAAGTAACATGGCGGACAGCGCTATCGTCTTATCGGTCGAACGCCGACCATTTTTTGAAGACAACATCACACATTACGAATATCATCCTCATGCACCGTACGCGTCGGCGTCGCGATACGGAAATAACGATGAGATAGGCATACCTATCCTGCAACAGGAAGTCTTCACTTTACCGATGGAAAGTTTCCTGTACGTTGAAGGCAAGTTGGCAGCACCGATACCGTGAACGTGAAAATGGTCAACGACGCGATCGCGTTTCTCTTCGAAGAAATCCGTTACGAACTGGCAGGTGTGGAAGTGGATCGTACCAAGAGCGTCGGCATCACGTCCACTATTAAAACCGTGCTATCTGCCGGCAAGCAGGACGTTGTTTCGATGCAAAACGCCGGTTGGGTTGCTCCCGCAGCTAACGAGCTAACACCGACCGGTAAAAACGGTGAATTCAACTTTTGCATACCGTTGACGATGCTGATGGGATTCGCTGAGGATTTCACGCACATTATATTAAACATGAAACAGGAACTGATACTGTTGCGCACTTCCACCGACCTCTATTTCTAGAGTCTGATGTGAGTAATATATTAGATAATTCAATAAAAAAAAACTTTGTTATGAAGAACAAACATATGAGAGTCGTAAATCTGGATGGGCTCTTCACAATGTAGATGGAATATTGTTACGTGTAAATAAATATCGACCTTTGAAAGGTTCGTCATATATTGCTCTTCCAAATTTTTTAATTTCAAGAAATTGTATTATTAATCCAAAAAATGTAAAGGATGAAAAATGTTTTAAATGGGCAATACTATGTCGTTATGTAAGTGGTTTACATGTTGAACGTATAAATTATAGATATAATGATTTGGAGAAAATTTCATTTCCTACACCTAGTAAAGAAATTAGAATTTTTGAAAAAAATAATAATGTTTCTATAAACGTTTATGCTATAGATGAGGAAAAAAAATATTTATCCAATTAAAGTTTATGATAAAGAAAAAACAATCATTTTGATTTGTTATTATTATATGATGGAAATACAGGAAAACAACATTATTGTTATATTAAAAACTTTAATGTTTTAGTTAGAAACATCATGGAAAAATTGAAATTTGTAAACGATGTTTTATGCATTTTTATAATATTTCAAAATTAAAGTCGCATAAAAAATACTGTGGTAAATTTCAACCAACACGTGTAGTAAAGCCCGAATATACTGTTTTAAAATTCAAAAATTATCAATTTAGTTTCCATATCCCAATTGTAGCTTACGCTGACTTCGATTGTATTCTGTAACCTATTAGTGGGTGTTTATCAAAATCAACAAAATCTTTTACAGTAGCTAATGAGTTACACATTCCTATGAGTGTTTGTATTTATTTTCTTATTGATGAGGAAATCCCCTATAGTATACGATGTCAGTTACCAAAAGTACCTTATATATATCGGGGTAAAAATGCTGCAAAAGAATTTATGAAGTATCTTGTTAAAGTCGTTAATACCATAGGAAAGCTTACTGAGGAGATAAAACCATTGAAGATGACTGATAGTGATAAATATAAATTTCGCACAACCACTCACTTGTCGGGTAGATATCGTGCAGCACTGTGTAATAATTGTAGTTTAAAGAGAAGAAAACAGTGTTTTATTCCAGTTTTTATTCATGTAAATTCTAATTATGATTCTCATTTTATTATACGTCAATTAGGATATGATAGTAAACAAATCTATGTAATTCCAAATTCGTCTGAAAAATACATTTATTTTTAAAAAAACACAAAGTGGGATAACAATTAGATTTGTTGATACATATCGTTTTCTAAATTTCTCCTTAGCGGATTTATGTAGTTTTCTTCCAGAAGATTGTTTTATTCATTCAAGAAAATTTTTCTCATTAAACAATATTAATTTAGTTACAAAAAAAGGTGTATATCCATATGAATATACGGATTCTTGGAAAAAATTAGAAGAAAAACAGCTACCAACAAAAAAAGAGTTTTTAGTAAATTAAACAATGATGACATATCTGACGAAAAATATCAACACGCGGTAGAAGTATGGAATCATTTTCAAATAAATACGCTTGATAAATATAGCGATTTATATTTAAAAACTGATGTTTTAATATTATGTGATGTTTTTGCAAATTTTCGCAAACTCTGCTTATCAATATATAATCTAGACTGTGCTCATTACCTAACTGCACCAGGTTTTGCATTTGATGCTATGTTATCCTGTACTAAAATAGAATTGGAATTATTATCCGATTATGATAAATATTTAATGATTGAAAAAGGGATAAGAGGAGGGATTAGTATCTGTATTAAAAGACATGCGGTTGCGAATAATAAGTATATTGACAACACTTATAATATTAATCTTCCCAACACTTATTTAGCTTTTAGTACGTAGGCTTTCACGGCCGGTGTCACTATAATTAATTAAAACTTCCGGGCTGAAAGGCCGTGGTCAAATGCTTGATGTAAAATCGCTAGACGTTTCGGCCGCACCACCGGTGGCCATCTTCAGTAGCAATGAATGTTCGTAATAGATGGTATGCCGAACAATTCGCCCAGTGAAATGGGAACAAGCAACCGTGAGAGACGGCAACGCTGTTTCTATTTATAACTTTTTGGCCGCTTTAGGTGTATAACGCGAACCAATCAGAAGCCAGCTCATCATTCTCCACTCTGATTGGCCGTGGAAAATAAACCATGCCAGACACTATTTAAGGAGATGCTTTAAGGCCGGGGTGAAAGCATGTTTTTTATTTTCAATTACTTTATCGTTACAAACTATTTTATCGAAGTTACGAATTCGCAACCTTTTCCTCTGACGCACAAACTCCATTAATAAAGATTTCAGTTTTTTGTTAAGCTTTATATTACAGTACTTTTATCAACCCAAAATTGTATCAACCTATCATAAGATTTGTCATAACCTTTCCATCGCACAAGTAATTTATCTCCTTTACGTCTCAATACTTTTTCAATCAAATATACATCTCCAAATTTTGTTTTACTAATTTCCTGTTCATAGAAACCACCGGATAAAATATTACCTTTATCATATTTCAATATATATGTTTTTGGGTTAGTAGCTTTAATTTTTCAAACAGTAAAAAGTTTGTTAGTCCAATTAGGTAAGTACCCCTTAGTGAACGTTTTCTTGTATTTACTGATTCTTACTCTAGCACCAACTTTAGATTTTAAAGGTTTTAACTTTCGATTTTGTATTAATTTTGAATGTATCTTGTTTAATATGATTTTTTCATTACTCATATTTACGTCAATCGGTTTCATTCCAATAGTTCTATGAGGTGTATTATTATACAATTTAATCAAAGCCGGTAATATGTTCACCCATACATAAATCCCCAATTCTGTCATTTTTCTCCACATTAAAATTTTTAATGTACGATTAAAACATTCAACAATCGACGCTTTCTTTTCCGAAAAAGTTGAATAATGATTTATATTGTAATTCTGTAGTAACTTTTTCACTGATGAATTAAACCATTCTTTACCTTGATCCGTTTGAAAATGTTTCATTTTATTAGATTTCAATAATAGTAAAAGCTATTACGATTTCAGATGCTGTTTTTGTTTTCAGAGGAACAGCGAACGCGATTTTTGAAAAACAATTACTCATAGTTAGTATATATTTTAAACCCTTATTAAACTTTGCAAACGGAATCATTTCTTCAAGGTCGGCTTGTTATAAATCATTAATACCTTTCAACTCAACATAACGAGTTTTAAAATTTCTACAAACCGGCTTATGTAATTCATAAGCGATATGTTTTCTTATATCTGTCATCCTCTAATGCATATAATGAAATAAAAGAAAAAAGAAAAATAAGGTATATTAAAGGAAAAAAACACCTGACTCATCTGAAATATTGTACTTTAATCAATATACAAAAAATACATTGTTACATTGCTTTAATTATAGCACATATCTCATCAGAATAAGGATTTGTTATGATCACATCATAGCAGTTCTTCAGTTTATCCTTCAATCTCTCCAAACTGATAGCACATGGTGAAATAATTCTAATTGTTGAATGAATGCTGCTGGTTATTATTTGAGCATCATAAAATTCTACTGCAAGCATGAAACAAAGATCTGTATAAGTTAGTTGCTCACTAAATGTTGGTTCATAATGTAAACACCAATCACGACTGCTGAAGTCTATTATAAATATACAGTTAAGACTGATGTTATCCTGACAAAGCTTGTAGACAAACTGACTAATGAAAAAATATTGTTGAAAATAAGCTTTTTTAATCGATTAGAATTTCTTAACTGAAGTGGGAGGACTAATTAGTAATTGACGTGAATATCCTACTAATCTTTCGCGTAACTGTCGACGAGTAAATTTTACATCTGGACGCATAAAAATAATTGTCCTTTCAATGTTATTTATTAGAATAATGTCGACATCAGGAAATCTGGTTATCACTGTTTTACAGATTTCCTCAAAACAATAATAACTATTTAAATAAGATAGACACCATTGAGTTGCGGGGGTATTATCATCACAACTGATTGAATTCATTCTGATTTTTTAAAATAGAGTAAAAAACTAATGATATTAAATGAATAGAATACCTACAAGACCGGAATAAGGATTAAGCGGTGCATAGTAGTCAACACTTTCATGAGTCTCTGGCTCTTCATAAAAATCACATCGGTTGGTGTGAATACATTCGGTATTCAACAAACGATTAGTTGTTCTCCAAATGGATAGATTAGCCTCTTCTAGTTGAGTACAGAGAGTACACTGAGAAAGATGTAACTGCCACAATTCATATTCCTTATCTTTGTTTTTATTGTTGTTGAGAGTAGACTGTAAACGCCAATTTGACTCGTTTTCTCGTTTAACACCAGCACTATAACAATATATACAATAATACTCTTCTATTTTGTTTATGATATCGACCGAGCCGACAATAACATAAATTGAAATGAAAAACACCGGATATCTGTATTTCATATAAATTATTCACTATATTTTTATTTCTATGACTTAAACGTTTTTTGAGTTCGAAAAAGTAGCGATCAGCACACATTGTTACGATAGAACGAATATATATACAATCATCGTACTTAAGTAGTGGATATTTTCAAGGTAAATCGTGTGGTAAAAGCGGATGTTACTAGGAAAAGTATAATATCTAATCGATAACATGTGCATTCAAGGTAATCATGTAAATTTCCAAGTATGCGGAAAGTGTGCTTCAAGGTAAATCACTATGATGAAACGGTATATGTTGCAACAACCATGCAAGAAATAAAATCATGCTACGATCACGTGGACAACGCGTGCGATGACGTATACGTCACTCGACGTATACATTACGTTTACGATGCGATGACGTACACGATACTTGACGTGTATGTTGTTATGTTGAACCGATGAGATGTCAGGGGATGATGACCCCCCGGTGACGTATGTTTGTTTACAAGGGGACGATGACCTGATGACGTATGTTTGTTTTGATAATATTGTGGGGGTGAATTACCTAACGGTACTTACGTGGGGGGAGGGGATGACCTTGTCCCGGCGTTCCCAATTATATACTACTGATCACGTCAACACAGACATGAAATACGACACGTTTAAGAACGTCTGAGTCGAAGCGTGGAAAGATCGTTACGGCTTTCTCGTCGTGGACAAGGATTCTTCTATCGACACCGGCAGGTACAGAGCCGGTTTCGATCGTTTCATAGTAGTCGCGCCTAACGATTAGAAAACAGTTGTGGATTGTTCGCACATAACAGCTGTTCACCAAAAAAGTCGTTGATTGTTCAGGTAAATACACGTGTCCCGGAAAAATTAAAGAAGTTGTAGCCTGCTCGCATAAGTGCACGTAACAACTGTTCACTGTTAACTAAAACAGCCGTCGACCGTTCAGGTAAATACAAGTGTCCCGGAAAAATAAAAAACAATTGTAGACTTTTCGCATAAATGCATGTAACAGCTGTTCACTGTTAACTAAAACAGTCGTCGACCGTTCGGGTAAATACATGTGTCCCGGAAAAATAAAAACAGTTGTAGACTGTTCGCAAATGGACGTAACAGCTCTTCACCGTTAACTAAAACAGTCGTCGATCGTTCGAGTAAATACAGATGTCTCGGAGTCACTGACGTTAGTCGGCGTACTGCCGTTTATCAAGACGGACGAAAAGAAGAAACAACTAGCCCGTGATATCGACACGATCAGCGATGACATACGGAAGAAATACCGTGCGTTAAAACATGGGATCCGTGAAGAGGAAGAAACGTTAACCAAAAGTTACAAACCGATTCTCGAACCGTTACAAACTATTTCGCAAGCGTTGGTCGAAAAAAACGTAAAACAACAAATGAAAAGCCTACGAGAGAGAAAAAGATGAAACGTGGTGAGGAGGAGGATCTGATGGGTTCAAGTAGTAGTAATATCGATGTAGGAAAACCGCTCCGTCCGTCACCGCAACAGCAGTTGACACCACGTTTCCTGAAAACTTCTGTGATAGGTGAAACATCGGACGACGACGACGACGACGAGGGGGATCCTAGTCTCAATATCGAAAAAATGTTAGACACATCGGAAGGAAGGCGAGAAGCGCGTAGATATTTTCAGGACAAATACGACAGTGAATCGTTAGCGAATAAGTACATGCGTATGATCGTGTCGGCCGAACGCGATCGTTTGATGGATTATACGTACGGCGTAAGACACGAAAGCGGAAAATGGATGATCGGTGATTCACCGTTGGAAATCGAAACAGACGCTATAATCTTTATCAACGGAAAACGATACAAAGGTACACCGGGTCTATACGAACTCATGTTCATGAAGCACCCTAGAGAGAACTTTTACAACGAGATGGATCTGAAGGCGTACAAAGATATACTACGTGCTACCAACGCGCACAAGCATCATTATTTTGTGAACGCGCAGGTAAACACAAACAGAGGTGTAAAGTATAAACAGAAAATATCACGGTTGTTCCCACCGAAACGTACGGGACACGGAAATAACAATAATAACAGAACGTATATGGTGGCGTCGAGAAAAAAAGATAAAATCGATTACGTGCACTGGGACGATCCGAACGAACTGGTGGACAGATTGCGACTGTTGATAGCATCACAACGCGCTGGAAACGGTGGACACACGAACGAAATCGTTTCCATAGTGGAAGAACTACGTGAAGCCGACATCATCGTATAAAATATCGTGCACAGCGGTCGACGCGCTTCATTCGCGAGATGAGCGTTGACAAGTTTGGCAGACACCAGAGCGCCGTCAGAGCGCGAAGAGAGAAGCAAGCAGTCTGCGGGAGGATATCGGTATCGCGATGACCGAGGACGGACACTTCGACGTAGCGGGGAAAAAGTACACAACTTGTGCGAACCGCACGACGGTAACGATGCTGTTCGTGTGAGACGATTCGACGCAAGGTTCCGCGAGAATAGACGTGAAAGGTCGTAAGCTCGTCAACGTCGGGGCTCCCGTCGATCTCACGGACGCTGTCAACAAGCAGTACGTAGACTACACGTGCGTGCGTTTCACGACGGTATCGAACAAGAAAACGGTACCGTCATCGACGAGCGGGACCATCGCATACAGTCTCTGAGGGATCCGATTCGCGCGAGAGACGCTGCGACCAAAGTATACGTGGACGCGAAGATCATACCGAAGGATAGGAACTCTAACCTAATGGTCGGCAACGTTCGGATAACACAGTTAGCGCCGCCCGTCAACAACAAGGACGCGGTGAGCTTGGAATTTTTGAATCGACACACGATTACCGCGGTAAACGACGCTTATTTCAACGCGCAAGGAAAGACTATTCTGAATGTCGGCGACGGCGGCGCACGAGCCATGGACGCAGTGAACGCGCGTCAATTGGAGGACGCGAAGAGGGAAACGTACAAACTCGCAAAAGTGTTCCAACACCGTTGGGAGAAAGTGGTATCGTATATCTATAAATTGCATACGCAAGCAGCGCGTACTTCACTCGGTGCCGAAGAGGCAGAGTTACTACTTACGAGCAAGACGGAGACGAACGACTTGATTAGTGATTGGACAAATCTGTCGACAAAAAGGACGAGCACGATTGGAGATCCCTTTGTCGACAGCAGTCGAAACAGTAGACATGTATGAACTACGTAATCGTGTTGATAAAAAAAGGGTGCGTGGTCTCATCGGAGAAATAGTTAAAAGCGCCGTACCATTCGTCACGAAGTCAGTACCTACACTGATCAATCGAGCGGTGGACGTATTACCGGTGGAACTACATTCGCCCGGCTACAGGTTCTGTGGACCCTGAACGAAACTAGAGGAGAGATTGGCTCGCGGCGATCGAGGAATCAACGAGTTGGACGAAGCCTGTCGTGAACACGATATCGCTTACGCCAAGTACAATGACAACGAACGAAGACGGGTAGCGGATCGTGTGCTAGCCGGCAAGGCGTGGGAACGAGTGAAAGCTTTGAATTCGGGCATCAGCGAAAGAGCGTACGCGGCGGCCATAGCGGCAGCGATGAAGGCGAAATCGGCGTTAGGCAGCGGGCTATGCTGCGGTGGTAGTGTGCGTAAACGTCGACGTCGCACGATAATCAGGAAGAGGAGGAGGAGGACGACGGGGACAGGACATCGAAGACGGACCATTGGTAAAAAGGCTTCAGGACTCTACCTTCGACCGTACCGAAAAAGCTAATTAAAATACCCGTGCACCCGTTGTCCGATCGAGATCTGTACGAGTACAAGAAACGATTGCGTGTACCTTATTTCAGAGGTGTGTACATGCGCGACGCACTTCCTCGTACATCACCGTGGGAGAACGAAAGCGCGATCGTGAATCTGGACGACGCTACCGGACCGGGCACGCACTGGGTATGCTACAAGAAGCGAGGCGACAGAGTCACGTACTTTGACGGATTCGGCAAACTGCGGCCTCCTGTGGAGCTAATACGGTACTTTGGATCGAACGTGACCGACGTTCGTTACAATTACGCGCGGAAACAGCCGCCGGACACGGTCGTCTGCGGACATTTATGTTTGGAGTTTTTGACATCGAACGATCAGTAAACGACAAGATGTCTTCGCTTACGGTTACCGCCACGGGTACGGATCCGTGCGCACTGGTTTGTGGCTTTTTTCCACCACTCGAACTGACGGACGGCGAATGGTACGCGGGACTGCTGGACTTTACCACATACAACTCTATACCGAACGTGGAAAGCGGAAGAAACAATGCCTTTCCCGTACTAAAGGGACCACGTAAAACGTTAGACCTTGTCGAAATACCGACCGGTGTGTACGAAATCAGCGATATCGAAACGTACCTGAAGAAAGAACTATGAGACCAAAAATTTTCTCTACGACCCAACAACAACACATTGAAATGTTCATACGAGATCGATATCGGGCGTACGGAACACACGATCGGTAACATGTTGGGTTTTTCCAAGAACCGCAAGTTAGAGGCGTATATGTTACACACGTCAGACGCGCCCGTAAACATTAACAAAGTGAACGTTTTGGAGATAAGGTGTAACGCTGTACAAGGTTCGTACAAGGCGGGACGAAACGAGCATATACTGCACTCGTTCTATCCAACGGTCGAGCCAGGATTCAAGATAGTCGAAACGCCCAGAAACGTCATTTATTTTCCACTTAACGTACTACACTTGCGTAACGTTACAGTGTCCGTACACGATCAGGACGGCGATATCGTGAATTTTCAAGACGAAGTCATCACCGCGCGTATACATTTGAAACGTGTGTAGTAATCATGGGATTTTATTTCACCGATACCCCGGTGATGAAGAGCGGCGGCGGCTCGCACCACAAGATAAAAGAGCACGACACTTTCGGAAAAGGTATCAGTAGACGTTCGACATTGACACGGTTAACAGCAACTAACCGACGCTACCTGATTTCACTAGGATTCAAACTCAAGAAAAACAAGTAACATGGCGGACAGCGCTATCGTCTTATCGGTCGAACGCCGACCATTTTTTGAAGACAACATCACACATTACGAATATCATCCTCATGCACCGTACGCGTCGGCGTCGCGATACGGAAATAACGATGAGATAGGCATACCTATCCTGCAACAGGAAGTCTTCACTTTACCGATGGAAAGTTTCCTGTACGTTGAAGGCAAGTTGGCAGCACCGATACCGTGAACGTGAAAATGGTCAACGACGCGATCGCGTTTCTCTTCGAAGAAATCCGTTACGAACTGGCAGGTGTGGAAGTGGATCGTACCAAGAGCGTCGGCATCACGTCCACTATTAAAACCGTGCTATCTGCCGGCAAGCAGGACGTTGTTTCGATGCAAAACGCCGGTTGGGTTGCTCCCGCAGCTAACGAGCTAACACCGACCGGTAAAAACGGTGAATTCAACTTTTGCATACCGTTGACGATGCTGATGGGATTCGCTGAGGATTTCACGCACATTATATTAAACATGAAACAGGAACTGATACTGTTGCGCACTTCCACCGACCTCTATTTCTAGAGTCTGATGTGAGTAATATATTAGATAATTCAATAAAAAAAAACTTTGTTATGAAGAACAAACATATGAGAGTCGTAAATCTGGATGGGCTCTTCACAATGTAGATGGAATATTGTTACGTGTAAATAAATATCGACCTTTGAAAGGTTCGTCATATATTGCTCTTCCAAATTTTTTAATTTCAAGAAATTGTATTATTAATCCAAAAAATGTAAAGGATGAAAAATGTTTTAAATGGGCAATACTATGTCGTTATGTAAGTGGTTTACATGTTGAACGTATAAATTATAGATATAATGATTTGGAGAAAATTTCATTTCCTACACCTAGTAAAGAAATTAGAATTTTTGAAAAAAATAATAATGTTTCTATAAACGTTTATGCTATAGATGAGGAAAAAAAATATTTATCCAATTAAAGTTTATGATAAAGAAAAAACAATCATTTTGATTTGTTATTATTATATGATGGAAATACAGGAAAACAACATTATTGTTATATTAAAAACTTTAATGTTTTAGTTAGAAACATCATGGAAAAATTGAAATTTGTAAACGATGTTTTATGCATTTTTATAATATTTCAAAATTAAAGTCGCATAAAAAATACTGTGGTAAATTTCAACCAACACGTGTAGTAAAGCCCGAATATACTGTTTTAAAATTCAAAAATTATCAATTTAGTTTCCATATCCCAATTGTAGCTTACGCTGACTTCGATTGTATTCTGTAACCTATTAGTGGGTGTTTATCAAAATCAACAAAATCTTTTACAGTAGCTAATGAGTTACACATTCCTATGAGTGTTTGTATTTATTTTCTTATTGATGAGGAAATCCCCTATAGTATACGATGTCAGTTACCAAAAGTACCTTATATATATCGGGGTAAAAATGCTGCAAAAGAATTTATGAAGTATCTTGTTAAAGTCGTTAATACCATAGGAAAGCTTACTGAGGAGATAAAACCATTGAAGATGACTGATAGTGATAAATATAAATTTCGCACAACCACTCACTTGTCGGGTAGATATCGTGCAGCACTGTGTAATAATTGTAGTTTAAAGAGAAGAAAACAGTGTTTTATTCCAGTTTTTATTCATGTAAATTCTAATTATGATTCTCATTTTATTATACGTCAATTAGGATATGATAGTAAACAAATCTATGTAATTCCAAATTCGTCTGAAAAATACATTTATTTTTAAAAAAACACAAAGTGGGATAACAATTAGATTTGTTGATACATATCGTTTTCTAAATTTCTCCTTAGCGGATTTATGTAGTTTTCTTCCAGAAGATTGTTTTATTCATTCAAGAAAATTTTTCTCATTAAACAATATTAATTTAGTTACAAAAAAAGGTGTATATCCATATGAATATACGGATTCTTGGAAAAAATTAGAAGAAAAACAGCTACCAACAAAAAAAGAGTTTTTAGTAAATTAAACAATGATGACATATCTGACGAAAAATATCAACACGCGGTAGAAGTATGGAATCATTTTCAAATAAATACGCTTGATAAATATAGCGATTTATATTTAAAAACTGATGTTTTAATATTATGTGATGTTTTTGCAAATTTTCGCAAACTCTGCTTATCAATATATAATCTAGACTGTGCTCATTACCTAACTGCACCAGGTTTTGCATTTGATGCTATGTTATCCTGTACTAAAATAGAATTGGAATTATTATCCGATTATGATAAATATTTAATGATTGAAAAAGGGATAAGAGGAGGGATTAGTATCTGTATTAAAAGACATGCGGTTGCGAATAATAAGTATATTGACAACACTTATAATATTAATCTTCCCAACACTTATTTAGCTTTTAGTACGTAGGCTTTCACGGCCGGTGTCACTATAATTAATTAAAACTTCCGGGCTGAAAGGCCGTGGTCAAATGCTTGATGTAAAATCGCTAGACGTTTCGGCCGCACCACCGGTGGCCATCTTCAGTAGCAATGAATGTTCGTAATAGATGGTATGCCGAACAATTCGCCCAGTGAAATGGGAACAAGCAACCGTGAGAGACGGCAACGCTGTTTCTATTTATAACTTTTTGGCCGCTTTAGGTGTATAACGCGAACCAATCAGAAGCCAGCTCATCATTCTCCACTCTGATTGGCCGTGGAAAATAAACCATGCCAGACACTATTTAAGGAGATGCTTTAAGGCCGGGGTGAAAGCATGTTTTTTATTTTCAATTACTTTATCGTTACAAACTATTTTATCGAAGTTACGAATTCGCAACCTTTTCCTCTGACGCACAAACTCCATTAATAAAGATTTCAGTTTTTTGTTAAGCTTTATATTACAGTACTTTTATCAACCCAAAATTGTATCAACCTATCATAAGATTTGTCATAACCTTTCCATCGCACAAGTAATTTATCTCCTTTACGTCTCAATACTTTTTCAATCAAATATACATCTCCAAATTTTGTTTTACTAATTTCCTGTTCATAGAAACCACCGGATAAAATATTACCTTTATCATATTTCAATATATATGTTTTTGGGTTAGTAGCTTTAATTTTTCAAACAGTAAAAAGTTTGTTAGTCCAATTAGGTAAGTACCCCTTAGTGAACGTTTTCTTGTATTTACTGATTCTTACTCTAGCACCAACTTTAGATTTTAAAGGTTTTAACTTTCGATTTTGTATTAATTTTGAATGTATCTTGTTTAATATGATTTTTTCATTACTCATATTTACGTCAATCGGTTTCATTCCAATAGTTCTATGAGGTGTATTATTATACAATTTAATCAAAGCCGGTAATATGTTCACCCATACATAAATCCCCAATTCTGTCATTTTTCTCCACATTAAAATTTTTAATGTACGATTAAAACATTCAACAATCGACGCTTTCTTTTCCGAAAAAGTTGAATAATGATTTATATTGTAATTCTGTAGTAACTTTTTCACTGATGAATTAAACCATTCTTTACCTTGATCCGTTTGAAAATGTTTCATTTTATTAGATTTCAATAATAGTAAAAGCTATTACGATTTCAGATGCTGTTTTTGTTTTCAGAGGAACAGCGAACGCGATTTTTGAAAAACAATTACTCATAGTTAGTATATATTTTAAACCCTTATTAAACTTTGCAAACGGAATCATTTCTTCAAGGTCGGCTTGTTATAAATCATTAATACCTTTCAACTCAACATAACGAGTTTTAAAATTTCTACAAACCGGCTTATGTAATTCATAAGCGATATGTTTTCTTATATCTGTCATCCTCTAATGCATATAATGAAATAAAAGAAAAAAGAAAAATAAGGTATATTAAAGGAAAAAAACACCTGACTCATCTGAAATATTGTACTTTAATCAATATACAAAAAATACATTGTTACATTGCTTTAATTATAGCACATATCTCATCAGAATAAGGATTTGTTATGATCACATCATAGCAGTTCTTCAGTTTATCCTTCAATCTCTCCAAACTGATAGCACATGGTGAAATAATTCTAATTGTTGAATGAATGCTGCTGGTTATTATTTGAGCATCATAAAATTCTACTGCAAGCATGAAACAAAGATCTGTATAAGTTAGTTGCTCACTAAATGTTGGTTCATAATGTAAACACCAATCACGACTGCTGAAGTCTATTATAAATATACAGTTAAGACTGATGTTATCCTGACAAAGCTTGTAGACAAACTGACTAATGAAAAAATATTGTTGAAAATAAGCTTTTTTAATCGATTAGAATTTCTTAACTGAAGTGGGAGGACTAATTAGTAATTGACGTGAATATCCTACTAATCTTTCGCGTAACTGTCGACGAGTAAATTTTACATCTGGACGCATAAAAATAATTGTCCTTTCAATGTTATTTATTAGAATAATGTCGACATCAGGAAATCTGGTTATCACTGTTTTACAGATTTCCTCAAAACAATAATAACTATTTAAATAAGATAGACACCATTGAGTTGCGGGGGTATTATCATCACAACTGATTGAATTCATTCTGATTTTTTAAAATAGAGTAAAAAACTAATGATATTAAATGAATAGAATACCTACAAGACCGGAATAAGGATTAAGCGGTGCATAGTAGTCAACACTTTCATGAGTCTCTGGCTCTTCATAAAAATCACATCGGTTGGTGTGAATACATTCGGTATTCAACAAACGATTAGTTGTTCTCCAAATGGATAGATTAGCCTCTTCTAGTTGAGTACAGAGAGTACACTGAGAAAGATGTAACTGCCACAATTCATATTCCTTATCTTTGTTTTTATTGTTGTTGAGAGTAGACTGTAAACGCCAATTTGACTCGTTTTCTCGTTTAACACCAGCACTATAACAATATATACAATAATACTCTTCTATTTTGTTTATGATATCGACCGAGCCGACAATAACATAAATTGAAATGAAAAACACCGGATATCTGTATTTCATATAAATTATTCACTATATTTTTATTTCTATGACTTAAACGTTTTTTGAGTTCGAAAAAGTAGCGATCAGCACACATTGTTACGATAGAACGAATATATATACAATCATCGTACTTAAGTAGTGGATATTTTCAAGGTAAATCGTGTGGTAAAAGCGGATGTTACTAGGAAAAGTATAATATCTAATCGATAACATGTGCATTCAAGGTAATCATGTAAATTTCCAAGTATGCGGAAAGTGTGCTTCAAGGTAAATCACTATGATGAAACGGTATATGTTGCAACAACCATGCAAGAAATAAAATCATGCTACGATCACGTGGACAACGCGTGCGATGACGTATACGTCACTCGACGTATACATTACGTTTACGATGCGATGACGTACACGATACTTGACGTGTATGTTGTTATGTTGAACCGATGAGATGTCAGGGGATGATGACCCCCCGGTGACGTATGTTTGTTTACAAGGGGACGATGACCTGATGACGTATGTTTGTTTTGATAATATTGTGGGGGTGAATTACCTAACGGTACTTACGTGGGGGGAGGGGATGACCTTGTCCCGGCGTTCCCAATTATATACTACTGATCACGTCAACACAGACATGAAATACGACACGTTTAAGAACGTCTGAGTCGAAGCGTGGAAAGATCGTTACGGCTTTCTCGTCGTGGACAAGGATTCTTCTATCGACACCGGCAGGTACAGAGCCGGTTTCGATCGTTTCATAGTAGTCGCGCCTAACGATTAGAAAACAGTTGTGGATTGTTCGCACATAACAGCTGTTCACCAAAAAAGTCGTTGATTGTTCAGGTAAATACACGTGTCCCGGAAAAATTAAAGAAGTTGTAGCCTGCTCGCATAAGTGCACGTAACAACTGTTCACTGTTAACTAAAACAGCCGTCGACCGTTCAGGTAAATACAAGTGTCCCGGAAAAATAAAAAACAATTGTAGACTTTTCGCATAAATGCATGTAACAGCTGTTCACTGTTAACTAAAACAGTCGTCGACCGTTCGGGTAAATACATGTGTCCCGGAAAAATAAAAACAGTTGTAGACTGTTCGCAAATGGACGTAACAGCTCTTCACCGTTAACTAAAACAGTCGTCGATCGTTCGAGTAAATACAGATGTCTCGGAGTCACTGACGTTAGTCGGCGTACTGCCGTTTATCAAGACGGACGAAAAGAAGAAACAACTAGCCCGTGATATCGACACGATCAGCGATGACATACGGAAGAAATACCGTGCGTTAAAACATGGGATCCGTGAAGAGGAAGAAACGTTAACCAAAAGTTACAAACCGATTCTCGAACCGTTACAAACTATTTCGCAAGCGTTGGTCGAAAAAAACGTAAAACAACAAATGAAAAGCCTACGAGAGAGAAAAAGATGAAACGTGGTGAGGAGGAGGATCTGATGGGTTCAAGTAGTAGTAATATCGATGTAGGAAAACCGCTCCGTCCGTCACCGCAACAGCAGTTGACACCACGTTTCCTGAAAACTTCTGTGATAGGTGAAACATCGGACGACGACGACGACGACGAGGGGGATCCTAGTCTCAATATCGAAAAAATGTTAGACACATCGGAAGGAAGGCGAGAAGCGCGTAGATATTTTCAGGACAAATACGACAGTGAATCGTTAGCGAATAAGTACATGCGTATGATCGTGTCGGCCGAACGCGATCGTTTGATGGATTATACGTACGGCGTAAGACACGAAAGCGGAAAATGGATGATCGGTGATTCACCGTTGGAAATCGAAACAGACGCTATAATCTTTATCAACGGAAAACGATACAAAGGTACACCGGGTCTATACGAACTCATGTTCATGAAGCACCCTAGAGAGAACTTTTACAACGAGATGGATCTGAAGGCGTACAAAGATATACTACGTGCTACCAACGCGCACAAGCATCATTATTTTGTGAACGCGCAGGTAAACACAAACAGAGGTGTAAAGTATAAACAGAAAATATCACGGTTGTTCCCACCGAAACGTACGGGACACGGAAATAACAATAATAACAGAACGTATATGGTGGCGTCGAGAAAAAAATATAAAATCGATTACGTGCACTGGGACGATCCGAACGAACTGGTGGACAGATTGCGACTGTTGATAGCATCACAACGCGCTGGAAACGGTGGACACACGAACGAAATCGTTTCCATAGTGGAAGAACTACGTGAAGCCGACATCATCGTATAAAATATCGTGCACAGCGGTCGACGCGCTTCATTCGCGAGATGAGCGTTGACAAGTTTGGCAGACACCAGAGCGCCGTCAGAGCGCGAAGAGAGAAGCAAGCAGTCTGCGGGAGGATATCGGTATCGCGATGACCGAGGACGGACACTTCGACGTAGCGGGGAAAAAGTACACAACTTGTGCGAACCGCACGACGGTAACGATGCTGTTCGTGTGAGACGATTCGACGCAAGGTTCCGCGAGAATAGACGTGAAAGGTCGTAAGCTCGTCAACGTCGGGGCTCCCGTCGATCTCACGGACGCTGTCAACAAGCAGTACGTAGACTACACGTGCGTGCGTTTCACGACGGTATCGAACAAGAAAACGGTACCGTCATCGACGAGCGGGACCATCGCATACAGTCTCTGAGGGATCCGATTCGCGCGAGAGACGCTGCGACCAAAGTATACGTGGACGCGAAGATCATACCGAAGGATAGGAACTCTAACCTAATGGTCGGCAACGTTCGGATAACACAGTTAGCGCCGCCCGTCAACAACAAGGACGCGGTGAGCTTGGAATTTTTGAATCGACACACGATTACCGCGGTAAACGACGCTTATTTCAACGCGCAAGGAAAGACTATTCTGAATGTCGGCGACGGCGGCGCACGAGCCATGGACGCAGTGAACGCGCGTCAATTGGAGGACGCGAAGAGGGAAACGTACAAACTCGCAAAAGTGTTCCAACACCGTTGGGAGAAAGTGGTATCGTATATCTATAAATTGCATACGCAAGCAGCGCGTACTTCACTCGGTGCCGAAGAGGCAGAGTTACTACTTACGAGCAAGACGGAGACGAACGACTTGATTAGTGATTGGACAAATCTGTCGACAAAAAGGACGAGCACGATTGGAGATCCCTTTGTCGACAGCAGTCGAAACAGAAGACATGTATGAACTACGTAATCGTGTTGATAAGAAAAGGGTGCGTGGTCTCATCGGAGAAATAGTTAAAAGCGCCGTACCATTCGTCACGAAGTCAGTACCTACACTGATCAATCGAGCGGTGGACGTATTACCGGTGGAACTACATTCGCCCGGCTACAGGTTCTGTGGACCCTGAACGAAACTAGAGGAGAGATTGGCTCGCGGCGATCGAGGAATCAACGAGTTGGACGAAGCCTGTCGTGAACACGATATCGCTTACGCCAAGTACAATGACAACGAACGAAGACGGGTAGCGGATCGTGTGCTAGCCGGCAAGGCGTGGGAACGAGTGAAAGCTTTGAATTCGGGCATCAGCGAAAGAGCGTACGCGGCGGCCATAGCGGCAGCGATGAAGGCGAAATCGGCGTTAGGCAGCGGGCTATGCTGCGGTGGTGGTGTGCGTAAACGTCGACGTCGCACGATAATCAGGAAGAGGAGGAGGAGGACGACGGGGACAGGACATCGAAGACGGACCGGTGGTAAAAAGGCTTCAGGACTCTACCTTCGACCGTACCGAAAAAGCTAATTAAAATACCCGTGCACCCGTTGTCCGATCGAGATCTGTACGAGTACAAGAAACGATTGCGTGTACCTTATTTCAGAGGTGTGTACATGCGCGACGCACTTCCTCGTACATCACCGTGGGAGAACGAAAGCGCGATCGTGATTCTGGACGACGCTACCGGACCGGGCACGCACTGGGTATGCTACAAGAAGCGAGGCGACAGAGTCACGTACTTTGACGGATTCGGCAAACTGCGGCCTCCTGTGGAGCTAATACGGTACTTTGGATCGAACGTGACCGACGTTCGTTACAATTACGCGCGGAAACAGCCGCCGGACACGGTCGTCTGCGGACATTTATGTTTGGAGTTTTTGACATCGAACGATCAGTAAACGACAAGATGTCTTCGCTTACGGTCACCGCCACGGGTACGGATCCGTGCGCACTGGTTTGTGGCTTTTTTCCACCACTCGAACTGACGGACGGCGAATGGTACGCGGGACTGCTGGACTTTACCACATACAACTCTATACCGAACGTGGAAAGCGGAAGAAACAATGCCTTTCCCGTACTAAAGGGACCACGTAAAACGTTAGACCTTGTCGAAATACCGACCGGTGTGTACGAAATCAGCGATATCGAAACGTACCTGAAGAAAGAACTATCAGACCAAAAATTTTCTCTACGACCCAACAACAACACATTGAAATGCGAAATTTATTGTTCATACGAGATCGATATCGGGCGTACGGAACACACGATCGGTAACATGTTGGGTTTTTCCAAGAACCGCAAGTTAGAGGCGTATATGTTACACACGTCAGACGCGCCCGAAAAACATTAACAAAGTGAACGTTTTGGAGATAAGGTGTAACGCTGTACAAGGTTCGTACAAGGCGGGACGAAACGAGCATATACTGCACTCGTTCTATCCAACGGTCGAGCCAGGATTCAAGATAGTCGAAACGCCCAGAAACGTCATTTATTTTCCACTTAACGTACTACACTTGCGTAACGTTACAGTGTCCGTACACGATCAGGACGGCGATATCGTGAATTTTCAAGACGAAGTCATCACCGCGCGTATACATTTGAAACGTGTGTAGTAATCATGGGATTTTATTTCACCGATACCCCGGTGATGAAGAGCGGCGGCGGCTCGCACCACAAGATAAAAGAGCACGACACTTTCGGAAAAGGTATCAGTAGACGTTCGACATTGACACGGTTAACAGCAACTAACCGACGCTACCTGATTTCACTAGGATTCAAACTCAAGAAAAACAAGTAACATGGCGGACAGCGCTATCGTCTTATCGGTCGAACGCCGACCATTTTTTGAAGACAACATCACACATTACGAATATCATCCTCACGCACCGTACGCGTCGGCGTCGCGATACGGAAATAACGATGAGATAGGCATACCTATCCTGCAACAGGAAGTCTTCACTTTACCGATGGAAAGTTTCCTGTACGTTGAAGGCAAGTTGAGCAAAGTTGGCAGCACCGATACCGTGAACGTGAAAATGGTCAACGACGCGATCGCGTTTCTCTTCGAAGAAATCCGTTACGAACTGGCAGGTGTGGAAGTGGATCGTACCAAGAGCGTCGGCATCACGTCCACTATTAAAACCGTGCTATCTGCCGGCAAGCAGGACGTTGTTTCGATGCAAAACGCCGGTTGGGTTGCTCCCGCAGCTAACGAGCTAACACCGACCGGTAAAAACGGTGAATTCAACTTTTGCATACCGTTGAGGATGCTGATGGGATTCGCTGAGGATTTCACGCACATTATATTAAACATGAAACAGGAACTGATACTGTTGCGCACTTCCACCGACCTC
This sequence comes from Magicicada septendecula, assembly GCA_034769895.1. Classification (NCBI taxonomy): domain Eukaryota; kingdom Metazoa; phylum Arthropoda; class Insecta; order Hemiptera; family Cicadidae; genus Magicicada; species Magicicada septendecula. The sequence continues at coordinate 286,883,390 of CM068368.1, forward strand.
TATTTCTAGAGTCTGATGTGAGTAATATATTAGATAATTCAATAAAAAAAAACTTTGTTATGAAGAACAAACATATGAGAGTCGTAAATCTGGATGGGCTCTTCACAATGTAGATGGAATATTGTTACGTGTAAATAAATATCGACCTTTGAAAGGTTCGTCATATATTGCTCTTCCAAATTTTTTAATTTCAAGAAATTGTATTATTAATCCAAAAAATGTAAAGGATGAAAAATGTTTTAAATGGGCAATACTATGTCGTTATGTAAGTGGTTTACATGTTGAACGTATAAATTATAGATATAATGATTTGGAGAAAATTTCATTTCCTACACCTAATAAAGAAATTAGAATTTTTGAAAAAAATAATAATGTTTCTATAAACGTTTACGCTATAGATGAGGAAAAAAAATATTTATCCAATTAAAGTTTATGATAAAGAAAAAACAATCATTTTGATTTGTTATTATTATATGATGGAAATACAGGAAAACAACATTATTGTTATATTAAAAACTTTAATGTTTTAGTTAGAAACATCATGGAAAAATTGAAATTTGTAAACGATGTTTTATGCATTTTTATAATATTTCAAAATTAAAGTCGCATACAAAATACTGTGGTAAATTTCAACCAACACGTGTAGTAAAGCCCGAATATACTGTTTTAAAATTCAAAAATTATCAATTTAGTTTCCATATCCCAATTGTAGCTTACGCTGACTTCGATTGTATTCTGTAACCTATTAGTGGGTGTTTATCAAAATCAACAAAATCTTTTACAGTAGCTAATGAGTTACACATTCCTATGAGTGTTTGTATTTATTTTCTTATTGATGAGGAAATCCCCTATAGTATACGATGTCAGTTACCAAAAGTACCTTATATATAGCGGGGTAAAAATGCTGCAAAAGAATTTATGAAGTATCTTGTTAAAGTCGTTAATACCATAGGAAAGCTTACTGAGGAGATAAAACCATTGAAGATGACTGATAGTGATAAATATAAATTTCGCACAACCACTCACTTGTCGGGTAGATATCGTGCAGCACTGTGTAATAATTGTAATTTAAAGAGAAGAAAACAGTGTTTTATTCCAGTTTTTATTCATGTAAATTCTAATTATGATTCTCATTTTATTATACGACAATTAGGATATGATAGTAAACAAATCTATGTAATTCCAAATTCGTCTGAAAAATACATTTATTTTAAAAAAAACACAAAGTGGGATAACAATTAGATTTGTTGATACATATCGTTTTCTAAATTTCTCCTTAGCGGATTTATGTAGTTTTCTTCCAGATTGTTTTATTCATTCAAGAAAATTTTTCTCATGAAACAATATTAATTTAGTTACAAAAAAAGGTGTATATCCATATGAATATACGGATTCTTGGAAAAATTAGAAGAAAAACAGCTACCACCAAAAAAAGAGTTTTTAGTAAATTAAACAATGATGACATATCTGACGAAAAATATCAACACGCGGTAGAAGTATGGAATCATTTTCAAATAAATACGCTTGATAAATATAGCGATTTATATTTAAAAACTGATGTTTTAATATTATGTGATGTTTTTGCAAATTTTCGCAAACTCTGCTTATCAATATATAATCTAGACTGTGCTCATTACCTAACTGCACCAGGTTTTGCATTTGATGCTATGTTATCCTGTACTAAAATAGAATTGGAATTATTATCCGATTATGATAAATATTTAATGATTGAAAAAGGGATAAGAGGGGGGAATGTCTCAGTATTAAAAGACATGCGGTTGCGAATAATAAGTATATTGACAACACTTATAGTATTAATCTTCCCAACACTTATTTAGCTTTTAGTACGTAGGCTTTCACGGCCGGTGTCACTATAATTAATTAAAACTTCCGGGCTGAAAGGCCGTGGTCAAATGCTTGATGTAAAATCGCTAGACGTTTCGGCCGCACCACCGGTGGCCATCTTCAGTAGCAATGAATGTTCGTAATAGATGGTATGCCGAACAATTCGCCCAGTGAAATGGGAACAAGCAACAGTGAGAGACGGCAACGCTGTTTCTATTTCTAACTTTTTGGCTGCTTTAGGTGTATAACGCGAACCAATCAGAAGCCAGCTCATCATTCTCCACTCTGATTGGCCGTGGAAAATAAACCATGCCAGACACTATTTAAGGAGATGCTTTAAGGCCGGGGTGAAAGCATGTTTTTTATTTTCAATTACTTTATCGTTACAAACTATTTTATCGAAGTTACGAATTCGCAACCTTTTCCTCTGACGCACAAACTCCATTAATAAAGATTTCAGTTTTTTGTTAAGCTTTATATTACAGTACTTTTATCAACCCAAAATTTTATCAACCTATCATAAGATTTGTCATAACCTTTCCATCGCACAAGTAATTTATCTCCTTTACGTCTCAATACTTTTTCAATCAAATATACATCTCCAAATTTTGTTTTACTAATTTCCTGTTCATAGAAACCACCGGATAAAATATTACCTTTATCATATTTCAATATATATGTTTTTGGGTTAGTAGCTTTAATTTTTCAAACAGTAAAAAGTTTGTTAGTCCAATTAGGTAAGTACCCCTTAGTGAACGTTTTCTTGTATTTACTGATTCTTACTCTAGCACCAACTTTAGTTTTTAAAGGTTTTAACTTTCGATTTTGTATTAATTTTGAATGTATCTTGTTTAATATGATTTTTTCATTACTCATATTTACGTCAATCGGTTTCATTCCAATAGTTCTATGAGGTGTATTATTATACAATTTAATCAAAGCCGGTAATATGTTCACCCATACATAAATCCCCAATTCTGTCATTTTTCTCCACATTAAAATTTTTAATGTACGATTAAAACATTCAACAATCGACGCTTTCTTTTCCGAAAAAGTTGAATAATGATTTATATTGTAATTCTGTAGTAACTTTTTCACTGATGAATTAAACCATTCTTTACCTTGATCCGTTTGAAAATGTTTCATTTTATTAGATTTCAATAATAGTAAAAGCTATTACGATTTCAGATGCTGTTTTTGTTTTCAGAGGAACAGCGAACGCGATTTTTGAAAAACAATTACTCATAGTTAGTATATATTTTAAACCCTTATTCAACTTTGCAAACGGAATCATTTCTTCAAGGTCGACTTGTTATAAATCATTAATACCTTTCAACTCAACATAACGAGTTTTAAAATTTCTACAAACCGGCTTATGTAATTCATAAGCGATATGTTTTCTTATATCTGTCATCCTCTAATGCATATAATGAAATAAAAGAAAAAAGAAAAATAAGGTATATTAAAGGAAAAAAACACCTGACTCATCTGAAATATTGTATTTTAATCAATATACAAAAAATACATTGTTACATTGCTTTAATTATAGCACATATCTCATCAGAATAAGGATTTGTTATGATCACATCATAGCAGTTCTTCAGTTTATCCTTCAATCTCTCCAAACTGATAGCACATGGTGAAATAATTCTAATTGTTGAATGAATGCTGCTGGTTATTATTTGAGCATCATAAAATTCTACTGCAAGCATGAAACAAAGATCTGTATAAGTTAGTTGCTCACTAAATGTTGGTTCATAATGTAAACACCAATCACGACTGCTGAAGTCTATTATAAATATACAGTTAAGACTGATGTTATCCTAACAAAGCTTGTAGACAAACTGACTAATGAAAAAATATTGTTGAAAATAAGCTTTTTTAATCGATTAGAATTTCTTAACTGAAGTGGGAGGACTAATTAGTAATTGACGTGAATATCCTACTAATCTTTCGAGTAACTGTCGACGAGTAAATTTTACATCTGGACGCATAAAAATAATTGTCCTTTCAATGTTATTTATTAGAATAATGTCGACATCAGGAAATCTGGTTATCACTGTTTTACAGATTTCCTCAAAACAATAATAACTATTTAAATAAGATAGACACCATTGAGTTGCGGGGGTATTATCATCACAACTGATTGAATTCATTCTGATTTTTTAAAATAGAGTAAAAAACTAATGATATTAAATGAATAGAATACCTACAAGACCGGAATAAGGATTAAGCGGTGCATAGTAGTCAACACTTTCATGAGTCTCTGGCTCTTCATAAAAATCACATCGGTTGGTGTGAATACATTCGGTATTCAACAAACGATTAGTTGTTCTCCAAATGGATAGATTAGCCTCTTCTAGTTGAGTACAGAGAGTACACTGAGAAAGATGTAACTGCCACAATTCATATTCCTTATCTTTGTTTTTATTGTTGTTGAGAGTAGACTGTAAACGCCAATTTGACTCGTTTTCTCTTTTAACACCAGCACTATAACAATATATACAATAATACTCTTCTATTTTGTTTATGATATCGACCGAGCCGACAATAACATAAATTGAAATGAAAAACACCGGATATCTGTATTTCATATAAATTATTCACTATATTTTTATTTCTATGACTTAAACGTTTTTTGAGTTCGAAAAAGTAGCGATCAGCACACATTGTTACGATAGAACGAATATATATACAATCATCGTACTTAAGTAGTGGATATTTTCAAGGTAAATCGTGTGGTAAAAGCGGATGTTACTAGGAAAAGTATAATATCTAATCGATAACATGTGCATTCAAGGTAATCATGTAAATTTCCAAGTATGCGGAAAGTGTGCTTCAAGGTAAATCACTATGATGAAACGGTATATGTTGCAACAACCATGCAAGAAATAAAATCATGCTACGATCACGTGGACAACGCGTGCGATGACGTATACGTCACTCGACGTATACATTACGTTTACGATGCGATGACGTACACGATACTTGACGTGTATGTTGTTATGTTGAACCGATGAGATGTCAGGGGATGATGACCCCCCGGTGACGTATGTTTGTTTACAAGGGGACGATGACCTGATGACGTATGTTTGTTTTGATAATATTGTGGGGGTGAATTACCTAACGTTACTTACGTGGGGGGAGGGGATGACCTTGTCCCGGCGTTCCCAATTATATACTACTGATCACGTCAACACAGACATGAAACACGACACGTTTAAGAACGTCTGAGTCGAAGCGTGGAAAGATCGTTACGGCTTTCTCGTCGTGGACAAGGATTCTTCTATCGACACCGGCAGGTACAGAGCCGGTTTCGATCGTTTCATAGTAGTCGCGCCTAACGATTAGAAAACAGTTGTGGATTGTTCGCACATAACAGCTGTTCACCAAAAAAGTCGTTGATTGTTCAGGTAAATACACGTGTCCCGGAAAAATTAAAGAAGTTGTAGCCTGCTCGCATAAGTGCACGTAACAACTGTTCACTGTTAACTAAAACAGCCGTCGACCGTTCAGGTAAATACAAGTGTCCCGGAAAAATAAAAAACAATTGTAGACTGTTCGCATAAATGCACGTAACAGCTGTACACTGTTAACTAAATCAGTCGTCGAGCGTTCGGGTAAATACATGCGTCCCGGAAAAATAAAAAACAGTTGTAGACTTTTCGCATAAATGCATGTAACAGCTGTTCACTGTTAACTAAAACAGTCGTCGACCGTTCGGGTAAATACATGTGTCCCGGAATAATAAAAACAGTTGTAGACTGTTCGCAAATGGACGTAACAGCTCTTCACCGTTAACTAAAACAGTCGTCGATCGTTCGAGTAAATACAGATGTCTCGGAGTCACTGACGTTAGTCGGCGTACTGCCGTTTATCAAGACGGACGAAAAGAAGAAACAACTAGCCCGTTATATCGACACGATCAGCGATGACATACGGAAGAAATACCGTGCGTTAAAACATGGGATCCGTGAAGAGGAAGAAACGTTAACCAAAAGTTACAAACCGATTCTCGAACCGTTACAAACTATTTCGCAAGCGTTGGTAGAAAAAAACGTAAAACAACAAATGAAAAGCCTACGAGAGAGAAAAAGATGAAACGTGGTGAGGAGGAGGATCTGATGGGTTCAAGTAGTAGTAATATCGATGTAGGAAAACCGCTCCGTCCGTCACCGCAACAGCAGTTGACACCACGTTTCCTGAAAACTTCTGTGATAGGTGAAACATCGGACGACGACGACGACGACGAGGGGGATCCTAGTCTCAATATCGAAAAAATGTTAGACACATCGGAAGGAAGGCGAGAAGCGCGTAGATATTTTCAGGACAAATACGACAGTGAATCGTTAGCGAATAAGTACATGCGTATGATCTTGTCGGCCGAACGCGATCGTTTGATGGATTATACGTACGGCGTAAGACACGAAAGCGGAAAATGGATGATCGGTGATTCACCGTTGGAAATCGAAACAGACGCTACAATCTTTATCAACGGAAAACGATACAAAGGTACACCGGGTCTATACGAACTCATGTTCATGAAGCACCCTAGAGAGAACTTTTACAACGAGATGGATCTGAAGGCGTACAAAGATATACTACGTGCTACCAACGCGCACAAGCATCATTATTTTGTGAACGCGCAGGTAAACACAAACAGAGGTGTAAAGTATAAACAGATAATATCACGGTTGTTCCCACCGAAACGTACGGGACACGGAAATAACAATAATGACAGAACGTATATGGTGGCGTCGAGAAAAAAAGATAAAATCGATTACGTGCACTGGGACGATCCGAACGAACTGGTGGACAGATTGCGACTGTTGATAGCATCACAACGCGCTGGAAACGGTGGACACACGAACGAAATCGTTTCCATAGTGGAAGAACTACGTGAAGCCGACATCATCGTATAAAATATCGTGCACAGCGGTCGACGTGCTTCATTCGCGAGATGAGCGTTGACAAGTTTGGCAGACACCAGAGCGCCGTCAGAGCGCGAAGAGAGACGCAAGCAGTCTGCGGGAGGATATCGGTATCGCGATGACCGAGGACGGACACTTCGACGTAGCGGGGAAAAAATACACAACTTGTGCGAACCGCACGACGGTAACGATGCTGTTCGTGCGAGACGATTCGACGCAAGGTTCCGCGAGAATAGACGTGAAAGGTCGTAAGCTCGTCAACGTCGGGGCTCCCGTCGATCTCACGGACGCTGTCAACAAGCAGTACGTAGACTACACGTGCGTGCGTTTCACGACGGTATCGAACAAGAAAACGGTACCGTCATCGACGAGCGGGACCATCGCATACAGTCTCTGAGGGATCCGATTCGCGCGAGAGACGCTGCGACCAAAGTATACGTGGACGCGAAGATCATACCGAAGGATAGGAACTCTAACCTAATGGTCGGCAACGTTCGGATAACACAGTTAGCGCCGCCCGTCAACAACAAGGACGCGGTGAGCTTGGAATTTTTGAATCGACACACGATTACCGCGGTAAACGACGCTTATTTCAACGCGCAAGGAAAGACTATTCTGAATGTCGGCGACGGCGGCGCACGAGCCATGGACGCAGTGAACGCGCGTCAATTGGAGGACGCGAAGAGGGAAACGTACAAACTCGCAAAAGTGTTCCAACACCGTTGGGAGAAAGTGGTATCGTATATCTATAAATTGCATACGCAAGCAGCGCGTACTTCACTCGGTGCCGAAGAGGCAGAGTTACTACTTACGAGCAAGACGGAGACGAACGACTTGATTAGTGATTGGACAAATCTGTCGACAAAAAGGACGAGCACGATTGGAGATCCCTTTGTCGACAGCAGTCGAAACAGAAGACATGTATGAACTACGTAATCGTGTTGATAAGAAAAGGGTGCGTGGTCTCATCGGAGAAATAGTTAACAGCGCCGTACCATTCGTCACGAAGTCAGTACCTACACTGATCAATCGAGCGGTGGACGTATTACCGGTGGAACTACATTCGCCCGGCTACAGGTTCTGTGGACCCTGAACGAAACTAGAGGAGAGATTGGCTCGCGGCGATCGAGGAATCAACGAGTTGGACGAAGCCTGTCGTGAACACGATATCGCTTACGCCAAGTACAATGACAACGAACGAAGACGGGTAGCGGATCGTGTGCTAGCCGGCAAGGCGTGGGAACGAGTGAAAGCTTTGAATTCGGGCATCAGCGAAAGAGCGTACGCGGCGGCCATAGCGGCAGCGATGAAGGCGAAATCGGCGTTAGGCAGCGGGCTATGCTGCGGTGGTGGTTTGCGTAAACGTCGACGTCGCACGATAATCAGGAAGAGGAGGAGGAGGACGACGGGGACAGGACATCGAAGACGGACCGGTGGTAAAAAGGCTTCAGGACTCTACCTTCGACCGTACCGAAAAAGCTAATTAAAATACCCGTGCACCCGTTGTCCGATCGAGATCTGTACGAGTACAAGAAACGATTGCGTGTACCTTATTTCAGAGGTGTGTACATGCGCGACGCACTTCCTCGTACATCACCGTGGGAGAACGAAAGCGCGATCGTGAATCTGGACGACGCTACCGGACCGGGCACGCACTGGGTATGCTACAAGAAGCGAGGCGACAGAGTCACGTACTTTGACGGATTCGGCAAACTGCGGCCTCCTGTGGAGCTAATACGGTACTTTGGATCGAACGTGACCGACGTTCGTTACAATTACGCGCGGAAACAGCCGCCGGACACGGTCGTCTGCGGACATTTATGTTTGGAGTTTTTGACATCGAACGATCAGTAAACGACAAGATGTCTTCGCTTACGGTCACCGCCACGGGTACGGATCCGTGCGCACTGGTTTGTGGCTTTTTTCCACCACTCGAACTGACGGACGGCGAATGGTACGCGGGACTGCTGGACTTTACCACATACAACTCTATACCGAACGTGGAAAGCGGAAGAAACAATGCCTTTCCCGTACTAAAGGGACCACGTAAAACGTTAGACCTTGTCGAAATACCGACCGGTGTGTACGAAATCAGCGATATCGAAACGTACCTGAAGAAAGAACTATCAGACCAAAAATTTTCTCTACGACCCAACAACAACACATTGAAATGCGAAATTTATTGTTCATACGAGATCGATATCGGGCGTACGGAACACACGATCGGTAACATGTTGGGTTTTTCCAAGAACCGCAAGTTAGAGGCGTATATGTTACACACGTCAGACGCGCCCGTAAACATTAACAAAGTGAACGTTTTGGAGATAAGGTGTAACGCTGTACAAGGTTCGTACAAGGCGGGACGAAACGATATATACTGCACTCGTTCTATCCAACGGTCGAGCCAGGATTCAAGATAGTCGAAACGCCCAGAAACGTCATTTATTTTCCACTTAACGTACTACACTTGCGTAACGTTACAGTGTCCGTACACGATCAGGACGGCGATATCGTGAATTTTCAAGACGAAGTCATCAACGCGCGTATACATTTGAAACGTGTGTAGTAATCATGGGATTTTATTTCACCGATACCCCGGTGATGAAGAGCGGCGGCGGCTCGCACCACAAGATAAAAGAGCACGACACTTTCGGAAAAGGTATCAGTAGACGTTCGACATTGACACGGTTAACAGCAACTAACCGACGCTACCTGATTTCACTAGGATTCAAACTCAAGAAAAACAAGTAACATGGCGGACAGCGCTATCGTCTTATCGGTCGAACGCCGACCATTTTTTGAAGACAACATCACACATTACGAATATCATCCTCACGCACCGTACGCGTCGGCGTCGCGATACGGAAATAACGATGAGATAGGCATACCTATCCTGCAACAGGAAGTCTTCACTTTACCGATGGAAAGTTTCCTGTACGTTGAAGGCAAGTTGAGCAAAGTTGGCAGCACCGATACCGTGAACGTGAAAATGGTCAACGACGCGATCGCGTTTCTCTTCGAAGAAATCCGTTACGAACTGGCAGGTGTGGAAGTGGATCGTACCAAGAGCGTCGGCATCACGTCCACTATTAAGACCGTGCTATCTGCCGGCAAGCAGGACGTTGTTTCGATGCAAAACGCCGGTTGGGTTGCTCCCGCAGCTAACGAGCTAACACCGACCGGTAAAAACGGTGAATTCAACTTTTGCATACCGTTGAGGATGCTGATGGGATTCGCTGAGGATTTCACGCACATTATATTAAACATGAAACAGGAACTGATACTGTTGCGCACTTCCACCGACCTCTATTTCTAGAGTCTGATGTGAGTAATATATTAGATAATTCAATAAAAAAAAACTTTGTTATGAAGAACAAACATATGAGAGTCGTAAATCTGGATGGGCTCTTCACAATGTAGATGGAATATTGTTACGTGTAAATAAATATCGACCTTTGAAAGGTTCGTCATATATTGCTCTTCCAAATTTTTTAATTTCAAGAAATTGTATTATTAATCCAAAAAATGTAAAGGATGAAAAATGTTTTAAATGGGCAATACTATGTCGTTATGTAAGTGGTTTACATGTTGAACGTATAAATTATAGATATAATGATTTGGAGAAAATTTCATTTCCTACACCTAATAAAGAAATTAGAATTTTTGAAAAAAATAATAATGTTTCTATAAACGTTTACGCTATAGATGAGGAAAAAAAATATTTATCCAATTAAAGTTTATGATAAAGAAAAAACAATCATTTTGATTTGTTATTATTATATGATGGAAATACAGGAAAACAACATTATTGTTATATTAAAAACTTTAATGTTTTAGTTAGAAACATCATGGAAAAATTGAAATTTGTAAACGATGTTTTATGCATTTTTATAATATTTCAAAATTAAAGTCGCATACAAAATACTGTGGTAAATTTCAACCAACACGTGTAGTAAAGCCCGAATATACTGTTTTAAAATTCAAAAATTATCAATTTAGTTTCCATATCCCAATTGTAGCTTACGCTGACTTCGAGTGTATTCTGTAACCTATTAGTGGGTGTTTATCAAAATCAACAAAATCTTTTACAGTAGCTAATGAGTTACACATTCCTATGAGTGTTTGTATTTATTTTCTTATTGATGAGGAAATCCCCTATAGTATACGATGTCAGTTACCAAAAGTACCTTATATATATCGGGGTAAAAATGCTGCAAAAGAATTTATGAAGTATCTTGTTAAAGTCGTTAATACCATAGGAAAGCTTACTGAGGAGATAAAACCATTGAAGATGACTGATAGTGATAAATATAAATTTCGCACAACCACTCACTTGTCGGGTAGATATCGTGCAGCACTGTGTAATAATTGTAATTTAAAGAGAAGAAAACAGTGTTTTATTCCAGTTTTTATTCATGTAAATTCTAATTATGATTCTCATTTTATTATACGACAATTAGGATATGATAGTAAACAAATCTATGTAATTCCAAATTCGTCTGAAAAATACATTTATTTTTAAAAAAACACAAAGTGGGATAACAATTAGATTTGTTGATACATATCGTTTTCTAAATTTCTCCTTAGCGGATTTATGTAGTTTTCTTCCAGATTGTTTTATTCATTCAAGAAAATTTTTCTCATTAAACAATATTAATTTAGTTACAAAAAAAGGTGTATATCCATATGAATATACGGATTCTTGGAAAAATTAGAAGAAAAACAGCTACCACCAAAAAAAGAGTTTTTAGTAAATTAAACAATGATGACATATCTGACGAAAAATATCAACACGCGGTAGAAGTATGGAATCATTTTCAAATAAATACGCTTGATAAATATAGCGATTTATATTTAAAAACTGATGTTTTAATATTATGTGATGTTTTTGCAAATTTTCGCAAACTCTGCTTATCAATATATAATCTAGACTGTGCTCATTACCTAACTGCACCAGGTTTTGCATTTGATGCTATGTTATCCTGTACTAAAATAGAATTGGAATTATTATCCGATTATGATAAATATTTAATGATTGAAAAAGGGATAAGAGGAGGGATTAGTCTCAGTATTAAAAGACATGCGGTTGCGAATAATAAGTATATTGACAACACTTATAGTATTAATCTTCCCAACACTTATTTAGCTTTTAGTACGTAGGCTTTCACGGCCGGTGTCACTATAATTAATTAAAACTTCCGGGCTGAAAGGCCGTGGTCAAATGCTTGATGTAAAATCGCTAGACGTTTCGGCCGCACCACCGGTGGCCATCTTCAGTAGCAATGAATGTTCGTAATAGATGGTATGCCGAACAATTCGCCCAGTGAAATGGGAACAAGCAACAGTGAGAGACGGCAACGCTGTTTCTATTTCTAACTTTTTGGCTGCTTTAGGTGTATAACGCGAACCAATCAGAAGCCAGCTCATCATTCTCCACTCTGATTGGCCGTGGAAAATAAACCATGCCAGACACTATTTAAGGAGATGCTTTAAGGCCGGGGTGAAAGCATGTTTTTTATTTTCAATTACTTTATCGTTACAAACTATTTTATCGAAGTTACGAATTCGCAACCTTTTCCTCTGACGCACAAACTCCATTAATAAAGATTTCAGTTTTTTGTTAAGCTTTATATTACAGTACTTTTATCAACCCAAAATTTTATCAACCTATCATAAGATTTGTCATAACCTTTCCATCGCACAAGTAATTTATCTCCTTTACGTCTCAATACTTTTTCAATCAAATATACATCTCCAAATTTTGTTTTACTAATTTCCTGTTCATAGAAACCACCGGATAAAATATTACCTTTATCATATTTCAATATATATGTTTTTGGGTTAGTAGCTTTAATTTTTCAAACAGTAAAAAGTTTGTTAGTCCAATTAGGTAAGTACCCCTTAGTGAACGTTTTCTTGTATTTACTGATTCTTACTCTAGCACCAACTTTAGTTTTTAAAGGTTTTAACTTTCGATTTTGTATTAATTTTGAATGTATCTTGTTTAATATGATTTTTTCATTACTCATATTTACGTCAATCGGTTTCATTCCAATAGTTCTATGAGGTGTATTATTATACAATTTAATCAAAGCCGGTAATATGTTCACCCATACATAAATCCCCAATTCTGTCATTTTTCTCCACATTAAAATTTTTAATGTACGATTAAAACATTCAACAATCGACGCTTTCTTTTCCGAAAAAGTTGAATAATGATTTATATTGTAATTCTGTAGTAACTTTTTCACTGATGAATTAAACCATTCTTTACCTTGATCCGTTTGAAAATGTTTCATTTTATTAGATTTCAATAATAGTAAAAGCTATTACGATTTCAGATGCTGTTTTTGTTTTCAGAGGAACAGCGAACGCGATTTTTGAAAAACAATTACTCATAGTTAGTATATATTTTAAACCCTTATTCAACTTTGCAAACGGAATCATTTCTTCAAGGTCGACTTGTTATAAATCATTAATACCTTTCAACTCAACATAACGAGTTTTAAAATTTCTACAAACCGGCTTATGTAATTCATAAGCGATATGTTTTCTTATATCTGTCATCCTCTAATGCATATAATGAAATAAAAGAAAAAAGAAAAATAAGGTATATTAAAGGAAAAAAACACCTGACTCATCTGAAATATTGTATTTTAATCAATATACAAAAAATACATTGTTACATTGCTTTAATTATAGCACATATCTCATCAGAATAAGGATTTGTTATGATCACATCATAGCAGTTCTTCAGTTTATCCTTCAATCTCTCCAAACTGATAGCACATGGTGAAATAATTCTAATTGTTGAATGAATGCTGCTGGTTATTATTTGAGCATCATAAAATTCTACTGCAAGCATGAAACAAAGATCTGTATAAGTTAGTTGCTCACTAAATGTTGGTTCATAATGTAAACACGAATCACGACTGCTGAAGTCTATTATAAATATACAGTTAAGACTGATGTTATCCTAACAAAGCTTGTAGACAAACTGACTAATGAAAAAATATTGTTGAAAATAAGCTTTTTTAATCGATTAGAATTTCTTAACTGAAGTGGGAGGACTAATTAGTAATTGACGTGAATATCCTACTAATCTTTCGAGTAACTGTCGACGAGTAAATTTTACATCTGGACGCATAAAAATAATTGTCCTTTCAATGTTATTTATTAGAATAATGTCGACATCAGGAAATCTGGTTATCACTGTTTTACAGATTTCCTCAAAACAATAATAACTATTTAAATAAGATAGACACCATTGAGTTGCGGGGGTATTATCATCACAACTGATTGAATTCATTCTGATTTTTTAAAATAGAGTAAAAAACTAATGATATTAAATGAATAGAATACCTACAAGACCGGAATAAGGATTAAGCGGTGCATAGTAGTCAACACTTTCATGAGTCTCTGGCTCTTCATAAAAATCACATCGGTTGGTGTGAATACATTCGGTATTCAACAAACGATTAGTTGTTCTCCAAATGGATAGATTAGCCTCTTCTAGTTGAGTACAGAGAGTACACTGAGAAAGATGTAACTGCCACAATTCATATTCCTTATCTTTGTTTTTATTGTTGTTGAGAGTAGACTGTAAACGCCAATTTGACTCGTTTTCTCTTTTAACACCAGCACTATAACAATATATACAATAATACTCTTCTATTTTGTTTATGATATCGACCGAGCCGACAATAACATAAATTGAAATGAAAAACACCGGATATCTGTATTTCATATAAATTATTCACTATATTTTTATTTCTATGACTTAAACGTTTTTTGAGTTCGAAAAAGTAGCGATCAGCACACATTGTTACGATAGAACGAATATATATACAATCATCGTACTTAAGTAGTGGATATTTTCAAGGTAAATCGTGTGGTAAAAGCGGATGTTACTAGGAAAAGTATAATATCTAATCGATAACATGTGCATTCAAGGTAATCATGTAAATTTCCAAGTATGCGGAAAGTGTGCTTCAAGGTAAATCACTATGATGAAACGGTATATGTTGCAACAACCATGCAAGAAATAAAATCATGCTACGATCACGTGGACAACGCGTGCGATGACGTATACGTCACTCGACGTATACATTACGTTTACGATGCGATGACGTACACGATACTTGACGTGTATGTTGTTATGTTGAACCGATGAGATGTCAGGGGATGATGACCCCCCGGTGACGTATGTTTGTTTACAAGGGGACGATGACCTGATGACGTATGTTTGTTTTGATAATATTGTGGGGGTGAATTACCTAACGGTACTTACGTGGGGGGGAGGGGATGACCTTGTCCCGGCGTTCCCAATTATATACTACTGATCACGTCAACACAGACATGAAATACGACACGTTTAAGAACGTCTGAGTCGAAGCGTGGAAAGATCGTTACGGCTTTCTCGTCGTGGACAAGGATTCTTCTATCGACACCGGCAGGTACAGAGCCGGTTTCGATCGTTTAATAGTAGTCGCGCCTAACGATTAGAAAACAGTTGTGGATTGTTCGCACATAACAGCTGTTCACCAAAAAAGTCGTTGATTGTTCAGGTAAATACACGTGTCCCGGAAAAATTAAAGAAGTTGTAGCCTGCTCGCATAAGTGCACGTAACAACTGTTCACTGTTAACTAAAACAGCCGTCGACCGTTCAGGTAAATACAAGTGTCCCGGAAAAATAAAAAACAATTGTAGACTGTTCGCATAAATGCACGTAACAGCTGTACACTGTTAACTAAATCAGTCGTCGAGCGTTCGGGTAAATACATGCGTCCC
Source organism: Magicicada septendecula (assembly GCA_034769895.1). Lineage (NCBI taxonomy): Eukaryota > Metazoa > Arthropoda > Insecta > Hemiptera > Cicadidae > Magicicada > Magicicada septendecula. The sequence goes on from CM068368.1 coordinate 286,898,957, forward strand.
GGAAAAATAAAAAACAGTTGTAGACTTTTCGCATAAATGCATGTAACAGCTGTTCACTGTTAACTAAAACAGTCGTCGACCGTTCGGGTAAATACATGTGTCCCGGAAAAATAAAAACAGTTGTAGACTGTTCGCAAATGGACGTAACAGCTCTTCACCGTTAACTAAAACAGTCGTCGATCGTTCGAGTAAATACAGATGTCTCGGAGTCACTGACGTTAGTCGGCGTACTGCCGTTTATCAAGACGGACGAAAAGAAGAAACAACTAGCCCGTGATATCGACACGATCAGCGATGACATACGGAAGAAATACCGTGCGTTAAAACATGGGATCCGTGAAGAGGAAGAAACGTTAACCAAAAGTTACAAACCGATTCTCGAACCGTTACAAACTATTTCGCAAGCCTTGGTCGAAAAAAACGTAAAACAACAAATGAAAAGCCTACGAGAGAGAAAAAGATGAAACGTGGTGAGGAGGAGGATCTGATGGGTTCAAGTAGTAGTAATATCGATGTAGGAAAACCGCTCCGTCCGTCACCGCAACAGCAGTTGACACCACGTTTCCTGAAAACTTCTGTGATAGGTGAAACATCGGACGACGACGACGACGACGAGGGGGATCCTAGTCTCAATATCGAAAAAATGTTAGACACATCGGAAGGAAGGCGAGAAGCGCGTAGATATTTTCAGGACAAATACGACAGTGAATCGTTAGCGAATAAGTACATGCGTACGATCGTGTCGGCCGAACGCGATCGTTTGATGGATTATACGTACGGCGTAAGACACGAAAGCGGAAAATGGATGACCGGTGATTCACCGTTGGAAATCGAAACAGACGCTACAATCTTTATCAACGGAAAACGATACAAAGGTACACCGGGTCTATACGAACTCATGTTCATGAAGCACCCTAGAGAGAACTTTTACAACGAGATGGATCTGAAGGCGTACAAACATATACTACGTGCTACCAACGCGCACAAGCATCATTATTTTGTGAACGCGCAGGTAAACACAAACAGAGGTGTAAAGTATAAACAGATAATATCACGGTTGTTCCCATCGAAACGTACGGGACACGGAAATAACAATAATGACAGAACGTATATGGTGGCGTCGAGAAAAAAAGATAAAATCGATTACGTGCACTGGGACGATCCGAACGAACTGGTGGACAGATTGCGACTGTTGATAGCATCACAACGCGCTGGAAACGGTGGACACACGAACGAAATCGTTTCCATAGTGGAAGAACTACGTGAAGCCGACATCATCGTATAAAATATCGTGCACAGCGGTCGACGCGCTTCATTCGCGAGATGAGCGTCGACAAGTTTGGCAGACACCAGAGCGCCGTCAGAGCGCGAAGAGAGACGCAAGCAGTCTGCGGGAGGATATCGGTATCGCGATGACCGAGGACGGACACTTCGACGTAGCGGGGAAAAAATACACAACTTGTGCGAACCGCACGACGGTAACGATGCTGTTCGTGCGAGACGATTCGACGCAAGGTTCCGCGAGAATAGACGTGAAAGGTCGTAAGCTCGTCAACGTCGGGGCTCCCGTCGATCTCACGGACGCTGTCAACAAGCAGTACGTAGACTACACGTGCGTGCGTTTCACGACGGTATCGAACAAGAAAACGGTACCGTTATCGACGAGCGGGACCATCGCATACAGTCTCTGAGGGATCCGATTCGCGCGAGAGACGCTGCGACCAAAGTATACGTGGACGCGAAGATCATACCGAAGGATAGGAACTCTAACCTAATGGTCGGCAACGTTCGGATAACACAGTTAGCGCCGCCCGTCAACAACAAGGACGCGGTGAGCTTGGAATTTTTGAATCGACACACGATTACCGGGGTAAACGACGCTTATTTCAACGCGCAAGGAAAGACTATTCTGAATGTCGGCGACGGCGGCGCACGAGCCATGGACGCAGTGAACGCGCGTCAATTGGAGGACGCGAAGAGGGAAACGTACAAACTCGCAAAAGTGTTCCAACACCGTTGGGAGAAAGTGGTATCGTATATCTATAAATTGCATACGGAAGCAGCGCGTACTTCACTCGGTGCCGAAGAGGCAGAGTTACTACTTACGAGCAAGACGGAGACGAACGACTTGATTAGTGATTGGACAAATCTGTCGACAAAAAGGACGAGCACGATTGGAGATCCCTTTGTCGACAGCAGTCGAAACAGTAGACATGTATGAACTACGTAATCGTGTTGATAAAAAAAGGGTGCGTGGTCTCATCGGAGAAATAGTTAAAAGCGCCGTACCATTCGTCACGAAGTCAGTACCTACACTGATCAATCGAGCGGTGGACGTATTACCGGTGGAACTACATTCGCCCGGCTACAGGTTCTGTGGACCCTGAACGAAACTAGAGGAGAGATTGGCTCGCGGCGATCGAGGAATCAACGAGTTGGACGAAGCCTGTCGTGAACACGATATCGCTTACGCCAAGTACAATGACAACGAACGAAGACGGGTAGCGGATCGTGTGCTAGCCGGCAAGGCGTGGGAACGAGTGAAAGCTTTGAATTCGGGCATCAGCGAAAGAGCGTACGCGGCGGCCATAGCGGCAGAGATGAAGGCGAAATCGGCGTTAGGCAGCGGGCTATGCTGCGGTGGTGGTGTGCGTAAACGTCGACGTCGCATCGGACGACGCACGATAATCAGGAAGAGGAGGAGGAGGACGACGGGGACAGGACATCGAAGACGGACCGGTGGTAAAAAGGCTTCAGGACTCTACCTTCGACCGTACCGAAAAAGCTAATTAAAATACCCGTGCACCCGTTGTCCGATCGAGATCTGTACGAGTACAAGTAACGATTGAGTGTACCTTATTTCAGAGGTGTGTACATGCGCGACGCACTTCCTCGTACATCACCGTGGGAGAACGAAAGCGCGATCGTGAATCTGGACGACGCTACCGGACCGGGCACGCACTGGGTATGCTACAAGAAGCGAGGCGACAGAGTCTCGTACTTTGACGGATTCGGCAAACTGCGGCCTCCTGTGGAGCTAATACGGTACTTTGGATCGAACGTGACCGACGTTCGTTACAATTACGCGCGGAAACAGCCGCCGGACACGGTCGTCTGCGGACATTTATGTTTGGAGTTTTTGACATCGAACGATCAGTAAACGACAAGATGTCTTCGCTTACGGTCACCGCCACGGGTACGGATCCGTGCGCACTGGTTTGTGGCTTTTTTCCACCACTCGAACTGACGGACGGCGAATGGTACGCGGGACTGCTGGACTTTACCACATACAACTCTATACCGAACGTGGAAAGCGGAAGAAACAATGCCTTTCCCGTACTAAAGGGACCACGTAAAACGTTAGACCTTGTCGAAATACCGACCGGTGTGTACGAAATCAGCGATATCGAAACGTACCTGAAGAAAGAACTATCAGACCAAAAATTTTCTCTACGACCCAACAACAACACATTGAAATGCGAAATTTATTGTTCATACGAGATCGATATCGGGCGTACGGAACACACGATCGGTAACATGTTGGGTTTTTCCAAGAACCGCAAGTTAGAGGCGTATATGTTACACACGTCAGACGCGCCCGTAAACATTAACAAAGTGAACGTTTTGGAGATAAGGTGTAACGCTGTACAAGGTTCGTACAAGGCGGGACGAAACGAGCATATACTGCACTCGTTCTATCCAACGGTCGAGCCAGGATTCAAGATAGTCGAAACGCCCAGAAACGTCATTTATTTTCCACTTAACGTACTACACTTGCGTAACGTTACAGTGTCCGTACACGATCAGGACGGCGATATCGTGAATTTTCAAGACGAAGTCATCACCGCGCGTATACATTTGAAACGTGTGTAGTAATCATGGGATTTTATTTCACCGATACCCCGGTGATGAAGAGCGGCGGCGGCTCGCACCACAAGATAAAAGAGCACGACACTTTCGGAAAAGGTATCAGTAGACGTTCGACATTGACACGGTTAACAGCAACTAACCGACGCTACCTGATTTCACTAGGATTCAAACTCAAGAAAAACAAGTAACATGGCGGACAGCGGTATCGTCTTATCGGTCGAACGCCGACCATTTTTTGAAGACAACATCACACATTACGAATATCATCCTCACGCACTGTACGCGTCGGCGTCGCGATACGGAAATAACGATGAGATAGGCATACCTATCCTGCAACAGGAAATCTTCACTTTACCGATGGAAAGTTTCCTGTACGTTGAAGGCAAGTTGAGCAAAGTTGGCAGCACCGATACCGTGAACGTGAAAATGGTCAACGACGCGATCGCGTTTCTCTTCGAAGAAATCCGTTACGAACTGGCAGGTGTGGAAGTGGATCGTACCAAGAGCGTCGGCATCACGTCCACTATTAAAACCGTGCTATCTGCCGGCAAGCAGGACGTTGTTTCGATGCAAAACGCCGGTTGGGTTGCTCCCGCAGCTAACGAGCTAACACCGACCGGTAAAAACGGTGAATTCAACTTTTGCATACCGTTGAGGATGCTGATGGGATTCGCTGAGGATTTCACGCACATTATATTAAACATGAAACAGGAACTGATACTGTTGCGCACTTCCACCGACCTCTATTTCTAGAGTCTGATGTGAGTAATATATTAGATAATTCAATAAAAAAAAACTTTGTTATGAAGAACAAACATATGAGAGTCGTAAATCTGGATGGGCTCTTCACAATGTAGATGGAATATTGTTACGTGTAAATAAATATCGACCTTTGAAAGGTTCGTCGTATATTGCTCTTCCAAATTTTTTAATTTCAAGAAATTGTATTATTAATCCAAAAAATGTAAAGGATGAAAAATGTTTTAAATGGGCAATACTATGTCGTTATGTAAGTGGTTTACATGTTGAACGTATAAATTATAGATATAATGATTTGGAGAAAATTTCATTTCCTACACCTAATAAAGAAATTAGAATTTTTGAAAAAAATAATAATGTTTCTATAAACGTTTACGCTATAGATGAGGAAAAAAAATATTTATCCAATTAAAGTTTATGATAAAGAAAAAACAATCATTTTGATTTGTTATTATTATATGATGGAAATACAGGAAAACAACATTATTGTTATATTAAAAACTTTAATGTTTTAGATAGAAACATCATGGAAAAATTGAAATTTGTAAACGATGTTTTATGCATTTTTATAATATTTCAAAATTAAAGTCGCATACAAAATACTGTGGTAAATTTCAACCAACACGTGTAGTAAAGCCCGAATATACTGTTTTAAAATTCAAAAATTATCAATTTAGTTTCCATATCCCAATTGTAGCTTACGCTGACTTCGAGTGTATTCTGAAACCTATTAGTGGGTGTTTATCAAAATCAACAAAATCTTTTACAGTAGCTAATGAGTTACACATTCCTATGAGTGTTTGTATTTATTTTCTTATTGATGAGGAAATCCCCTATAGTATACGATGTCAGTTACCAAAAGTACCTTATATATATCGGGGTAAAAATGCTGCAAAAGAATTTATGAAGTATCTTGTTAAAGTCGTTAATACCATAGGAAAGCTTACTGAGGAGATAAAACCATTGAAGATGACTGATAGTGATAAATATAAATTTCGCACAACCACTCACTTGTCGGGTAGATATCGTGCAGCACTGTGTAATAATTGTAATTTAAAGAGAAGAAAACAGTGTTTTATTCCAGTTTTTATTCATGTAAATTCTAATTATGATTCTCATTTTATTATACGACAATTAGGATATGATAGTAAACAAATCTATGTAATTCCAAATTCGTCTGAAAAATACATTTATTTAAAAAAAAACAAAGTGGGATAACAATTAGATTTGTTGATACATATCGTTTTCTAAATTTCTCCTTAGCGGATTTATGTAGTTTTCTTCCAGAAGATTGTTTTATTCATTCAAGAAAATTTTTCTCATTAAACAATATTAATTTAGTTACAAAAAAAGGTGTATATCCATATGAATATACGGATTCTTGGAAAAAATTAGAATAAAAACAGCTACCACCAAAAAAAGAGTTTTTAGTAAATTAAACAATGATGACATATCTGACGAAAAATATCAACACGCGGTAGAAGTATGGAATCATTTTCAAATAAATACGCTTGATAAATATAGCGATTTATATTTGAAAACTGATGTTTTAATATTATGTGATGTTTTTGAAAATTTTCGCAAACTCTGCTTATCAATATATAATCTAGACTGTGCTCATTACCTAACTGCACCAGGTTTTGCATTTGATGCTATGTTATCCTGTACTAAAATAGAATTGGAATTATTATCCGATTATGATAAATATTTAATGATTGAAAAAGGGATAAGAGGAGGGATTAGTCTTTGTATTAAAAGACATGCGGTTGCGAATAATAAGTATATTGACAACACTTATAATATTAATCTTCCCAACACTTATTTAGCTTTTAGTACGTAGGCTTTCACGGCCGGTGTCACTATAATTAATTAAAACTTCCGGGCTGAAAGGCCGTGGTCAAATGCTTGATGTAAAATCGCTAGACGTTTCGGCCGCACCACCGGTGGCCATCTTCAGTAGCAATGAATGTTCGTAATAGATGGTATGCCGAACAATTCGCCCAGTGAAATGGGAACAAGCAACAGTGAGAGACGGCAACGCTGTTTCTATTTATAACTTTTTGGCCGCTTTAGGTGTATAACGCGAACCAATCAGAAGCCAGCTCATCATTCTCCACTCTGATTGGCCGTGGAAAATAAACCATGCCAGACACTATTTAAGGAGATGCTTTAAGGCCGGGGTGAAAGCATGTTTTTTATTTTCAATTACTTTATCGTTACAAACTATTTTATCGAAGTTACGAATTCGCAACCTTTTCCTCTGACGCACAAACTCCATTAATAAAGATTTCAGTTTTTTGTTAAGCTTTATATTACAGTACTTTTATCAACCCAAAATTTTATCAACCTATCATAAGATTTGTCATAACCTTTCCATCGCACAAGTAATTTATCTCCTTTACGTCTCAATACTTTTTCAATCAAATATACATCTCCAAATTTTGTTTTACTAATTTCCTGTTCATAGAAACCAACGGATAAAATATTACCTTTATCATATTTCAATATATATGTTTTTGGGTTAGTAGCTTTAATTTTTCAAACAGTAAAAAGTTTGTTAGTCCAATTAGGTAAGTACCCCTTAGTGAACGTTTTCTTGTATTTACTGATTCTTACTCTAGCACCAAATTAGATTTTAAAGGTTTTAACTTTCGATTTTGTATTAATTTTGAATGTATCTTGTTTAATATGATTTTTTCATTACTCATATTTACGTCAATCGGTTTCATTCCAATAGTTCTATGAGGTGTATTATTATACAATTTAATCAAAGCCGGTAATATGTTCACCCATACATAAATCCCCAATTCTGTCATTTTTCTCCACATTAAAATTTTTAATGTACGATTAAAACATTCAACAATCGACGCTTTCTTTTCCGAAAAAGTTGAATAATGATTTATATTTTAATTCTGTAGTAACTTTTTCACTGATGAATTAAACCATTCTTTACCTTGATCCGTTTGAAAATGTTTCATTTTATTAGATTTCAATAATAGTAAAAGCTATTACGATTTCAGATGCTGTTTTTGTTTTCAGAGGAACAGCGAACGCGATTTTTGAAAAACAATTACTCATAGTTAGTATATATTTTAAACCCTTATTAAACTTTGCAAACGGAATCATTTCTTCAAGGTCGGCTTGTTATAAATCATTAATACCTTTCAACTCAACATAACGAGTTTTAAAATTTCTACAAACCGGCTTATGTAATTCATAAGCGATATGTTTTCTTATATCTGTCATCCTCTAATGCATATAATGAAATAAAACAAAAAAGAAAAATAAGGTATATTAAAGGAAAAAAACACCTGACTCATCTGAAATATTGTATTTTAATCAATATACAAAAAATACATTGTTACATTGCTTTAATTATAGCACATATCTCATCAGAATAAGGATTTGTTATGATCACATCATAGCAGTTCTTCAGTTTATTCTTCAATCTCTCCAAACTGATAGCACATGGTGAAATAATTCTAATTGTTGAATGAATGCTGCTGGTTATTATTTGAGCATCATAAAATTCTACTGCAAGCATGAAACAAAGATCTGTATAAGTTAGTTGCTCACTAAATGTTGGTTCATAATGTAAACACCAATCACGACTGCTGAAGTCTATTATAAATATACAGTTAAGACTGATGTTATCCTGACAAAGCTTGTAGACAAACTGACTAATGAAAAAATATTGTTGAAAATAAGCTTTTTTAATCGATTAGAATTTCTTAACTGAAGTGGGAGGACTAATTAGTAATTGACGTGAATATCCTACTAATCTTTCGCGTAACTGTCGACGATTAAATTTTACATCTGGACGCATAAAAATAATTGTCCTTTCAATGTTATTTATTAGAATAATGTCGACATCAGGAAATCTGGTTATCACTGTTTTACAGATTTCCTCAAAACAATAATAACTATTTAAATAAGATAGACACCATTGAGTTGCGGGGGTATTATCATCACAACTGATTGAATTCATTCTGATTTTTTAAAATAGAGTAAAAAACTAATGATATTAAATGAATAGAATACCTACAAGACCGGAATAAGGATTAAGCGGTGCATAGTAGTCAACACTTTCATGAGTCTCTGGCTCTTCATAAAAATCACATCGGTTGGTGTGAATACATTCGGTATTCAACAAACGATTAGTTGTTCTCCAAATGGATAGATTAGCCTCTTCTAGTTGAGTACAGAGAGTACACTGAGAAAGATGTAACTGCCACAATTCATATTCCTTATCTTTGTTTTTATTGTTGTTGAGAGTAGACTGTAAACGCCAATTTGACTCGTTTTCTCGTTTAACACCAGCACTATAACAATATATACAATAATACTCTTCTATTTTGTTTATGATATCGACCGAGCCGACAATAACATAAATTGAAATGAAAAACACCGGATATCTGTATTTCATATAAATTATTCACTATATTTTTATTTCTATGACTTAAACGTTTTTTGAGTTCGAAAAAGTAGCGATCAGCACACATTGTTACGATAGAACGAATATATATACAATCATCGTACTTAAGTAGTGGATATTTTCAAGGTAAATCGTGTGGTAAAAGCGGATGTTACTAGGAAAAGTATAATATCTAATCGATAACATGTGCATTCAAGGTAATCATGTAAATTTCCAAGTATGCGGAAAGTGTGCTTCAAGGTAAATCACTATGATGAAACGGTATATGTTGCAACAACCATGCAAGAAATAAAATCATGCTACGATCACGTGGACAACGCGTGCGATGACGTATACGTCACTCGACGTATACATTACGTTTACGATGCGATGACGTACACGATACTTGACGTGTATGTTGTTATGTTGAACCGATGAGATGTCAGGGGATGATGACCCCCCGGTGACGTATGTTTGTTTACAAGGGGACGATGACCTGATGACGTATGTTTGTTTTGATAATATTGTGGGGGTGAATTACCTAACGGTACTTACGTGGGGGGAGGGGATGACCTTGTCCCGGCGTTCCCAATTATATACTACTGATCACGTCAACACAGACATGAAATACGACACGTTTAAGAACGTCTGAGTCGAAGCGTGGAAAGATCGTTACGGCTTTCTCGTCGTGGACAAGGATTCTTCTATCGACACCGGCAGGTACAGAGCCGGTTTCGATCGTTTCATAGTAGTCGCGCCTAACGATTAGAAAACAGTTGTGGATTGTTCGCACATAACAGCTGTTCACCAAAAAAGTCGTTGATTGTTCAGGTAAATACACGTGTCCCGGAAAAATTAAAGAAGTTGTAGCCTGCTCGCATAAGTGCACGTAACAACTGTTCACTGTTAACTAAAACAGCCGTCGACCGTTCAGGTAAATACAAGTGTCCCGGAAAAATAAAAACAATTGTAGACTGTTCGCATAAATGCACGTAACAGCTGTACACTGTTAACTAAATCAGTCGTCGAGCGTTCGGGTAAATACATGCGTCCCGGAAAAATAAAAAACAGTTGTAGACTTTTCGCATAAATGCATGTAACAGCTGTTCACTGTTAACTAAAACAGTCGTCGACCGTTCGGGTAAATACATGTGTCCCGGAAAAATAAAAACAGTTGTAGACTGTTCGCAAATGGACGTAACAGCTCTTCACCGTTAACTAAAACAGTCGTCGATCGTTCGAGTAAATACAGATGTCTCGGAGTCACTGACGTTAGTCGGCGTACTGCCGTTTATCAAGACGGACGAAAAGAAGAAACAACTAGCCCGTGATATCGACACGATCAGCGATGACATACGGAAGAAATACCGTGCGTTAAAACATGGGATCCGTGAAGAGGAAGAAACGTTAACCAAAAGTTACAAACCGATTCTCGAACCGTTACAAACTATTTCGCAAGCCTTGGTCGAAAAAAACGTAAAACAACAGATGAAAAGCCTACGAGAGAGAAAAAGATGAAACGTGGTGAGGAGGAGGATCTGATGGGTTCAAGTAGTAGTAATATCGATGTAGGAAAACCGCTCCGTCCGTCACCGCAACAGCAGTTGACACCACGTTTCCTGAAAACTTCTGTGATAGGTGAAACATCGGACGACGACGACGACGACGAGGAGGATCCTAGTCTCAATATCGAAAAAATGTTAGACACACCGGAAGGAAGGCGAGAAGCGCGTAGATATTTTCAGGACAAATACGACAGTGAATCGTTAGCGAATAAGTACATGCGTACGATCGTGTCGGCCGAACGCGATCGTTTGATGGATTATACGTACGGCGTAAGACACGAAAGCGGAAAATGGATGATCGGTGATTCACCGTTGGAAATCGAAACAGACGCTACAATCTTTATCAACGGAAAACGATACAAAGGTACACCGGGTCTATACGAACTCATGTTCATGAAGCACCCTAGAGAGAACTTTTACAACGAGATGGATCTGAAGGCGTACAAAGATATACTACGTGCTACCAACGCGCACAAGCATCATTATTTTGTGAACGCGCAGGTAAACACAAACAGAGGTGTAAAGTATAAGCAGATAATATCACGGTTGTTCCCACCGAAACGTACGGGACACGGAAATAACAATAATGACAGAACGTATATGGTGGCGTCGAGAAAAAAAGATAAAATCGATTACGTGCACTGGGACGATCCGAACGAACTGGTGGACAGATTGCGACTGTTGATAGCATCACAACGCGCTGGAAACGGTGGACACACGAACGAAATCGTTTCCATAGTGGAAGAACTACGTGAAGCCGACATCATCGTATAAAATATCGTGCACAGCGGTCGACGCGCTTCATTCGCGAGATGAGCGTTGACAAGTTTGGCAGACACCAGAGCGCCGTCAGAGCGCGAAGAGAGACGCAAGCAGTCTGCGGGAGGATATCGGTATCGCGATGACCGAGGACGGACACTTCGACGTAGCGGGGAAAAAATACACAACTTGTGCGAACCGCACGACGGTAACGATGCTGTTCGTGCGAGACGATTCGACGCAAGGTTCCGCGAGAATAGACGTCAAAGGTCGTAAGCTCGTCAACATCGGGGCTCCCGTCGATCTCACGGACGCTGTCAACAAGCAGTACGTAGACTACACGTGCGTGCGTTTCACGACGGTATCGAACAAGAAAACGGTACCGTCATCGACGAGCGGGACCATCGCATACAGTCTCTGAGGGATCCGATTCGCGCGAGAGACGCCGCGACCAAAGTATACGTGGACGCGAAGATCATACCGAAGGATAGGAACTCTAACCTAATGGTCGGCAACGTTCGGATAACACAGTTAGCGCCGCCCGTCAACAACAAGGACGCGGTGAGCTTGGAATTTTTGAATCGACACACGATTACCGCGGTAAACGACGCTTATTTCAACGCGCAAGGAAAGACTATTCTGAATGTCGGCGACGGCGGCGCACGAGCCATGGACGCAGTGAACGCGCGTCAATTGGAGGACGCGAAGAGGGAAACGTACAAACTCGCAAAAGTGTTCCAACACCGTTGGGAGAAAGTGGTATCGTATATCTATAAATTGCATACGCAAGCAGCGCGTACTTCACTCGGTGCCGAAGAGGCAGAGTTACTACTTACGAGCAAGACGGAGACGAACGACTTGATTAGTGATTGGACAAATCTGTCGACAAAAAGGACGAGCACGATTGGAGATCCCTTTATCGACAGCAGTCGAAACAGTAGACATGTATGAACTACGTAATCGTGTTGATAAGAAAAGGGTGCGTGGTCTCATCGGAGAAATAGTTAAAAGCGCCGTACCATTCGTCACGAAGTCAGTACCTACACTGATCAATCGAGCGGTGGACGTATTACCGGTGGAACTACATTCGCCCGGCTACAGGTTCTGTGGACCCTGAACGAAACTAGAGGAGAGATTGGCTCGCGGCGATCGAGGAATCAACGAGTTGGACGAAGCCTGTCGTGAACACGATATCGCTTACGCCAAGTACAATGACAACGAACGAAGACGGGTAGCGGATCGTGTGCTAGCCGGCAAGGCGTGGGAACGAGTGAAAGCTTTGAATTCGGGCATCAGCGAAAGAGCGTACGCGGCGGCCATAGCGGCAGCGATGAAGGCGAAATCGGCGTTAGGCAGCGGGCTATGCTGCGGTGGTGGTGTGCGTAAACGTCGACGTCGCACGATAATCAGGAAGAGGAGGAGGAGGACGACGGGGACAGTACATCGAAGACGGACCGGTGGTAAAAAGGCTTCAGGACTCTACCTTCGACCGTACCGAAAAAGCTAATTAAAATACCCGTGCACCCGTTGTCCGATCGAGATCTGTACGAGTACAAGAAACGATTGCGTGTACCTTATTTCAGAGGTGTGTACATGCGCGACGCACTTCCTCGTACATAACCGTGGGAGAACGAAAGCGCGATCGTGAATCTGGACGACGCTACCGGACCGGGCACGCACTGGGTATGCTACAAGAAGCGAGGCGACAGAGTCACGTACTTTGACGGATTCGGCAAACTGCGGCCTCCTGTGGAGCTAATACGGTACTTTGGATCGAACGTGACCGACGTTCGTTACAATTACGCGCGGAAACAGCCGCCGGACACGGTCGTCTGCGGACATTTATGTTTGGAGTTTTTGACATCGAAAGATCAGTAAACGACAAGATGTCTTCGCTTACGGTCACCGCCACGGGTACGGATCCGTGCGCACTGGTTTGTGGCTTTTTCCACCACTCGAACTGACGGACGGCGAATGGTACGCGGGACTGCTGGACTTTACCACATACAACTCTATACCGAACGTGGAAAGCGGAAGAAACAATGCCTTTGCCGTACTAAAGGGACCACGTAAAACGTTAGACCTTGTCGAAATACCGACCGGTGTGTACGAAATCAGCGATATCGAAACGTACCTGAAGAAAGAACTATCATACCAAAAATTTTCTCTACGACCCAACAACAACACATTGAAATGCGAAATTTATTGTTCATACGAGATCGATATCGGGCGTACGGAACACACGATCGGTAACATGTTGGGTTTTTCCAAGAACCGCAAGTTAGAGGCGTATATGTTACACACGTCAGACGCGCCCGTAAACATTAACAAAGTGAACGTTTTGGAGATAAGGTGTAACGATGTACAAGGTTCGTACAAGGCGGGACGAAACGAGCATATACTGCACTCGTTCTATCCAACGGTCGAGCCAGGATTCAAGATAGTCGAAACGCCCAGAAACGTCATTTATTTTCCACTTAACGTACTACACTTGCGTAACGTTACAGTGTCCGTACACGATCAGGACGGCGATATCGTGAATTTTCAAGACGAAGTCATCACCGCGCGTATACATTTGAAACGTGTGTAGTAATCATGGGATTTTATTTCACCGATACCCCGGTGATGAAGAGCGGCGGCGGCTCGCACCACAAGATAAAAGAGCACGACACTTTCGGAAAAGGTATCAGTAGACGTTCGACATTGACACGGTTAACAGCAACTAACCGACGCTACCTGATTTCACTAGGATTCAAACTCAAGAAAAACAAGTAACATGGCGGACAGCGCTATCGTCTTATCGGTCGAACGCCAACCATTTTTTGAAGACAACATCACACATTACGAATATCATCCTCACGCACCGTGCGCGTCGGCGTCGCGATACGGAAATAACGATGAGATAGGCATACCTATCCTGCAACAGGAAATCTTCACTTTACCGATGGAAGTTTCCTGTACGTTGAAGGCAAGTTGAGCAAAGTTGGCAGCACCGATACCGTGAACGTGAAAATGGTCAACGACGCGATCGCGTTTCTCTTCGAAGATATCCGTTACGAACTGGCAGGTGTGGAAGTGGATCGTACCAAGAGCGTCGGCATCACGTCCACTATTAAAACCGTGCTATCTGCCGGCAAGCAGGACGTTGTTTCGATGCAAAACGCCGGTTGGGTTGCTCCCGCAGCTAACGAGCTAACACCGACCGGTAAAAACGGTGAATTCAACTTTTGCATACCGTTGAGGATGCTGATGGGATTCGCTGAGGATTTCACGCACATTATATTAAACATGAAACAGGAACTGATACTGTTGCGCACTTCCACCGGCCTCTATTTCTAGAGTCTGATGTGAGTAATATATTAGATAATTCAATAAAAAAAAACTTTGTTATGAAGAACAAACATATGAGAGTCGTAAATCTGGATGGGCTCTTCACAATGTAGATGGAATATTGTTACGTGTAAATAAATATCGACCTTTGAAAGGTTCGTCGTATATTGCTCTTCCAAATTTTTTAATTTCAAGAAATTGTATTATTAATCCAAAAAATGTAAAGGATGAAAAATGTTTTAAATGGGCAATACTATGTCGTTATGTAAGTGGTTTACATGTTGAACGTATAAATTATAGATATAATGATTTGGAGAAAATTTCATTTCCTACACCTAATAAAGAAATTAGAATTTTTGAAAAAAATAATGTTTCTATAAACGTTTACGCTATAGATGAGGAAAAAAAATATTTATCCAATTAAAGTTTATGATAAAGAAAAAACAATCATTTTGATTTGTTATTATTATATGATGGAAATACAGGAAAACAACATTATTGTTATATTAAAAACTTTAATGTTTTAGTTAGAAACATCATGGAAAAATTGAAATTTGTAAACGATGTTTTATGCATTTTTATAATATTTCAAAATTAAAGTCGCATAAAAAATACTGTGGTAAATTTCAACCAACACGTGTAGTAAAGCCCGAATATACTGTTTTAAAATTCAAAAATTATCAATTTAGTTTCCATATCCCAATTGTAGCTTACGCTGACTTCGAGTGTATTCTGAAACCTATTAGTGGGTGTTTATCAAAATCAACAAAATCTTTTACAGTAGCTAATGAGTTACAAATTCCTATGAGTGTTTGTATTTATTTTCTTATTGATGAGGAAATCCCCTATAGTATACGATGTCAGTTACCAAAAGTACCTTATATATATCGGGGTAAAAATGCTGCAAAAGAATTTATGAAGTATCTTGTTAAAGTCGTTAATACCATAGGAAAGCTTACTGAGGAGATAAAACCATTGAAGATGACTGATAGTGATAAATATAAATTTCGCACAACCACTCACTTGTCGGGTAGATATCGTGCAGCACTGTGTAATAATTGTAATTTAAAGAGAAGAAAACAGTGTTTTATTCCAGTTTTTATTCATGTAAATTCTAATTATGATTCTCATTTTATTATACGACAATTAGGATATGATAGTAAACAAATCTATGTAATTCCAAATTCGTCTGAAAAATACATTTATTTTTAAAAAAACACAAAGTCGGATAACAATTAGATTTGTTGATACATATCGTTTTCTAAATTTCTCCTTAGCGGATTTATGTAGTTTTCTTCCAGAAGATTGTTTTATTCATTCAAGAAAATTTTTCTCATTAAACAATATTAATTTAGTTACAAAAAAAGGTGTATATCCATATGAATATACGGATTCTTGGAAAAAATTAGAATAAAAACAGCTACCACCAAAAAAAGAGTTTTTAGTAAATTAAACAATGATGACATATCTGACGAAAAATATCAACACGCGGTAGAAGTATGGAATCATTTTCAAATAAATACGCTTGATAAATATAGCGATTTATATTTAAAAACTGATGTTTTAATATTATGTGATGTTTTTGAAAATTTTCGCAAACTCTGCTTATCAATATATAATCTAGACTGTGCTCATTACCTAACTGCACCAGGTTTTGCATTTGATGCTATGTTACCCTGTACTAAAATAGAATTGGAATTATTATCCGATTATGATAAATATTTAATGATTGAAAAAGGGATAAGAGGAGGGATTAGTCTCAGTATTAAAAGACATGCGGTTGCGAATAATAAGTATATTGACAACACTTATAATATTAATCTTCCCAACACTTATTTAGCTTTTAGTACGTAGGCTTTCACGGCCGGTGTCACTATAATTAATTAAAACTTCCGGGCTGAAAGGCCGTGGTCAAATGCTTGATGTAAAATCGCTAGACGTTTCGGCCGCACCACCGGTGGCCATCTTCAGTAGCAATGAATGTTCGTAATAGATGGTATGCCGAACAATTCGCCCAGTGAAATGGGAACAAGCAACAGTGAGAGACGGCAACGCTGTTTCTATTTAAAACTTTTTGGCCGCTTTAGGTGTATAACGCGAACCAATCAGAAGCCAGCTCATCATTCTCCACTCTGATTGGCCGTGGAAAATAAACCATGCCAGACACTATTTAAGGAGATGCTTTAAGGCCGGGGTGAAAGCATGTTTTTTATTTTCAATTACTTTATCGTTACAAACTATTTTATCGAAGTTACGAATTCGCAACCTTTTCCTCTGACGCACAAACTCCATTAATAAAGATTTCAGTTTTTTGTTAAGCTTTATATTACAGTACTTTTATCAACCCAAAATTTTATCAACCTATCATAAGATTTGTCATAACCTTTCCATCGCACAAGTAATTTATCTCCTTTACGTCTCAATACTTTTTCAATCAAATATACATCTCCAAATTTTGTTTTACTAATTTCCTGTTCATAGAAACCACCGGATAAAATATTACCTTTATCATATTTCAATATATATGTTTTTGGGTTAGTAGCTTTAATTTTGTAAACAGTAAAAAGTTCGTTAGTCCAATTAGGTAAGTACCCCTTAGTGAACGTTTTCTTGTATTTACTGATTCTTACTCTATCACCAACTTTAGATTTTAAAGATTTTAACTTTCGATTTTGTATTAATTTTGAATGTATCTTGTTTAATATGATTTTTTCATTACTCATATTTACGTCAATCGGTTTCATTCCAATAGTTCTATGAGGTGTATTATTATACAATTTAATCAAATCCGGTAATATGTTCACCCATACATAAATCCCCAATTCTGTCATTTTTCTCCACATTAAAATTTTTAATGTACGATTAAAACATTCAACAATCGACGCTTTCTTTTCCGAAAAAGTTGAATAATGATTTATATTGTAATTCTGTAGTAACTTTTTCACTGATGAATTAAACCATTCTTTACCTTGATCCGTTTGAAAATGTTTCATTTTATTAGATTTCAATAATAGTAAAAGCTATTACGATTTCAGATGCTGTTTTTGTTTTCAGAGGAACAGCGAACGCGATTTTTGAAAAACAATTACTCACAGTTAGTATATATTTTAAACCCTTATTAAACTTTGCAAACGGAATCATTTCTTCAAGGTCGGCTTGTTATAAATCATTAATACCTTTCAACTCAACATAACGAGTTTTAAAATTTCTACAAACCGGCTTATGTAATTCATAAGCGATATGTTTTCTTATATCTGTCATCCTCTAATGCATATAATGAAATAAAAGAAAAAAGAAAAATAAGGTATATTAAAGGAAAAAAACACCTGACTCATCTGAAATATTGTATTTTAATCAATATACAAAAAATACATTGTTACATTGCTTTAATTATAGCACATATCTCGTCAGAATAAGGATTTGTTATGATCACATCATAGCAGTTCTTCAGTTTATCCTTCAATCTCTCCAAACTGATAGCACATGGTGAAATAATTCTAATTGTTGAATGAATGCTGCTGGTTATTATTTGAGCATCATAAAATTCTACTGCAAGCATGAAACAAAGATCTGTATAAGTTAGTTGCTCACTAAATGTTGGTTCATATGTAAACACCAATCTCGACTGCTGAAGTCTATTATAAATATACAGTTAAGACTGATGTTATCCTGACAAAGCTTGTAGACAAACTGCCTAATGAGAAAATGTTGTTGAAAATAAGCTTTTTTAATCGATTAGAATTTCTTAACTGAAGTGGGAGGACTAATTAGTAATTGATGTGAATATCCTACTAATCTTTTGCGTAACTGTCGACGAGTAAATTTTACATCTGGACGCATAAAAATAATTGTCCTTTCAATGTTATTTATTAGAATAATGTCGACATCAGGAAATCTGGTTATCACTGTTTTACAGATTTCCTCAAAACAATAATAACTATTTAAATAAGATAGACACCATTGAGTTGCGGGGGTATTATCATCACAACTGATTGAATTCATTCTGATTTTTTAAAATAGAGTAAAAAACTAATGATATTAAATGAATAGAATACCTACAAGACCGGAATAAGGATTAAGCGGTGCATAGTAGTCAACACTTTCATGAGTCTCTGGCTCTTCATAAAAATCACATCGGTTGGTGTGAATAGATTCGGTATTCAACAAACGATTAGTTGTTCTCCAAATGGATAGATTAGCCTCTTCTAGTTGAGTACAGAGAGTACACTGAGAAAGATGTAACTGCCACAATTCATATTCCTTATCTTTGTTTTTATTGTTGTTGAGAGTAGACTGTAAACGCCAATTTGACTCGTTTTCTCGTTTAACACCAGCACTATAACAATATATACAATAATACTCTTCTATTTTGTTTATGATATCGACCGAGCCGACAATAACATAAATTGAAATGAAAAACACCGGATATCTGTATTTCATATAAATTATTCACTATATTTTTATTTCTATGACTTAAACGTTTTTTGAGTTCGAAAAAGTAGCGATCAGCACACATTGTTACGATAGAACGAATATATATACAATCATCGTACTTAAGTAGTGGATATTTTCAAGGTAAATCGTGTGGTAAAAGCGGATGTTACTAGGAAAAGTATAATATCTAATCGATAACATGTGCATTCAAGGTAATCATGTAAATTTCCAAGTATGCGGAAAGTGTGCTTCAAGGTAAATCACTATGATGAAACGGTATATGTTGCAACAACCATGCAAGAAATAAAATCATGCTACGATCACGTGGACAACGCGTGCGATGACGTATACGTCACTCGACGTATACATTACGTTTACGATGCGATGACGTACACGATACTTGACGTGTATGTTGTTATGTTGAACCGATGAGATGTCAGGGGATGATGACCCCCCGGTGACGTATGTTTGTTTACAAGGCGACGATGACCTGATGACGTATGTTTGTTTTGATAATATTGTGGGGGTGAATTACCTAACGGTACTTACGTGGGGGGAGAGGATGACCTTGTCCCGGCGTTCCCAATTATATACTACTGATCACGTCAACACAGACATGAAACACGACACGTTTAAGAACGTCTGAGTCGAAGCGTGGAAAGATCGTTACGGCTTTCTCGTCGTGGACAAGGATTCTTCTATCGACACCGGCAGGTACAGAGCCGGTTTCGATCGTTTCATAGTAGTCGCGCCTAACGACTAGAAAACAGTTGTGGACTGTTCGCACATAACAGCTGTTCACCAAAAAAAGTCGTTGATTGTTCAGGTAAATACACGTGTCCCGGAAAAATTAAAGAAGTTGTAGCCTGCTCGCATAAGTGCACGTAACAACTGTTCACTGTTAACTAAAACAGCCGTCGACCGTTCAGGTAAATACAAGTGTCCCGGAAAAATAAAAAACAATTGTAGACTGAACGCATTAATGCACGTAACAGCTGTACACTGTTAACTAAATCAGTCGTCGAGCGTTCGGGTAAATACATGCGTCCCGGAAAAATAAAAAACAGTTGTAGACTTTTCGCATAAATGCATGTAACAGCTGTTCACTGTTAACTAAAACAGTCGTCGACCGTTCGGGTAAATACATGTGTCCCGGAAAAATAAAAACAGTTGTAGACTGTTCGCAAATGGACGTAACAGCTCTTCACCGTTAACTAAAACAGTCGTCGATCGTTCGAGTAAATACAGATGTCTCGGAGTCACTGACGTTAGTCGGCGTACTGCCGTTTATCAAGACGGACGAAAAGAAGAAACAACTAGCCCGTGATATCGACACGATCAGCGATGACATACGGAAGAAATACCGTGCGTTAAAACATGGGATCCGTGAAGAGGAAGAAACGTTAACCAAAAGTTACAAACCGATTCTCGAACCGTTACAAACTATTTCGCAAGCGTTGGTCGAAAAAAACGTAAAACAACAAATGAAAAGCCTACGAGAGAGAAAAGGTGAAACGTGGTGAGGAGGAGGATCTGATGGGTTCAAGTAGTAGTAATATCGATGTAGGAAAACCGCTCCGTCCGTCACCGCAACAGCAGTTGACACCACGTTTCCTGAAAACTTCTGTGATAGGTGAAACATCGGACGACGACGACGACGACGAGGGGGATCCTAGTCTCAATATCGAAAAAATGTTAGACACACCGGAAGGAAGGCGAGAAGCGCGTAGATATTTTCAGGACAAATACGACAGTGAATCGTTAGCGAATAAGTACATGCGTATGATCGTGTCGGCAGAACACGATCGTTTGATGGATTATACGTACGGCGTAAGACACGAAAGCGGAAAATGGATGATCGGTGATTCACCGTTGGAAATCGAAACAGACGCTACAATCTTTATCAACGGAAAACGATACAAAGGTACACGGGGTCTATACGAACTCATGTTCATGAAGCACCCTAGAGAGAACTTTTACAACGAGATGGATCTGAAGGCGTACAAAGATATACTACGTGCTACCAACGCGCACAAGCATCATTATTTTGTGAACGCGCAGGTAAACACAAACAGAGGTGTAAAGTATAAACAGATAATATCACGGTTGTTCCCACCGAAATGTACGGGACACGGAAATAACAATAATGACAGAACGTATATGGTGGCGTCGAGAAAAAAAGATAAAATCGATTACGTGCACTGGGACGATCCGAACGAACTGGTGGACAGATTGCGACTGTTGATAGCATCACAACGCGCTGGAAACGGTGGACACACGAACGAAATCGTTTCCATAGTGGAAGAACTACGTGAAGCCGACATCATCGTATAAAATATCGTGCACAGCGGTCGACGCGCTTCATTCGCGAGATGAGCGTTGACAAGTTTGGCAGACACCAGAGCGCCGTCAGAGCGCGAAGAGAGACGCAAGCAGTCTGCGGGAGGATATCGGTATCGCGATGACCGAGGACGGACACTTCGACGTAGCGGGGAAAAAATACACAACTTGTGCGATCCGCACGACGGTAACGATGCTGTTCGTGCGAGACGATTCGACGCAAGGTTCCGCGAGAATAGACGTGAAAGGTCGTAAACTCGTCAACGTCGGGGCTCCCGTCGATCTCACGGACGCTTCAACAAGCAGTACGTAGACTACACGTGCGTGCGTTTCACGACGGTATCGAACAAGAAAACGGTACCGTCATCGACGAGCGGGACCATCGCATACAGTCTCTGAGGGATCCGATTCGCGCGAGAGACGCTGCGACCAAAGTATACGTGGACGCGAAGATCATACCGAAGGATAGGAACTCTAACCTAATGGTCGGCAACGTTCGAATACCACCGTTAGCGCCGCCCGTCAACAACAAGGACGCGGTGAGCTTGGAATTTTTGAATCGACACACGATTACCGCGGTAAACGACGCTTATTTCAACGCGCAAGGAAAGACTATTCTGAATGTCGGCGACGGCGGCGCACGAGCCATGGACGCAGTGAACGCGCGTCAATTGGAGGACGCGAAGAGGGAAACGTACAAACTCGCAAAAGTGTTCCAACACCGTTGGGAGAAAGTGGTATCGTATATCTATAAATTGCATACGCAAGCAGCGCGTACTTCACTCGGTGCCGAAGAGGCAGAGTTACTACTTACGAGCAAGACGGAGACGAACGACTTGATTAGTGATTGGACAAATCTGTCGACAAAAAGGACGGGCACGATTGGAGATCCCTTTGTCGACAGCAGTCGAAACAGTAGACATGTATGAACTACGTAATCGTGTTGATAAAAAAAGGGTGCGTGGTCTCATCGGAGAAATAGTTAAAAGCGCCGTACCATTCGTCACGAAGTCAGTACCTACACTGATCAATCGAGCGGTGGACGTATTACCGGTGGAACTACATTCGCCCGGCTACAGGTTCTGTGGACCCTGAACGAAACTAGAGGAGAGATTGACTCGCGGCGATCGAGGAATCAACGAGTTGGACGAAGCCTGTCGTGAACACGATATCGCTTACGCCAAGTACAATGACAACGAACGAAGACGGGTAGCGGATCGTGTGCTAGCCGGCAAGGCGTGGGAACGAGTGAAAGCTTTGAATTCGGGCATCAGCGAAAGAGCGTACGCGGCGGCCATAGCGGCAGCGATGAAGGCGAAATCGGCGTTAGGCAGCGGGCTATGCTGCGGTGGTGGTGTGCGTAAACGTCGACGTCGCACGATAATCAGGAAGAGGAGGAGGAGGACGACGGGGACAGGACATCGAAGACGGACCGGTGGTAAGAAGGCTTCAGGACTCTACCTTCGACCGTACCGAAAAAGCTAATTAAAATACCCGTGCACCCGTTGTCCGATCGAGATCTGTACGAGTACAAGAAACGATTGCGTGTACCTTATTTCAGAGGTGTGTACATGCGCGACGCACTTCCTCGTACATCACCGTGGGAGAACGAAAGCGCGATCGTGAATCTGGACGACGCTACCGGACCGGGCACGCACTGGGTATGCTACAAGAAGCGAGGCGACAGAGTCACGTACTTTGACGGATTTGGCAAACTGCGGCCTCCTGTGGAGCTAATACGGTACTTTGGATCGAACGTGACCGACGTTCGTTACAATTACTCGCGGAAACAGCCGCCGGACACGGTCGTCTGCGGACATTTATGTTTGGAGTTTTTGACATCGAACGATCATTAAACGACAAGATGTCTTCGCTTACGGTCACCGCCACGGGTACGGATCCGTGCGCACTGGTTTGTGGCTTTTTTCCACCACTCGAACTGACGGACGGCGAATGGTACGCGGGACTGCTGGACTTTACCACATACAACTCTATACCGAACGTGGAAAGCGGAAGAAACAATGCCTTTCCCGTACTAAAGGGACCACGTAAAACGTTAGACCTTGTCGAAATACCGACCGGTGTGTACGAAATCAGCGATATCGAAACGTACCTGAAGAAAGAACTATCAGACCAAAAATTTTCTCTACGACCCAACAACAATACATTGAAATGCGAAATTAAATGTTCATACGAGATCGATATCGGGCGTACGGAACACACGATCGGTAACATGTTGGGTTTTTCCAAGAACCGCAAGTTAGAGGCGTATACGTTACACACGTCAGACGCGCCCGTAAACATTAACAAAGTGAACGTTTTGGAGATAAGGTGTAACGCTGTACAAGGTTCGTACAAGGCGGGACGAAACGAGCATATACTGCACTCGTTCTATCCAACGGTCGAGCCAGGATTCAAGATAGTCGAAACGCCCAGAAACGTCATTTATTTTCCACTTAACGTACTACACTTGCGTAACGTTACAGTGTCCGTACATGATCAGGACGGCGATATCGTGAATTTTCAAGACGAAGTCATCACCGCGCTTATACATTTGAATCGTGTGTAGTAATCATCGGATTTTATTTCACCGATACCCCGGTGATGAAGAGCGGCGGCGGCTTGCACCACAAGATAAAAGAGCACGACACTTTCGGAAAAGGTATCAGTAGACGTTCGACATTGACACGGTTAACAGCAACTAACCGACGCTACCTGATTTCACTAGGATTCAAACTCAAGAAAAACAAGTAACATGGCGGACAGCGCTATCGTCTTATCGGTCGAACGCCGACCATTTTTTGAAGACATCATCACACATTACGAATATCATCCTCACGCACCGTACGCGTCGGCGTCGCGATACGGAAATAACGATGAGATAGGCATACCTATCCTGCAACAGGAAGTCTTCACTTTACCGATGGAAAGTTTCCTGTACGTTGAAGGCAAGTTGAGCAAAGTTGGCAGCACCGATACCGTGAACGTGAAAATGGTCAACGACGCGATCGCGTTTCTCTTCGAAGAAATCCGTTACGAACTGGCAGGTGTGGAAGTGGATCGTACCAAGAGCGTCGGCATCACGTCCACTATTAAAACCGCGCTATCTGCCGGCAAGCAGGACGTTGTTTCGATGCAAAACGCCGGTTGGGTTGCTCCCGCAGCTAACGAGCTAACACCGACCGGTAAAAACGGTGAATTCAACTTTTGCATACCGTTGAGGATGCTGATGGGATTCGCTGAGGATTTCACGCACATTATATTAAACATGAAACAGGAACTGATACTATTGCGCACTTCCACCGACCTCTATTTCTAGAGTCTGATGTGAGTAATATATTAGATAATTCAATAAAAAAAAACTTTGTTATGAAGAACAAACATATGAGAGTCGTAAATCTGGATGGGCTCTTCACAATGTAGATGGAATATTGTTACGTGTAAATAAATATCGACCTTTGAAAGGTTCGTCATATATTGCTCTTCCAAATTTTTTAATTTCAAGAAATTGTATTATTAATCCAAAAAATGTAAAGGATGAAAAATGTTTTAAATGGGCAATACTATGTCGTTATGTAAGTGGTTTACATGTTGAACGTATAAATTATAGATATAATGATTTGGAGAAAATTTCATTTCCTACACCTAATAAAGAAATTAGAATTTTTGAAAAAATAATAATGTTTCTATAAACGTTTACGCTATAGATGAGGAAAAAAAATATTTACCCAATTAAAGTTTATGATAAATAAAAAACAATCATTTTGATTTGTTATTATTATATGATGGAAATACAGGAAAACAACATTATTGTTATATTAAAAACTTTAATGTTTTAGTTAGAAACATCATGGAAAAATTGAAATTTGTAAACGATGTTTTATGCATTTTTATAATATTTCAAAATTAAAGTCGCATAAAAAATACTGTGGTAAATTTCAACCAACACGTGTAGTAAAGCCCGAATATACTGTTTTAAAATTCAAAAATTATCAATTTAGTTTCCATATCCCAATTGTAGCTTACGCTGACTTCGAGTGTATTCTGAAACCTATTAGTGGGTGTTTACCAAAATCAACAAAATCTTTTACAGTAGCTAATGAGTTACACATTCCTATGAGTGTTTGTATTTATTTTCTTATTGATGAGGAAATCCCCTATAGTATACGATGTCAGTTACCAAAAGTACCTTATATATATCGGGGTAAAAATGCTGCAAAAGAATTTATGAAGTATCTTGTTAAAGTCGTTAATACCATAGGAAAGCTTACTGAGGAGATAAAACCATTGAAGATGACTGATAGTGATAAATATAAATTTCGCACAACCACTCACTTGTCGGGTAGATATCGTGCAGCACTGTGTAATAATTGTAATTTAAAGAGAAGAAAACAGTGTTTTATTCCAGTTTTTATTCATGTAAATTCTAATTATGATTCTCATTTTATTATACGACAATTAGGATATGATAGTAAACAAATCTATGTAATTCCAAATTCGTCTGAAAAATACATTTATTTTAAAAAAAACACAAAGTGGGATAACAATTAGATTTGTTGATACATATCGTTTTCTAAATTTCTCCTTAGCGGATTTATGTAGTTTTCTTCCAGAAGATTGTTTTATTCATTCAAGAAAATTTTTCTCATTAAACGGTATTAATTTAGTTACAAAAAAAGGTGTATATCCATATGAATATACGGATTCTTGGAAAAAATTAGAATAAAAACAGCTACCACCAAAAAAAGAGTTTTTAGTAAATTAAAAAATGTGACATATCTGACGAAAAATATCAACACGCGGTAGAAGTATGGAATCATTTTCAAATAAATACGCTTGATAAATATAGCGATTTATATTTAAAAACTGATGTTTTAATATTATGTGATGTTTTTGAAAATTTTCGCAAACTCTGCTTATCAATATATAATCTAGACTGTGCTCATTACCTAACTGCACCAGGTTTTGCATTTGATGCTATGTTATCCTGTACTAAAATAGAATTGGAATTATTATCCGATTATGATAAATATTTAATGATTGAAAAAGGGATAAGAGGAGGGATTGTCTCAGTATTAAAAGACATGCGGTTGCGAATAATAAGTATATTGACAACACTTATAATATTAATCTTCCCAACACTTATTTAGCTTTTAGTACGTAGGCTTTCACGGCCGCTGTCACTATAATTAATTAAAACTTCCGGGCTGAAAGGCCGTGGTCGAATGCTTGATGTAAAATCGCTAGACGTTTCGGCCACACCACCGGTGGCCATCTTCAGTAGCAATGAATGTTCGTAATAGATGGTATGCCGAACAATTCGCCCAGTGAAATGGGAACAAGCAACAGTGAGAGACGGCAACGCTGTTTCTATTTAAAACTTTTTGGCCGCTTTAGGTGTATAACGCGAACCAATCAGAAGCCAGCTCATCATTCTCCACTCTGATTGGCCGTGGAAAATAAACCATGCCAGACACTATTTAAGGAGATGCTTTAAGGCCGGGGTGAAAGCATGTTTTTTATTTTCCATTACTTTATCGTTACAAACTAGGTAAGTACCCCTTAGTGAACGTTTTCTTGTATTTACTGATTCTTACTCTAGCACCAACTTTAGATTTTAAAGGTTTTAAATTTCGATTTTGTATTAATTTTGAATGTATCTTGTTTAATATGATTTTTTCATTACTCATATTTACGTCAATCGGTTTCATTCCAATAGTTCTATGAGGTGTATTATTATACAATTTAATCAAATCCGGTAATATGTTCACCCATACATAAATCCCCAATTCTGTCATTTTTCTCCACATTAAAATTTTTAATGTACGATTAAAACATTCAACAATCGACGCTTTCTTTTCCGAAAAAGTTGAATAATGATTTATATTGTAATTCTGTAGTAACTTTTTCACTGATGAATTAAACCATTCTTTACCTTGATCCGTTTGAAAATGTTTCATTTTATTAGATTTCAATAATAGTAAGAGCTATTACGATTTCAGATGCTGTTTTTGTTTTCAGAGGAACAGCGAACGCGATTTTTGAAAAACAATTAATCATAGTTAGTATATATTTTAAACCCTTATTAAACTTTGCAAACGAAATCATTTCTTCAAGGTCGGCTTGTTATAAATCATTAATACCTTTCAACTCAACATAACGAGTTTTAAAATTTCTACAAACCGGCTTATGTAATTCATAAGCGATATGTTTTCTTATATCTGTCATCCTCTAATGCATATAATGAAATAAAAGAAAAAAGAAAAATAAGGTATATTAAAGGAAAAAACACCTGACTCATCTGAAATATTGTATTTTAATCAATTTACAAAAAATACATTGTTACATTGCTTTAATTATAGCACATATCTCATCAGAATAAGGATTTGTTATGATCACATAATAGCAGTTCTTCAGTTTATCCTTCAATCTCTCCAAACTGATAGCACATGGTGAAATAATTCTAATTGTTGAATGAATGCTGCTGGTTATTATTTGAGCATCATAAAATTCTACTGCAAGCATGAAACAAAGATCTGTATAAGTTAGTTGCTCACTAAATGTTGGTTCATAATGTAAACACCAATCACGACTGCTGAAGTCTATTATAAATATACAGTTAAGACTGATGTTATCCTGACCTTATTTATTAGAATAATGTCGACATCAGGAAATCTGGTTATCACTATTTTACAGATTTCCTCAAAACAATAATAACCATTTAAATAAGATAGACACCATTGAGTTGCGGGGGTATTATCATCACAACTGATTGAATTCATTCTGATTTTTTAAAATAGAGTAAAAAACTAATGATATTAAATGAATAGAATACCTACAAGACCGGAATAAGGATTAAGCGGTGCATAGTAGTCAACACTTTCATGAGTCTCTGGCTCTTCATAAAAATCACATCGGTTGGTGTGAATACATTCGGTATTCAACATACGATTAGTTGTTCTCCAAATGGATAGATTAGCCTCTTCTAGTTGAGTACAGAGAGTACACTGAGAAAGATGTAACTGCCACAATTCATATTCCTTATCTTTGTTTTTATTGTTGTTGAGAGTAGACTGTAAACGCCAATTTGACTCGTTTTCTCGTTTAACACCAGCACTATAACAATATATACAATAATACTCTTCTATTTGGTTAGGTTAGGTTAGGTTAGGTTAGGTTAGGTTAGGTTAGGTTAGGTTAGGTTAGGTTAGGTTAGGTTTAACGTTTAACACCAGCACTATAACAATATATACAATAATACTCTTCTATTTGGTTTATGAAATCGACCGAGCCGACAATAACATAAATTGAAATGAAAAACGCCGGATATCTGTATTTCATATAAATTATTCACTATATTTTTATCTCTATGACTTAAACGTTTTTTGAGTTCGAAAAAGTAGCGATCAGCACACATTGTTACGATAGAACGAATATATATACAATCATCTTACTTAAGTAGTGGATATTTTCAAGGTAATTTGTGTGGTAAAAGCGGATGTTACTAGGAAAAGTATAATATCTAATCGATAACATGTGCATTCAAGGTAATCATGTAAATTTCCAAGTATGCGGAAAGTGTGCTTCAAGGTAAATCACTATGATGAAACGGTATATGTTGCAACAACCATGCAAGAAATAAAATCATGCTACGATCACGTGGACAACGCGTGCGATGACGTATACGTCACTCGACGTATACATTACGTTTACGATGCGATGACGTACACGATACTTGACGTGTATGTTGTTATGTTGAACCGATGAGATGTCAGGGGATGATGACCCCCCGGTGACGTATGTTTGTTTACAAGGGGACGATGACCTGATGACGTATGTTTGTTTTGATAATATTGTGGGGGTGAATTACCTAACGGTACTTACGTGGGGGGGAGGGGATGACCTTGTCCCGGCGTTCCCAATTATATACTACTGATCACGTCAACACAGACATGAAATACGACACGTTTAAGAACGTCTGAGACGAAGCGTGGAAAGATCGTTACGGCTTTCTCGTCGTGGACAAGGATTCTTCTATCGACACCGGCAGGTACAGAGCCGGTTTCGATCGTTTCATAGTAGTCGCGCCTAACGATTAGAAAACAGTTGTGGACTGTTCGCACATAACAGCTGTTCACCAAAAAAAGTCGTTGATTGTTCAGGTAAATACACGTGTCCCGGAAAAATTAAAGAAGTTGTAGCCTGCTCGCATAAGTGCACGTAACAACTGTTCACTGTTAACTAAAACAGCCGTCGACCGTTCAGGTAAATACAAGTGTCCCGGAAAAATAAAAAACAGTTGTGGACTGTTCGCATAAATGCACGTAACAGCTGTTCACTGTTAACTAAATCAGTCGTCGAGCGTTCGGGTAAATACATGCGTCCCGGAAAAATAAAAAACAGTTGTAGACTGTTCGCATAAATGCATGTAACAGCTGTTCACTGTTAACTAAAACAGTCGTCGACCGTTCGGGTAAATACATGTGTCCCGGAAAAATAAAAACAGTTGTAGACTGTTCGCATAAATGCATGTAACAGCTGTTCACTGTTAGCTAAAACAGTCGTCAACCGTTCGGGTAAATACACATTGTCCCGGAAAAATAAAAACAGTTGTAGACTGTTCGCAAATGGACGTAACAGCTCTTCACCGTTAACTAAAACAGTCGTCGATCGTTCGAGTAAATACAGATGTCTCGGAGTCACTGACGTTAGTCGGCGTACTGCCGTTTATCAAGACGGACGAAAAGAAGAAACAACTAGCCCGTGATATCGACACGATCAGCGATGACATACGGAAGAAATACCGTGCGTTAAAACATGGGATCCGTGAAGAGGAAGAAACGTTAACCAAAAGTTACAAACCAATTCTCGAACCGTTACAAACTATTTCGCAAGCGTTGGTTGAAAATAACGTAAAACAACAAATGAAAAGCCTACGAGAGAGAGAAAAAGATGAAACGTGGTGAGGAGGAGGATCTGATGGGTTCAAGTAGTAGTAATATCGATGTAGGAAAACCGCTCCGTCCGTCACCGCAACAGCAGTTGACACCACGTTTCCTGAAAACTTCTGTGATAGGTGAAACATCGGACGACGACGACGACGACGAGGGGGATCCTAGTCTCAATATCGAAAAAATGTTAGACACACCGGAAGGAAGGCGAGAAGCGCGTAGATATTTTCAGGACAAATACGACAGTGAATCGTTAGCGAATAAGTACATGCGTATGATCGTGTCGGCCGAACGCGATCGTTTGATGGATTATACGTACGGCGTAAGACACGAAAGCGGAAAATGGATGATCGGTGATTCACCGTTGGAAATCGAAACAGACGCTACAATCTTTATCAACGGAAAACGATACAAAGGTACACCGGGTCTATACGAACTCATGTTCATGAAGCACCCTAGAGAGAACTTTTACAACGAGATGGATCTGAAGGCGTACAAAGATATACTACGTGCTACCAACGCGCACAAGCATCATTATTTTGTGAACGCGCAGGTAAACACAAACAGAGGTGTAAAGTATAAACAGATAATATCACGGTTGTTCCCACCGAAACGTACGGGACACGGAAATAACAATAATGACAGAACGTATATGGTGGCGTCGAGAAAAAAAGATAAAATCGATTACGTGCACTGGGACGATCCGAACGAACTGGTGGACAGATTGCGACTGTTGATAGCATCACAACGCGCTGGAAACGGTGGACACACGAACGAAATCGTTTCCATAGTGGAAGAACTACGTGAAGCCGACATCATCGTATAAAATATCGTGCACAGCGGTCGACGCGCTTCATTCGCGAGATGAGCGTTGACAAGTTTGGCAGACACCAGAGCGCCGTCAGAGCGCGAAGAGAGACGCAAGCAGTCTGCGGGAGGATATCGGTATCGCGATGACCGAGGACGGACACTTCGACGTAGCGGGGAAAAAATACACAACCTGGGCGAACCGCACGACGGTAACGATGCTGTTCGTGCGAGACGATTCGACGCAAGGTTCCGCGAGAATAGACGTGAAAGGTCGTAATCTCGTCAACGTCGGGGCTCCCGTCGATCTCACGGACGCTGTCAACAAGCAGTACGTAGACTACACGTGCGTGCGTTTCACGACGGTATCGAATAACAAAACGGTACCGTCATCGACGAGCGGGACCATCGCATACAGTCTCTGAGGGATCCGATTCGCGCGAGAGACGCTGCGACCAAAGTATACGTGGACGCGAAGATCATACCGAAGGATAGGAACTCTAACCTAATGGTCGGCAACGTTCGGATAACACAGTTAGCGCCGCCCGTCAACAACAAGGACGCGGTGAGCTTGGAATTTTTGAATCGACACACGATTACCGCGGTAAACGACGCTTATTTCAACGCGCAAGGAAAGACTATTCTGAATGTCGGCGACGGCGGCGCACGAGCCATGGACGCAGTGAACGCGCGTCAAAAATTGGAGGACGCGAAGAGGGAAACGTACAAACTCGCAAAAGTGTTCCAACACCGTTGGGAGAAAGTGGTATCGTATATCTATAAATTGCATACGCAAGCAGCGCGTACTTCACTCGGTGCCGAAGAGGCAGATTTACTACTTACGAGCAAGACGGAGACGAACGACTTGATTAGTGATTGGACAAATCTGTCGACAAAAAGGACGAGCACGATTGGAGATCCCTTTGTCGACAGCAGTCGAAACAGTAGACATGTATGAACTACGTAATCGTGTTGATAAAAAAAGGTTGCGTGGTCTCATCGGAGAAATAGTTAAAAGCGCCGTACAATTCGTCACGAAGTCAGTACCTACACTGATCAATCGAGCGGTGGACGTATTACCGGTGGAACTACATTCGCCCGGCTACAGGTTCTGTGGACCCTGAACGAAACTAGAGGAGAGATTGGCTCGCGGCGATCGAGGAATCAACGAGTTGGACGAAGCCTGTCGTGAACACGATATCGCTTACGCCAAGTACAATGACAACGAACGAAGACGAGTAGCGGATCGTGTGCTAGCCGGCAAGGCGTGGGAACGAGTGAAAGCTTTGAATTCGGGCATCAGCGAAAGAGCGTAAGCGGCGGCCATAGCGGCAGCGATGAAGGCGAAATCGGCGTTAGGCAGCGGGCTATGCTGCGGTGGTGGTGTGCGTAAACGTCGACGTCGCACGATAATCAGGAAGAGGAGGAGGAGGACGACGGGGACAGGACATCGAAGACGGACCGGTGGTAAGAAGGCTTCAGGACTCTACCTTCGACCGTACCGAAAAAGCTAATTAAAATACCCGTTGTCCGATCGAGATCTGTACGAGTACAAGAAACGATAGCGTGTACCTTATTTCAGAGGTGTGTACATGCGCGACGCACTTCCTCGTACATCACCGTGGGAGAACGAAAGCGCGATCGTGAATCTGGACGACGCTACCGGACCGGGCACGCACTGGGTATGCTACAAGAAGCGAGGCGACAGAGTCACGTACTTTGACGGATTCGGCAAACTGCGGCCTCCTGTGGAGCTAATACGGTACTTTGGATCGAACGTGACCGACGTTCGTTACAATTACGCGCGGAAACAGCCGCCGGACACGGTCGTCTGCGGACATTTCTGTTTGGAGTTTTTGACATCGAACGATCAGTAAACGACAAGATGTCTTCGCTTACGGTCACCGCCACGGGTACGGATCCGTGCGCACTGGTTTGTGGCTTTTTTCCACCACTCGAACTGACGGACGGCGAATGGTACGCGGGACTGCTGGACTTTACCACATACAACTCCATACCGAACGTGGAAAACGGAAGAAACAATGCCTTTCCCGTACTAAAGGGACCACGTAAAACGTTAGACCTTGTCGAAATACCGACCGGTGTGTACGAAATCAGCGATATCGAAACGTACCTGGAGAAAGAACTATCAGACCAAAAATTTTCTCTACGACCCAACAACAACACATTGAAATGCGAAATTTATTGTTCATACGAGATCGATATCGGGCGTTCGGAACACACGACCGGTAACATGTTGGGTTTTTCCAAGAACCGCAAGTTAGAGGCGTATATGTTACACACGTCAGACGCGCCCGTAAACATTAACAAAGTGAACGTTTTGGAGATAAGGTGTAACGCTGTACAAGGTTCGTACAAGGCGGGACGAAACGAGCATATACTGCACTCGTTCTATCCAACGGTCGAGCCAGGATTCAAGATAGTCGAAACGCCCAGAAACGTCATTTATTTTCCACTTAACGTACTACACTTGCGTAACGTTACAGTGTCCGTACACGATCAGGACGGCGATATCGTGAATTTTCAAGACGAAGTCATCACCGCGCGTATACATTTGAAACGTGTGTAGTAATCATGGGATTTTATTTCACCGATACCCCGGTGATGAAGAGCGGCGGCGGCTCGCACCACAAGATAAAAGAGCACGACACTTTCGGAAAAGGTATCAGTAGACGTTCGACATTGACACGGTTAACAGCAACTAACCGACGCTACCTGATTTCACTAGGATTCAAACTCAAGAAAAACAAGTAACATGGTGGACAGCGCTATCGTCTTATCGGTCGAACGCCGACCATTTTTTGAAGACAACATCACACATTACGAATATCATCCTCACGCACCGTACGCATCGGCGTCGCGATACGGAAATAACGATGAGATAGGCATACCTATCCTGCAACAGGAAGTCTTCACTTTACCGATGGAAAGTTTCCTGTACGTTGAAGGCAAGTTGAGCAAAGTTGGCAGCACCGATACCGTGAACGTGAAAATGGTCAACGACGCGATCGCGTTTCTCTTCGAAGAAATCCGTTACGAACTGGCAGGTGTGGAAGTGGATCGTACCAAGAGCGTCGGCATCACGTCCACTATTAAAACCGTGCTATCTGCCGGCAAGCAGGACGTTGTTTCGATGCAAAACGCCGGTTGGGTTGCTCCCGCAGCTAACGAGCTAACACCGACCGGTAAAAACGGTGAATTCAACTTTTGCATACCGTTGAGGATGCTGATGGGATTCGCTGAGGATTTCACGCACGTTATATTAAACATGAAACAGGAACTGATACTGTTGCGCACTTCCACCGACCTCTATTTCTAGAGTCTGATGTGAGTAATATATTAGATAATTCAATAAAAAAAAACTTTGTTATGAAGAACAAACATATGAGAGTCGTAAATCTGGATGGGCTCTTCACAATGTAGATGGAATATTGTTACGTGTAAATAAATATCGACCTTTGAAAGGTTCGTCATATATTGCTCTTCCAAATTTTTTAATTTCAAGAAATTGTATTATTAATCCAAAAAATGTAAAGGATGAAAAATGTTTTAAATGGGCAATACTATGTCGTTATGTAAGTGGTTTACATGTTGAACGTATAAATTATAGGTATAATGATTTGGAGAAAATTTCATTTCCTACACCTAATAAAGAAATTAGAATTTTTGAAAAAATAATAATGTTTCTATAAACGTTTACGCTATAGATGAGGAAAAAAAATATTTACCCAATTAAAGTTTATGATAAAGAAAAAACAATCATTTTGATTTGTTATTATTATATGATGGAAATACAGGAAAACAACATTATTGTTATATTAAAAACTTTAATGTTTTAGTTAGAAACATCATGGAAAAATTGAAATTTGTAAACGATGTTTTATGCATTTTTATAATATTTCAAAATTAAAGTCGCATAAAAAATACTGTGGTAAATTTCAACCAACACGTGTAGTAAAGCCCGAATATACTGTTTTTAAAAATTCAAAAATTATCAATTTAGTTTCCATATCCCAATTGTAGCTTACGCTGACTTCGAGTGTATTCTGAAACCTATTAGTGGGTGTTTATCAAAATCAACAAAATCTTTTACAGTAGCTAATGAGTTACACATTCCTATGAGTGTTTGTATTTATTTTCTTATTGATGAGGAAATCCCCTATAGTATACGATGTCAGTTACCAAAAGTACCTTATATATATCTGGGTAAAAATGCTGCAAAAGAATTTATGAAGTATCTTGTTAAAGTCGTTAATACCATAGGAAAGCTTACTGAGGAGATAAAACCATTGAAGATGACTGATAGTGATAAATATAAATTTCGCACAACCACTCACTTGTCGGGTAGATATCGTGCAGCACTGTGTAATAATTGTAATTTAAAGAGAAGAAAACAGTGTTTTATTCCAGTTTTTATTCATGTAAATTCTAATTATGATTCTCATTTTATTATACGACAATTAGGATATGATAGTAAACAAATCTATGTAATTCCAAATTCGTCTGAAAAATACATTTATTTTTAAAAAAACACAAAGTGGGATAACAATTAGATTTGTTGATACATATCGTTTTCTAAATTTTTCCTTAGCGGATTTATGTAGTTTTCTTCCAGAAGATTGTTTTATTCATTCAAGAAAATTTTTCTCATTAAACGATGTTAATTTAGTTACAAAAAAAGATGTATATCCATATGAATATACGGATTCTTGGAAAAAATTAGAAGAAAAACTGCTACCACCAAAAAAAGAGTTTTTAGTAAATTAAACAATGATGACATATCTGACGAAAAATATCAACACGCGGTAGAAGTATGGAATCATTTTCAAATAAATACGCTTGATGAATATAGCGATTTATATTTAAAAACTGATATTTTAATATTATGTGATGTTTTTGAAAATTTTCGCAAACTCTGCTTATTAATATATAATCTAGATTGTGCTCATTACCTAACTGCACCAGGTTTTGCATTTGATGCTATGTTATCCTATACTAAAGTTGAATTGGAATTATTATCCGATTATGACAAATATTTAATGATTGAAAAAGGGATAAGAGGAGGGATTAGTCTTTGTATTAAAAGACATGCGGTTGCGAATAATAAGTATATTGACAACACTTATAATATTAATCTTCCCAACACTTATTTAGCTTTTAGTACGTAGGCTTTCACGGCCGCTGTCACTATAATTAATTAAAACTTCCGGGCTGAAAGGCCGTGGTCGAATGCTTGATGTAAAATCGCTAGACGTTTCGGCCACATCACCGGTGGCCATCTACAGTAGCAATGAATGTTCGTAATAGATGGTATGCCGAACAATTCGCCCAGTGAAATGGGAACAAGCAACAGTGAGAGACGGCAACGCTGTTTCTATTTATAACTTTTTGGCCGCTTTAGGTGTATAACGCGAACCAATCAGAAGCCAGCTCATCATTCTCCACTCTGATTGGCCGTGGAAAATAAACCATGCCAGACACTATTTAAGGAGATGCTTTAAGGCCGGGGTGAAAGCATGTTTTTTATTTTCCATTACTTTATCGTTACAAACTATTTTATCGAAGTTACGAATTCGCAACCTTTTCCTCCGACGCACAAACTCCAATTAATAAAGATTTCAGTTTTTTGTTAAGCTTAATATTACAGTACTTTTATCAACCCAAAATTTTATCAACCTATCATAAGATTTGTCATAACCTTTCCATCGCACAAGTAATTTATCTCCTTTACGTCTCAATACTTTTTCAATCAAATATACATCTCCAAATTTTGTTTTACTAATTTCCTGTTCATAGAAACCACCGGATAAAATATTACCTTTATCATATTTCAATATATGTTTTTGGGTTAGTAGCTTTAATTTTGTAAACAGTAAAAAGTTCGTTAGTCCAATTAGGTAAGTACCCCTTAGTAAACGTTTTCTTTTATTTACTGATTCTTACTCTATCACCAACTTTAAATTTTAAAGGTTTTAACTTTCGATTTTGTATTAATTTTTACTGTATCTTGTTTAATATGATTTTTGCATTACTCATGTTTACGTCAATCGGTTTCATTCCAATATTTCTATGAGGTGTATTATTATACAATTTAATCAAATCCGGTAATATATTCACCCATACATAACTCCCCAATTCTGTCATTTTTCTCCACATTAAAATTTTTAATGTACGATTAAAACATTCAACAATCGACGCTTTCTTTTCCGAAAAAGTTGAATAATGATTTATATTGTAATTCTGTAGTAACCTATTCACTGATGAATTAAACAATTCTTTACCTTGATCTGTTTGAAAATGTTTCATTTTATTAGATTTCAATAATAGTAAGAGCTATTACGATTTCAGATGCTGTTTTTGTTTTCAGAGGAACGGCGAACGCGATTTTTGAAAAATAATTAATCATAGTTAGTATATATTTTAAACCATTATTAAACTTTGCAAACGGAATCATTTCTTCAAGGTCGGCTTGTTATAAATCATTAATACCTTTCAACTCAATATAACGAGTTTTAAAATTTCTACAAACCGGCTTATGTAATTCATAAGCGATATGTTTTCTTATATCTGTCATCCTCTAATGCATATAATGAAATAAAAGAAAAAAGAAAAATAAGGTATATTAAAGGAAAAAAAAACACCTGACTCATCTGAAATATTGTATTTTAATCAATATACAAAAAATACATTGTTACATTGCTTTAATTATAGCACATATCTCATCAGAATAAGGATTTGTTACGATCACATCGTAGCAGTTCTTCAGTTTATCCTTCAATCTCTCCAAACTGATAGCACATGGTGAAATAATTCTAATTGTTGAATGAATGCTGCCGGTTATTATTTGAGCATCATAAAATTCTACTGCAAGCATGAAACTGTGCCGTAACTAAGGAATTTAGTTACGGCAACATACTAATGTTGATTATGCCAAATAACGGCAATTAGAATTATTTATATTATATTGTCTTGTTGGCCCTAGTTGCGTGCTATATGGATACTCGCGCGCTATCTAGTAGCGACACGGCGTGACTTGAGTTTCACTATTCCGCTGTGTGGGGCCGTTGTTGGTTGTTCGGCTTAGACTGGTGTCGATCTGCTCTCTCTCGCGTGTGCCTTCAATGCAGCGAGACGTTTCTTGTCCGGCTTCTGAAGAAAGTTTTAATTGTTTCCTTTAATACCGGGCGTGTATTAATTATTATGGCTGGCTGAGTACCGAGGTCTGCCCTGGGGTGTCTACGGCCCGTTCAACCGTGACCCGATTGTCAGACCAAGACGGAATGTAAGAAAATGAAGGAACTTATTAGTAGCTAAGGTGCTACTGCCAATATCGACAGGTATGTCTCGGAACAATGTTTCTGGTGTGCTGTGTAAGTGAACTTTTGCAAAAAAAAATTAACTTAATTCCTAGGTGTGCATTGGCACCACTTGATTCTCTCGTCAAGTGAGGTCCTGGCTAGTTATCTTAACACTACAAAAAAAAAGAGACTTTAGCTTTAATTCTTGATGCTTCTTTACTTTACTTAATATCCGGAATACCCAGGTTATTTTAATGATAGCAAATTCATTTCTGAACTATAGTTTTTTTTTATTTCAAAATTCAGTTGAACTGGACTGGCATCTGATATTTCTTTTAATTGTGAGGACAGCTTCTTATGCTGTTAGTAAGTGATAATAATACCTTATATGCAAAAGCTATTTTAAGATAAAAAAAAACGAAATGTGTTAAGATACTACTGGTGAATTGGTATCTACTTAAACTTTCCTGTGTGAAGGCACTTCCCAGCGTTACTAGTGTGAAGCATACCTAGTTCCTTTATTTTCTCTGAGGAAGTCTCTCAGTATTTATCACTGTTATCCATGTAACTGTCTTGTGTAAAAATTGTGAAGTGCATGTAAGTTAAAAGAAAATTATGAAGTCATATGTATTGAGTGCAGCTCCTTGTCACTACAGGTTGTGAACTGTCCATCACATTGGTTCAAACTATGTTATATCCGTACACATTTTGGGATTTAGGATTTATTTTAATTCTCTATGAATCTAAAATCAATGTTAAATTTTTTGTATATATATATATAAATCCAATGGAACTTAATAATGTTTGCTCAGTTTAAAATATGTTGAATGACTATATTAATTAATTGTTGAGTGATGAGAATATATATAGTGTTATGGATCTAGTCATTCGTATACACAAATATGTATGTATAAAACATTCTACTTTTTGAGAGACCTGGTTACCTGATATTTTCTTTATTAATCGTATACATTATGAAATCAGAAAACCATTGAGCTATACAAAGTTTAGTAAAAATTGAGCACATACAGATAAAAAAAAAGGAATGCTCGTACCATGTTAACCCAATGTTATTATCACTATTGTGCACACACATTGTAAATTTCATACTAAAGAACATAACTACCAAATTATATTTAATATTATGTCATTACTAATTATATTGTTATCATTCTTAGTTTTTTACATTGTACATAAAAAAAAAAGAATGCTCGTACCATGTTAACCCAATGTTATTATCACTAATGTGCACACACATTGTAAATTTCATACTAAAGAACATAACTACCAAATTATATTTAATATTATGTCTTTACTAATTATATTGTTATTATTCTTAGTTTTTTACATTGTACATAAAAAAAAGAATGCTCGTACCATGTTAACCCAATGTTATTATCACTATTGTGCACACACATTGTAAATTTCATACTAAAGAACATAGCTACCAAATTATATTTAATATTGTCTTTACTAATTATATTGTTATCATTCTTAGATTTTTGATTGAGATTTCAGATGGTCCATGTTGTTTGTGTAAATTAATTAAAAAAAAAGCACATTAAAATAGTACAACAAGAGGTGTCCTGTAAAAAAAAAAAAAAAAACTTATTGTTATTAGACGTATTAAATTTTGAAAACCTCTAGATTTATTTTTTTTATTTATTAATGTTAATAATAATTTATTGCCAAAATATCGAAATTATATTTTTGTAAAGGTTTTAAAATTTACCGTCGAGGTTTTGTTGCATGATCATTGTTATTTTAAATAAAATACTTTATAGCAGAGCGTGGTTGGACGTAGGCCTGGCCACCTCTGAACCAAAAATGGGAAATTGATGCGGTGGCCTCAATACTTTAATTGGACATGCGCTGTCAGTTTTGTGGTGTCTTCTCATATCTCAATGAATGTAATGAGCTTAGGAAGGGTTGATTCTGATATTTTTACTGTAATTATGTGTTTACCTTTGTTGTAAAAATTTGGTCTTTTGGAGCGATTGCCGGGCCGGGACACCTGGGGGTGAGCACAGGCGGGTTAGTGATTCCGGATTGTATCTTTGGGGTGTTCGCAGTTAAGTGTCTATTTTTTTGTTTGTGTTCGTGTTCTTGTCATTGTCTTTGTTGGTTTTACAGCATATGGTCTTGGTCTTGGTTGTTGGTCCGGTGTCGGGTCGGGAACCCTGGGGTGCCTTGATTGTTATTGCTTGGTTGTATTAAAGTCTTAGTATTGAGGAACGATGTCAGAGGCGGGGCAGAGTAGTGGGAGGCGTGAGGGTCGCGGTCTGGTTCCCGAGTATTTTAATAAAGATGAGCTCCAGTTTGAGATACGCTTGCGAGGTGGGGTTCCCCAGAGTGATGTAGCGTCCTTGAGGAGACAACTGCGGGATGTCCCTCTCCAGAGAGTTGAGATTGAGGATCTGGGGGAGGAGTTAGCCTTGTGTTCGGATAAGTGGACGGAGTTCTCCACCCTGACTGATGGAGGACTCTGAATACATAGCGAGTTCTACCCGAGTTTGGTAGCGGGTGGCCCAAAGAATGCACCACTTGTCCGCTCGTCTCCGTAATTTGTTGTCGCAGGACGGACTGGAGGAGAAGGTTAGGCGGGCTGCGACAGCCCTGCAGTCAAAAATTTGCCTACCTGGGGAGGCTCCGGAGAGTCCTGGTAAACCGAAAGAGATGCTCACGCGCCAGACAGTGGCCACTGAGCGGGTGGATCTACTGGGGGAAGCATGTAATGCTCTGGTCGAGGAGCGTCCTCTTATTTCGTTGGGCAGTCGCCCCCCAGGGATTTCAGGGTGATCAGGTGGAAGTCCCTCGTGGTTTTGGTACCACCCTTGCCAGCGTCAAATACGAGTCGTTACCGAACCCCATCTATGACCTCCTCCGTCGGCTTCCCGTGGTCGACGGTCTGGATCT
This sequence comes from Magicicada septendecula, assembly GCA_034769895.1. Lineage (NCBI taxonomy): Eukaryota > Metazoa > Arthropoda > Insecta > Hemiptera > Cicadidae > Magicicada > Magicicada septendecula. Next base: position 286,940,421 of record CM068368.1, read on the forward strand.
AGACCAGCTGGTGAAATTTTTTGAAGGGATTTTCTGCATTTATGACTTCCCTGGGGTGACAGGTGCCTCTCTGTTAAATATGATCTACCCTTATTGTCGGGCGCCTTTACTGGATTGTGTGGTCTGGCATCTCGGCGCGGCCGGAGATTTTGATGCTTTCCACAGAGATGTTCTGGAGCTGTTTATGCCCGGGAGGCTGCGTGACCAGATGCGGCAAAGACTATTTTATAGAGTTCAGGGGCACGGAGAAAAGTTAAACGTGTTCATAAATTCAATCAAGAGTGCTGCCCGTGTGCTGCGTGTGGACGTGTCGGAGGCCGAGGTGGTGCGTGTCATTTTGGAGGGTCTCAATCCCCAGGAGAGGTCACGGTTGGTGTTCCTGGATAGACCGCGAAGCTTCGCGGATCTCAGCAGAGCTTGTGTCTTCGCCCGCACCATCCAGATGAATGATGAGACTCGCTCCGGCATCCCGAATTCCCTGTCCCCTGTTCCACATCTGGTTAACAGCGGCCACCTACCCGGGAGCAACGAGGTAACGACTCTGAAAGGAAAAACTATAGTTGTTATACCTGTGGTAAGATGGGGCACTTGGCCTGGAATTGCCATTTCAAACGGTCGGAGGTCTCGCGTGAGAACCGCCCTTTAAAAAACGGCCCGCGTGGGGGGGATTGAGGGGACGCCGGTCCCTCCCCACGCGTTAGCGCATCTCATGTTCCTTATGTGCGGTTGAAACTGGGCACCCATCCGGGGAGCCCTATCCTAAGCCGATTCGTCCTGGTCTCTCCGTGTGTTCCTCTCTCGAGTTGGAGGTTGGAAAGGGCCGTATTAAGGCCTTGGTGGACTCGGGATCGGCGCGGTGTTTAATCTCCTCCCGGGTTTACCAGTAGTTGGTTAGGGAGTCTCTAATTAAGGCGAGTGCACTTTCGTCGGTGGTGTGTTGGACGGCTCGAGGTAGGTTTTGCCTACCTCAAAAATTGGTGGCCTTCAAAATCAAAATAAATTATTTTTCGTGGGTGTGGGAGTTTCTTGTCGCTACTAATCTGAGCGTCGATTGTATTTTGGGTGCGGACTTCATCGTGAAAAGTGGTCTGGTTCTCGATATCCAGGGGCACGTTTGTTTCTTCAAGTTTAACCGTGCCGTGCGCATCCCCTTTTTTGGATATCGGGATGAGTCGGGGGAGGGTCTCGAAGAACTTCAACCCCCGGCGGCTATTAATAATTTAAGCCAGTCCCAACAGACCACTTTCCGTCAATTGTGTGAGGAGTTCCTCGAGGTGCTGACTGCCAATCTCGGACTCAGACATAATCTGGAGTATCGTATCCGCCTTTGTGACTCCTCGGTTGTCCGTTCGCACCCTAATAAATTCGCCCCTCCCAAAATGACTATTTTGCGTGAGAAGGCTCAGGAATTGTTAGACCAGGGTGTCATTGAACCTTCCACGTCGGCCTATGCCAGTCCAGCATTCTTGGTGCCTAAACCAGGAGGGAAGCATCGGCTGGTCATTGACTATCGTAAATTAAATCAAAATATAGAGGTTGAGTCGGTGCCCCCCCCGGACCTGCATTCGGCCTTTGTCTGGTTTTCGCAGGCCCGCTATTCACAATTTTTGACCTCAATTCGGCCTACCACCAGATTCCTTACACAAGGATTCTCGGCCGTACACGGCCTTTTGCGTACCGTGGAACCTGTACCAATATAAGAGAGTCCCCATGGGATTGGATGTTGGTGCTCAGACGTTAACACGTCTACTAGACACGGTGTTCCACGATGTTAAATTTCAGTACGTGTTTAATTATCTCGATGATCTTCTGATTTACAGTACCACCTTAGAGGAACACATGGATCATCTCCGAGAGGTGTTGTGTCGCCTGAGGCGCGCGGGGCTTACGGTAAACCCCGACAAGGTGAAATTTGCTCAGGAGGAAATTTCTTTCCTCGGTCACCTTGTGTCTCATAAATGGGTCACGGTAGACCCAGAGAGGACTCAGGCTATTCGGGATTTTCCTCCTCCTCGGGACGCTAAAGGGGTGGCCCGCTTTGTAGGGATGGTCAATTTTTATGGGCAGTTCATCCCCGGGGCCGCCGAGATTGCTGCTCCCCTAAATTCCCACAACCAGGCTCTCTCTTGGCTTCTGGCGCACCCCCGTCAACTGGGTAAACTTGGCCGCTGGGTGGTCAAAATTTCATCTTTTAAGTTCAGGGCACAGCATATACGGGGGGCCCAAAATGTTGTTGCCGACGCTTTGTCACGTATGTACCATCTACCCAGTGAGGAGCCAATAGATGAACCCTGCGCCTTACTCTTGGAGTTTCCCCTCGCCTTTACTGATGTTATCCCTCATCAGCTTGATGATGAGACGTTGGGTCCGATCATCGAAAAAATTAAATCAGGCGAGATGAAGGCTCCTTATCATCTGTCCAAGGGCGTCCTCTGCTGCAAGGAACGTAGAGGACGGGTTCCTAAGATAGTGCTGCCGAGCAAGCTTGTACCCATGGTCTTCCAGTACTATCACGATTCCCCGGTGGGAGGCCATTTGTGTGTTTCTAAGACCATCGCCGCGATTCGAAGGAACTTAATCTGGAAGGCATGGACCGGGACATCGCCACCCGGGTGAAGTGCTGTCATCTGTGTAATCTGAGCAAGGCCGCTCAGAACACCAAGTTGGGGTTGCTGTCTTCTGAGGTGGCTAGCAGACCTATGGAGAAGGTTTTCATCGACTACATGGGTCCTTTCCCACGTAGCAAAGCTGGGAATTCTTTCCTCCTTGTTAGTGTGGACGCCTTCTCTAAGTATGTCTGGCTACTTCCCTTGCGTCAGGCAAGTGCTGCTACTACCATCATAGCCCTTCAGACCAGCATCTTTCAGCATTTCGGGCTTCCCTCCATCACTGTCTCAGACAATGGCCCCCAGTTCATCTCGAGGCAGTTCCGAAACATGTGTTTCAGGCACGGCATTCGACATGTAACCACTTCCCCTTATCAACCGCAACCTTCCCACGCTGAGCGATTCAATCGCAATCTTAGATCCGCCCTCATCGCTTACCACGCGGAACAGCAGAACACGTGGGACCAGAATCTTCAGTGGTTACAAATGGCGTTCAACTCCTCACTTCATGAAAGTCATAGAGCCGTGCCTTTTGAGGTCATGTTTGGTTTCTCCCCTGCACACCCCCTTAGCAATTTGTGGAGATTGGAGGATCTTCTTCCGGATTCGCCGAACGGGGGGGGTCTCTCACAGGTGGAAAGAGGTGAGGAGAGCTCTGCTCCGATCACACGAGCGCGTGCGGCGTCGTTATAACGCGGGGAGAGTCCCCAACCCTTTCAAGGTGGGCCAGTGAGGTTCATTGAGTGAAGGGTATTTTTATTTTTTTGTGCCACCCCAGTTAGGATTAATTAGGGTCCTTGGGTTTGGTTTCCGGGGGGCTTCTCTGGAGGATTTGGGTTTTAATAATTTTGGGGTTTAATGTTTTACCTTTTAGAGTTTTTAACTGTTTTTAGGGGGGTTAAATGGGGTTTTAAAGTTTTATCGGTATTTTAGCTCATCTCCTTTCCTTTCCTCTTTCTATCGCTTTAGGTCGCGACCGCTCACACTCCCGGTATCTTCCACACTTACACACACCCAGCTACACACACACACCTTGTCCTTCTTTCCGGTGTCCTTTCGTTTTCAACTTCCGCCTAATTTTACCTTTTAATCTGTTTTAGTTAGTCCCCACCTTTCCTCCAGTTGTAGCCGACCCAGTGTCGTCCAACCCGTTGGACTCCTTTTGTTGTGGGGGTGTGCCGTAACTAAGGAATTTCGTTACGGCAACGTACTAATGTTGATTATGCCAAATAACGGCAATTAGAATTATTTATATTATATTGTCTTGTTGGCCCTAGTTGCGTTCTATATGGATACTCGCGCGCTATCTAGTAGCGACGCGGCGTGACTTGAGTTTCACTATTCCGCTGTGTGGGGCCGTTGTTGGTTGTTCGGCTTAGACTGGTGTCGATCTGGTCTCTCTCGCGTGTGCCTTCAATGCAGCGAGACGTTTCTTGTCCGGCTTCTGAAGAAAGTTTTAATTGTTTCCTTTAATACCGGGCGTGTATTAATTATTATGGCTGGCTGAGTACCGAGGTCTGCCCTGGGGTGTCTACGGCCCGTTCAACCGTGACCCGATTGTCAGGCCAAGACGGAATGTAAGAAAATGAAGGAACTTATTAGTAGCTAAGGTGCTACTGCCAATATCGACAGGTATGTCTCGGAACAATCTTTCTGTTGTGCTGTGTAAGTGAACTTTAGCAAAAAAAAAAATTAACTTAATTCCTAGGTGTGCATTTGGACCACTTGATTCTCTCGTCAAGTGAGGTCCTGGCTAGTTATCTTAACACTACAAAAAAAAAGGGACTTTAGCTTAAATTCTTTATGCTTCTTTACTTTACTTAATATCCGGAATACCCAGGTTATTTTAATGATAGCAAATTCATTTCTGAACTATAGTTTTTTTTTATTTCAAAATTCAGTTGAACTGGACTGGCATCTGATATTTCTTTTAATTGTGAGGACAGCTTCTTATGCTGTTAGTAAGTGATAATAATACCTTATATGCAAAAGCTATTTTAAGATTAAAAAAAAACGAAATGTGTTAAGATACTACTGGTGAATTGGTATCTACTTAAACTTTCCTGTGTGAAGGCACTTCCCAGCGTTACTAGTGTGAAGCATGCCTAGTTCCTTTATTTTCTCTGAGGAAGTCTCTCAGTATTTATCACTGTTATCCATGTAACTGTCTTGTGTGAAAATTGTGAAGTGCATGTAAGTTAAAAGAAAATTATGAAGTCATATGTATTGAGTGCAACTCCTTGTCATGACAGGTTGTGAACTGTCCATCACATTGGTTCAAACTATGTTATATCCGTACACGTTTTGGGATTTAGGATTTATTTTAATTCTCTATGAATCTAAATCAATGTTAAATTTTTTGTATATATATATATAAATCCATTGGAACTTAATAATGTTTGCTCAGTTTAAAATATGTTGAATGACTATATTATTTAATTGTTGAGTGATGAGAATATATATAGTGTTATGGATCTAGTCATTCGTATACACAAATATGTATGTATAAAACATTCTACATTTTGAGAGACCTGGTTATCTGATATTTTCTTTAATAATCGTATACATTATGAAATGAGAAAACCATTGAGCTATACAAAGTTTAGTAAAAATTGAGCACATACAGATAAAAAAAAAGGAATGCTCGTACCATGTTAACCCAATGTTATTATCACTATTGTGCACACACATTGTAAATTTCATACTAAAAAAACATAACTACCAAATTATATTTAATATTATGTCTTTACTAATTATATTGTTATCATTCTTAGTTTTTTACATTGTACATAAAAAAAAAGAATGCTCGTACCATGTTAACCCAATGTTATTATCACTATTGTGCACACACATTGTAAATTTCATACTAAAGAACATAACTACCAAATTATATTTAATATTATGTCTTTACTAATTATATTGTTATCATTCTTAGTTTTTACATTGTACATAAAAAAAAAGAATGCTCGTACCATGTTAACCCAATGTTATTATCACTATTGTGCACACACATTGTAAATTTCATACTAAAGAACATAACTACCAAATTATATTTAATATTATGTCTTTACTAATTATATTGTTATCATTCTTAGTTTTTACATTGTACATAAAAAAAAATGCTCGTACCATGTTAACCCAATGTTATTATCACTATTGTGCAAACACATTGTAAATTTCATACTAAAGAACATAGCTACCAAATTATATTTAATATTATGTCTGTACTAATTATATTGTTATCATTCTTAGTTTTTTGATTGAGATTTCAGATGGTGCATGTTGTTTGTGTAAATTAATTAAAAAAAAAAAGCACATTAAAATAGCAAACACTCCTATTAGAATTCAGCGCACGTCTTTGGTATAACCATTTCAATTAATAAACATTATATATATTATTAAATAATTTTGATTTGATAACTATTAAGATTGTTATTGTGAATGTTATACTTTCTAGCCTTGCCCCTTCTCTGACTATTAATAATAACCGTTGAAAGCACCGAACATATTTATATTCAATAACATGTATTGACAATCGATCGCCCTGTGAAAGAGTCGAGCAACATATGTGATAATCGATTTTAAATCGATCTTCTATAAATATGTCAATAAAAGATTGTAATTCAATTATTTGGTTTTAAATTTATTTTATAAATTTAAAATTTAGAGTTATTTTAACAACAGGATTACAAGAAAGGCGACCATTACTCAAGTGAGAGTAATCTATACGAGAAAGACGAAGAATCGCCAATCGATTAGTGAAGTGAGACAATGCTATTAACTCTGAATTTATTTACAGTAAACCACAAGAAGGATTATTGTCAAAGTTAACTTAAAACAACATAAAATTTCAACACTACACCCTTACAAGAATTATTTATTAAATTATTAAAACATAAAACATAAAATTAAAATTTTTTTTTTAAATTCAAAACAAAATATTTTAAATTTTTCAAGAAAACTTAAATAACAGTTATTTTTATTTGTAACGACGTTTTGTTACAATACACATGTCCCGGAAAAATAAAAACAGTTGTAGACTGTTCGCAAATGCACGTAACAACTCTTCACCGTTAACTAAAACAGTCGTCGATCGTTCGGGTAAATACAGATGTCTCGGAGTCACTGACGTTAGTCGGCGTGCTGCCGTTTATCAAGACGGACGAAAAGAAGAAACAACTAGCCTGTGATATCGACACGATCAGCGATGACATACGGAAGAAATACCGTGCGTTAAAACATGGGATCCGTGAAGAGGAAGAAACGTTAACCAAAAGTTACAAACCGATTCTCGAACCGTTACAAACTATTTCGCAAGCGTTGGTTGAAAAAAAACGTAAAACAACAAATGAAAAGCTTACGAGAGCGAAAAAGATCAAACGTGGGGAGGAGGAGGATCTGATGGGTTCAAGTAGTAGTAATATCGATGTAGGAACACCGCTCCGTCCGTCACCGCAACAGCAGTTGACGCCACGTTTCCTGAAAACTTCTGTGATAGGTGAAACATCGGACGACAACGACGACGAGGGGGATCCTAGTCTCAATATCGAAAAAATGTTAGACACACCGGAAGGAAGGCGAGAAGCGCGTAGATATTTTCAGGACAAATACGACAGTGAATCGTTAGCGAATAAGTACATGCGTATGATCGTGTCGGCCGAACGCGATCGTTTGATGGATTATACGTACGGCGTAAGACATGTAAGCGGAAAATGGATGATCGGTGATTCACCGTTGGAAATCGAAACAGACGATTAAATCTTTATCAACGGAAAACGATACAAAGGTACACCGGGTCTATACGAACTCATGTTCATGAAGCACCCTAAAGAGAACTTTTACAACGAGATGGATCTGAAGGCGTACAAAGATATACTACGTGCTACCAACGCGCACAAGCATCATTATTTAGTGAACGCGCAGGTAAACACAAACAGGTGTAAAGTATAAACAGATAATATCACGGTTGTTCCCACCGAAACGTACGGGACACGGACATAACAATAATGACAGAACGTATATGGTGGCGTCGAGAAAAAAAGTCAAAATCGATTACGTGCACTGGGGCGATCCGAAGGAACTGGTGGACAGATTGCGACTGTTGATAGCATCACAACGCGCTGGAAACGGTGGACGTATGTTTGTTTACAAGGGGACGATGACCTGATGACGTATGTTTGTTTTGATAACATTGTGGGGGGTGAATGACGTAACGGTACTTACGTAGGGGGATGTGGAGAGAGATGACCTTTTCCCGGCGTTCCCAATTATATACTACTGATCACGTCAACACAGACATGAAATACGACACGTTTAAGAACGTCTGCGTCGAAGCGTGGAAAGATCGTTACGGCTTTCTCGTCGTGGACAAGGATTCTTCTATCGACACCGGCAGGTACAGAGCCGGTTTCGATCGTTTCATAGTAGTCGCGCCTAACGATTAGCAAACAGTTGTGGACTGTTCGCACATAACAGCTGTTCACCAAAAAAAAGTCGTTGATTGTTCAGGTAAATACACGTGTCCCGGAAAAATAAAAAACAGTTGTAGCCTGCTCGCATAAATGCACGTAACAACTGTTCACTGTTAAATAAAACAGTCGTCGACCGTTCAGGTAAATACAAGTGTCCCGGAAAAATAAATAACAGTTGTAGACTGTTCGCATAAATGCACGTAACAGCTGTTCACTGTTAACTAAATCAGTCGTCGAGCGTTCGGGTAAATACATGCGTCCCGGAAAAATAAAAAACAGTTGTAGACTGTTCGCATAAATGCATGTAACAGCTGTTCACTGTTAACTACAACAGTCGTCGACCGTTCGGGTAAATACATGTGTCCCGGAAAAATAAAAACAGTTGTAGGCTGTTCGCATAAATGCATGTAACAGCTGTTCACTGTTAGCTAAAACAGTCGTCAACCGTTTGGGTCAATACTGTAGCATGACAGATAATCCACTAAATAAAGCTCTTTATATGATCATGATGAAATATCAATTACAATAAATATAAAGGAAAATTCAAATGAGAAAATATAAATATTAAAATAAAATACCACCATGAATGGAAAAAATAATAATAAAGAACCAAAATGCAACAAATATGTATACAGATAAATAAACCGTAAAAAACTAAAATAAAATAAGAATAATACCCAGGTAGGATAGGAGTAGGCAAGGAAGATACCCAGAATAAATAAACGTACCAAGATAACTATAGGTAAAGAAGATACCCAGAATAAATAAATGTACCAAGATAACAATATAATAAAGAAGATACCCCGAACAGACCATCGGACATGATAAAATCATATGACCTTGAAGAAACCAAGAAGAAGGAATCTTCAAGGTACAAAGGAGTAAGGATGGAAGGACTACGAGAAGTATCCAAGGGAAACCTATTACAAAAGAATATAACCAACCCCGAAAAAGAGTAAAAAGTCACAAAGAACGTATAACACCCCAAAACCTGATATTAAATGTAAAATAGTTATAAACAAAGTGTTTAGTGTTGTGAGTAGAAGTGCACCCACTAAAGTTATTATGTAATGAAATAAACAAATCTTCATAATCCCTTATAACTAAGATTTTGGTCTTAAAAAATGGTAAAACTCAATGAGAAAAAAGACCCAAAATATAAGTGAACCAGTGCAAGTTATTTCAATATACTAAATAAACTTCAAGTATAAGTGTAACTAATACTTCAACTAAGTATAAGTATACCATAAAACAACTTTAATGTTTTCTATTATACAGGAATAAAATTTTATAAAATATTATTATGGAAACATTACTAATGTTTCTAAGCAGGTGGTGATTAAATAAAGTGCCAGGGGATAAAAATGTAATACCCAAAACAGAAACAGATAAGACTGCAACCATAAGTTTAAGAATGGTTTAAAAATAAATGACTTGTTATGTATAGCTTTAAGCCCATGAACTCCATAATACAATGTGGTGCCTTAGAATAAGATTTTATTATATTTATAAGAATGTTTAATATGTTTAACAGGGTTAATTCATACTAAAATGTTTAAATATGAATACCATACTCTTTTTAAAATGTTTATAAATGTGTTAATAGTAGTTAAAAAACTAAAATGTCTGACTTGGAAGACCATATTATTAATTTTAAATATTGTTTAGATATATTAGTAGGAATACAATACTAACATGTTTTATTTGTTAATTAAAAAAATTTTAAATAATATTGTATTAAAATAAGAAAGTCAGAAGGGGTATAGAAACAGTATTATGCAAAAACATTATAAATAAAACCAGCAAATCTAGGCCAAATAGGAAATTCCAACAACATAATATTTGACTAATTAAGTCAAATAAACCAAGTAAACAGATGAAATTTATATAAGGTGAATCAGTCACCCAAATACTATGACTAATACTATACTATAAAAGGATAATATAAAAGGATAAATATAATTATTGAAAATTTTGTGAATGTATTAACTTAAAATTTCAGAGATGGAAGTCATAAATTCATGAATTATATTTAAAAGGATAATCAATTAATAAAATTGCAAGAAATTAAGGAAAGATAAACCTTTAGGTAAATCTGAAATTTATTATAGTCCTAATTATGATATATTAAAATGGCTAATGTTTGAAGGGGGACAGGAAACAAAAAATTGAGCCTACTTTTCCAAAATGAAAGAAATATGACAATTTTAATAAAAAACTTTGTAAAATTAGATTAATGGGTATCAAATTAAGCAGAAGGAATTAAAGAAACCGATTATGTATTTACTATTACATGAAACTAATTAATAACCAAAATATATTCTGTGATATAATGTACTTTAATTACATGCATCGGAAGTGAATAAAAATTGAAACAATACTTTTCTAATATTAAATCGGTTAAGAGATTTCAGAAACGAAGGAAGTAAAACAGTTCTTAATTAACATTCGCCGAGTACGGTTGATGAAGCTCTCGCTAATAAATCAGAATCGTTAATGGCGAATAACCTTAGAGCCTAGCTTACACCATAAAATCGAGAGTTACTGAAATATTTACTTTAAACTTAAATTCAGTGTACACAACCACCACAAACACTGAAAACAAATACTACTGAACTATATACAAGTGATATAAAGACTTAAAACTGTACAACACTAATTATTAATAACCCAAACGGACATTGAAATTTCCAACACACACATGGACAGAAGTGAACACGTATAATCCAACACATTTAATCGCAGTGAACACAGAACACTTAAAAAGGACAACTCTAATAACCCGAAAAGGAATTCTCCATACGGCAGAGACGTGGAACGTGAACAAGGCATCTTTTATTTGAAAGAAATTTCGTCTGAGCGAAGCCACCTTAACACAGAAGCACGAAGGGCGGCCATGTTTGACTCCCGTCATGCATAGCGAACACTCCTATTAGAATTCAGCGCACGTCTTTGGTATAACCATTTCAATTAATAAACATTATATATATTATTAAATAATTTTGTATTTGATAACTATTAAGATTGTTATTGTGAATGTTATACTTTCTAGCCTTGCCCCTTCTCTGACTATTAATTATAACCGTTGAAAGAACCGAACATATTTATATTCAATAACATGTATTAACAATCGATCGCCCTGTGAAAGAGTCGAGCAACATATGTGATAATCGATTTTAAATCGATCTTTTATAAATTTGTCAATAAAAGATTGTAATTCAAATATTTGGTTTTAAATTTATTTTATAAATTTAAAATTTAAGAGTAATTTAAACAACAGGATTACAAGAAAGGCGACCATTACTCAAGTGAGAGTAATCTATACGAGAAAGACGAAGAATCGCCAATCGATTAGTGAAGTGAGACAATCCTATTAACTCTGAATTTATTTACAGTAAACCACAAGAAGGATTATTGACACAGTTAACTTAAAACAACATAAAATTTCAACACTACACCCTTACAAGAATTATTTATTAAATTATTAAAACATAAAACATTAAATTTAAATTTTTTTTAAATTTCAAAACAAATATTTTAAATTTTTCAAGACAATTTAAATAACAGTTATTTTTATTTGTAACGACGTTTTGTTACAATACACATGTCCCGGAAAAATAAAAACAGTTGCAGACTGTTCGCAAATGCACGCAACAGCTGTTCACCGTTAGCTAAAACTGTCGTCGATCGTTCGGGTAAATACAGATGTCTCGGAGTCACTGACGTTAGTCGGCGTGCTGCCGTTTATCAAGACGGACGAAAAGAAGAAACAACTAGCCTGTGATATCGACACGATCAGCGATGACATACGGAAGAAATACCGTGCGTTAAAACATGGGATCCGTGAAGAGGAAGAAACGTTAACCAAAAGTTACAAACCGATTCTCGAACCGTTACAAACTATTTCGCAAGCGTTGGTTGAAAAAAACGTAAAACAACAAATGAAAAGCTTACGAGAGCGAAAAAGATGAAACGTGGAGAGGAGGAGGATCTGATGGGTTCAAGTAGTAGTAATATCGATGTAGGAACACCGCTCCGTCCGTCACCGCAACAGCAGTTGACGCCACGTTTCCTGAAAACTTCTGTGATAGGTGAAACATCGGACGACAACGACGACGAGGGGGATCCTAGTCTCAATATCGAAAAAATGTTAGACACACCGGAAGGAAGGCGAGAAGCGCGTAGATATTTTCAGGACAAATACGACAGTGAATCGTTAGCGAATAAGTACATGCGTATGATCGTGTCGGCCGAACGCGATCGTTTGATGGATTATACGTACGGCGTAAGACATGTAAGCGGAAAATGGATGATCGGTGATTCACCGTTGGAAATCGAAACAGACGATTAAATCTTTATCAACGGAAAACGATACAAAGGTACACCGGGTCTATACGAACTCATGTTCATGAAGCACCCTAAAGAGAACTTTTACAACGAGATGGATCTGAAGGCGTACAAAGATATACTACGTGCTACCAACGCGCACAAGCATCATTATTTAGTGAACGCGCAGGTAAACACAAACAGGTGTAAAGTATAAACAGATAATATCACGGTTGTTCCCACCGAAACGTACGGGACACGGACATAACAATAATGACAGAACGTATATGGTGGCGTCGAGAAAAAAAGTCAAAATCGATTACGTGCACTGGGGCGATCCGAAGGAACTGGTGGACAGATTGCGACTGTTGATAGCATCACAACGCGCTGGAAACGGTGGACGTATGTTTGTTTACAAGGGGACGATGACCTGATGACGTATGTTTGTTTTGATAACATTGTGGGGGGTGAATGACGTAACGGTACTTACGTAGGGGGATGTGGAGAGAGATGACCTTTTCCCGGCGTTCCCAATTATATACTACTGATCACGTCAACACAGACATGAAATACGACACGTTTAAGAACGTCTGCGTCGAAGCGTGGAAAGATCGTTACGGCTTTCTCGTCGTGGACAAGGATTCTTCTATCGACACCGGCAGGTACAGAGCCGGTTTCGATCGTTTCATAGTAGTCGCGCCTAACGATTAGCAAACAGTTGTGGACTGTTCGCACATAACAGCTGTTCACCAAAAAAAAGTCGTTGATTGTTCAGGTAAATACACGTGTCCCGGAAAAATAAAAAACAGTTGTAGCCTGCTCGCATAAATGCACGTAACAACTGTTCACTGTTAAATAAAACAGTCGTCGACCGTTCAGGTAAATACAAGTGTCCCGGAAAAATAAATAACAGTTGTAGACTGTTCGCATAAATGCACGTAACAGCTGTTCACTGTTAACTAAATCAGTCGTCGAGCGTTCGGGTAAATACATGCGTCCCGGAAAAATAAAAAACAGTTGTAGACTGTTCGCATAAATGCATGTAACAGCTGTTCACTGTTAACTACAACAGTCGTCGACCGTTCGGGTAAATACATGTGTCCCGGAAAAATAAAAACAGTTGTAGGCTGTTCGCATAAATGCATGTAACAGCTGTTCACTGTTAGCTAAAACAGTCGTCAACCGTTTGGGTCAATACTGTAGCATGACAGATAATCCACTAAATAAAGCTCTTTATATGATCATGATGAAATATCAATTACAATAAATATAAAGGAAAATTCAAATGAGAAAATATAAATATTAAAATAAAATACCACCATGAATGGAAAAAATAATAATAAAGAACCAAAATGCAACAAATATGTATACAGATAAATAAACCGTAAAAAACTAAAATAAAATAAGAATAATACCCAGGTAGGATAGGAGTAGGCAAGGAAGATACCCAGAATAAATAAACGTACCAAGATAACTATAGGTAAAGAAGATACCCAGAATAAATAAATGTACCAAGATAACAATATAATAAAGAAGATACCCCGAACATACCATCGGACATGATAAAATCATATGACCTTGAAGAAACCAAGAAGAAGGAATCTTCAAGATACAAAGGAGTAAGGATGGAAGGACTACGAGAAGTATCCAAGGGAAACCTATTACAAAAGAATATAACCAACCCCGAAAAAGAGTCACAAAGAACGTATAACACCCCAAAACCTGATATTAAATGTAAAATAGTTATAAACAAAGTGTTTAGTGTTGTGAGTAGAAGTGCACCCACTAAAGTTATTATGTAATGAAATAAACAAATCTTCATAATCCCTTATAACTAAGATTTTGGTCTTAAAAAATGGTAAAACTCAATGAGAAAAAAGACCCAAAATATAAGTGAACCAGTGCAAGTTATTTCAATATACTAAATAAACTTCAAGTATAAGTGTAACTAATACTTCAACTAAGTATAAGTATACCATAAAACAACTTTAATGTTTTCTATTATACAGGAATAAAATTTTATAAAATATTATTATGGAAACATTACTAATGTTTCTAAGCAGGTGGTGATTAAATAAAGTGCCAGGGGATAAAAATGTAATACCCAAAATAGAAACAGATAAGACTGCAACCATAAGTTTCAGAATGGTTTAAAAATAAATAAAAATAAATGGCTTGTTATGTATAGCTTTAAGCCCATGAACTCCATAATACAATGTGGTGCCTTAGAATAAGATTTTGTTATATTTATAAGAATGTTTAATATGTTTAACAGGGTTAATTCATCCTAAAATGTTTAAGTATGAATACCTTACTCTTTTTAAAATGTTTATAAATGTGTTAATAGTAGTTAAAAAACTAAAATGTCTGACTTGGAAGACCATATTATTAATTTTAAATATTGTTTAGATATATTAGTAGGAATACAATACTACATGTTTTATTTGTTAATTAAAGAAATTTTAAATAATGTTGTATTAAAATAAGAAAGTCAGAAGGGGTATAGAAACAGTATTATGCAAAAACATTATAAATAAAACCAGCAAATCTAGGCCAAATAGGAAATTCCAACAACATAATATTTGACTAATTAAGTCAAATAAACCAAGTAAACAGATGAAATTTATATAAGGTGAATCAGTCACCCAAATACTATGACTAATACTATACTATAAAAGGATAATATAAAAGGATAAATAAAATTATTGAAAATTTTGTGAATGTATTAACTTAAAATTTCAGAGAGGGAAGTCATAAATTCATGAATTATATTTAAAAGGATAATCAATTAATAAAATTGCAAGAAATTAAGGAAAGATAAACCTTTAGGTAAATCTGAAATTTATTATAGTCCTAATTATGATATATTAAAATGGCTAATGTTTGAAGGGGGACAGGAAACAAAAAATTGAGCCTACTTTTCCAAAATGAAAGAAATATGACAATTTTAATAAAAAACTTTGTAAAATTAGATTAATGGGTATCAAATTAAGCAGAAGGAATTAAAGAAACCGATTATGTATTTACTATTACATGAAACTAATTAATAACCAAAATATATTCTGTGATATAATGTACTTTAATTACATGCATCGGAAGTGAATAAAAATTGAAACAATACTTTTCTAATATTAAATCGGTTAAGAGATTTCAGAAACGAAGGAAGTAAAACAGTTCTTAATTAACATTCGCCGAGTACGGTTGATGAAGCTCTCGCTAATAAACCATATATCAGAATCGTTAATGGCGAATAACCTTAGAGCCTAGCTTACACCATAAAATCGAGAGTTACTGAAATATTTACTTTAAACTTAAATTCAGTGTACACAACCACCACAAACACTGAAAACAAATACTACTGAACTATATACAAGTGATATAAAGACTTAAAACTGTACAACACTAATTATTAATAACCCAAACGGACATTGAAATTTCCAACACACACATGGACAGAAGTGAACACGTATAATCCAACACATTTAATCGCAGTGAACACAGAACACTTAAAAAGGACAACTCTAATAACCCGAAAAGGAATTCTCCATACGGCAGAGACGTGGAACGTGAACAAGGCATCTTTTATTTGAAAGAAATTTCGTCTGAGCGAAGCCACCTTAACACAGAAGCACGAAGGGCGGCCATGTTTGACTCCCGTCATGCATAGCGAACACTCCTATTAGAATTCAGCGCACGTCTTTGGTATAACCATTTCAATTAATAAACATTATATATATTATTAAATAATTTTGTATTTGATAACTATTAAGATTGTTATTGTGAATGTTATACTTTCTAGCCTTGCCCCTTCTCTGACTATTAATTATAACCGTTGAAAGAACCGAACATATTTATATTCAATAACATGTATTAACAATCGATCGCCCTGTGAAAGAGTCGAGCAACATATGTGATAATCGATTTTAAATCGATCTTTTATAAATTTGTCAATAAAAGATTGTAATTCAAATATTTGGTTTTAAATTTATTTTATAAATTTAAAATTTAAGAGTAATTTAAACAACAGGATTACAAGAAAGGCGACCATTACTCAAGTGAGAGTAATCTATACGAGAAAGACGAAGAATCGCCAATCGATTAGTGAAGTGAGACAATCCTATTAACTCTGAATTTATTTACAGTAAACCACAAGAAGGATTATTGACACAGTTAACTTAAAACAACATAAAATTTCAACACTACACACTTACAAGAATTATTTATTAAATTATTAAAACATAAAACATTAAATTTAAATTTTTTTTAAATTTCAAAACAAATATTTTAAATTTTTCAAGAAAATTTAAATAACAGTTATTTTTATTTGTAACGACGTTTTGTTACAATACACATGTCCCGGAAAAATAAAAACAGTTGCAGACTGTTCGCAAATGCACGCAACAGCTGTTCACCGTTAGCTAAAACTGTCGTCGATCGTTCGGGTAAATACAGATGTCTCGGAGTCACTGACGTTAGTCGGCGTACTGCCGTTTATCAAGACGGACGAAAAGAAGAAACAACTAGCCCGTGATATCGACACGATCAGCGATGACATACGGAAGAAATACCGTGCGTTAAAACATGGGATCCGTGAAGAGGAAGAAACGTTAACTAAAAGTTACAAACCGATTCTCGAACCATTACAAACTATTTCGCAAGCGTTGGTTGAAAAAAACGTAAAACAACAAATGAAAAGCTTACGAGAGCGAAAAAGATGAAACGTGGAGAGGAGGAGGATCTGATGGGTTCAAGTAGTAGTAATATCGGATGTAGGAAAACCGCTCCGTCCGTCACCGCAACAGCAGTTGACACCACGTTTCCTGAAAACTTCTGTGATAGGTGAAACATCGGACGACGACGACGACGACGAGGGGGATCCTAGTCTCAATATCGAAAAAATGTTAGACACACCGGAAGGAAGGCGAGAAGCGCGTAGATATTTTCAGGACAAATACGACAGTGAATCGTTAGCGAATAAGTACATGCGTATGATCTTGTCGGCCGAACGCGATCGTTTGATGGATTATACGTACGGCGTAAGACACGAAAGCGGAAAATGGATGATCGGTGATTCACCGTTGGAAATCGAAACAGACGATTAAATCTTTATCAACGGAAAACGATACAAAGGTACACCGGGTCTATACGAACTCATGTTCATGAAGCACCCTAAAGAGAACGTTTACAACGAGATGGATCTGAAGGCGTACAAAGATATACTACGTGCTACCAACGCGCACAAGCATCATTATTTAGTGAACGCGCAGATAAACACAAACAGAGGTGCAAAACAGATAATATCACGGTTGTTCCCACCGAAACGTACGGGACACGGACATAACAATAATGACAGAACGTATATGGTGGCGTCGAGAAAAAAAGTCAAAATCGATTACGTGCACTGGGGCGATCCGAAGGAACTGGTGGACAGATTGCGACTGTTGATAGCATCACAACGCGCTGGAAACGGTGGACACACGAACGAAATCGTTTCCATAGTGGAAAAACTACGTGAAGCCGACATCATCGTATAAAATATCGTGCACAGCGGTCGACGCGCTTCATTCGCGAGATGAGCGTTGACAAGTTTGGCAGACACCAGAGCGCCGTCAGAGCGCGAAGAGAGACGCGAGCAGTCTGCGGGAGGATATCGGTATCGCGATGACCGAGGACGGACACTTCGACGTAGCGGGGAAAAAATACACAACTTGGGCGAACCGCACGACGGTAACGATGCTGTTCGTGCGAGACGATTTGACGCAAGGTTCCGCGAGAATAGACGTGAAAGGTCGTAATCTCGTCAACGTCGGGGCTCCCGTCGATCTCACGGACGCTGTCAACAAGCAGTACGTAGACTACACGTGCGTGCGTTTCACGACGGTATCGAACAAGAAAACGGTACCGTCATCGACGAGCGGGACCATCGCATACAGTCTCTGAGGGATCCAATTCGCGCGAGAGACGCTGCGACCAAAGTATACGTGGACGCGAAGATCATACCGAAGGATAGGAACTCTAACCTAATGGTCGGCAACGTTCGGTTAACACAGTTAGCGCCGCCCGTCAACAACAAGGACGCGGTGAGCTTGGAATTTTTGAATCGACACACGATTACCGCGGTAAACGACGCTTATTTCAACGCGCAAGGAAAGACTATTCTGAATGTCGGCGACGGCGGCGCACGAGCCATGGACGCAGTGAACGCGCGTCAATTGGAGGACGCGAAGAGGGAAACGTACAAACTCGCAAAAGTGTTCCAACACCGTTGGGAGAAAGTGGTATCGTATATCTATAAATTGCATACGCAAGCAGCGCGTACTTCACTCGGTGCCGAAGAGGCAGAGTTGCTACTTACGAGCAAGACGGAGACGAACGACTTGATTAGTGATTGGACAAATCTGTCGACAAAAAGGACGAGCACGATTGGAGATCCCTTTGTCGACAGCAGTCGAAACAGTAGACATGTATGAACTACGTAATCGTGTTGATAAAAAAAGGGTGCGTGGTCTCATCGGAGAAATAGTTAAAAGCGCCGTACAATTCGTCACGAAGTCAGTACCTACACTGATCAATCAAGCGGTGGACGTATTACCGGTGGAACTACATTTGCCCGGCTACAGGTTCTGTGGACCCTCAACGAAACTAGAGGAGAGATTGGCTCGCGCCGATCGAGGAATCAACGAGTTGGACGAGTTGGCTATGCTGCGGTGGTGGTGTGCGTAAACGTCGACGTCGCATCGGACGACGCAGGATAATCAGGAAGAGGAGGAGGAGGACGGGGACAGGACATCGAAGACGGACCGGTGGTAAAAAGGCTTCAGGACTCTACCTTCGACCGTACCGAAAAAACTAAATTAAAATACCCGTGCACCCGTTGTCCGATCGAGATCTGTACGAGTACAAGAAACGATTGCGTGTACCTTATTTCAGAGGTGTGTACATGCGCGACACACTTCCTCGTACATCACCGTGGGAGAACGAAAGCGCGATCGTGAATCTGGACGACGCTACCGGACCGGGCACGCACTGGGTATGCTACAAGAAGCGAGGCGACAGAGTCACGTACTTTGACGGATTCGGCAAACTGCGGCCTCCTGTCGAGCTAATACGGTACTTTGGATAGAACGTGCCCGACGTTCGTTACAATTACGCGCGGAAACAGCCGCCGGACACGGTCGTCTGCGGACATTTATGTTTGGAGTTTTTGACATCGAACGATCAGTAAACGACAAGATGTCTTCGCTTACGGTCACCGTCACGGGCACGGATCCGTGCGCACTGGTTTGTGGCTTTTTTCCACCACTCGAACTGACGGACGGCGAATGGTACGCGGGACTGCTGGACTTTACCACATACAACTCTATACCGAACGTGGAAAGCGGAAGAAACAACGTCTTTCCCGTACTAAAGGTACCACGTAAAACGTTAGACCTTGTCGAAATACCGACCGGTGTGTACGAAATCAGCGATATCGAAACGTACCTGAAGAAAGAATTATCAGACCCAAAATTTTCTCTACGACCCAACAACAACACATTGAAATGCGAAATTTATTGTTCATACGAGATCGATATCGGGCGTACGGAACACACGATCGGTACCATGTTGGGTTTTTCCAAGAACCGTAAGTTAGAGGCGTATATGTTACACACGTCAGACGCGCCCGTAAACATTAACAAAGTGAACGTTTTGGAGATAAGGTGTAACGCTGTACAAGGTTCGTACAAGGCGGGACGAAACGAGCATATACTGCACTCGTTCTATCCAACGGTCGAGCCAGGATTCAAGATAGTCGAAACGCCCAGAAACGTCATTTATTTTCCACTTAACGTACTACACTTGCGTAACGTTACAGTGTCCGTACACGATCAGGACGGCGATATCGTGAATTTTCAAGACGAAGTCATCTCCGCGAGTATACATTTGAAACGTGTGCAGTAATCATGGGATTTTATTTCACCGATACCCCGGTGATGAAGAGCGGCGGCGGCTCGCACCACAAGATAAAAGAGCACGACACTTTCGGAAAAGGTATCAGTAGACGTTCGACGTTGACACGGTTAACAGCAACTAACCGACGCTACCTGATTTCACTAGGATTAAAACTCAAGAAAAACAAGTAACATGGCGGACAGCGCTATCGTCTTATCGGTCGAACGCCGACCATTTTTTTAAGACAACATCACACATTACGAATATCATCCTCACGCACCGTACGCGTCGGCGTCGCGATACGGAAATAACGATGAGATAGGCATACCTATCCTGCAACAGGAAGTCTTCACTTTACCGATGGAAAGTTTCCTGTACGTTGAAGGCAAATTGAGCAAAAAGACCGGCAGCACCGATACCGTGAACGTGAAAATGGTCAACGACGTGATCGCGTTTCTCTTCGAAGAAATCCGTTACGAACTGGCAGGTGTGGAAGTGGATCGTACCAAGAGCGTCGGCATCACGCCCACTATTAAAACCGTGCTATCTGCCGGCAAGCAGGACGTTGTTTCGATGCAAAACGCCGGTTGGGTTGCTCCCGCAGCTAACGAGCTAACACCGATCGGTAAAAACGGTGAATTCAACTTTTGCATACCGTTGAGGATGCTGATGGGATTTGCTGAGGATTTCACGCACGTTATATTAAACATGAAACAGGAACTGATACTGTTGCGCACTTCCACCGACCTCTATTTCTAGAGTCTGATGTGAGTAAAATATTAGGTAATTCAATAAAAAAAATTTGTTATGAAGAACAAACATATGAAAGTCATAAATCTGGATGGGCTCTTCACAATGTAGATGGAATATTGTTACGTATAAATAAATATCGACCTTTGAAAGGTTCGTCATATATTGCTCTTCCAAATTTTTTAATTTCAAGAAATTGTATTATTAATCCACAAAATGTGAAGGATGTAAAATGTTTTAAATGGGCAATACTATGTCGTTATGTAAGTGGTTTACATGTTGAACGTATAAATTATAGATATAATGATTTGGAGACAAAGTTTGATTTTTCTAAAATTTCATTTCCTACACCTATTAAAGAAATTAGATTTTTTGAAAAAAATAATGTTTCTATAAACGTTTACGCTATAGATGAGGAAAAAATATTTATCCAATTAAAGTTTATGATAAAGAAAAAACAATCATTTTTATTTGTTATTATTATATGATGGAAATACAGGAAAACAACATTATTTTTATATTAAAAACTTTAATGTTTTAGTTAGAAAACGATTAACAAAACATCATGGAAAAATTGAAATTTGTAAACGATGTTTTATGCATTTTTATAATATTTCAAAATTAAAGTCGCATAATAAATACTGTGGTAAATTTCAACCAACACGTATAGTAATGCCTGAATATACTGTTCTAAAATTCAAAAATTATCAATTTAGTTTCCGTATCCCAATTGTAGCTTACGCTGACTTCGAGTGTATTCTGAAACCTATTAGTGGGTGTTTACCAAAATCAACAAAATCTTTTACAGTAGCTAATGAGTTACACATTCCTATGAGTTTTTGTATTTATTTTCTTATTGATGAGGAAATCCCCTATAGTATACGATGTCAGTTACCAAAAGTACCTTATATATATATCGGGATAAAAATGCTGCAAAAGAATTTATGATGTATCTTGTTAAAGTCGTTAATACCGTAGGAAAGCTTACTAAGGAGATAAAACCATTGAAGATGACTGATAGTGATAAATATAAATTTCGCACAACCACTCACTGTGAAATGTGTAAAGACGAATTTACTATGATAAAAAAACCAGTTCGTGATCATTGTCACTTGTCGGGTAGATATCGTGCAGCAATATGTAATAATTGTAATTTAAAGAGAAGAAAACAGTGTTTTATTCCAGTTTTTATTCATGTAAATTCTAATTATGATTCTCATTTTATTATATATAGACAATTAGGATATGATAGTAAACAAATCTATGTAATTCCAAATTCGTCTGAAAAATACATTTCTTTTTCTAAAAAAACACAAAGTGGGATAACAATTAGATTTGTTGATACATATCGTTTTCT
Source organism: Magicicada septendecula (assembly GCA_034769895.1). Lineage (NCBI taxonomy): Eukaryota > Metazoa > Arthropoda > Insecta > Hemiptera > Cicadidae > Magicicada > Magicicada septendecula. The sequence continues at coordinate 286,962,863 of CM068368.1, forward strand.
AAATTTCTCCTTAGCGGATTTATGTAGTTTTCTTCCAGAAGATTGTTTTATTCATTCAAGAAAATTTTTCTCATTAAACGATATTAATTTAGTTACAAAAAAAGGTGTATATCCATATGAATATACGGATTCTTGGAAAAAAATTAGAAGAAAAACAGCTACAACCAAAAAAAGTTTTTAGTAAATTAAACAATGATGACATATCTGACGAAAAATATCAACACGCGGTAGAAGTATGGAATCATTTTCAAATAAATACGCTTGGTGAATATAGCGATTTATATTTAAAAACTGATGTTTTAATATTATGTGACGTTTTTGAAAATTTTCGCAAACTCTGCTTATCAATATATAATCTAGATTGTGCTCATTACCTAACTGCACCAGGTTTTGCATTTGATGCTATGTTATCCTATACTAAAATAGAATTGGAAATATTATCCGATTATGACAAATATTTAATGATTGAAAATGGGATAAAAGGAGGGATTAGTCTCTGTATTAAAAGACATGCGGTTGCGAATAATAAGTATATTGACAACACTTATAATATTAATCTTCCCAACACTTATTTAGCTTTTAGTACGTAGGCTTTCACGGCCGGTGTCACTATATAATTAATTAAAACTTCCGGGCTGAAAGGCCGTGGTCGAATGCTTGATGTAAAATCGCTAGACGTTTCGGCCACACCACCGGTGGCCATCTTCAGTAGCAATGAATGTTCGTAATAGATGGTATGCCGAACAATTCGCCCAGTGAAATGGGAACAAGCAACAGTGAGAGACGGCAACGCTGTTTCTATTTATAACTTTTTGGCCGCTTTAGGTGTATAACGCGAACCAATCAGAAGCCAGCTCATCATTTTCCACTCTGATTGGCCGTGGAAAATAAACCATGCCAGACACTATATAAGGAGATGCTTTAAGGTCGGGGTGAAAGCATGTTTTTTTATTTTCCATTACTTTATCGTTACAAACTATTTTATCGAAGTTAGGAATTCGCAACCTTTTCCTCCGACGCACAAACTCCATTAATAAAGATTTCAGTTTTTTGTTAAGCTTTATATTACAGTACTTTTCAACCCAAAATTTTATCAACCTATCATAAGATTTGTCATAACCTTTCCATCGCACAAGTAATTTATCTCCTTTACGTCTCAATACTTTTTCAATCAAATATACATCTCCAAATTTTGTTTTACTAATTTCCTGTTCATAGAAACCACCGGATAAAATATTACCTTTATCATATTTCAATATATATGTTTTTGGGTTAGTAGCTTTAATTTTGTAAACAGTAAAAAGTTCGTTAGTCCAATTAGGTAAGTACCCCTTAGTGAACGTTTTCTTGTATTTACTGATTCTTACTCTATCACCAACTTTAAATTTTAAAGGTTTTAACTTTCGATTTTGTATTAATTTTGAATGTATCTTGTTTAATATGATTTTTTCATTACTCATGTTTACGTCAATCGGTATTATTATACAATTTAATCAAATCCGGTAATATATTCACCCATACATAACTCCCCAATTCTGTCATTTTTCTCCACATTAAAATTTTTAATGTACGATTAAAATATTCAACAATCGACGCTTTCTTTTCCGAAAAAGTTGAATAATGATTTATATTGTAATTCTGTAGTAACTTTTTCACTGATGAATTAAACCATTCTTTACCTTGATCCGTTTGAAAATGTTTCATTTTATTAGATTTCAATAATAGTAAGAGCTATTACGATTTCAGATGCTGTTTTTGTTTTCAGAGGAACGGCGAACGCGATTTTTGAAAAATAATTAATCATAGTTAGTATATATTTTAAACCCTTATTCAACTTTGCAAACGGAATCATTTCTTCAAGGTCGACTTGTTATAAATCATTAATACCTTTCAACTCAACATAACGAGTTTTAAAATTTCTACAAACCGGCTTATGTAATTCATAAGCGATATGTTTTCTTATATCTGTCATCCTCTAATGCATATAATGAAATAAAAGAAAAAAGAAAAATAAGGTATATTAAAGGAAAAAACACCTGACTCATCTGAAATATTGTATTTTAATCAATATACAAAAAATACATTGTTACATTGCTTCAATTATAGCACATATCTCATCAGAATAAGGATTTGTTATGATCACATCGTAGCAGTTCTTCAGTTTATCCTTCAATCTCTCCAAACTGATAGCACATGGTGAAATAATTCTAATTGTTGAATGAATGCTGCTGGTTATTATTTGAGCATCATAAAATTCTACTGCAAGCATGAAACAAAGATCTGTATAAGTTAGTTGCTCACTAAATGTTGGTTCATAATGTAAACACCAATCACGACTGTTGAAATCTATTATAAATATACAGTTAAGACTGATGTTTTCCTGACAAAGCTTGTAGACAAACTGACTAATGAAAAAATATTGTTGAAAATAAGCTTTTTTAATCGATTAGAATTTCTTAACTGAAGTTGGAGGACTAATTAGTAATTGACGTGAATATCCTACTAATCTTTCGTTAGAACGTGACCGACGTTCGTTACAATTACGCGCGGAAACAGCCGCCGGACACGGTCGTCTGCGGACATTTATGTTTGGAGTTTTTGACATCGAACGATCAGTAAACGACAAGATGTCTTCGCTTATGGTCACCGTCTCGGGTACGGATCCGTGCGCACTGGTTTGTGACTTTTTTCCACCACTCGAACTGACGGACGGCGAATGGTACGCGGGACTGCTGGACTTTACTACATACAACTCTATACCGAACGTGGAAAGCGGAAGAAACAACGTCTTTCCCGTACTAAAGGGACCACGTAAAACGTTAGACCTTGTCGAAATACCGACCGGTGTGTACGAAATCAGCGATATCGAAACGTACCTGAAGAAAGAATTATCAGACCCAAAATTTTCTCTACGACCCAACAACAACACATTGAAATGCGAAATTTATTGTTCATACGAGATCGATATCGGGCGTACGGAACACACGATCGGTACCATGTTGGGTTTTTCCAAGAACCGTAAGTTAGAGGCGTATATGTTACACACGTCAGACGCGCCCGTAAACATTAACAAAGTGAACGTTTTGGAGATAAGGTGTAACGCTGTACAAGGTTCGTACAAGGCGGGACGAAACGAGCATATACTGCACTCGTTCTATCCAACGGTCGAGCCAGGATTCAAGATAGTCGAAACGCCCAGAAACGTCATTTATTTTCCACTTAACGTACTACACTTGCGTAACGTTACAGTGTCCGTACACGATCAGGACGGCGATATCGTGAATTTTCAAGACGAAGTCATCTCCGCGAGTATACATTTGAAACGTGTGCAGTAATCATGGGATTTTATTTCACCGATACCCCGGTGATGAAGAGCGGCGGCGGCTCGCACCACAAGATAAAAGAGCACGACACTTTCGGAAAAGGTATCAGTAGACGTTCGACGTTGACACGGTTAACAGCAACTAACCGACGCTACCTGATTTCACTAGGATTAAAACTCAAGAAAAACAAGTAACATGGCGGACAGCGCTATCGTCTTATCGGTCGAACGCCGACCATTTTTTTAAGACAACATCACACATTACGAATATCATCCTCACGCACCGTACGCGTCGGCGTCGCGATACGGAAATAACGATGAGATAGGCATACCTATCCTGCAACAGGAAGTCTTCACTTTACCGATGGAAAGTTTCCTGTACGTTGAAGGCAAATTGAGCAAAAAGACCGGCAGCACCGATACCGTGAACGTGAAAATGGTCAACGACGTGATCGCGTTTCTCTTCGAAGAAATCCGTTACGAACTGGCAGGTGTGGAAGTGGATCGTACCAAGAGCGTCGGCATCACGTCCACTATTAAAACCGTGCTATCTGCCGGCAAGCAGGACGTTGTTTCGATGCAAAACGCCGGTTGGGTTGCTCCCGCAGCTAACGAGCTAACACCGATCGGTAAAAACGGTGAATTCAACTTTTGCATACCGTTGAGGATGCTGATGGGATTCGCTGAGGATTTCACGCACGTTATATTAAACATGAAACAGGAACTGATACTGTTGCGCACTTCCACCGACCTCTATTTCTAGAGTCTGATGTGAGTAAAATATTAGGTAATTCAATAAAAAAAATTTGTTATGAAGAACAAACATATGAAAGTCATAAATCTGGATGGGCTCTTCACAATGTAGATGGAATATTGTTACGTATAAATAAATATCGACCTTTGAAAGGTTCGTCATATATTGCTCTTCCAAATTTTTTAATTTCAAGAAATTGTATTATTAATCCACAAAATGTGAAGGATGTAAAATGTTTTAAATGGGCAATACTATGTCGTTATGTAAGTGGTTTACATGTTGAACGTATAAATTATAGATATAATGATTTGGAGACAAAGTTTGATTTTTCTAAAATTTCATTTCCTACACCTATTAAAGAAATTAGATTTTTTGAAAAAAATAATGTTTCTATAAACGTTTACGCTATAGATGAGGAAAAAATATTTATCCAATTAAAGTTTATGATAAAGAAAAAACAATCATTTTTATTTGTTATTATTATATGATGGAAATACAGGAAAACAACATTATTTTTATATTAAAAACTTTAATGTTTTAGTTAGAAAACGATTAACAAAACATCATGGAAAAATTGAAATTTGTAAACGATGTTTTATGCATTTTTATAATATTTCAAAATTAAAGTCGCATTATAAATACTGTGGTAAATTTCAACCAACACGTATAGTAATGCCTGAATATACTGTTCTAAAATTCAAAAATTATCAATTTAGTTTCCGTATCCCAATTGTAGCTTACGCTGACTTCGAGTGTATTCTGAAACCTATTAGTGGGTGTTTACCAAAATCAACAAAATCTTTACAGTAGCTAATGAGTTACACATTCCTATGAGTTTTTGTATTTATTTTCTTATTGATGAGGAAATCCCCTATAGTATACGATGTCAGTTACCAAAAGTACCTTATATATATATCGGGATAAAAATGCTGCAAAAGAATTTATGATGTATCTTGTTAAAGTCGTTAATACCGTAGGAAAGCTTACTAAGGAGATAAAACCATTGAAGATGACTGATAGTGATAAATATAAATTTCGCACAACCACTCACTGTGAAATGTGTAAAGACGAATTTACTATGATAAAAAAACCAGTTCGTGATCATTGTCACTTGTCGGGTAGATATCGTGCAGCAATATGTAATAATTGTAATTTAAAGAGAAGAAAACAGTGTTTTATTCCAGTTTTTATTCATGTAAATTCTAATTATGATTCTCATTTTATTATATATAGACAATTAGGATATGATAGTAAACAAATCTATGTAATTCCAAATTCGTCTGAAAAATACATTTCTTTTTCTAAAAAAACACAAAGTGGGATAACAATTAGATTTGTTGATACATATCGTTTTCTAAATTTCTCCTTAGCGGATTTATGTAGTTTTCTTCCAGAAGATTGTTTTATTCATTCAAGAAAATTTTTCTCATTAAACGATATTAATTTAGTTACAAAAAAAGGTGTATATCCATATGAATATACGGATTCTTGGAAAAAAATTAGAAGAAAAACAGCTACAACCAAAAAAAGTTTTTAGTAAATTAAACAATGATGACATATCTGACGAAAAATATCAACACGCGGTAGAAGTATGGAATCATTTTCAAATAAATACGCTTGGTGAATATAGCGATTTATATTTAAAAACTGATGTTTTAATATTATGTGACGTTTTTGAAAATTTTCGCAAACTCTGCTTATCAATATATAATCTAGATTGTGCTCATTACCTAACTGCACCAGGTTTTGCATTTGATGCTATGTTATCCTATACTAAAATAGAATTGGAAATATTATCCGATTATGACAAATATTTAATGATTGAAAATGGGATAAAAGGAGGGATTAGTCTCTGTATTAAAAGACATGCGGTTGCGAATAATAAGTATATTGACAACACTTATAATATTAATCTTCCCAACACTTATTTAGCTTTTAGTACGTAGGCTTTCACGGCCGGTGTCACTATATAATTAATTAAAACTTCCGGGCTGAAAGGCCGTGGTCGAATGCTTGATGTAAAATCGCTAGACGTTTCGGCCACACCACCGGTGGCCATCTTCAGTAGCAATGAATGTTCGTAATAGATGGTATGCCGAACAATTCGCCCAGTGAAATGGGAACAAGCAACAGTGAGAGACGGCAACGCTGTTTCTATTTATAACTTTTTGGCCGCTTTAGGTGTATAACGCGAACCAATCAGAAGCCAGCTCATCATTTTCCACTCTGATTGGCCGTGGAAAATAAACCATGCCAGACACTATATAAGGAGATGCTTTAAGGTCGGGGTGAAAGCATGTTTTTTTATTTTCCATTACTTTATCGTTACAAACTATTTTATCGAAGTTAGGAATTCGCAACCTTTTCCTCCGACGCACAAACTCCATTAATAAAGATTTCAGTTTTTTGTTAAGCTTTATATTACAGTACTTTTCAACCCAAAATTTTATCAACCTATCATAAGATTTGTCATAACCTTTCCATCGCACAAGTAATTTATCTCCTTTACGTCTCAATACTTTTTCAATCAAATATACATCTCCAAATTTTGTTTTACTAATTTCCTGTTCATAGAAACCACCGGATAAAATATTACCTTTATCATATTTCAATATATATGTTTTTGGGTTAGTAGCTTTAATTTTGTAAACAGTAAAAAGTTCGTTAGTCCAATTAGGTAAGTACCCCTTAGTGAACGTTTTCTTGTATTTACTGATTCTTACTCTATCACCAACTTTAAATTTTAAAGGTTTTAACTTTCGATTTTGTATTAATTTTGAATGTATCTTGTTTAATATGATTTTTTCATTACTCATGTTTACGTCAATCGGTATTATTATACAATTTAATCAAATCCGGTAATATATTCACCCATACATAACTCCCCAATTCTGTCATTTTTCTCCACATTAAAATTTTTAATGTACGATTAAAATATTCAACAATCGACGCTTTCTTTTCCGAAAAAGTTGAATAATGATTTATATTGTAATTCTGTAGTAACTTTTTCACTGATGAATTAAACCATTCTTTACCTTGATCCGTTTGAAAATGTTTCATTTTATTAGATTTCAATAATAGTAAGAGCTATTACGATTTCAGATGCTGTTTTTGTTTTCAGAGGAACGGCGAACGCGATTTTTGAAAAATAATTAATCATAGTTAGTATATATTTTAAACCCTTATTCAACTTTGCAAACGGAATCATTTCTTCAAGGTCGACTTGTTATAAATCATTAATACCTTTCAACTCAACATAACGAGTTTTAAAATTTCTACAAACCGGCTTATGTAATTCATAAGCGATATGTTTTCTTATATCTGTCATCCTCTAATGCATATAATGAAATAAAAGAAAAAAGAAAAATAAGGTATATTAAAGGAAAAAACACCTGACTCATCTGAAATATTGTATTTTAATCAATATACAAAAAATACATTGTTACATTGCTTCAATTATAGCACATATCTCATCAGAATAAGGATTTGTTATGATCACATCGTAGCAGTTCTTCAGTTTATCCTTCAATCTCTCCAAACTGATAGCACATGGTGAAATAATTCTAATTGTTGAATGAATGCTGCTGGTTATTATTTGAGCATCATAAAATTCTACTGCAAGCATGAAACAAAGATCTGTATAAGTTAGTTGCTCACTAAATGTTGGTTCATAATGTAAACACCAATCACGACTGTTGAAATCTATTATAAATATACAGTTAAGACTGATGTTTTCCTGACAAAGCTTGTAGACAAACTGACTAATGAAAAAATATTGTTGAAAATAAGCTTTTTTAATCGATTAGAATTTCTTAACTGAAGTTGGAGGACTAATTAGTAATTGACGTGAATATCCTACTAATCTTTCGTTAGAACGTGACCGACGTTCGTTACAATTACGCGCGGAAACAGCCGCCGGACACGGTCGTCTGCGGACATTTATGTTTGGAGTTTTTGACATCGAACGATCAGTAAACGACAAGATGTCTTCGCTTATGGTCACCGTCTCGGGTACGGATCCGTGCGCACTGGTTTGTGACTTTTTTCCACCACTCGAACTGACGGACGGCGAATGGTACGCGGGACTGCTGGACTTTACTACATACAACTCTATACCGAACGTGGAAAGCGGAAGAAACAACGTCTTTCCCGTACTAAAGGGACCACGTAAAACGTTAGACCTTGTCGAAATACCGACCGGTGTGTACGAAATCAGCGATATCGAAACGTACCTGAAGAAAGAATTATCAGACCCAAAATTTTCTCTACGACCCAACAACAACACATTGAAATGCGAAATTTATTGTTCATACGAGATCGATATCGGGCGTACGGAACACACGATCGGTACCATGTTGGGTTTTTCCAAGAACCGTAAGTTAGAGGCGTATATGTTACACACGTCAGACGCGCCCGTAAACATTAACAAAGTGAACGTTTTGGAGATAAGGTGTAACGCTGTACAAGGTTCGTACAAGGCGGGACGAAACGAGCATATACTGCACTCGTTCTATCCAACGGTCGAGCCAGGATTCAAGATAGTCGAAACGCCCAGAAACGTCATTTATTTTCCACTTAACGTACTACACTTGCGTAACGTTACAGTGTCCGTACACGATCAGGACGGCGATATCGTGAATTTTCAAGACGAAGTCATCTCCGCGAGTATACATTTGAAACGTGTGCAGTAATCATGGGATTTTATTTCACCGATACCCCGGTGATGAAGAGCGGCGGCGGCTCGCACCACAAGATAAAAGAGCACGACACTTTCGGAAAAGGTATCAGTAGACGTTCGACGTTGACACGGTTAACAGCAACTAACCGACGCTACCTGATTTCACTAGGATTAAAACTCAAGAAAAACAAGTAACATGGCGGACAGCGCTATCGTCTTATCGGTCGAACGCCGACCATTTTTTTAAGACAACATCACACATTACGAATATCATCCTCACGCACCGTACGCGTCGGCGTCGCGATACGGAAATAACGATGAGATAGGCATACCTATCCTGCAACAGGAAGTCTTCACTTTACCGATGGAAAGTTTCCTGTACGTTGAAGGCAAATTGAGCAAAAAGACCGGCAGCACCGATACCGTGAACGTGAAAATGGTCAACGACGTGATCGCGTTTCTCTTCGAAGAAATCCGTTACGAACTGGCAGGTGTGGAAGTGGATCGTACCAAGAGCGTCGGCATCACGTCCACTATTAAAACCGTGCTATCTGCCGGCAAGCAGGACGTTGTTTCGATGCAAAACGCCGGTTGGGTTGCTCCCGCAGCTAACGAGCTAACACCGATCGGTAAAAACGGTGAATTCAACTTTTGCATACCGTTGAGGATGCTGATGGGATTCGCTGAGGATTTCACGCACGTTATATTAAACATGAAACAGGAACTGATACTGTTGCGCACTTCCACCGACCTCTATTTCTAGAGTCTGATGTGAGTAAAATATTAGGTAATTCAATAAAAAAAATTTGTTATGAAGAACAAACATATGAAAGTCATAAATCTGGATGGGCTCTTCACAATGTAGATGGAATATTGTTACGTATAAATAAATATCGACCTTTGAAAGGTTCGTCATATATTGCTCTTCCAAATTTTTTAATTTCAAGAAATTGTATTATTAATCCACAAAATGTGAAGGATGTAAAATGTTTTAAATGGGCAATACTATGTCGTTATGTAAGTGGTTTACATGTTGAACGTATAAATTATAGATATAATGATTTGGAGACAAAGTTTGATTTTTCTAAAATTTCATTTCCTACACCTATTAAAGAAATTAGATTTTTTGAAAAAAATAATGTTTCTATAAACGTTTACGCTATAGATGAGGAAAAAATATTTATCCAATTAAAGTTTATGATAAAGAAAAAAACAATCATTTTTATTTGTTATTATTATATGATGGAAATACAGGAAAACAACATTATTTTTATATTAAAAACTTTAATGTTTTAGTTAGAAAACGATTAACAAAACATCATGGAAAAATTGAAATTTGTAAACGATGTTTTATGCATTTTTATAATATTTCAAAATTAAAGTCGCATAATAAATACTGTGGTAAATTTCAACCAACACGTATAGTAATGCCTGAATATACTGTTCTAAAATTCAAAAATTATCAATTTAGTTTCCGTATCCCAATTGTAGCTTACGCTGACTTCGAGTGTATTCTGAAACCTATTAGTGGGTGTTTACCAAAATCAACAAAATCTTTTACAGTAGCTAATGAGTTACACATTCCTATGAGTTTTTGTATTTATTTTCTTATTGATGAGGAAATCCCCTATAGTATACGATGTCAGTTACCAAAAGTACCTTACATATATATCGGGATAAAAATGCTGCAAAAGAATTTATGATGTATCTTGTTAAAGTCGTTAATACCGTAGGAAAGCTTACTAAGGAGATAAAACCATTGAAGATGACTGATAGTGATAAATATAAATTTCGCACAACCACTCACTGTGAAATGTGTAAAGACGAATTTACTATGATAAAAAAACCAGTTCGTGATCATTGTCACTTGTCGGGTAGATATCGTGCAGCAATATGTAATAATTGTAATTTAAAGAGAAGAAAACAGTGTTTTATTCCAGTTTTTATTCATGTAAATTCTAATTATGATTCTCATTTTATTATATATAGACAATTAGGATATGATAGTAAACAAATCTATGTAATTCCAAATTCGTCTGAAAAATACATTTCTTTTTCTAAAAAAACACAAAGTGGGATAACAATTAGATTTGTTGATACATATCGTTTTCTAAATTTCTCCTTAGCGGATTTATGTAGTTTTCTTCCAGAAGATTGTTTTATTCATTCAAGACAATTTTTCTCATTAAACGATATTAATTTAGTTACAAAAAAAGGTGTATATCCATATGAATATACGGATTCTTGGAAAAAAATTAGAAGAAAAACAGCTACAACCAAAAAAAGTTTTTAGTAAATTAAACAATGATGACATATCTGACGAAAAATATCAACACGCGGTAGAAGTATGGAATCATTTTCAAATAAATACGCTTGGTGAATATAGCGATTTATATTTAAAAACTGATGTTTTAATATTATGTGACGTTTTTGAAAATTTTCGCAAACTCTGCTTATCAATATATAATCTAGATTGTGCTCATTACCTAACTGCACCAGGTTTTGCATTTGATGCTATGTTATCCTATACTAAAATAGAATTGGAATTATTATCCGATTATGACAAATATTTAATGATTGAAAATGGGATAAAAGGAGGGATTAGTCTCTGTATTAAAAGACATGCGGTTGCGAATAATAAGTATATTGACAACACTTATAATATTAATCTTCCCAACACTTATTTAGCTTTTAGTACGTAGGCTTTCACGGCCGGTGTCACTATATAATTAATTAAAACTTCCGGGCTGAAAGGCCGTGGTCGAATGCTTGATGTAAAATCGCTAGACGTTTCGGCCACACCACCGGTGGCCATCTTCAGTAGCAATGAATGTTCGTAATAGATGGTATGCCGAACAATTCGCCCAGTGAAATGGGAACAAGCAACAGTGAGAGACGGCAACGCTGTTTCTATTTATAACTTTTTGGCCGCTTTAGGTGTATAACGCGAACCAATCAGAAGCCAGCTCATCATTTTCCACTCTGATTGGCCGTGGAAAATAAACCATGCCAGACACTATATAAGGAGATGCTTTAAGGTCGGGGTGAAAGCATGTTTTTTTATTTTCCATTACTTTATCGTTACAAACTATTTTATCGAAGTTAGGAATTCGCAACCTTTTCCTCCGACGCACAAACTCCATTAATAAAGATTTCAGTTTTTTGTTAAGCTTTATATTACAGTACTTTTCAACCCAAAATTTTATCAACCTATCATAAGATTTGTCATAACCTTTCCATCGCACAAGTAATTTATCTCCTTTACGTCTCAATACTTTTTCAATCAAATATACATCTCCAAATTTTGTTTTACTAATTTCCTGTTCATAGAAACCACCGGATAAAATATTACCTTTATCATATTTCAATATATATGTTTTTGGGTTAGTAGCTTTAATTTTGTAAACAGTAAAAAGTTCGTTAGTCCAATTAGGTAAGTACCCCTTAGTGAACGTTTTCTTGTATTTACTGATTCTTACTCTATCACCAACTTTAAATTTTAAAGGTTTTAACTTTCGATTTTGTATTAATTTTGAATGTATCTTGTTTAATATGATTTTTTCATTACTCATGTTTACGTCAATCGGTATTATTATACAATTTAATCAAATCCGGTAATATATTCACCCATACATAACTCCCCAATTCTGTCATTTTTCTCCACATTAAAATTTTTAATGTACGATTAAAATATTCAACAATCGACGCTTTCTTTTCCGAAAAAGTTGAATAATGATTTATATTGTAATTCTGTAGTAACTTTTTCACTGATGAATTAAACCATTCTTTACCTTGATCCGTTTGAAAATGTTTCATTTTATTAGATTTCAATAATAGTAAGAGCTATTACGATTTCAGATGCTGTTTTTGTTTTCAGAGGAACGGCGAACGCGATTTTTGAAAAATAATTAATCATAGTTAGTATATATTTTAAACCCTTATTCAACTTTGCAAACGGAATCATTTCTTCAAGGTCGACTTGTTATAAATCATTAATACCTTTCAACTCAACATAACGAGTTTTAAAATTTCTACAAACCGGCTTATGTAATTCATAAGCGATATGTTTTCTTATATCTGTCATCCTCTAATGCATATAATGAAATAAAAGAAAAAAGAAAAATAAGGTATATTAAAGGAAAAAACACCTGACTCATCTGAAATATTGTATTTTAATCAATATACAAAAAATACATTGTTACATTGCTTCAATTATAGCACATATCTCATCAGAATAAGGATTTGTTATGATCACATCGTAGCAGTTCTTCAGTTTATCCTTCAATCTCTCCAAACTGATAGCACATGGTGAAATAATTCTAATTGTTGAATGAATGCTGCTGGTTATTATTTGAGCATCATAAAATTCTACTGCAAGCATGAAACAAAGATCTGTATAAGTTAGTTGCTCACTAAATGTTGGTTCATAATGTAAACACCAATCACGACTGTTGAAATCTATTATAAATATACAGTTAAGACTGATGTTTTCCTGACAAAGCTTGTAGACAAACTGACTAATGAAAAAATATTGTTGAAAATAAGCTTTTTTAATCGATTAGAATTTCTTAACTGAAGTTGGAGGACTAATTAGTAATTGACGTGAATATCCTACTAATCTTTCGTTAGAACGTGACCGACGTTCGTTACAATTACGCGCGGAAACAGCCGCCGGACACGGTCGTCTGCGGACATTTATGTTTGGAGTTTTTGACATCGAACGATCAGTAAACGACAAGATGTCTTCGCTTATGGTCACCGTCTCGGGTACGGATCCGTGCGCACTGGTTTGTGACTTTTTTCCACCACTCGAACTGACGGACGGCGAATGGTACGCGGGACTGCTGGACTTTACCACATACAACTCTATACCGAACGTGGAAAGCGGAAGAAACAACGTCTTTCCCGTACTAAAGGGACCACGTAAAACGTTAGAACTTGTCGAAATACCGACCGGTGTGTACGAAATCAGCGATATCGAAACGTACCTGAAGAAAGAACTATCAGACCCAAAATTTTCTCTACGACCCAACAACAACACATTGAAATGCGAAATTTATTGTTCATACGAGATCGATATCGGGCGTACGGAACACACGATCGGTACCATGTTGGGTTTTTCCAAGAACCGCAAGTTAGAAACGTATATGTTACACACGTCGGACGCGCCCGTAAACATTAACAAAGTGAACGTTTTGGAGATAAGGTGTAACGCTGTACAAGGTTCGTACAAGGCGGGACGAAACGAGCATATACTGCACTCGTTCTATCCAACGGTCGAGCCAGGATTCAAGATAGTCGAAACGCCCAGAAACGTCATTTATTTTCCACTTAACGTACTACACTTGCGTAACGTTACAGTGTCCGTACACGATCAGGACGGCGATATCGTGAATTTTCAAGACGAAGTCATCTCCGCGAGTATACATTTGAAACGTGTGCAGTAATCATGGGATTTTATTTCACCGATACCCCGGTGATGAAGAGCGGCGGCGGCTCGCACCACAAGATAAAAGAGCACGACACTTTCGGAAAAGGTATCAGTAGACGTTCGACGTTGACACGGTTAACAGCAACTAACCGACGCTACCTGATTTCACTAGGATTAAAACTCAAGAAAAACAAGTAACATGGCGGACAGCGCTATCGTCTTATCGGTCGAACGCCGACCATTTTTTTAAGACAACATCACACATTACGAATATCATCCTCACGCACCGTACGCGTCGGCGTCGCGATACGGAAATAACGATGAGATAGGCATACCTATCCTGCAACAGGAAGTCTTCACTTTACCGATGGAAAGTTTCCTGTACGTTGAAGGCAAATTGAGCAAAAAGACCGGCAGCACCGATACCGTGAACGTGAAAATGGTCAACGACGTGATCGCGTTTCTCTTCGAAGAAATCCGTTACGAACTGGCAGGTGTGGAAGTGGATCGTACCAAGAGCGTCGGCATCACGTCCACTATTAAAACCGTGCTATCTGCCGGCAAGCAGGACGTTGTTTCGATGCAAAACGCCGGTTGGGTTGCTCCCGCAGCTAACGAGCTAACACCGATCGGTAAAAACGGTGAATTCAACTTTTGCATACCGTTGAGGATGCTGATGGGATTCGCTGAGGATTTCACGCACGTTATATTAAACATGAAACAGGAACTGATACTGTTGCGCACTTCCACCGACCTCCATTTCTAGAGTCTGATGTGAGTAAAATATTAGATAATTCAAAAAAAAAATTTGTTATGAAGAACAAACATATGAAAGTCATAAATCTGGATGGGCTCTTCACAATGTAGATGGAATATTGTTACGTATAAATAAATATCGACCTTTGAAAGGTTCGTCATATATTGCTCTTCCAAATTTTTTAATTTCAAGAAATTGTATTATTATTCCAAAAAATGTGAAGAATGAAAAATGTTTTAAATGGGCAATACTATGTCGTTATCTAAGTGGTTTACATTTTGAATGTATAAATTATAGATATAATGATTTGGAGACAAGGTTTGAATTTTCTAAAATTTCATTTCCTACGCCTATTAAAGAAATTAGAATTTTTGAAAAAAATAATAATGTTTCTATAAACGTTTACGCTATAGATGAGGAAAAAAATATTATCCAATTAAAGTTTATGATAAAGAAAAAACAATCATTTTGATTTGTTATTATTATATGATGGAAATACAGGAAAACAACATTATTTTTATATTAAAAACTTTAATGTTTTAGTTAGAAAACGATTAACAAAACATCATGGAAAAATTGAAATTTGTAAACGATGTTTTATGCATTTTTATAATATTTCAAAATTAAAGTCGCATAATAAATACTGTGGTAAATTTCAACCAACACGTATAGTAATGCCTGAATATACTGTTCTAAAATTCAAAAATTATCAATTTAGTTTCCGTATCCCAATTGTAGCTTACGCTGACTTCGAGTGTATTCTGAAACCTATTAGTGGGTGTTTACCAAAATCAACAAAATCTTTACAGTAGCTAATGAGTTACACATTCCTATGAGTTTTTGTATTTATTTTCTTATTGATGAGGAAATCCCCTATAGTATACGATGTCAGTTACCAAAAGTACCTTATATATATATCGGGATAAAAATGCTGCAAAAGACTTTATGATATATCTTGTTAAAGTCGTTAATACCGTAGGAAAGCTTACTAAGGAGATAAAACCATTGAAGATGACTGATAGTGATAAATATAAATTTCGCACAACCACTCACTGTGAAATGTGTAAAGACGAATTTACTATGATAAAAAAACCAGTTCGTGATCATTGTCACTTGTCGGGTAGATATCGTGCAGCAATATGTAATAATTGTAATTTAAAGAGAAGAAAATAGTGTTTTATTCCAGTTTTTATTCATGTAAATTCTAATTATGATTCTCATTTTATTATACGACAATTAGGATATGATAGTAAACAAATCTATGTAATTCCAAATTCGTCTGAAAAATACATTTATTTTTCTAAAAAAACACAAAGTGGGATAACAATTAGATTTGTTGATACATATCGTTTTCTAAATTTCTCCTTAGCGGATTTATGTAGTTTTCTTCCAGAAGATTGTTTTATTCATTCAAGAAAATTTTTCTCATTAAACGATATTAATTTAGTTACAAAAAAAGGTGTATATCCGTATGAATATACGGATTCTTGGAAAAAAATTAGAAGAAAAACAGCTACCACCAAAAAACGTTTTTAGTAAATTAAACAATGATGACATATCTGACGAAAAATATCAACACGCGGTAGAAGTATGGAATCATTTTCAAATAAATACGCTTGGTGAATATAGCGATTTATATTTAAAAACTGATGTTTTAATATTATGTGACGTTTTTGAAAATTTTCGCAAACTCTGCTTATCAATATATAATCTAGATTGTGCTCATTACCTAACTGCACCAGGTTTTGCATTTGATGCTATGTTATCCTATACTAAAATAGAATTGGAATTATTATCCGATTATGACAAATATTTAATGATTGAAAATGGGATAAAAGGAGGGATTAGTCTCTGTATTAAAAGACATGCGGTTGCGAATAATAAGTATATTGACAACACTTATAATATTAATCTTCCCAACACTTATTTAGCTTTTAGTACGTAGGCTTTCACGGCCGGTGTCACTATATAATTAATTAAAACTTCCGGGCTGAAAGGCCGTGGTCGAATGCTTGATGTAAAATCGCTAGACGTTTCGGCCACACCACCGGTGGCCATCTTCAGTAGCAATGAATGTTCGTAATAGATGGTATGCCGAACAATTCGCCCAGTGAAATGGGAACAAGCAACAGTGAGAGACGGCAACGCTGTTTCTATTTATAACTTTTTGGCCGCTTTAGGTGTATAACGCGAACCAATCAGAAGCCAGCTCATCATTTTCCACTCTGATTGGCCGTGGAAAATAAACCATGCCAGACACTATATAAGGAGATGCTTTAAGGCCGGGGTGAAAGCATGTTTTTTTTATTTTCCATTACTTTATCGTTACAAACTATTTTATCGAAGTTAGGAATTCGCAACCTTTTCCTCCGACGCACAAACTCCATTAATAAAGATTTCAGTTTTTTGTTAAGCTTTATATTACAGTACTTTTCAACCCAAAATTTTATCAACCTATCATAAGATTTGTCATAACCTTTCCATCGCACAAGTAATTTATCTCCTTTACGTCTCAATACTTTTTCAATCAAATATACATCTCCAAATTTTGTTTTACTAATTTCCTGTTCATAGAAACCACCGGATAAAATATTACCTTTATCATATTTCAATATATATGTTTTTGGGTTAGTAGCTTTAATTTTGTAAACAGTAAAAAGTTCGTTAGTCCAATTAGGTAAGTACCCCTTAGTGAACGTTTTCTTGTATTTACTGATTCTTACTCTATCACCAACTTTAAATTTTAAAGGTTTTAACTTTCGATTTTGTATTAATTTTGAATGTATCTTGTTTAATATGATTTTTTCATTACTCATGTTTACGTCAATCGGTTTCATTCCAATAGTTCTATGAGGTGTATTATTATACAATTTAATCAAATCCGGTAATATATTCACCCATACATAACTCCCCAATTCTGTCATTTTTCTCCACATTAAAATTTTTAATGTACGATTAAAATATTCAACAATCGACACTTTCTTTTCCGAAAAAGTTTAATAATGATTTATATTGTAATTCTGTAGTAACTTTTTCACTGATGAATTAAACCATTCTTTACCTTGATCCGTTTGAAAATGTTTCATTTTATTAGATTTCAATAATAGTAAGAGCTATTACGATTTCAGATGCTGTTTTTGTTTTCAGAGGAACGGCGAACGCGATTTTTGAAAAATAATTAATCATAGTTAGTATATATTTTAAACCCTTATTCAACTTTGCAAACGGAATCATTTCTTCAAGGTCGACTTGTTATAAATCATTAATACCTTTCAACTCAACATAACGAGTTTTAAAATTTCTACAAACCGGCTTATGTAATTCATAAGCGATATGTTTTCTTATATCTGTCATCCTCTAATGCATATAATGAAATAAAAGAAAAAAGAAAAATAAGGTATATTAAAGGAAAAAACACCTGATTCATCTGAAATATTGTATTTTAATCAATATACAAAAAATACATTGTTACATTGCTTTAATTATAGCACATATCTCATCAGAATAAGGATTTGTTATGATCACATCGTAGCAGTTCTTCAGTTTATCCTTCAATCTCTCCAAACTGATAGCACATGGTGAAATAATTCTAATTGTTGAATGAATGCTGCTGGTTATTATTTGAGCATCATAAAATTCTACTGCAAGCATGAAACAAAGATCTGTATAAGTTAGTTGCTCACTAAATGTTGGTTCATAATGTAAACACCAATCACGACTGCTGAAATCTATTATAAATATACAGTTAAGACTGATGTTTTCCTGACAAAGCTTGTAGACAAACTGACTAATGAAAAAATATTGTTGAAAATAAGCTTTTTTAATCGATTAGAATTTCTTAACTGAAGTTGGAGGACTAATTAGTAATTGACGTGAATATCCTACTAATCTTTCGCGTAATTGTCGACGAGTAAATTTTACATCTGGACGCATAAAAATAATTGTCCTTTCAATGTTATTTATTAGAATAATGTCGACATCAGGAAATCTGGTTATCACTATTTTACAGATTTCCTCAAAACAATAATAACCATTTAAATAAGATAGACACCATTGAGTTGCGGGGGTATTATCATCACAACTGATTGAATTCATTCTGATTTTTTAAAATAGAGTAAAAAACTAATGATATTAAATGAATAGAATACCTACAAGACCGGAATAAGGATTAAGCGGTGCATAGTAGTCAACACTTTCATGAGTCTCTGGCTCTTCATAAAAATCACATCGGTTGGTGTGAATACATTCGGTATTCAACAAACGATTAGTTGTTCTCCAAACGGATAGATTAGCTTCTTCTAGTTGAGCACAGCGAGTACACTGAGAAAGATGTAACTGCCACAATTCATATTCCTTATCTTTGTTTTTATTGTTGTTGAGAGTAGACTGTAAACGCCAATTTGACTCGGTTTCTTCAAAAGATCGTTTAACACCAGCACTATAACAATATAAACAATAATACTCTTCTATTTTGTTTAAGAAATCGACCGAGCCGACAATAACAAAAATTGAAATGAAAAACACCGGATATCTGTATTTCATATACATTATTCACTATATTTTTATTTCTATGACTTAAACGTTTTTTGTGTTCGAAAAAGTAGCGATCAGCACACATTGTTACGATAGAACGAATATATATACAATCATCGTACTTAAGTAGTGGATATTCTCGAGGTAAATCGTGTGGGAAAAGCGGATGTTACTAGGAAAAGTATAATATCTAATCGATAACATGTGCATTCAAGGTAATCATGTAACTTTCCAAGTATGCGGAAAGTGTGTTTCAAGGAAAATCACTATGATGAAACGGTATATGTTGCAACAACTATGCAAGAAATAAAATCATGCTACGATCACGTGGACAACGCGTGCGATGACGTATACGTCACTCGACGTATACATTACATTTATGATGCGATGGCGTACACGATACTTGACGTATATGTTGTTACG
This sequence comes from Magicicada septendecula, assembly GCA_034769895.1. NCBI lineage: Eukaryota > Metazoa > Arthropoda > Insecta > Hemiptera > Cicadidae > Magicicada > Magicicada septendecula. The sequence continues at coordinate 286,982,761 of CM068368.1, forward strand.
TTGAACCGATGATGTCAAGGGATGATGACCCCCCGGTGACGTATGTTTGTTTACAAGGGGACGATGACCTGATGACGTATGTTTGTTTTGATAACATTGTGGGGGGTGAATGACCTAACGGTACTTACGTAGGGGGAGGGGGAGGGGGAGGGAGATGACCTTGTCCCGGCGATACCAATTATATAGTACTGATCACGTCAACACAGACATGAAATACGACATATGAAAGTCATAAATCTGGATGGGCTCTTCACAATGTAGATGGAATATTGTTACGTATAAATAAATATCGACCTTTGAAAGGTTCGTCATATATTGCTCTTCCAAATTTTTTAATTTCAAGAAATTGTATTATTATTCGAAAAATTTTAAGAATGAAAAATGTTTTAAATGGGCAATGCTATGTCGTTATCTAAGTGGTTTACATTTTGAATGTATAAATTATAGATATAATGATTTGGAGACAAGGTTTGAATTTTCTAAAATTTCATTTCCTACGCCTATTAAAGAAATTAGAATTTTTGAAAAAAATAATAATGTTTCTATAAACGTTTACGCTTTAGATGAGGAAAAAAATATTATCCAATTAAAGTTTATGATAAAGAAAAAACAATCATTTTGATTTGTTATTATTATATGATGGAAATACAGGAAAACAACATTATTTTTATATTAAAAACTTTAATGTTTTAGTTAGAAAACGATTAACAAAACATCATGGAAAAATTGAAATTTGTAAACGATGTTTTATGCATTTTTATAATATTTCAAAATTAAAGTCGCATAATAAATACTGTGGTAAATTTCAACCAACACGTGTAGTAATGCCTGAATATACTGTTTTAAAATTCAAAAATTATCAATTTAGTTTCCGTATCCCAATTGTAGCTTACGCTGACTTCGAGTGTATTCTGAAACCTATTAGTGGGTGTTTACCAAAATCAACAAAATCTTTTACAGTAGCTAATGAGTTACACATTCCTATGAGTTTTTGTATTTATTTTCTTATTGATGAGGAAATCCCCTATAGTATACGATGTCAGTTACCAAAAGTACCTTATATATATATATCGGGATAAAAATGCTGCAAAAGAATTTATGATGTATATTGTTAAAGTCGTTAATACCGTAGGAAAGCTTACTAAGGAGATAAAACCATTGAAGATGACTGATAGTGATAAATATAAATTTCGCACAACCACTCACTGTGAAATGTGTAAAGACGAATTTACTATGATAAAAAAACCAGTTCGTGATCATTGTCACTTGTCGGGTAGATATCGTGCAGCAATATGTAATAATTGTAATTTAAAGAGAAGAAAACAGTGTTTTATTCCAGTTTTTATTCATGTAAATTCTAATTATGATTCTCATTTTATTATATATAGACAATTAGGATATGATAGTAAACAAATCTATGTAATTCCAAATTCGTCTGAAAAATACATTTCTTTTTCTAAAAAAACACAAAGTGGGATAACAATTAGATTTGTTGATACATATCGTTTTCTAAATTTCTCCTTAGCGGATTTATGTAGTTTTCTTCCAGAAGATTCTTTTATTCATTCAAGAAAATTTTTCTCATTAAACGATATTAATTTAGTTACAAAAAAAGGTGTATATCCATATGAATATACGGATTCTTGGAAAAAAATTAGAAGAAAAACAGCTACAACCAAAAAAAGTTTTTAGTAAATTAAACAATGATGACATATCTGACGAAAAATATCAACACGCGGTAGAAGTATGGAATCATTTTCAAATAAATACGCTTGGTGAATATAGCGATTTATATTTAAAAACTGATGTTTTAATATTATGTGACGTTTTTGAAAATTTTCGCAAACTCTGCTTATCAATATATAATCTAGATTGTGCTCATTACCTAACTGCACCAGGTTTTGCATTTGATGCTATGTTATCCTATACTAAAATAGAATTGGAATTATTATCCGATTATGACAAATATTTAATGATTGAAAATGGGATAAAAGGAGGGATTAGTCTCTGTATTAAAAGACATGCGGTTGCGAATAATAAGTATATTGACAACACTTATAATATTAATCTTCCCAACACTTATTTAGCTTTTAGTACGTAGGCTTTCACGGCCGGTGTCACTATATAATTAATTAAAACTTCCGGGCTGAAAGGCCGTGGTAGAATGCTTGATGTAAAATCGCTAGACGTTTCGGCCACACCACCGGTGGCCATCTTCAGTAGCAATGAATGTTCGTAATAGATGGTATGCCGAACAATTCGCCCAGTGAAATGGGAACAAGCAACAGTGAGAGACGGCAACGCTGTTTCTATTTATAACTTTTTGGCCGCTTTAGGTGTATAAAGCGAACCAATCAGAAGCCAGCTCATCATTTTCCACTCTGATTGGCCGTGGAAAATAAACCATGCCAGACACTATATAAGGAGATGCTTTAAGGCCGGGGTGAAAGCATGTTTTTTTATTTTCCATTACTTTATCGTTACAAACTATTTTATCGAAGTTAGGAATTCGCAACCTTTTCCTCCGACGCACAAACTCCATTATTAAAGATTTCAGTTTTTTGTTAAGCTTTATTTTACAGTACTTTTCAACCCAAAATTTTATCAACCTATCATAAGATTTGTCATAACCTTTCCATCGCACAAGTAATTTATCTCCTTTACGTCTCAATACTTTTTCAATCAAATATACATCTCCAAATTTTGTTTTACTAATTTCCTGTTCATAGAAACCACCGGATAAAATATTACCTTTATCATATTTCAATATATATGTTTTTGGGTTAGTAGCTTTAATTTTGTAAACAGTAAAAAGTTCGTTAGTCCAATTAGGTAAGTACCCCTTAGTGAACGTTTTCTTGTATTTACTGATTCTTACTCTATCACCAACATTAAATTTTAAAGGTTTTAACTTTCGATTTTGTATTAATTTTGAATGTATCTTGTTTAATATGATTTTTTCATTACTCATGTTTACGTCAATCGGTTTCATTCCAATAGTTCTATGAGGTGTATTATTATACAATTTAATCAAATCCGGTAATATATTCACCCATACATAACTCCCCAATTCTGTCATTTTTCTCCACATTAAAATTTTTAATGTACGATTAAAATATTCAACAATCGACGCTTTCTTTTCCGAAAAAGTTGAATAATGATTTATATTGTAATTCTGTAGTAACTTTTTCACTGATGAATTAAACCATTCTTTACCTTGATCCGTTTGAAAATGTTTCATTTTATTAGATTTCAATAATAGTAAGAGCTATTACGATTTCAGATGCTGTTTTTGTTTTCAGAGGAACGGCGAACGCGATTTTTGAAAAATAATTAATCATAGTTAGTATATATTTTAAACCCTTATTCAACTTTGCAAACGGAATCATTTCTTCAAGGTCGACTTGTTATATATCATTAATACCTTTCAACTCAACATAACGAGTTTTAAAATTTCTACAAACCGGCTTATGTAATTCATAAGCGATATGTTTTCTTATATCTGTCATCCTCTAATGCATATAATGAAATAAAAGAAAAAAGAAAAATAAGGTATATTAAAGGAAAAAACACCTGACTCATCTGAAATATTGTATTTTAATCAATATACAAAAAATACATTGTTACATTGCTTTAATTATAGCACATATCTCATCAGAATAAGGATTTGTTATGATCACATCGTAGCAGTTCTTCAGTTTATCCTTCAATCTCTCCAAACTGATAGCACATGGTGAAATAATTCTAATTGTTGAATGAATGCTGCTGGTTATTATTTGAGCATCATAAAATTCTACTGCAAGCTTAAACAAAGATCTGTATAAGTTAGTTGCTCACTAAATGTTGGTTCATAATGTAAACACCAATCACGACTGTTGAAATCTATTATAAATATACAGTTAAGACTGATGTTTTCCTGACAAAGCTTGTAGACAAACTGACTAATGAAAAAATATTGTTGAAAATAAGCTTTTTTAATCGATTAGAATTTCTTAACTGAAGTTGGAGGACTAATTAGTAATTGACGTGAATATCCTACTAATCTTTCGCGTAATTGTCGACGAGTAAATTTTACATCTGGACGCATAAAAATAATTGTCCTTTCAATGTTATTTATTAGAATAATGTCGACATCAGGAAATCTGGTTATCACTATTTTACAGATTTCCTCAAAACAATAATAACCATTTAAATAAGATAGACACCATTGAGTTGCGGGGGTATTATCATCACAACTGATTGAATTCATTCTGATTTTTTAAAATAGAGTAAAAAACTAATGATATTAAATGAATAGAATACCTACAAGACCGGAATAAGGATTAAGCGGTGCATAGTAGTCAACACTTTCATGAGTCTCTGGCTCTTCATAAAAATCACATCGGTTGGTGTGAATACATTCGGTATTCAACAAACGATTAGTTGTTCTCCAAACGGATAGATTAGCTTCTTCTAGTTGAGCACAGCGAGTACACTGAGAAAGCTGTAACTGCCACAATTCATATTCCTTATCTTTGTTTTTATTGTTGTTGAGAGTAGACTGTAAACGCCAATTTGACTCGGTTTCTTCAAAAGATCGTTTAACACCAGCACTATAACAATATAAACAATAATACTCTTCTATTTTGTTTATGAAATCGACCGAACCGACAATAACAAAAATTGAAATGAAAAACATCGGATATCTGTATTTCATATACATTATTCACTATATTTTTATTTCTATGACTTAAACGTTTTTTGTGTTCGAAAAAGTAGCGATCAGCACACATTGTTACGATAGAACGAATATATATACAATCATCGTACTTAAGTAGTGGATATTCTCGAGGTAAATCGTGTGGGAAAAGCGGATGTTACTAGGAAAAGTATAATATCTAATCGATAACATGTGCATTCAAGGTAATCATGTAACTTTCCAAGTATGCGGAAAGTGTGTTTCAAGGAAAATCACTATGATGAAACGGTATATGTTGCAACAACTATGCAAGAAATAAAATCATGCTACGATCACGTGGACAACGCGTGCGATGACGTATACGTCACTCGACGTATACATTACATTTATGATGCGATGGCGTACACGATACTTGACGTATATGTTGTTACGTTGAACCGATGATGTCAAGGGATGATGACCCCCCGGTGACGTATGTTTGTTTTGATAACATTGTGGGGGGGTGAATGACCTAACGGCACTTACGTAGGGGGAGGGGGAGGGGGAGGGAGATGACCTTGTCCCGGCGTTACCAATTATATAGTACTGATCACGTCAACACAGACATGAAATACGACACGTTTAAGAACGTCTGCGTCGAAGCGTGGAAAGATCGTTACGGCTTTCTCGTCGTGGACAAGGATTCTTCTATCGACACCGGCAGGTACAGAGCCGGTTTCGATCGTTTCATAGTAGTCGCGCCTAACGATTAGAAAACAGTTGTGGACTGTTCGCACATAACAGCTGTTCACCAAAAAAAGTCGTTGATTGTTCAGGTAAATACACGTGTCCCGGAAAAATAAAAAACAGTTGTAGCCTGCTCGCATAAATGCACGTAACAACTGTTCACTGTTAACTAAAACAGCCGTCGACCGTTCAGGTAAATACAAGTGTCCCGGAAAAATAAAAAACAGTTGTAGACTGTTCGCATAAATGCACGTAACAGCTGTTCACTGTTAACTAAATCAGTCGTCGAGCGTTCGGGTAAATACATGCGTCCCGGAAAAATAAAAAACAGTTGTAGACTGTTCGCATAAATGCATGTAACAGCTGTTCACTGTTAGCTAAAACAGTCGTCAACCGTTCGGGTCAATAATGTAGCATGACAGATAATCCACTAAATAAAGCTCTTTATATGATCATGACGAAATATCAATTACAATAAATATAAAGGAAAATTCAAATGAGAAAATATAAATATTAAAATAAAATACCACCATGAATGGAAAAAATAATAATAAAGAACCAAAATGCAACAAATTTGTATACAGATAAATAAACCCTAAAAAACTAAAATAAAATAATAATAATACCCAGGTAGGATAGGAGTAGGCAAGGAAGATACCCAGAATAAATAAACGTACAAAGATAACTATAGGTAAAGAAGATACCCAGAATAAATAAAAGTACCAAGATAACAATATCATAAAGAAGATACCCCGAACAGACCATCGGACATGATAAAATCATATGACCTTGAAGAAACCAAGAAGAAGGAATCTTCAAGATACAAAGAAGTAAGGATGGAAGGACTACAAGAAGTACCCAAGGGAAACCTATTACAAAAGAATATAACCAACCCCGAAAAAGAGTAAAAAGTCACAAAGAAAGTATAACACCCCAAAACCTGATATTAAATGTAAAATAGTTATAAACAAAGTGTTTAGTGTTGTGAGTAGAAGTGCACCCACTAAAGTTATTATGTAATGAAATAAACAAATCTTCATAATCCCTTATAACTAAGATTTTGGTCTTAAAACATGGTAAAACTCAATGAGAAAAAAGACCCAAAATATAAGTGAACCAGTGCAAGTTATTTCAATATATTAAATAAACTTCAAGTATAAGTGTAACTAATACTTCAACTAAGTATAAGTATACCATAAAACAACTTTAATGTTTTCTATTATACAGGAATAAAATTTTATAAAACATTATTATGGAAACATTACTAATGTTTCTAAGCAGGTGGTGATTAAATAAAGTGACAGGGGATAAAAATGTAATACCCAAAATAGAAACAGATAAGACTGCAACCATAAGTTTCAGAATGGTTTAAAAATAAATAAAAATAAATGGCTTGTTATGTATAGCTTTAAGCCCATGAACTCCATAATACAATGTGGTGCCTTAGAATAAGATTTTGTTATATTTATAAGAATGTTTAATATGTTTAACAGGGTTAATTCATCCTAAAATGTTTAAGTATGAATACCTTACTCTTTTTAAAATGTTTATAAATGTGTTAATAGTAGTTAAAAAACTAAAATGTCTGACTTGGAAGACCATATTATTAATTTTAAATATTGTTTAGATATATTAGTAGGAATACAATACTACATGTTTTATTTGTTAATTAAAGAAATTTTAAATAATGTTGTATTAAAATAAGAAAGTCAGAAGGGGTATAGAAACAGTATTATGCAAAAACATTATAAATAAAACCAGCAAATCTAGGCCAAATAGGAAATTCCAACAACATAATATTTGACTAATTAAGTCAAATAAACCAAGTAAACAGATGAAATTTATATTAGGTGAATCAGTCACCCAAATACTGTGACTAATACTATACTATAAAAGGATAATATAAAAGGATAAATATAATTATTGAAAATTTTGTGAATGTATTAACTTAAAATTTCAGAGAGGGAAGTCATACATTCATGAATTATATTTAAAAGGATAATCAATTAATAAAATTGCAAGAAATTAAGGAAAGATAAACCTTTAGGTAAATCTGAAATTTATTATAGTCCTAATTATGATATATTAAAATGGCTAATGTTTGGAGGGGGACAGGAAACGAAAAATTGAGCCTACTTTTCCAAAATGAAAGAAATATGACAATTTTAATAAAAAACTTTGTAAAATTAGATTAATGGGTATCAAATTAAGCAGAAGGAATTAAAGAAACCGATTATGTATTTACTATTACATGAAATTAATTAATAACCAAAATATATTCTGTGATATAATGTACTTTAATTACATGCATCGGAAGTGAATAAAAATTGAAACAATACTTTTCTAATATTAAATCGGTTAAGAGATTTCAGAAACGAAGGAAGTAAAACAGTTCTTAATTAACATTCGTCGAGTACGGTTGATGAAGCTCTCGCTAATAAACCATATATCAGAATCGTTAATGGCGAATAACCTTAGAGCCTAGCTTACACCATAAAATCGAGAGTTACTGAAATTTTTACTTTAAACTTAAATTCAGTGTACACAACCACCACAAACACTGAAAACAAATACTACTGAATTATATACAAGTGATATAAAGACTTAAAACTGTACAACACTAATTATTAATAACCCAAACGGACATTGAAATTTCCAACACACACATGGACAGAAGTGAACATGTATAATCCAACACATTTAATCGCAGTAAACACAGAACACTGAAAAAGGACAACTCTAATAACCCGAAAAGGAATTCTCCATACGGCAGAGACGTGGAACGTGAACAAGGCATCTTTTATTTGAAAGAAATTTCGTCTGAGCGAAGCCACCTTAACACAGCAGCACGAAGGGCGGCCATGTTTGACTCCCGTCATGCATAGCGAACACTCCTATTAGAATTCAGCGCACGTCTTTGGTATAACCATTTCAATTAATAAACATTATATATATTATTAACTAATTTTGTATTTGATAACTATTAAGATTGTTATTGTGAATGTTATACTTTCTAGCCTTGCCCCTTCTCTGACTATTAATTATAACCGTTGAAAGAACCGAACATATTTATATTCAATAACATGTATTAACAATCGATCGCCCTGTGAAAGAGTCGAGCAACATATGTGATAATCGATAAATGATCTTTTATAAATTTGTCAATAAAAGATTGTAATTCAAATATTTGGTTTTAAATTTATTTTATAAATTTAAAATTTAGAGTTATTTTAACAACAGGATTACAAGAAAGGCGACCATTACTCAAGTGAGAGTAATCTATACGAGAAAGACGAAGAATCGCCAATCGATTAGTGAAGTGAGACAATCCTATTAACTCTGAATTTATTTACAGTAAACCACAAGGATTATTGACACAGTTAACTTAAACCAACATAAAATTTCAACACTACACCCTTACAAGAATTATTTATTAAATCATAAAATTTAAATTTTTTTTTAATTTCAAAACAAATATTTTAAATTTTCAAGAAAATTTAAATAAAAGTTATTTTTATTTGTAACGACGTTTTGTTACAATACACATGTCCCGGAAAAATAAAAACAGTTGTAGACTGTTCGCAAATGCACGTAACAGCTGTTCACCGTTAACTAAAACAGTCGTCGATCGTTCGGGTAAATACAGATGTCTCGGAGTTACTGAGTTAGTCGGCGTACTGCCGTTTATCTAGACGGATGAAAAGAAGAAACAACTAGCCCGTGATATCGACACGATCAGCGACGACATACGGAAGAAATACCGTGCGTTAAAACATGGGATCCGTGAAGAGGAAGAAACGTTAACTAAAAGTTACAAACCGATTCTCGAACCGTTACAAACTATTTCGCAAGCGTTGGTTGAAAAAAAACTTAAAACAACAAATGAAAAGCTTACGAGAGCGAAAAAGATGAAACGTGGTGAGGAGGAGGATCTGATGGGTTCAAGTAGTAGTAATATCGATGTAGGAACACCGCTCCGTCCGTCACCGCAACAGCAGTTGACACCACGTTTCCTGAAAACTTCTGTGATAGGTGAAACATCGGACGACGACGACGACGACGACGAGGGGGATCCTAGTCTCAATATCGAAAAAATGTTAGACACACCGGAAGGAAGGCGAGAAGCGCGTAGACATTTTCAGGACAAATACGACAGTGAATCGTTAGCGAATAAGTACATGCGTATGATCGTGTCGGCCGAACGCGATCGTTTGATGGATTATACGGACGGCGTAAGACACGAAAGCGGAAAATGGATGATCGGTGATTCACCGTTGGAAATCGAAACAGACGATTCAATCTTTATCAACGGAAAACGATACAAAGGTACACCGGGTCTATACGAACTCATGTTCATGAAGCACCCTAAAGAGAACGTTTACAACGAGATGGATCTGAAGGCGTACAAAGATATACTACGTGCTACCAACTAGCACAAGCATCATTATTTAGTGAACGCGCAGGTAAACACAAACAGAGGTGCAAAACAGATAATATCACGGTTGTTCCCACCCAAACGTACGGGACACGGACATAACAATAATGACAGAACATATATCGTGGCGTCGAGAAAAAAAGACAAAATCGATTACGTGCACTGGGACGATCCGAACGAACTGGTGAACAGATTGCGACTGTTGATAGCATCACAACGCGCTGGAAACGGTGGACAACGAACGAAATCGTTTCCATAGTGGAAGAACTACGTGATGCCGACATCATCGTATAAAATATCGTGCACAGCGGTCGACGCGCTTTATTCGCGAGATGAGCGTTGACAAGTTTGGCAGACACCAGAGCGCCGTCAGAGCGCGAAGAGAGACGCGAGCAGTCTGCGGGAGGATATCGGTATCGCGATGACCGAGGACGGACACTTCGACGTAGCGGGGAAAAAATACACAACTTTAGCGAACCGCACGACGGTAACGATGCTGTTCGTGCGAGACGATTCGACGCAAGGTTCCGCGAGAATAGACGTGAAAGGTCGTAAGCTCGTCAACGTCGGGGCTCCCGTCGATCTCACGGACGCTGTCAACAAGCAGTACGTAGACTACACGTGCGTGCGTTTCACGGCGGTATCGAACAAGAAAACGGTACCGTCATCGACGAGCGGGACCATCGCATACAGTCTCTGAGGGATCCGATTCACGCGAGAGACGCTGCGACCAAAGTATACGTGGACGCGAAGATCATACCGAAGGATACGAACTCTAACCTAATGGTCGGCAACGTTCGGATAACACAGTTAGCGCCGCCCGTCAACAACAAGGACGCGGTGAGCTTGGAATTTTTGAATCGACACACGATTACCGCGGTAAACGACGCTTATTTCAACGCGCAAGGAAAGACTATTCTGAATGTCGGCGACGGCGGCGCACGAGCCATGGACGCAGTGAACGCGCGTCAATTGGAGGACGCGAAGAGGGAAACGTACAAACTCGCAAAAGTGTTCCAACACCGTTGGGAGAAAGTGGTATCGTATATCTATAAATTGCATACGCAAGCAGCGCGTACTTCACTCGGTGCCGAAGAGGCAGAGTTGCTACTTACGAGAAAGACGGAGACGAACGACTTGATTAGTGATTGGACAAATCTGTCGACAAAAAGGATGAGCACGATTGGAGATCCCTTTGTCGACAGCAGTCGAAACAGTAGACATGTATGAACTACGTAATGGTGTTGATAAAAAAAGGATGCGTGGTCTCATCGGAGAAATAGTTAAAAGCGCCGTACCATTCGTCACGAAGTCAGTACCTACACTGATCAATCGAGCGGTGGACGTATTACCGGTGGAACTACATTTGCCCGGCTACAGGTTCTGTGGACCCTGAACGAAACTAGAGGAGAGATTGGCTCGCGCCGATCGAGGAATCAACGAGTTGGACGAGTTGGCTATGCTGCGGTGGTGGTGTGCGTAAACGTCGACGACGCATCGGACGACGCACGATAATCAGGAAGAGGAGGAGGAGGACGACGGGAGGACATCGAAGACGGACCGGTGGTAAAAAGGCTTCAGGACTCTACCTTCGACCGTACCGAAAAAACTAATTAAAATACCCGTGCACCCGTTGTCCGATCGAGATCTGTACGAGTACAAGAAACGATTGCGTGTACCTTATTTCAGAGGTGTGTACATGCGTGACGCACTTCCTCGTACATCACCGTGGGAGAACGAAAGCGCGATCGTGAATCTGCACGACGCTACCGGACCGGGCACGCACTGGGTATGCTACAAGAAGCGAGGCGACAGAGTCACGTACTTTGACGGATTCAGCAAACTGCGGCCTCCTGTCGAGCTAATACGGTACTTTAGATAGAACGTGACCGACGTTCGTTACAATTACGCGCGGAAACAGCCGCCGGACACGGTCGTCTGCGGACATTTATGTTTGGAGTTTTTGACATCGAACGATCAGTAAACGACAAGATGTCTTCGCTTATGGTCACCGTCACGGGTACGGATCCGTGCGCACTGGTTTGTGACTTTTTTCCACCACTCGAACTGACGGACGGCGAATGGTACGCGGGACTGCTGGACTTTACCACATACAACTCTATACCGAACGTGGAAAGCGGAAGAAACAACGTCTTTCCCGTACTAAAGGGACCACGTAAAACGTTAGAACTTGTCGAAATACCGACCGGTGTGTACGAAATCAGCGATATCGAAACGTACCTGAAGAAAGAACTATCAGACCCAAAATTTTCTCTACGACCCAACAACAACACATTGAAATGCGAAATTTATTGTTCATACGAGATCGATATCGGGCGTACGGAACACACGATCGGTACCATGTTGGGTTTTTCCAAGAACCGCAAGTTAGAAACGTATATGTTACACACGTCGGACGCGCCCGTAAACATTAACAAAGTGAACGTTTTGGAGATAAGGTGTAACGCTGTACAAGGTTCGTACAAGGCGGGACGAAACGAGCATATACTGCACTCGTTCTATCCAACGGTCGAGCCAGGATTCAAGATAGCCGAAACGCCCAGAAACGTCATTTATTTTCCACTTAACGTACTACACTTGCGTAACGTTACAGTGTCCGTACACGATCAGGACGGCGATATCGTGAATTTTCAAGACGAAGTCATCTCCGCGAGTATACATTTGAAACGTGTGCAGTAATCATGGGATTTTATTTCACCGATACCCCGGTGATGAAGAGCGGCGGCGGCTCGCACCACAAGATAAAAGAGCACGACACTTTCGGAAAAGGTATCAGTAGACGTTCGACGTTGACACGGTTAACAGCAACTAACCGACGCTACCTGATTTCACTAGGATTAAAACTCAAGAAAAACAAGTAACATGGCGGACAGCGCTATCGTCTTATCGGTCGAACGCCGACCATTTTTTTAAGACAACATCACACATTACGAATATCATCCTCACGCACCGTACGCGTCGGCGTCGCGATACGGAAATAACGATGAGATAGGCATACCTATCCTGCAACAGGAAGTCTTCACTTTACCGATGGAAAGTTTCCTGTACGTTGAAGGCAAATTGAGCAAAAAGACCGGCAGCACCGATACCGTGAACGTGAAAATGGTCAACGACGTGATCGCGTTTCTCTTCGAAGAAATCCGTTACGAACTGGCAGGTGTGGAAGTGGATCGTACCAAGAGCGTCGGCATCACGTCCACTATTAAAACCGTGCTATCTGCCGGCAAGCAGGACGTTGTTTCGATGCAAAATGCCGGTTGGGTTGCTCCCGCTGCTAACGAGCTAACACCGATCGGTAAAAACGGTGAATTCAACTTTTGCATACCGTTGAGGATGCTGATGGGATTCGCTGAGGATTTCACGCACGTTATATTAAACATGAAACAGGAACTGATACTGTTGCGCACTTCCACCGACCTCCATTTCTAGAGTCTGATGTGAGTAAAATATTAGATAATTCAATAAAAAAAATTTGTTATGAAGAACAAACATATGAAAGTCATAAATCTGGATGGGCTCTTCACAATGTAGATGGAATATTGTTACGTATAAATAAATATCGACCTTTGAAAGGTTCGTCATATATTGCTCTTCCAAATTTTTTAATTTCAAGAAATTGTATTATTATTCCAAAAAATGTGAAGAATGAAAAATGTTTTGAATGGGCAATACTATGTCGTTATCTAAGTGGTTTACATTTTGAATGTATAAATTATAGATATAATGATTTGGAGACAAGGTTTGAATTTTCTAAAATTTCATTTCCTACGCCTATTAAAGAAATTAGAATTTTTGAAAAAAATAATAATGTTTCTATAAACGTTTACGCTATAGATGAGGAAAAAAATATTATCCAATTAAAGTTTATGATAAAGAAAAAACAATCATTTTGATTTGTTATTATTATATGATGGAAATACAGGAAAACAACATTATTTTTATATTAAAAACTTTAATGTTTTAGTTAGAAAACGATTAACAAAACATCATGGAAAAATTGAAATTTGTAAACGATGTTTTATGCATTTTTATAATATTTCAAAATTAAAGTCGCATAATAAATACTGTGGTAAATTTCAACCAACACGTGTAGTAATGCCTGAATATACTGTTTTAAAATTCAAAAATTATCAATTTAGTTTCCGTATCCCAATTGTAGCTTACGCTGACTTCGAGTGTATTCTGAAACCTATTAGTGGGTGTTTACCAAAATCAACAAAATCTTTTACAGTAGCTAATGAGTTACACATTCCTATGAGTTTTTGTATTTATTTTCTTATTGATGAGGAAATCCCCTATAGTATACGATGTCAGTTACCAAAAGTACCTTATATATATATCGGGATAAAAATGCTGCAAAAGAATTTATGATGTATCTTGTTAAAGTCGTTAATACCGTAGGAAAGCTTACTAAGGAGATAAAACCATTGAAGATGACTGATAGTGATAAATATAAATTTCGCACAACCACTCACTGTGAAATGTGTAAAGACGAATTTACTATGATAAAAAAACCAGTTCGTGATCATTGTCACTTGTCGGGTAGATATCGTGCAGCAATATGTAATAATTGTAATTTAAAGAGAAGAAAACAGTGTTTTATTCCAGTTTTTATTCATGTAAATTCTAATTATGATTCTCATTTTATTATATATAGACAATTAGGATATGATAGTAAACAAATCTATGTAATTCCAAATTCGTCTGAAAAATACATTTCTTTTTCTAAAAAAACACAAAGTGGGATAACAATTAGATTTGTTGATACATATCGTTTTCTAAATTTCTCCTTAGCGGATTTATGTAGTTTTCTTCCAGAAGATTGTTTTATTCATTCAAGAAAATTTTTCTCATTAAACGATATTAATTTAGTTACAAAAAAAGGTGTATATCCATATGAATATACGGATTCTTGGAAAAAAATTAGAAGAAAAACAGCTACCACCAAAAAAAGTTTTTAGTAAATTAAACAATGATGACATATCTGACGAAAAATATCAACACGCGGTAGAAGTATGGAATCATTTTCAAATAAATACGCTTGGTGAATATAGCGATTTATATTTAAAAACTGATGTTTTAATATTATGTGACGTTTTTGAAAATTTTCGCAAACTCTGCTTATCAATATATAATCTAGATTGTGCTCATTACCTAACTGCACCAGGTTTTGCATTTGATGCTATGTTATCCTATACTAAAATAGAATTGGAATTATTATCCGATTATGACAAATATTTAATGATTGAAAATGGGATAAAAGGAGGGATTAGTCTCTGTATTAAAAGACATGCGGTTGCGAATAATAAGTATATTGACAACACTTATAATATTAATCTTCCCAACACTTATTTAGCTTTTAGTACGTAGGCTTTCACGGCCGGTGTCACTATATAATTAATTAAAACTTCCGGGCTGAAAGGCCGTGGTCGAATGCTTGATGTAAAATCGCTAGACGTTTCGGCCACACCACCGGTGGCCATCTTCAGTAGCAATGAATGTTCGTAATAGATGGTATGCCGAACAATTCGCCCAGTGAAATGGGAACAAGCAACAGTGAGAGACGGCAACGCTGTTTCTATTTATAACTTTTTGGCCGCTTTAGGTGTATAAAGCGAACCAATCAGAAGCCAGCTCATCATTTTCCACTCTGATTGGCCGTGGAAAATAAACCATGCCAGACACTATATAAGGAGATGCTTTAAGGCCGGGGTGAAAGCATGTTTTTTTATTTTCCATTACTTTATCGTTACAAACTATTTTATCGAAGTTAGGAATTCGCAACCTTCTCCTCCGACGCACAAACTCCATTAATAAACATTTCAGTTTTTTGTTAAGCTTTATATTACAGTACTTTTCAACCCAAAATTTTATCAACCTATCATAAGATTTGTCATAACCTTTCCATCGCACAAGTAATTTATCTCCTTTACGTCTCAATACTTTTTCAATCAAATATACATCTCCAAATTTTGTTTTACTAATTTCCTGTTCATAGAAACCACCGGATAAAATATTACCTTTATCATATTTCAATATATATGTTTTTGGGTTAGTAGCTTTAATTTTGTAAACAGTAAAAAGTTCGTTAGTCCAATTAGGTAAGTACCCCTTAGTGAACGTTTTCTTGTATTTACTGATTCTTACTCTATCACCAACTTTAAATTTTAAAGGTTTTAACTTTCGATTTTGTATTAATTTTGAATGTATCTTGTTTAATATGATTTTTTCATTACTCATGTTTACGTCAATCGGTTTCATTCCAATAGTTCTATGAGGTGTATTATTATACAATTTAATCAAATCCGGTAATATATTCACCCATACATAACTCCCCAATTCTGTCATTTTTCTCCACATTAAAATTTTTAATGTACGATTAAAATATTCAACAATCGACGATTTCTTTTCCGAAAAAGTTGAATAATGATTTATATTGTAATTCTGTAGTAACTTTTTCACTGATGAATTAAACCATTCTTTACCTTGATCCGTTTGAAAATGTTTCATTTTATTAGATTTCAATAATAGTAAGAGCTATTACGATTTCAGATGCTGTTTTTGTTTTCAGAGGAACGGCGAACGCGATTTTTGAAAAATAATTAATCATAGTTAGTATATATTTTAAACCCTTATTCAACTTTGCAAACGGAATCATTTCTTCAAGGTCGACTTGTTATAAATCATTAATACCTTTCAACTCAACATAACGAGTTTTAAAATTTCTACAAACCGGCTTATGTAATTCATAAGCGATATGTTTTCTTATATCTGTCATCCTCTAATGCATATAATGAAATAAAAGAAAAAAGAAAAATAAGGTATATTAAAGGAAAAAACACCTGACTCATCTGAAATATTGTATTTTAATCAATATACAAAAAATACATTGTTACATTGCTTTAATTATAGCACATATCTCATCAGAATAAGGATTTGTTATGATCACATCGTAGCAGTTCTTCAGTTTATCCTTCAATCTCTCCAAACTGATAGCACATGGTGAAATAATTCTAATTGTTGAATGAATGCTGCTGGTTATTATTTGAGCATCATAAAATTCTACTGCAAGCATGAAACAAAGATCTGTATAAGTTAGTTGCTCACTAAATGTTGGTTCATAATGTAAACACCAATCACGACTGCTGAAATCTATTATAAATATACAGTTAAGACTGATTTTTTCCTGACAAAGCTTGTAGACAAACTGACTAATGAAAAAATATTGTTGAAAATAAGCTTTTTTAATCGATTAGAATTTCTTAACTGAAGTTGGAGGACTAATTAGTAATTGACGTGAATATCCTACTAATCTTTCGCGTAATTGTCGACGAGTAAATTTTACATCTGGACGCATAAAAATAATTGTCCTTTCAATGTTATTTATTAGAATAATGTCGACATCAGGAAATCTGGTTATCACTATTTTACAGATTTCCTCAAAACAATAATAACCATTTAAATAAGATAGACACCATTGAGTTGCGGGGGTATTATCATCACAACTGATTGAATTCATTCTGATTTTTTAAAATAGAGTAAGAAACTAATGATATTAAATGAATAGAATACCTACAAGACCGGAATAAGGATTAAGCGGTGCATAGTAGTCAACACTTTCATGAGTCTCTGGCTCTTCATAAAAATCACATCGGTTGGTGTGAATACATTCGGTATTCAACAAACGATTAGTTGTTCTCCAAACGGATAGATTAGCTTCTTCTAGTTGAGCACAGCGAGTACACTGAGAAAGATGTAACTGCCACAATTCATATTCCTTATCTTTGTTTTTATTGTTGTTGAGAGTAGACTGTAAACGCCAATTTGACTCGGTTTCTTCAAAAGATCGTTTAACACCAGCACTATAACAATATAAACAATAATACTCTTCTATTTTGTTTATGAAATCGACCGAGCCGACAATAACAAAAATTGAAATGAAAAACACCGGATATCTGTATTTCATATACATTATTCACTATATTTTTATTTCTATGACTTAAACGTTTTTTGTGTTCGAAAAAGTAGCGATCAGCACACATTGTTACGATAGAACGAATATATATACAATCATCGTACTTAAGTAGTGGATATTCTCGAGGTAAATCGTGTGGGAAAAGCGGATGTTACTAGGAAAAGTATAATATCTAATCGATAACATGTGCATTCAAGGTAATCATGTAACTTTCCAAGTATGCGGAAAGTGTGTTTCAAGGAAAATCACTATGATGAAACGGTATATGTTGCAACAACTATGCAAGAAATAAAATCATGCTACGATCACGTGGACAACGCGTGCGATGACGTATACGTCACTCGACGTATACATTACGTTTATGATGCGATGGCGTACACGATACTTGACGTATATGTTGTTACGTTGAACCGATGATGTCAAGGGATGATGACCCCCCGGTGACGTATGTTTGTTTACAAGGGGACGATGACCTGATGACGTATGTTTGTTTTGATAACATTGTGGGGGGGTGAATGACCTAACGGTACTTACGTAGGGAAAGGGGGAGGGGGAGGGGGAGGGGAGGGGGAGGGAGATGACCTTCTCCCGGCGTTACCAATTATATACTACTGATCACGTCAACACAGACATGAAATACGACACGTTTAAGAACGTCTGCGTCGAAGCGTGGAAAGATCGTTACGGCTTTCTCGTCGTGGACAAGGATTCTTCTATCGACACCGGCAGGTACAGAGCCGGTTTCGATCGTTTCATAGTAGTCGCGCCTAACGATTAGAAAACAGTTGTGGACTGTTCGCACATAACAGCTGTTCACCAAAAAAAGTCGTTGATTGTTCAGGTAAATACACGTGTCCCGGAAAAATAAAAAACAGTTGTAGCCTGCTCGCATAAATGCACGTAACAACTGTTCACTGTTAACTAAAACAGCCGTCGACCGTTCAGGTAAATACAAGTGTCCCGGAAAAATAAAAAACAGTTGCAGACTGTTCGCATAAATGCACGTAACAGCTGTTCACTGTTAACTAAATCAGTCGTCGAGCGTTCGGGTAAATACATGCGTCCCGGAAAAATAAAAAACAGTTGTAGACTGTTCGCATAAATGCATGTAACAGCTGTTCACTGTTAGCTAAAACAGTCGTCAACCGTTCGGGTCAATAATGTAGCATGACAGATAATCCACTAAATAAAGCTCTTTATATGATCATGACGAAATATCAATTACAATAAATATAAAGGAAAATTCAAATGAGAAAATATAAATATTAAAATAAAATACCACCATGAATGGAAAAAATAATAATAAAGAACCAAAATGCAACAAATTTGTATACAGATAAATAAACCCTAAAAAACTAAAATAAAATAATAATAATACCCAGGTAGGATAGGAGTAGGCAAGGAAGATACCCAGAATAAATAAACGTACAAAGATAACTATAGGTAAAGAAGATACCCAGAATAAATAAAAGTACCAAGATAACAATATCATAAAGAAGATACCCCGAACAGACCATCGGACATGATAAAATCATATGACCTTGAAGAAACCAAGAAGAAGGAATCTTCAAGATACAAAGAAGTAAGGATGGAAGGACTACAAGAAGTACCCAAGGGAAACCTATTACAAAAGAATATAACCAACCCCGAAAAAGAGTAAAAAGTCACAAAGAAAGTATAACACCCCAAAACCTGATATTAAATGTAAAATAGTTATAAACAAAGTGTTTAGTGTTGTGAGTAGAAGTGCACCCACTAAAGTTATTATGTAATGAAATAAACAAATCTTCATAATCCCTTATAACTAAGATTTTGGTCTTAAAACATGGTAAAACTCAATGAGAAAAAAGACCCAAAATATAAGTGAACCAGTGCAAGTTATTTCAATATATTAAATAAACTTCAAGTATAAGTGTAACTAATACTTCAACTAAGTATAAGTATACCATAAAACAACTTTAATGTTTTCTATTATACAGGAATAAAATTTTATAAAACATTATTATGGAAACATTACTAATGTTTCTAAGCAAGTGGTGATTAAATAAAGTGACAGGGGATAAAAATGTAATACCCAAAATAGAAACAGATAAGACTGCAACCATAAGTTTCAGAATGGTTTAAAAATAAATAAAAATAAATGGCTTGTTATGTATAGCTTTAAGCCCATGAACTCCATAATACAATGTGGTGCCTTAGAATAAGATTTTCTTATATTTATAAGAATGTTTAATATGTTTAACAGGGTTAATTCATCCTAAAATGTTTAAGTATGAATACCTTACTCTTTTTAAAATGTTTATAAATGTGTTAATAGTAGTTAAAAAACTAAAATGTCTGACTTGGAAGACCATATTATTAATTTTAAATATTGTTTAGATATATTAGTAGGAATACAATACTACATGTTTTATTTGTTAATTAAAGAAATTTTAAATAATGTTGTATTAAAATAAGAAAGTCAGAAGGGGTATAGAAACAGTATTATGCAAAAACATTATAAATAAAACCAGCAAATCTAGGCCAAATAGGAAATTCCAACAACATAATATTTGACTAATTAAGTCAAATAAACCAAGTAAACAGATGAAATTTATATTAGGTGAATCAGTCACCCAAATACTGTGACTAATACTATACTATAAAAGGATAATATAAAAGGATAAATATAATTATTGAAAATTTTGTGAATGTATTAACTTAAAATTTCAGAGAGGGAAGTCATACATTCATGAATTATATTTAAAAGGATAATCAATTAATAAAATTGCAAGAAATTAAGGAAAGATAAACCTTTAGGTAAATCTGAAATTTATTATAGTCCTAATTATGATATATTAAAATGGCTAATGTTTGGAGGGGGACAGGAAACGAAAAATTGAGCCTACTTTTCCAAAATGAAAGAAATATGACAATTTTAATAAAAAACTTTGTAAAATTAGATTAATGGGTATCAAATTAAGCAGAAGTAATTAAAGAAACCGATTATGTATTTACTATTACATGAAATTAATTAATAACCAAAATATATTCTGTGATATAATGTACTTTAATTACATGCATCGGAAGTGAATAAAAATTGAAACAATACTTTTCTAATATTAAATCGGTTAAGAGATTTCAGAAACGAAGGAAGTAAAACAGTTCTTAATTAACATTCGTCGAGTACGGTTGATGAAGCTCTCGCTAATAAACCATATATCAGAATCGTTAATGGCGAATAACCTTAGAGCCTAGCTTACACCATAAAATCGAGAGTTACTGAAATTTTTACTTTAAACTTAAATTCAGTGTACACAACCACCACAAACACTGAAAACAAATACTACTGAATTATATACAAGTGATATAAAGACTTAAAACTGTACAACACTAATTATTAATAACCCAAACGGACATTGAAATTTCCAACACACACATGGACAGAAGTGAACATGTATAATCCAACACATTTAATCGCAGTAAACACAGAACACTGAAAAAGGACAACTCTAATAACCCGAAAAGGAATTCTCCATACGGCAGAGACGTGGAACGTGAACAAGGCATCTTTTATTTGAAAGAAATTTCGTCTGAGCGAAGCCACCTTAACACAGCAGCACGAAGGGCGGCCATGTTTGACTCCCGTCATGCATAGCGAACACTCCTATTAGAATTCAGCGCACGTCTTTGGTATAACCATTTCAATTAATAAACATTATATATATTATTAACTAATTTTGTATTTGATAACTATTAAGATTGTTATTGTGAATGTTATACTTTCTAGCCTTGCCCCTTCTCTGACTATTAATTATAACCGTTGAAAGAACCGAACATATTTATATTCAATAACATGTATTAACAATCGATCGCCCTGTGAAAGAGTCGAGCAACATATGTGATAATCGATAAATGATCTTTTATAAATTTGTCAATAAAAGATTGTAATTCAAATATTTGGTTTTAAATTTATTTTATAAATTTAAAATTTAGAGTTATTTTAACAACAGGATTACAAGAAAGGCGACCATTACTCAAGTGAGAGTAATCTATACGAGAAAGACGAAGAATCGCCAATCGATTAGTGAAGTGAGACAATCCTATTAACTCTGAATTTATTTACAGTAAACCACAAGGATTATTGACACAGTTAACTTAAACCAACATAAAATTTCAACACTACACCCTTACAAGAATTATTTATTAAATCATAAAATTTAAATTTTTTTTTAATTTCAAAACAAATATTTTAAATTTTCAAGAAAATTTAAATAAAAGTTATTTTTATTTGTAACGACGTTTTGTTACAATACACATGTCCCGGAAAAATAAAAACAGTTGTAGACTGTTCGCAAATGCACGTAACAGCTGTTCACCGTTAACTAAAACAGTCGTCGATCGTTCGGGTAAATACAGATGTCTCGGAGTTACTGAGTTAGTCGGCGTACTGCCGTTTATCTAGACGGACGAAAAGAAGAAACAACTAGCCCGTGATATCGACACGATCAGCGACGACATACGGAAGAAATACCGTGCGTTAAAACATGGGATCCGTGAAGAGGAAGAAACGTTAACTAAAAGTTACAAACCGATTCTCGAACCGTTACAAACTATTTCGCAAGCGTTGGTTGAAAAAAACGTAAAACAACAAATGAAAAGCTTACGAGAGCGAAAAAGATGAAACGTGGTGAGGAGGAGGATCTGATGGGTTCAAGTAGTAGTAATATCGATGTAGGAACACCGCTCCGTCCGTCACCGCAACAGCAGTTGACACCACGTTTCCTGAAAACTTCTGTGATAGGTGAAACATCGGACGACGACGACGACGACGACGAGGGGGATCCTAGTCTCAATATCGAAAAAATGTTAGACACACCGGAAGGAAGGCGAGAAGCGCGTAGACATTTTCAGGACAAATACGACAGTGAATCGTTAGCGAATAAGTACATGCGTATGATCGTGTCGGCCGAACGCGATCGTTTGATGGATTATACGTACGGCGTAAGACACGAAAGCGGAAAATGGATGATCGGTGATTCACCGTTGGAAATCGAAACAGACGATTCAATCTTTATCAACGGAAAACGATACAAAGGTACACCGGGTCTATACGAACTCATGTTCATGAAGCACCCTAAAGAGAACGTTTACAACGAGATGGATCTGAAGGCGTACAAAGATATACTACGTGCTACCAACGCGCACAAGCATCATTATTTAGTGAACGCGCAGGTAAACACAAACAGAGGTGCAAAACAGATAATATCACGGTTGTTCCCACCGAAACGTACGGGACACGGACATAACAATAATGACAGAACATATATCGTGGCGTCGAGAAAAAAAGACAAAATCGATTACGTGCACTGGGACGATCCGAACGAACTGGTGGACAGATTGCGACTGTTGATAGCATTACAACGCGCTGGAAACGGTGGACACACGAACGAAATCGTTTCCATAGTGGAAGAACTACGTGAAGCCGACATCATCGTATAAAATATCGTGCACAGCGGTCGACGCGCTTCATTCGCGAGATGAGCGTTAACAAGTTTGGCAGACACCAGAGCGCCGTCAGAGCGCGAAGAGAGACGCAAGCAGTCTGCGGGAGGATATCGGTATCGCGATGACCGAGGACGGACACTTCGACGTAGCGGGGAAAAAATACACAACTTGTGCGAACCGCACGACGGTAACGATGCTGTTCGTGCGAGACGATTCGACGCAAGGTTCCGCGAGAATAGACGTGAAAGGTCGTAAGCTCGTCAACGTCGGGGCTCCCGTCGATCTCACGGACGCTGTCAACAAGCAGTACGTAGACTACACGTGCGTGCGTTTCACGACGGTATCGAACAAGAAAACGGTACCGTCATCGACGAGCGGGACCATCGCATACAGTCTCTGAGGGATCCGATTCACGCGAGAGACGCTGCGACCAAAGTATACGTGGACGCGAAGATCATACCGAAGGATACGAACTCTAACCTAATGGTCGGCAACGTTCGGATAACACAGTTAGCGCCACCCGTCAACAACAAGGACGCGGTGAGCTTGGAATTTTTGAATCGACACACGATTACCGCGGTAAACGACGCTTATTTCAACGCGCAAGGAAAGACTATTCTGAATGTCGGCGACGGCGGCGCACGAGCCATGGACGCAGTGAACGCGCGTCAATTGGAGGACGCGAAGAGGGAAACGTAAAAACTCGCAAAAGTGTTCCAACACCGTTGGGAGAAAGTGGTATCGTATATCTATAAATTGCATACGCAAGCAGCGCGTACTTCACTCGGTGCCGAAGAGGCAGAGTTGCTACTTACGAGCAAGACGGAGACGAACGACTTGATTAGTGATTGGACAAATCTGTCGACAAAAAGGACGAGCACGATTGGAGATCCCTTTGTCGACAGCAGTCGAAACAGTAGACATGTATGAACTACGTAATGGTGTTGATAAAAAAAGGGTGCGTGGTCTCATCGGAGAAATAGTTAAAAGCGCCGTACCATTCGTCACGAAGTCAGTACCTACACTGATCAATCGAGCGGTGGACGTATTACCGGTGGAACTACATTTGCCCGGCTACAGGTTCTGTGGACCCTGAACGAAACTAGAGGAGAGATTGGCTCGCGCCGATCGAGGAATCAACGAGTTGGACGAGTTGGCTATGCTGCGGTGGTGGTGTGCGTAAACGTCGACGACGCATCGGACGACGCACGATAATCAGGAAGAGGAGGAGGAGGACGACGGGAGGACATCGAAGACGGACCGGTGGTAAAAAGGCTTCAGGACTCTACCTTCGACCGTACCGAAAAAACTAATTAAAATACCCGTGCACCCGTTGTCCGATCGAGATCTGTACGAGTACAAGAAACGATTGCGTGTACCTTATTTCAGAGGTGTGTACATGCGTGACGCACTTCCTCGTACATCACCGTGGGAGAACGAAAGCGCGATCGTGAATCTGCACGACGCTACCGGACCGGGCACGCACTGGGTATGCTACAAGAAGCGAGGCGACAGAGTCACGTACTTTGACGGATTCGGCAAACTGCGGCCTCCTGTCGAGCTAATACGGTACTTTAGATAGAACGTGACCGACGTTCGTTACAATTACGCGCGGAAACAGCCGCCGGACACGGTCGTCTGCGGACATTTATGTTTGGAGTTTTTGACATCGAACGATCAGTAAACGACAAGTTGTCTTCGCTTATGGTCACCGTCACGGGTACGGATCCGTGCGCACTGGTTTGTGACTTTTTTCCACCACTCAAACTGACGGACGGCGAATGGTACGCGGGACTGCTGGACTTTACCACATACAACTCTATACCGAACGTGGAAAGCGGAAGAAACAACGTCTTTCCCGTACTAAAGGGACCACGTAAAACGTTAGAACTTGTCGAAATACCGACCGGTGTGTACGAAATCAGCGATATCGAAATGTACCTGAAGAAAGAACTATCAGACCCAAAATTTTCTCTACGACCCAACAACAACACATTGAAATGCGAAATTTATTGTTCATACGAGATCGATATCGGGCGTACGGAACACACGATCGGTACCATGTTGAGTTTTTCCAAGAACCGCAAGTTAGAAACGTATATGTTACACACGTCGGACGCGCCCGTAAACATTAACAAAGTGAACGTTTTGGAGATAAGGTGTAACGCTGTACAAGGTTCGTACAAGGCGGGACGAAACGAGCATATACTGCACTCGTTCTATCCAACGGTCGAGCCAGGATTCAAGATAGTCGTAACGCCCAGAAACGTCATTTATTTTCCACTTAACGTACTACACTTGCGTAACGTTACAGTGTCCGTACACGATCAGGACGGCGATATCGTGAATTTTCAAGACGAAGTCATCTCCGCGAGTATACATTTGAAACGTGTGCAGTAATCATGGGATTTTATTTCACCGATACCCCGGTGATGAAGAGCGGCGGCGGCTCGCACCACAAGATAAAAGAGCACGACACTTTCGGAAAAGGTATCAGTAGACGTTCGACGTTGACACGGTTAACAGCAACTAACCGACGCTACCTGATTTCACTAGGATTAAAACTCAAGAAAAACAAGTAACATGGCGGACAGCGCTATCGTCTTATCGGTCGAACGCCGACCATTTTTTTAAGACAACATCACACATTACGAATATCATCCTCACGCACCGTACGTAAAGTCCGTAAAGTCTGATGTGAGTAAAATATTAGATAATTCAATAAAAAAAATTTGTTATGAAGAACAAACATATGAAAGTCATAAATCTGGATGGGCTCTTCACAATGTAGATGGAATATTGTTACGTATAAATAAATATCGACCTTTGAAAGGTTCGTCATATATTGCTCTTCCAAATTTTTTAATTTCAAGAAATTGTATTATTATTCCAAAAAATGTGAAGAATGAAAAATGTTTTAAATGGGCAATACTATGTCGTTATCTAAGTGGTTTACATTTTGAATGTATAAATTATAGATATAATGATTTGGAGACAAGGTTTGAATTTTCTAAAATTTCATTTCCTACGCCTATTAAAGAAATTAGAATTTTTGAAAAAAATAATAATGTTTCTATAAACGTTTACGCTATAGATGAGGAAAAAAATATTATCCAATTAAAGTTTATGATAAAGAAAAAACAATCATTTTGATTTGTTATTATTATATGATGGAAATACAGGAAAACAACATTATTTTTATATTAAAAACTTTAATGTTTTAGTTAGAAAACGATTAACAAAACATCATGGAAAAATTGAAATTTGTAAACGATGTTTTATGCATTTTTATAATATTTCAAAATTAAAGTCGCATAATAAATACTGTGGTAAATTTCAACCAACACGTGTAGTAATGCCTGAATATACTGTTTTAAAATTCAAAAATTATCAATTTAGTTTCCGTATCCCAATTGTAGCTTACGCTGACTTCGAGTGTATTCTGAAACCTATTAGTGGGTGTTTACCAAAATCAACAAAATCTTTTACAGTAGCTAATGAGTTACACATTCCTATGAGTTTTTGTATTTATTTTCTTATTGATGAGGAAATCCCCTATAGTATACGATGTCAGTTACCAAAAGTACCTTATATATATATCGGGATAAAAATGCTGCAAAAGAATTTATGATGTATCTTGTTAAAGTCGTTAATACCGTAGGAAAGCTTACTAAGGAGATAAAACCATTGAAGATGACTGATAGTGATAAATATAAATTTCGCACAACCACTCACTGTGAAATGTGTAAAGACGAATTTACTATGATAAAAAAACCAGTTCGTGATCATTGTCACTTGTCGGGTAGATATCGTGCAGCAATATGTAATAATTGTAATTTAAAGAGAAGAAAACAGTGTTTTATTCCAGTTTTTATTCATGTAAATTCTAATTATGATTCTCATTTTATTATATATAGACAATTAGGATATGATAGTAAACAAATCTATGTAATTCCAAATTCGTCTGAAAAATACATTTCTTTTTCTAAAAAAACACAAAGTGGGATAACAATTAGATTTGTTGATACATATCGTTTTCTAAATTTCTCCTTAGCGGATTTATGTAGTTTTCTTCCAGAAGATTGTTTTATTCATTCAAGAAAATTTTTCTCATTAAACGATATTAATTTAGTTACAAAAAAAGGTGTATATCCATATGAATATACGGATTCTTGGAAAAAAATTAGAAGAAAAACAGCTACCACCAAAAAAAGTTTTTAGTAAATTAAACAATGATGACATATCTGACGAAAAATATCAACACGCGGTAGAAGTATGGAATCATTTTCAAATAAATACGCTTGGTGAATATAGCGATTTATATTTAAAAACTGATGTTTTAATATTATGTGACGTTTTTGAAAATTTTCGCAAACTCTGCTTATCAATATATAATCTAGATTGTGCTCATTACCTAACTGCACCAGGTTTTGCATTTGATGCTATGTTATCCTATACTAAAATAGAATTGGAATTATTATCCGATTATGACAAATATTTAATGATTGAAAATGGGATAAAAGGAGGGATTAGTCTCTGTATTAAAAGACATGCGGTTGCGAATAATAAGTATATTGACAACACTTATAATATTAATCTTCCCAACACTTATTTAGCTTTTAGTACGTAGGCTTTCACGGCCGGTGTCACTATATAATTAATTAAAACTTCCGGGCTGAAAGGCCGTGGTCGAATGCTTGATGTAAAATCGCTAGACGTTTCGGCCACACCACCGGTGGCCATCTTCAGTAGCAATGAATGTTCGTAATAGATGGTATGCCGAACAATTCGCCCAGTGAAATGGGAACAAGCAACAGTGAGAGACGGCAACGCTGTTTCTATTTATAACTTTTTGGCCGCTTTAGGTGTATAAAGCGAACCAATCAGAAGCCAGCTCATCATTTTCCACTCTGATTGGCCGTGGAAAATAAACCATGCCAGACACTATATAAGGAGGTGCTTTAAGGCCGGGGTGAAAGCATGTTTTTTTATTTTCCATTACTTTATCGTTACAAACTATTTTATCGAAGTTAGGAATTCGCAACCTTTTCCTCCGACGCACAAACTCCATTAATAAAGATTTCAGTTTTTTGTTAAGCTTTATATTACAGTACTTTTCAACCCAAAATTTTATCAACCTATCATAAGATTTGTCATAACCTTTCCATCGCACAAGTAATTTATCTCCTTTACGTCTCAATACTTTTTCAATCAAATATACATCTCCAAATTTTGTTTTACTAATTTCCTGTTCATAGAAACCACCGGATAAAATATTACCTTTATCATATTTCAATATATATGTTTTTGGGTTAGTAGCTTTAATTTTGTAAACAGTAAAAAGTTCGTTAGTCCAATTAGGTAAGTACCCCTTAGTGAACGTTTTCTTGTATTTACTGATTCTTACTCTATCACCAACTTTAAATTTTAAAGGTTTTAACTTTCGATTTTGTATTAATTTTGAATGTATCTTGTTTAATATGATTTTTTCATTACTCATGTTTACGTCAATCGGTTTCATTCCAATAGTTCTATGAGGTGTATTATTATACAATTTAATCAAATCCGGTAATATATTCACCCATACATAACTCCCCAATTCTGTCATTTTTCTCCACATTAAAATTTTTAATGTACGATTAAAATATTCAACAATCGACGCTTTCTTTTCCGAAAAAGTTGAATAATGATTTATATTGTAATTCTGTAGTAACTTTTTCACTGATGAATTAAACCATTCTTTACCTTGATCCGTTTGAAAATGTTTCATTTTATTAGATTTCAATAATAGTAAGAGCTATTACGATTTCAGATGCTGTTTTTGTTTTCAGAGGAACGGCGAACGCGATTTTTGAAAAATAATTAATCATAGTTAGTATATATTTTAAACCCTTATTCAACTTTGCAAACGGAATCATTTCTTCAAGGTCGACTTGTTATATATCATTAATACCTTTCAACTCAACATAACGAGTTTTAAAATTTCTACAAACCGGCTTATGTAATTCATAAGCGATATGTTTTCTTATATCTGTCACCCTCTAATGCATATAATGAAATAAAAGAAAAAAGAAAAATAAGGTATATTAAAGGAAAAAACACCTGACTCATCTGAAATATTGTATTTTAATCAATATACAAAAAATACATTGTTACATTGCTTTAATTATAGCACATATCTCATCAGAATAAGGATTTGTTATGATCACATCGTAGCAGTTCTTCAGTTTATCCTTCAATCTCTCCAAACTGATAGCACATGGTGAAATAATTCTAATTGTTGAATGAATGCTGCTGGTTATTATTTGAGCATCATAAAATTCTACTGCAAGCATGAAACAAAGATCTGTATAAGTTAGTTGCTCACTAAATGTTGGTTCATAATGTAAACACCAATCACGACTGTTGAAATCTATTATAAATATACAGTTAAGACTGATGTTTTCCTGACAAAGCTTGTAGACAAACTGACTAATAAAAAAATATTGTTGAAAATAAGCTTTTTTAATCGATTAGAATTTCTTAACTGAAGTGGGAGGACTAATTAGTAATTGACGTGAATATCCTACTAATCTTTCGCGTAATTGTCGACGAGTAAATTTTACATCTGGACGCATAAAAATAATTGTCCTTTCAATGTTATTTATTAGAATAATGTCGACATCAGGAAATCTGGTTATCACTATTTTACAGATTTCCTCAAAACAATAATAACCATTTAAATAAGATAGACACCATTGAGTTGCGGGGGTATTATCATCACAACTGATTGAATTCATTCTGATTTTTTAAAATAGAGTAAAAAACTAATGATATTAAATGAATAGAATACCTACAAGACCGGAATAAGGATTAAGCGGTGCATAGTAGTCAACACTTTCATGAGTCTCTGGCTCTTCATAAAAATCACATCGGTTGGTGTGAATACATTCGGTATTCAACAAACGATTAGTTGTTCTCCAAACGGATAGATTAGCTTCTTCTAGTTGAGCACAGCGAGTACACTGAGAAAGCTGTAACTGCCACAATTCATATTCCTTATCTTTGTTTTTATTGTTGTTGAGAGTAGACTGTAAACGCCAATTTGACTCGGTTTCTTCAAAAGATCGTTTAACACCAGCACTATAACAATATAAACAATAATACTCTTCTATTTTGTTTATGAAATCGACCGAGCCGACAATAACAAAAATTGAAATGAAAAACATCGGATATCTGTATTTCATATACATTATTCACTATATTTTTATTTCTATGACTTAAACGTTTTTTGTGTTCGAAAAAGTAGCGATCAGCACACATTGTTACGATAGAACGAATATATATACAATCATCGTACTTAAGTAGTGGATATTCTCGAGGTAAATCGTGTGGGAAAAGCGGATGTTACTAGGAAAAGTATAATATCTAATCGATAACATGTGCATTCAAGGTAATCATGTAACTTTCCAAGTATGCGGAAAGTGTGTTTCAAGGAAAATCACTATGATGAAACGGTATATGTTGCAACAACTATGCAAGAAATAAAATCATGCTACGATCACGTGGACAACGCGTGCGATGACGTATACGTCACTCGACGTATACATTACGTTTATGATGCGATGGCGTACACGATACTTGACGTATATGTTGTTACGTTGAACCGATGATGTCAAGGGATGATGACCCCCCGGTGACGTATGTTTGTTTACAAGGGGACGATGACCTGATGACGTATGTTTGTTTTGATAACATTGTGGGGGGGTGAATGACCTAACGGTACTTAAGTAGGGGGAGGGGGAGGGGGAGGGAGATGACCTTGTCCCGGCGTTCCCAATTATATACTACTGATCACGTCAACACAGACATGAAATACGACACGTTTAAGAACTTCTGCGTCGAAGCGTGGAAAGATCGTTACGGCTTTCTCGTCGTGGACAAGGATTCTTCTATCGACACCGGCAGGTACAGAGCCGGTTTCGATCGTTTCATAGTAGTCGCGCCTAACGATTAGAAAACAGTTGTGGACTGTTCGCACATAACAGCTGTTCACCAAAAAAAGTCGTTGATTGTTCAGGTAAATACACGTGTCCCGGAAAAATAAAAAACAGTTGTAGCCTGCTCGCATAAATGCACGTAACAGCTGTTCACTGTTAACTAAATCAGTCGTCGAGCGTTCGGGTAAATACATGCGTCCCGGAAAAATAAAAAACAGTTGTAGACTGTTCGCATAAATGCATGTAACAGCTGTTCACTGTTAGCTAAAACAGTCGTCAACCGTTCGGGTCAATAATGTAGCATGACAGATAATCCACTAAATAAAGCTCTTTATATGATCATGACGAAATATCAATTACAATAAATATAAAGGAAAATTCAAATGAGAAAATATAAATATTAAAATAAAATACCACCATGAATGGAAAAAATAATAATAAAGAACCAAAATGCAACAAATTTGTATACAGATAAATAAACCCTAAAAAACTAAAATAAAATAATAATAATACCCAGGTAGGATAGGAGTAGGCAAGGAAGATACCCAGAATAAATAAACGTACAAAGATAACTATAGGTAAAGAAAATACCCAGAATAAATAAAAGTACCAAGATAACAATATCATAAAGAAGATACCCCGAACAGACCATCGGACATGATAAAATCATATGACCTTGAAGAAACCAAGAAGAAGGAATCTTCAAGATACAAAGAAGTAAGGATGGAAGGACTACAAGAAGTACCCAAGGGAAACCTATTACAAAAGAATATAACCAACCCCGAAAAAGAGTAAAAAGTCACAAAGAAAGTATAACACCCCAAAACCTGATATTAAATGTAAAATAGTTATAAACAAAGTGTTTAGTGTTGTGAGTAGAAGTGCACCCACTAAAGTTATTATGTAATGAAATAAACAAATCTTCATAATCCCTTATAACTAAGATTTTGGTCTTAAAACATGGTAAAACTCAATGAGAAAAAAGACCCAAAATATAAGTGAACCAGTGCAAGTTATTTCAATATATTAAATAAACTTCAAGTATAAGTGTAACTAATACTTCAACTAAGTATAAGTATACCATAAAACAACTTTAATGTTTTCTATTATACAGGAATAAAATTTTATAAAACATTATTATGGAAACATTACTAATGTTTCTAAGCAGGTGGTGATTAAATAAAGTGACAGGGGATAAAAATGTAATACCCAAAATAGAAACAGATAAGACTGCAACCATAAGTTTCAGAATGGTTTAAAAATAAATAAAAATAAATGGCTTGTTATGTATAGCTTTAAGCCCATGAACTCCATAATACAATGTGGTGCCTTAGAATAAGATTTTGTTATATTTATAAGAATGTTTAATATGTTTAACAGGGTTAATTCATCCTAAAATGTTTAAGTATGAATACCTTACTCTTTTTAAAATGTTTATAAATGTGTTAATAGTAGTTAAAAAACTAAAATGTCTGACTTGGAAGACCATATTATTAATTTTAAATATTGTTTAGATATATTAGTAGGAATACAATACTACATGTTTTATTTGTTAATTAAAGAAATTTTAAATAATGTTGTATTAAAATAAGAAAGTCAGAAGGGGTATAGAAACAGTATTATGCAAAAACATTATAAATAAAACCAGCAAATCTAGGCCAAATAGGAAATTCCAACAACATAATATTTGACTAATTAAGTCAAATAAACCAAGTAAACAGATGAAATTTATATTAGGTGAATCAGTCACCCAAATACTGTGACTAATACTATACTATAAAAGGATAATATAAAAGGATAAATATAATTATTGAAAATTTTGTGAATGTATTAACTTAAAATTTCAGAGAGGGAAGTCATACATTCATGAATTATATTTAAAAGGATAATCAATTAATAAAATTGCAAGAAATTAAGGAAAGATAAACCTTTAGGTAAATCTGAAATTTATTATAGTCCTAATTATGATATATTAAAATGGCTAATGTTTGGAGGGGGACAGGAAACGAAAAATTGAGCCTACTTTTCCAAAATGAAAGAAATATGACAATTTTAATAAAAAAACTTTGTAAAATTAGATTAATGGGTATCAAATTAAGCAGAAGGAATTAAAGAAACCGATTATGTATTTACTGTTACATGAAATTAATTAATAACCAAAATATATTCTGTGATATAATGTACTTTAATTACATGCATCGGAAGTGAATAAAAATTGAAACAATACTTTTCTAATATTAAATCGGTTAAGAGATTTCAGAAACGAAGGAAGTAAAACAGTTCTTAATTAACATTCGTCGAGTACGGTTGATGAAGCTCTCGCTAATAAACCATATATCAGAATCGTTAATGGCGAATAACCTTAGAGCCTAGCTTACACCATAAAATCGAGAGTTACTGAAATTTTTACTTTAAACTTAAATTCAGTGTACACAACCACCACAAACACTGAAAACAAATACTACTGAATTATATACAAGTGATATAAAGACTTAAAACTGTACAACACTAATTATTAATAACCCAAACGGACATTGAAATTTCCAACACACACATGGACAGAAGTGAACATGTATAATCCAACACATTTAATCGCAGTAAACACAGAACACTGAAAAAGGACAACTCTAATAACCCGAAAAGGAATTCTCCATACGGCAGAGACGTGGAACGTGAACAAGGCATCTTTTATTTGAAAGAAATTTCGTCTGAGCGAAGCCACCTTAACACAGCAGCACGAAGGGCGGCCATGTTTGACTCCCGTCATGCATAGCGAACACTCCTATTAGAATTCAGCGCACGTCTTTGGTATAACCATTTCAATTAATAAACATTATATATATTATTAACTAATTTTGTATTTGATAACTATTAAGATTGTTATTGTGAATGTTATACTTTCTAGCCTTGCCCCTTCTCTGACTATTAATTATAACCGTTGAAAGAACCGAACATATTTATATTCAATAACATGTATTAACAATCGATCGCCCTGTGAAAGAGTCGAGCAACATACGTGATAATCGATAAATGATCTTTTATAAATTTGTCAATAAAAGATTGTAATTCAAATATTTGGTTTTAAATTTATTTTATAAATTTAAAATTTAGAGTTATTTTAACAACAGGATTACAAGAAAGGCGACCATTACTCAAGTGAGAGTAATCTATACGAGAAAGACGAAGAATCGCCAATCGATTAGTGAAGTGAGACAATCCTATTAACTCTGAATTTATTTACAGTAAACCACAAGGATTATTGACACAGTTAACTTAAACCAACATAAAATTTCAACACTACACCCTTACAAGAATTATTTATTAAATCATAAAATTTAAATTTTTTTTTAATTTCAAAACAAATATTTTAAATTTTTCAAGAAAATTTAAATAAAAGTTATTTTTATTTGTAACGACGTTTTGTTACAATACACATGTCCCGGAAAAATAAAAACAGTTGTAGACTGTTCGCAAATGCACGTAACAGCTGTTCACCGTTAACTAAAACAGTCGTCGATCGTTCGGGTAAATACAGATGTCTCGGAGTTACTGAGTTAGTCGGCGTACTGCCGTTTATCTAGACGGACGAAAAGAAGAAACAACTAGCCCGTGATATCGACACGATCAGCGACGACATACGGAAGAAATACCGTGCGTTAAAACATGGGATCCGTGAAGAGGAAGAAACGTTAACTAAAAGTTACAAACCGATTCTCGAACCGTTACAAACTATTTCGCAAGCGTTGGTTGAAAAAAACGTAAAACAACAAATGAAAAGCTTACGAGAGCGAAAAAGATGAAACGTGGTGAGGAGGAGGATCTGATGGGTTCAAGTAGTAGTAATATCGATGTAGGAACACCGCTCCGTCCGTCACCGCAACAGCAGTTGACACCACGTTTCCTGAAAACTTCTGTGATAGGTGAAACATCGGACGACGACGACGACGACGACGTGGGGGATCCTAGTCTCAATATCGAAAAAATGTTAGACACACCGGAAGGAAGGCGAGAAGCGCGTAGACATTTTCAGGACAAATACGACAGTGAATCGTTAGCGAATAAGTACATGTGTATGATCGTGTCGGCCGAACGCGATCGTTTGATGGATTATACGTACGGCGTAAGACACGAAAGCGGAAAATGGATGATCGGTGATTCACCGTTGGAAATCGAAACAGACGATTCAATCTTTATCAACGGAAAACGATACAAAGGTACACCGGGTCTATACGAACTCATGTTCATGAAGCACCCTAAAGAGAACGTTTACAACGAGATGGATCTGAAGGCGTACAAAGATATACTACGTGCTACCAACTAGCACAAGCATCATTATTTAGTGAACGCGCAAGTAAACACAAACAGAGGTGCAAAACAGATAATATCACGGTTGTTCCCACCCAAACGTACGGGACACGGACATAACAATAATGACAGAACATATATCGTGGCGTCGAGAAAAAAAGACAAAATCGATTACGTGCACTGGGACGATCCGAGCGAACTGGTGGACAGATTGCGACTGTTGATAGCATCACAACGCGCTGGAAACGGTGGACACACGAACGAAATCGTTTCCATAGTGGAAGAACTACGTGAAGCCGACATCATCGTATAAAATATCGTGCACAGCGGTCGACGCGCTTCATTCGCGAGATGAGCGTTGACAAGTTTGGCAGACACCAGAGCGCCGTCAGAGCGCGAAGAGAGACGCGAGCAGTCTGCGGGAGGATATCGGTATCGCGATGACCGAGGACGGACACTTCGACGTAGCGGGGAAAAAATACACAACTTGTGCGAACCGCACGACGGTAACGATGCTGTTCGTGCGAGACGATTCGACGCAAGGTTCCGCGAGAATAGACGTGAAAGGTCGTAAGCTCGTCAACGTCGGGGCTCCCGTCGATCTCACGGACGCTGTCAACAAGCAGTACGTAGACTACACGTGCGTGCGTTTCACGACGGTATCGAACAAGAAAACGGTACCGTCATCGACGAGCGGGACCATCGCATACAGTCTCTGAGGGATCCGATTCACGCGAGAGACGCTGCGACCAAAGTATACGTGGACGCGAAGATCATACCGAAGGATACGAACTCTAACCTAATGGTCGGCAACGTTCGGATAACACAGTTAGCGCCGCCCGTCAACAACAAGGACGCGGTGAGCTTGGAATTTTTGAATCGACACACGATTACCGCGGTAAACGACGCTTATTTCAACGCGCAAGGAAAGACTATTCTGAATGTCGGCGACGGCGGCGCACGAGCCATGGACGCAGTGAACGCGCGTCAATTGGAGGACGCGAAGAGGGAAACGTACAAACTCGCAAAAGTGTTCCAACACCGTTGGGAGAAAGTGGTATCGTATATCTATAAATTGCATACGCAAGCAGCGCGTACTTCACTCGGTGCCGAAGAGGCAGAGTTGCTACTTACGAGAAAGACGGAGACGAACGACTTGATTAGTGATTGGACAAATCTGTCGACAAAAAGGATGAGCACGATTGGAGATCCCTTTGTCGACAGCAGTCGAAACAGTAGACATGTATGAACTACGTAATGGTGTTGATAAAAAAAGGGTGCGTGGTCTCATCGGAGAAATAGTTAAAAGCGCCGTACCATTCGTCACGAAGTCAGTACCTACACTGATCAATCGAGCGGTGGACGTATTACCGGTGGAACTACATTTGCCCGGCTACAGGTTCTGTGGACCCTGAACGAAACTAGAGGAGAGATTGGCTCGCGCCGATCGAGGAATCAACGAGTTGGACGAGTTGGCTATGCTGCGGTGGTGGTGTGCGTAAACGTCGACGACGCATCGGACGACGCACGATAATCAGGAAGAGGAGGAGGAGGACGACGGGAGGACATCGAAGACGGACCGGTGGTAAAAAGGCTTCAGGACTCTACCTTCGACCGTACCGAAAAAACTAATTAAAATACCCGTGCACCCGTTGTCCGATCGAGATCTGTACGAGTACAAGAAACGATTGCGTGTACCTTATTTCAGAGGTGTGTACATGCGTGACGCACTTCCTCGTACATCACCGTGGGAGAACGAAAGCGCGATCGTGAATCTGCACGACGCTACCGGACCGGGCACGCACTGGGTATGCTACAAGAAGCGAGGCGACAGAGTCACGTACTTTGACGGATTCGGCAAACTGCGGCCTCCTATCGAGCTAATACGGTACTTTAGATAGAACGTGACCGACGTTCGTTACAATTACGCGCGGAAACAGCCGCCGGACACGGTCGTCTGCGGACATTTATGTTTGGAGTTTTTGACATCGAACGATCAGTAAACGACAAGATGTCTTCGCTTATGGTCACCGTCACGGGTACGGATCCGTGCGCACTGGTTTGTGACTTTTTTCCACCACTCGAACTGACGGACGGCGAATGGTACGCGGGACTGCTGGACTTTACCACATACAACTCTATACCGAACGTGGAAAGCGGAAGAAACAACGTCTTTCCCGTACTAAAGGGACCACGTAAAACGTTAGAACTTGTCGAAATACCGACCGGTGTGTACGAAATCAGCGATATCGAAACGTACCTGAAGAAAGAACTATCAGACCCAAAATTTTCTCTACGACCCAACAACAACACATTGAAATGCGAAATTTATTGTTCATACGAGATCGATATCGGGCGTACGGAACACACGATCGGTACCATGTTGGGTTTTTCCAAGAACCGCAAGTTAGAAACGTATATGTTACACACGTCGGACGCGCCCGTAAACATTAACAAAGTGAACGTTTTGGAGATAAGGTGTAACGCTGTACAAGGTTCGTACAAGGCGGGACGAAACGAGCATATACTGCACTCGTTCTATCCAACGGTCGAGCCAGGATTCAAGATAGTCGAAACGCCCAGAAACGTCATTTATTTTCCACTTAACGTACTACACTTGCGTAACGTTACAGTGTCCGTACACGATCAGGACGGCGATATCGTGAATTTTCAAGACGAAGTCATCTCCGCGAGTATACATTTGAAACGTGTGCAGTAATCATGGGATTTTATTTCACCGATACCCCGGTGATGAAGAGCGGCGGCGGCTCGCACCACAAGATAAAAGAGCACGACACTTTCGGAAAAGGTATCAGTAGACGTTCGACGTTGACACGGTTAACAGCAACTAACCGACGCTACCTGATTTCACTAGGATTAAAACTCAAGAAAAACAAGTAACATGGCGGACAGCGCTATCGTCTTATCGGTCGAACGCCGACCATTTTTTTAAGACAACATCACACATTACGAATATCATCCTCACGCACCGTACGCGTCGGCGTCGCGATACGGAAATAACGATGAGATAGGCATACCTATCCTGCAACAGGAAGTCTTCACTTTACCGATGGAAAGTTTCCTGTACGTTGAAGGCAAATTGAGCAAAAAGACCGGCAGCACCGATACCGTGAACGTGAAAATGGTCAACGACGTGATCGCGTTTCTCTTCGAAGAAATCCGTTACGAACTGGCAGGTGTGGAAGTGGATCGTACCAAGAGCGTCGGCATCACGTCCACTATTAAAACCGTGCTATCTGCCGGCAAGCAGGACGTTGTTTCGATGCAAAACGCCGGTTGGGTTGCTCCCGCAGTTAACGAGCTAACACCGATCGGTAAAAACGGTGAATTCAACTTTTGCATACCGTTGAGGATGCTGATGGGATTCGCTGAGGGTTTCACGCACGTTATATTAAACATGAAACAGGAACTGATACTGTTGCGCACTTCCACCGACCTCTATTTCTAGAGTCTGATGTGAGTAAAATATTAGATAATTCAATAAAAAAAATTTGTTATGAAGAACAAACATATGAAAGTCATAAATCTGGATGGGCTCTTCACAATGTAGATGGAATATTGTTACGTATAAATAAATATCGACCTTTGAAAGGTTCGTCATATATTGCTCTTCCAAATTTTTTAATTTCAAGAAATTGTATTATTATTCCAAAAAATGTGAAGAATGAAAAATGTTTTAAATGGGCAATACTATGTCGTTATCTAAGTGGTTTACATTTTGAATGTATAAATTATAGATATAATGATTTGGAGACAAGGTTTGAATTTTCTAAAATTTCATTTCCTACGCCTATTAAAGAAATTAGAATTTTTGAAAAAATAATAATGTTTCTATAAACGTTTACGCTATAGATGAGGAAAAAAATATTATCCAATTAAAGTTTATGATAAAGAAAAAACAATCATTTTGATTTGTTATTATTATATGATGGAAATACAGGAAAACAACATTATTTTTATATTAAAAACTTTAATGTTTTAGTTAGAAAACGATTAACAAAACATCATGGAAAAATTGAAATTTGTAAACGATGTTTTATGCATTTTTATAATATTTCAAAATTAAAGTCGCATAATAAATACTGTGGTAAATTTCAACCAACACGTGTAGTAATGCCTGAATATACTGTTTTAAAATTCAAAAAATATCAATTTAGTTTCCGTATCCCAATTGTAGCTTACGCTGACTTCGAGTGTATTCTGAAACCTATTAGTGGGTGTTTACCAAAATCAACAAAATCTTTTACAGTAGCTAATGAGTTACACATTCCTATGAGTTTTTGTATTTATTTTCTTATTGATGAGGAAATCCCCTATAGTATACGATGTCAGTTACCAAAAGTACCTTATATATATATCGGGATAAAAATGCTGCAAAAGAATTTATGATGTATCTTGTTAAAGTCGTTAATACCGTAGGAAAGCTTACTAAGGAGATAAAACCATTGAAGATGACTGATAGTGATAAATATAAATTTCGCACAACCACTCACTGTGAAATGTGTAAAGACGAATTTACTATGATAAAAAAACCAGTTCGTGATCATTGTCACTTGTCGGGTAGATATCGTGCAGCAATATGTAATAATTGTAATTTAAAGAGAAGAAAACAGTGTTTTATTCCAGTTTTTATTCATGTAAATTCTAATTATGATTCTCATTTTATTATATATAGACAATTAGGATATGATAGTAAACAAATCTATGTAATTCCAAATTCGTCTGAAAAATACATTTCTTTTTCTAAAAAAACACAAAGTGGGATAACAATTAGATTTGTTGATACATATCGTTTTCTAAATTTCTCCTTAGCGGATTTATGTAGTTTTCTTCCAGAAGATTGTTTTATTCATTCAAGAAAATTTTTCTCATTAAACGATATTAATTTAGTTACAAAAAAAGGTGTATATCCATATGAATATACGGATTCTTGGAAAAAAATTAGAAGAAAAACAGCTACCACCAAAAAAAGTTTTTAGTAAATTAAACAATGATGACATATCTGACGAAAAATATCAACACGCGGTAGAAGTATGGAATCATTTTCAAATAAATACGCTTGGTGAATATAGCGATTTATATTTAAAAACTGATGTTTTAATATTATGTGACGTTTTTGAAAATTTTCGCAAACTCTGCTTATCAATATATAATCTAGATTGTGCTCATTACCTAACTGCACCAGGTTTTGCATTTGATGCTATGTTATCCTATACTAAAATAGAATTGGAATTATTATCCGATTATGACAAATATTTAATGATTGAAAATGGGATAAAAGGAGGGATTAGTCTCTGTATTAAAAGACATGCGGTTGCGAATAATAAGTATATTGACAACACTTATAATATTAATCTTCCCAACACTTATTTAGCTTTTAGTACGTAGGCTTTCACGGCCGGTGTCACTATATAATTAATTAAAACTTCCGGGCTGAAAGGCCGTGGTCGAATGCTTGATGTAAAATCGCTAGACGTTTCGGCCACACCACCGGTGGCCATCTTCAGTAGCAATGAATGTTCGTAATAGATGGTATGCCGAACAATTCGCCCAGTGAAATGGGAACAAGCAACAGTGAGAGACGGCAACGCTGTTTCTATTTATAACTTTTTGGCCGCTTTAGGTGTATAACGCGAACCAATCAGAAGCCAGCTCATCATTTTCCACTCTGATTGGCCGTGGAAAATAAACGATGCCAGACACTATATAAGGAGATGCTCTAAGGCCGGGGTGAAAGCATGTTTTTTTATTTTCCATTACTTTATCGTTACAAACTATTTTATCGAAGTTAGGAATTCGCAACCTTTTCCTCCGACGCACAAACTCCATTAATAAACATTTCAGTTTTTTGTTAAGCTTTATATTACAGTACTTTTCAACCCAAAATTTTATCAACCTATCATAAGATTTGTCATAACCTTTCCATCGCACAAGTAATTTATCTCCTTTACGTCTCAATACTTTTTCAATCAAATATACATCTCCAAATTTTGTTTTACTAATTTCCTGTTCATAGAAACCACCGGATAAAATATTACCTTTATCATATTTCAATATATATGTTTTTGGGTTAGTAGCTTTAATTTTGTAAACAGTAAAAAGTTCGTTAGTCCAATTAGGTAAGTACCCCTTAGTGAACGTTTTCTTGTATTTACTGATTCTTACTCTATCACCAACTTTAAATTTTAAAGGTTTTAACTTTCGATTTTGTATTAATTTTGAATGTATCTTGTTTAATATGATTTTTTCATTACTCATGTTTACGTCAATCGGTTTCATTCCAATAGTTCTATGAGGTGTATTATTATACAATTTAATCAAATCCGGTAATATATTCACCCATACATAACTCCCCAATTCTGTCATTTTTCTCCACATTAAAATTTTTAATGTACGATTAAAATATTCAACAATCGACGCTTTCTTTTCCGAAAAAGTTGAATAATGATTTATATTGTAATTCTGTAGTAACTTTTTCACTGATGAATTAAACCATTCTTTACCTTGATCCGTTTGAAAATGTTTCATTTTATTAGATTTCAATAATAGTAAGAGCTATTACGATTTCAGATGCTGTTTTTGTTTTCAGAGGAACGGCGAACGCGATTTTTGAAAAATAATTAATCATAGTTAGTATATATTTTAAACCCTTATTCAACTTTGCAAACGGAATCATTTCTTCAAGGTCGACTTGTTATATATCATTAATACCTTTCAACTCAACATAACGAGTTTTAAAATTTCTACAAACCGGCTTATGTAATTCATAAGCGATATGTTTTCTTATATCTGTCATCCTCTAATGCATATAATGAAATAAAAGAAAAAAGAAAAATAAGGTATATTAAAGGAAAAAACAACTGACTCATCTGAAATATTGTATTTTAATCAATATACAAAAAATACATTGTTACATTGCTTTAATTATAGCACATATCTCATCAGAATAAGGATTTGTTATGATCACATCGTAGCAGTTCTTCAGTTTATCCTTCAATCTCTCCAAACTGATAGCACATGGTGAAATAATTCTAATTGTTGAATGAATGCTGCTGGTTATTATTTGAGCATCATAAAATTCTACTGCAAGCATGAAACAAAGATCTGTATAAGTTAGTTGCTCACTAAATGTTGGTTCATAATGTAAACACCAATCACGACTGCTGAAATCTATTATAAATATACAGTTAAGACTGATGTTTTCCTGACAAAGCTTGTAGACAAACTGACTAATGAAAAAATATTGTTGAAAATAAGCTTTTTTAATCGATTAGAATTTCTTAACTGAAGTTGGAGGACTAATTAGTAATTGACGTGAATATCCTACTAATCTTTCGCGTAATTGTCGACGAGTAAATTTTACATCTGGACGCATAAAAATAATTGTCCTTTCAATGTTATTTATTAGA
Source organism: Magicicada septendecula (assembly GCA_034769895.1). NCBI lineage: Eukaryota > Metazoa > Arthropoda > Insecta > Hemiptera > Cicadidae > Magicicada > Magicicada septendecula. The sequence goes on from CM068368.1 coordinate 287,025,797, forward strand.
ATAATGTCGACATCAGGAAATCTGGTTATCACTATTTTACAGATTTCCTCAAAACAATAATAACCATTTAAATAAGATAGACACCATTGAGTTGCGGGGGTATTATCATCACAACTGATTGAATTCATTCTGATTTTTTAAAATAGAGTAAAAAACTAATGATATTAAATGAATAGAATACCTACAAGACCGGAATAAGGATTAAGCGGTGCATAGTAGTCAACACTTTCATGAGTCTCTGGCTCTTCATAAAAATCACATCGGTTGGTGTGAATACATTCGGTATTCAACAAACGATTAGTTGTTCTCCAAACGGATAGATTAGCTTCTTCTAGTTGAGCACAGCGAGTACACTGAGAAAGATGTAACTGCCACAATTCATATTCCTTATCTTTGTTTTTATTGTTGTTGAGAGTAGACTGTAAACGCCAATTTGACTCGGTTTCTTCAAAAGATCGTTTAACACCAGCACTATAACAATATAAACAATAATACTCTTCTATTTTGTTTATGAAATCGACCGAGCCGACAATAACAAAAATTGAAATGAAAAACACCGGATATCTGTATTTCATATACATTATTCACTATATTTTTATTTCTATGACTTAAACGTTTTTTGTGTTCGAAAAAGTAGCGATCAGCACACATTGTTACGATAGAACGAATATATATACAATCATCGTACTTAAGTAGTGGATATTCTCGAGGTAAATCGTGTGGGAAAAGCGGATGTTACTAGGAAAAGTATAATATCTAATCGATAACATGTGCATTCAAGGTAATCATGTAACTTTCCAAGTATGCGGAAAGTGTGTTTCAAGGAAAATCACTATGATGAAACGGTATATGTTGCAACAACTATGCAAGAAATAAAATCATGCTACGATCACGTGGACAACGCGTGCGATGACGTATACGTCACTCGACGTATACATTACGTTTATGATGCGATGGCGTACACGATACTTGACGTATATGTTGTTACGTTGAACCGATGATGTCAAGGGATGATGACCCCCCGGTGACGTATGTTTGTTTACAAGGGGACGATGACCTGATGACGTATGTTTGTTTTGATAACATTGTGGGGGGGTGAATGACCTAACGGTACTTACGTAGGGGGAGGGGGAGGGGGAGGGAGATGACCTTGTCCCGGCGTTACCAATTATATACTACTGATCACGTCAACACAGACATGAAATACGACACGTTTAAGAACGTCTGCGTCGAAGCGTGGAAAGATCGTTACGGCTTTCTCGTCGTGGACAAGGATTCTTCTATCGACACCGGCAGGTACAGAGCCGGTTTCGATCGTTTCATAGTAGTCGCGCCTAACGATTAGAAAACAGTTGTGGACTGTTCGCACATAACAGCTGTTCACCAAAAAAAGTCGTTGATTGTTCAGGTAAATACACGTGTCCCGGAAAAATAAAAAACAGTTGTAGCCTGCTCGCATAAATGCACGTAACAACTGTTCACTGTTAACTAAAACAGCCGTCGACCGTTCAGGTAAGTACAAGTGTCCCGGAAAAATAAAAAACAGTTGTAGACTGTTCGCATAAATGCACGTAACAGCTGTTCACTGTTAACTAAATCAGTCGTCGAGCGTTCGGGTAAATACATGCGTCCCGGAAAAATAAAAAACAGTTGTAGACTGTTCGCATAAATGCATGTAACAGCTGTTCACTGTTAGCTAAAACAGTCGCCAACCGTTCGGGTCAATAATGTAGCATGACAGATAATCCACTAAATAAAGCTCTTTATATGATCATGACGAAATATCAATTACAATAAATATAAAGGAAAATTCAAATGAGAAAATATAAATATTAAAATAAAATACCACCATGAATGGAAAAAATAATAATAAAGAACCAAAATGCAACAAATTTGTATACAGATAAATAAACCCTAAAAAACTAAAATAAAATAATAATAATACCCAGGTAGGATAGGAGTAGGCAAGGAAGATACCCAGAATAAATAAACGTACAAAGATAACTATAGGTAAAGAAAATACCCAGAATAAATAAAAGTACCAAGATAACAATATCATAAAGAAGATACCCCGAACAGACCATCGGACATGATAAAATCATATGACCTTGAAGAAACCAAGAAGAAGGAATCTTCAAGATACAAAGAAGTAAGGATGGAAGGACTACAAGAAGTACCCAAGGGAAACCTATTACAAAAGAATATAACCAACCCCGAAAAAGAGTAAAAAGTCACAAAGAAAGTATAACACCCCAAAACCTGATATTAAATGTAAAATAGTTATAAACAAAGTGTTTAGTGTTGTGAGTAGAAGTGCACCCACTAAAGTTATTATGTAATGAAATAAACAAATCTTCATAATCCCTTATAACTAAGATTTTGGTCTTAAAACATGGTAAAACTCAATGAGAAAAAAGACCCAAAATATAAGTGAACCAGTGCAAGTTATTTCAATATATTAAATAAACTTCAAGTATAAGTGTAACTAATACTTCAACTAAGTATAAGTATACCATAAAACAACTTTAATGTTTTCTATTATACAGGAATAAAATTTTATAAAACATTATTATGGAAACATTACTAATGTTTCTAAGCAGGTGGTGATTAAATAAAGTGACAGGGGATAAAAATGTAATACCCAAAATAGAAACAGATAAGACTGCAACCATAAGTTTCAGAATGGTTTAAAAATAAATAAAAATAAATGGCTTGTTATGTATAGCTTTAAGCCCATGAACTCCATAATACAATGTGGTGCCTTAGAATAAGATTTTGTTATATTTATAAGAATGTTTAATATGTTTAACAGGGTTAATTCATCCTAAAATGTTTAAGTATGAATACCTTACTCTTTTTAAAATGTTTATAAATGTGTTAATAGTAGTTAAAAAACTAAAATGTCTGACTTGGAAGACCATATTATTAATTTTAAATATTGTTTAGATATATTAGTAGGAATACAATACTACATGTTTTATTTGTTAATTAAAGAAATTTTAAATAATGTTGTATTAAAATAAGAAAGTCAGAAGGGGTATAGAAACAGTATTATGCAAAAACATTATAAATAAAACCAGCAAATCTAGGCCAAATAGGAAATTCCAACAACATAATATTTGACTAATTAAGTCAAATAAACCAAGTAAACAGATGAAATTTATATTAGGTGAATCAGTCACCCAAATACTGTGACTAATACTATACTATAAAAGGATAATATAAAAGGATAAATATAATTATTGAAAATTTTGTGAATGTATTAACTTAAAATTTCAGAGAGGGAAGTCATACATTCATGAATTATATTTAAAAGGATAATCAATTAATAAAATTGCAAGAAATTAAGGAAAGATAAACCTTTAGGTAAATCTGAAATTTATTATAGTCCTAATTATGATATATTAAAATGGCTAATGTTTGGAGGGGGACAGGAAACGAAAAATTGAGCCTACTTTTCCAAAATGAAAGAAATATGACAATTTTAATAAAAAAACTTTGTAAAATTAGATTAATGGGTATCAAATTAAGCAGAAGGAATTAAAGAAACCGATTATGTATTTACTGTTACATGAAATTAATTAATAACCAAAATATATTCTGTGATATAATGTACTTTAATTACATGCATCGGAAGTGAATAAAAATTGAAACAATACTTTTCTAATATTAAATCGGTTAAGAGATTTCAGAAACGAAGGAAGTAAAACAGTTCTTAATTAACATTCGTCGAGTACGGTTGATGAAGCTCTCGCTAATAAACCATATATCAGAATCGTTAATGGCGAATAACCTTAGAGCCTAGCTTACACCATAAAATCGAGAGTTACTGAAATTTTTACTTTAAACTTAAATTCAGTGTACACAACCACCACAAACACTGAAAACAAATACTACTGAATTATATACAAGTGATATAAAGACTTAAAACTGTACAACACTAATTATTAATAACCCAAACGGACATTGAAATTTCCAACACACACATGGACAGAAGTGAACATGTATAATCCAACACATTTAATCGCAGTAAACACAGAACACTGAAAAAGGACAACTCTAATAACCCGAAAAGGAATTCTCCATACGGCAGAGACGTGGAACGTGAACAAGGCATCTTTTATTTGAAAGAAATTTCGTCTGAGCGAAGCCACCTTAACACAGCAGCACGAAGGGCGGCCATGTTTGACTCCCGTCATGCATAGCGAACACTCCTATTAGAATTCAGCGCACGTCTTTGGTATAACCATTTCAATTAATAAACATTATATATATTATTAACTAATTTTGTATTTGATAACTATTAAGATTGTTATTGTGAATGTTATACTTTCTAGCCTTGCCCCTTCTCTGACTATTAATTATAACCGTTGAAAGAACCGAACATATTTATATTCAATAACATGTATTAACAATCGATCGCCCTGTGAAAGAGTCGAGCAACATATGTGATAATCGATAAATGATCTTTTATAAATTTGTCAATAAAAGATTGTAATTCAAATATTTGGTTTTAAATTTATTTTATAAATTTAAAATTTAGAGTTATTTTAACAACAGGATTACAAGAAAGGCGACCATTACTCAAGTGAGAGTAATCTATACGAGAAAGACGAAGAGTCGCCAATCGATTAGTGAAGTGAGACAATCCTATTAACTCTGAATTTATTTACAGTAAACCACAAGGATTATTGACACAGTTAACTTAAACCAACATAAAATTTCAACACTACACCCTTACAAGAATTAGTTATTAAATCATAAAATTTTTTTTTTTTTTTTTTTATTTCAAAACAAATATTTTAAATTTTTCAAGAAAATTTAAATAACAGTTATTTTTATTTGTAACGACGTTTTGTTACAATACACATGTCCCGGAAAAATAAAAACAGTTGTAGACTGTTCGCAAATGCACGTAACAGCTGTTCACCGTTAACTAAAACAGTCGTCGATCGTTCGGGTAAATACAGATGTCTCGGAGTTACTGAGTTAGTCGGCGTACTGCCGTTTATCTAGACGGACGAAAAGAAGAAACAACTAGCCCGTGATATCGACACGATCAGCGACGACATACGGAAGAAATACCGTGCGTTAAAACATGGGATCCGTGAAGAGGAAGAAACGTTAACTAAAAGTTACAAACCGACTCTCGAACCGTTACAAACTATTTCGCAAGCGTTGGTTGAAAAAAAAACGTAAAACAACAAATGAAAAGCTTACGAGAGCGAAAAAGATGAAACGTGGTGAGGAGGAGGATCTGATGGGTTCAAGTAGTAGTAATATCGATGTAGGAACACCGCTCCGTCCGTCACCGCAACAGCAGTTGACACCACGTTTCCTGAAAACTTCTGTGATAGGTGAAACATCGGACGACGACGACGACGACGACGTGGGGGATCCTAGTCTTAATATCGAAAAAATGTTAGACACACCGGAAGGAAGGCGAGAAGCGCGTAGACATTTTCAGGACAAATACGACAGTGAATCGTTAGCGAATAAGTACATGTGTATGATCGTGTCGGCCGAACGCGATCGTTTGATGGATTATACGTACGGCGTAAGACACGAAAGCGGAAAATGGATGATCGGTGATTCACCGTTGGAAATCGAAACAGGCGATTCAATCTTTATCAACGGAAAACGATACAAAGGTACACCGGGTCTATACGAACTCATGTTCATGAAGCACCCTAAAGAGAACGTTTACAACGAGATGGATCTGAAGGCGTACAAAGATATACTACGTGCTACCAACTAGCACAAGCATCATTATTTAGTGAACGCGCAGGTAAACACAAACAGAGGTGCAAAACAGATAATATCACGGTTGTTCCCACCCAAACGTACGGGACACGGACATAACAATAATGACAGAACATATATCGTGGCGTCGAGAAAAAAAGACAAAATCGATTACGTGCACTGGGACGATCCGAACGAACTGGTGAACAGATTGCGACTGTTGATAGCATCACAACGCGCTGGAAACGGTGGACACACGAACGAAATCGTTTCCATAGTGGAAGAACTACGTGAAGCCGACATCATCGTATAAAATATCGTGCACAGCGGTCGACGCGCTTCATTCGCGAGATGAGCGTTGACAAGTTTGGCAGACACCAGAGCGCCGTCAGAGCGCAAAGAGAGACGCAAGCAGTCTGCGGGAGGATATCGGTATCGCGATGACCGAGGACGGACACTTCGACGTAGCGGGGAAAAAATACACAACTTGTGCGAACCGCACGACGGTAACGATGCTGTTCGTGCGAGACGATTCGACGCAAGGTTCCGCGAGAATAGACGTGAAAGGTCGTAAGCTCGTCAACGTCGGGGCTCCCGTCGATCTCACGGACGCTGTCAACAAGCAGTACGTAGACTACACGTGCGTGCGTTTCACGACGGTATCGAACAAGAAAACGGTACCGTCATCGACGAGCGGGACCATCGCATACAGTCTCTGAGGGATCCGATTCACGCGAGAGACGCTGCGACCAAAGTATACGTGGACGCGAAGATCATACCGAAGGATACGAACTCTAACCTAATGGTCGGCAACGTTCGGATAACACAGTTAGCGCCGCCCGTCAACAACAAGGACGCGGTGAGCTTGGAATTTTTGAATCGACACACGATTACCGCGGTAAACGACGCTTATTTCAACGCGCAAGGAAAGACTATTCTGAATGTCGGCGACGGCGGCGCACGAGCCATGGACGCAGTGAACGCGCGTCAATTGGAGGACGCGAAGAGGGAAACGTACAAACTCGCAAAAGTGTTCCAACACCGTTGGGAGAAAGTGGTATCGTATATCTATAAATTGCATACGCAAGCAGCGCGTACTTCACTCGGTGCCGAAGAGGCAGTGTTGCTACTTACGAGCAAGACGGAGACGAACGACTTGATTAGTGATTGGACAAATCTGTCGACAAATAGGATGAGCACGATTGGAGATCCCTTTGTCGACAGCAGTCGAAACAGTAGACATGTATGAACTACGTAATGGTGTTGATAAAAAAAGGGTGCGTGGTCTCATCGGAGAAATAGTTAAAAGCGCCGTACCATTCGTCACGAAGTCAGTACCTACACTGATCAATCGAGCGGTGGACATATTACCGGTGGAACTACATTTGCCCGGCTACAGGTTCTGTGGACCCTGAACGAAACTAGAGGAGAGATTGGCTCGCGCCGATCGAGGAATCAACGAGTTGGACGAGTTGGCTATGCTGCGGTGGTGGTGTGCGTAAACGTCGACGACGCAACGGACGACGCACGATAATCAGGAAGAGGAGGAGGAGGACGACGGGAGGACATCGAAGACGGACCGGTGGTAAAAAGGCTTCAGGACTCTACCTTCGACCGTACCGAAAAAACTAATTAAAATACCCGTGCACCCGTTGTCCGATCGAGATCTGTACGAGTACAAGAAACGATTGCGTGTACCTTATTTCAGAGGTGTGTACATGCGTGACGCACTTCCTCGTACATCACCGTGGGAGAACGAAAGCGCGATCGTGAATCTGCACGACGCTACCGGACCGGGCACGCACTGGGTATGCTACAAGAAGCGAGGCGACAGAGTCACGTACTTTGACGGATTCGGCAAACTGCGGCCTCCTGTCGAGCTAATACGGTACTTTAGATAGAACGTGACCGACGTTCGTTACAATTACGCGCGGAAACAGCCGCCGGACACGGTCGTCTGCGGACATTTATGTTTGGAGTTTTTGACATCGAACGATCAGTAAACGACAAGATGTCTTCGCTTATGGTCACCGTCACGGGTACGGATCCGTGCGCACTGGTTTGTGACTTTTTTCCACCACTCGAACTGACGGACGGCGAATGGTACGCGGGACTGCTGGACTTTACCACATACAACTCTATACCGAACGTGGAAAGCGGAAGAAACAACGTCTTTCCCGTACTAAAGGGACCACGTAAAACGTTAGAACTTGTCGAAATACCGACCGGTGTGTACGAAATCAGCGATATCGAAACGTACCTGAAGAAAGAACTATCAGACCCAAAATTTTCTCTACGACCCAACAACAACACATTGAAATGCGAAATTTATTGTTCATACGAGATCGATATCGGGCGTACGGAACACACGATCGGTACCATGTTGGGTTTTTCCAAGAACCGCAAGTTAGAAACGTATATGTTACACACGTCGGACGCGCCTGTAAACATTAACAAAGTGAACGTTTTGGAGATAAGGTGTAACGCTGTACAAGGTTTGTACAAGGCGGGACGAAACGAGCATATACTGCACTCGTTCTATCCAACGGTCGAGCCAGGATTCAAGATAGTCGAAACGCCCAGAAACGTCATTTATTTTCCACTTAACGTACTACACTTGCGTAACGTTACAGTGTCCGTACACGATCAGGACGGCGATATCGTGAATTTTCAAGACGAAGTCATCTCCGCGAGTATACATTTGAAACGTGTGCAGTAATCATGGGATTTTATTTCACCGATACCCCGGTGATGAAGAGCGGCGGCGGCTCTCACCACAAGATAAAAGAGCACGACACTTTCGGAAAAGGTATCAGTAGACGTTCGACGTTGACACGGTTAACAGCAACTAACCGACGCTACCTGATTTCACTAGGATTAAAACTCAAGAAAAACAAGTAACATGGCGGACAGCGCTATCGTCTTATCGGTCGAACGCCGACCATTTTTTTAAGACAACATCACACATTACGAATATCATCCTCACGCACCGTACGCGTCGGCGTCGCGATACGGAAATAACGATGAGATAGGCATACCTATCCTGCAACAGGAAGTCTTCACTTTACCGATGGAAAGTTTCCTGTACGTTGAAGGCAAATTGAGCAAAAAGACCGGCAGCACCGATACCGTGAACGTGAAAATGGTCAACGACGTGATCGCGTTTCTCTTCGAAGAAATCCGTTACGAACTGGCAGGTGTGGAAGTGGATCGTACCAAGAGCGTCGGCATCACGTCCACTATTAAAACCGTGCTATCTGCCGGCAAGCAGGACGTTGTTTCGATGCAAAACGCCGGTTGGGTTGCTCCCGCAGCTAACGAGCTAACACCGATCGGTAAAAACGGTGAATTCAACTTTTGCATACCGTTGAGGATGCTGATGGGATTCGCTGAGGATTTCACGCACGTTATATTAAACATGAAACAGGAACTGATACTGTTGCGCACTTCCACCGACCTCTATTTCTAGAGTCTGATGTGAGTAAAATATTAGATAATTCAATAAAAAAAATTTGTTATGAAGAACAAACATATGAAAGTCATAAATCTGGATGGGCTCTTCACAATGTAGATGGAATATTGTTACGTATAAATAAATATCGACCTTTGAAAGGTTCGTCATATATTGCTCTTCCAAATTTTTTAATTTCAAGAAATTGTATTATTATTCCAAAAAATGTGAAGAATGAAAAATGTTTTAAATGGGCAATACTATGTCGTTATCTAAGTGGTTTACATTTTGAATGTATAAATTATAGATATAATGATTTGGAGACAAGGTTTGAATTTTCTAAAATTTCATTTCCTACGCCTATTAAAGAAATTAGAATTTTTGAAAAAAATAATGTTTCTATAAACGTTTACGCTATAGATGAGGAAAAAAATATTATCCAATTAAAGTTTATGATAAAGAAACAACAATCATTTTGATTTGTTATTATTATATGATGGAAATACAGGAAAACAACATTGTTTTATATTAAAAACTTTAATGTTTTTGTTAGAAAACGATTAACAAAATATCATGGAAAATTTGAAATTTGTAAACGATGTTTTATGCATTTCTATAATATTTCAAAATTAAAGTCGCATAATAAATACTGTGGTAAATTTCAACCATCACGTGTAGTAATGCCTGAATATACTGCTTTAAAATTCAAAAATCAATTTAGTTTCCGTATCCCAATTGTAGCTTATGCTGACTTCGAGTGTATTCTGAAACCTATTAGTGGGTGTTTACCAAAATCAACAAAATCTTTTACAGTAGCTAATGAGTTACACATTCCTATGAGTTTTTGTATTTATTTTCTTATTGATGAGGAAATCCCCTATAGTATACAATGTCAGTTACCAAAAGTACCTTATATATATCGGGGTAAAATGCATGGATGTGTGATTTACAATTTTTACAAGTGAATTGGTTTTAAATTATGCGTCGAGGGAACAAGTCATCGAGAGTTTCGAGGAAGAAGAACGAAGTGATGCCGACCGAACACACTACCTATTTTTTTTTTTTTTTTAGCATGGCGGCTAAAGTCCGATCCCGCTGAAGAAGAACGCAGTGATCCTTTTTTTTACAATATATACTTACCACAGACACACGTCGACCAATCTACGGGCAGCCTGGCGATGTCCAAATATAAACACGTACACATGGCCGACGCTCAACCCGTACACATGCACATTTTTTTTACAATATATACTTACCACAGACACACGTCGACCAATCTATGGCCGGCCACGGCCTAGCGACGTCCAAATCTAAACACGTACACACGCGACAACATGGCTGACGCTTAACCAGTACACACCGCACAACTCGGCAATGTCGACTTTATCAACATGGCCGACGACCGACCACATCCGCACGGCAACATCGCCGACGAATTTTCCAACATGGACGATACGACGACCAATCAACATTCTGGCGGCGGCTTAACCCACAACCAATCAACGACCATACCCCCACCACTACATCTTACACCGGAAGTCAACACCCAACACTACCCCCACCACCATTTTGGAATTTCCTGCCAAAATGGGCGGGGCGGGGGGGATGACGTCACTTCCGGCCCAGAACTGTCATAACCCCCCTACTTATGCACACGCTACGAGGTTCCCAGACAATCCCCCTATGGATGGGTTGGGCAGGTACCGTATACGTCCAGGTGATTCGTGGAAACGCCTTCGGTGTATACTGCGCTAGTGTAGGCTAGTACAACAGCCGAGAAACGGCCTGCTACAGAGAAAGTCGCCCTCCTTGGGCAGGGCCACGAGGCAGAAGCTCCTGAAGGTAGCTCGGAACTCAGTTTCCTTAGCGGTTCGTCTCTACGACGCACAACCGCGCAGCCCAGAGTCAGTCAAAAATCGCCATTCCATCGGACGACGTGAGGCCTCCCGGAAGGAAAAGGAAGAATGGACTTTCTTCGCTTTTTTTCTGTGAAAAAATAAGAACCAGCGATGGACATCGACTGGGACGGCAACGGGCTCTACATACCGCTGACAATAGAAGAAGAGGACGAACAGCGGCCGTAGCCGCCGAACATCGTGGCTCGGGCGGAACATACATCGCAGTTAGCGCCCTAACCACACGGCCCTTCTAAGGGTCACAAAAACGAAGAGGTGTACGATTGGCGCCATTTGTCCTGTTACTATATAGGTCTACATATTGCAACAATACACATGTTTGCCCAGGGCGGTATGTTTAATATGTAATTAGCATAGAAAGTATAAGGAACAGTTTTAGACAGTTTTTTGCAAGAAAATGCAGGAATTGACAAAATCTGACCTGTTGAAAAACGTACACCTGCCGCCGCGTAAGATACAGCATGTGTGTGTGCCAGCTGTGACCTGTTTTGAACGACGCAATGGGGTGATGTGCTACGAATTGTTTGTTCCAATTATTCAGGTCTTAACAGGTTTATAATAAACTAATTACTTGTGTTAAACCTGTACACAAAGACTTACCCCAATTACAAAGACACCATTACATTAAGGGATTTTTAACGAGTATGGTAATGTAAAATTTATTTCCAGAGGTGCAATATTAACGATGCTATTTGTAGCACAACGAAGTTTTTGCCTTATTCTACAAATTAAGATCATATAGGAAAAGAAGGGAAGAAAGAAGTCATCTGGAAGGAGTAATATCAACTTAAATAAAAGTAACAGTAAAAAGTAATTACAATCATAAATAAAAGGACTTAACAGAACTAGAAAAATCGATTCAAAGAAATTACATATAGTCAATTTATAGCCAAAATGTGTTAAAAAACAAATAGTATGAGCATCATCTCAGTAAAATAATTAGTAGACCCAGTAAGATACGGAGTAGTAAGGAATAACAGCCAGAGCAAACAAATTAAAATGACAATTCTCAAGATATAGAGTAGTAAGGAGTAACAACCCATAACCAATGAATTAAAATGAAATAATATCAAGATACCCAAAAACCTATTTAAAAAACAGAAACCTCTATAGCAACAAATCACATAATTGAAAAGAAATTAAACAATATTAGCTATACCAACTTAGATAAAACGTCTAGCCAAAAAAGAGAATCCAATACGAATAACTAGAGATGATGTAAAATTAATTATAAATAAAATAAGTGTGTAATTGAGGGGAATACCCCAAACCAGTTTTAAAAAAGGACAACAAAAAACAATCATTAGTATAAGTTGTTAATGTGTTTATTTATATAATTATTAGGTAATTATTTACGATACTACTTAAGCTCAAATTGCGGTGAAATATTTCTTTTCCTATTCTTCTATACTATATAAGCACGAGGCACGAGAAAAATAATTTTAAACGGCGGTCGAACCTATTTAGGGAGAAAAAAAATTAAATAATTACTCCCATAAGCGCGCATGTAAAGTGAATGGCCGCCATGTTAACTAAGCAACGGCGGACAAGTGCACAGCGAATGACGAGTTATGACGTCATTACGCGGAGTACCCAGCGCTGCACTTCATAAGTTTACGCGGCAAATAACGTGGCGTTTTTTGGCGCCTTATAGGAGAAATTATTTAATTTTTTTTCGTCGTAAATAGGTTCGACCGCCGTTTAAAATTATTTTTCTCGTGTTTATGTAGTATAGAAGAATAGAAAAAGAAATATTTCACGGCAATTTGAATATTTCACACACACACACACACACACACACACACACACACACACACACACACACACACACACACACACACACACACACACACACGGTGACATGGAATCCATGCATATAATTATGAAAAGATGAAAATCTTACCTTAATGTAGCAGGCCATTGTGTATTAAAATGTTACACAATTACACAAACTAAAGCACTGAAAATCACATTACGCGGAGTACCCAGCGATGTACTTCATAAAGTTATAAAGTAATCGGCTCAATATTACAAATGTTAATAATAGTAAATAACCCTAAACAACAGAAATAATTAAACCATAATTAATAACACCGCACAATTACACAAACACAAACTGAAGCACTGAAAATCACAAAATACATTCCCACACAACACGACCTGACGCGGGACAGCAGCGTTTTCTCTAAAACCTAAACGGTCAAACAGCTCTTTTCGTCTTAACCAATTACAAATCAGAGATTACAAAATTTTGAACTCAGCCAATCAAAAGTCAGCATTACGTCGGCGTTTGGTAATTTTTGGCGTTTGGCAAAATTTGTACGGATTTCAGCAATTGACTCAACTCGCTTTTCATACAGTCCAATTTTTGCAAGAATTATCTGGAACAATGAACTATATCCGCGGCCCTTCGGGCCGCCCCTCCGAACCTAACCAGCTCAACTCGCTTTTCATCCAACTCGCTTGTAAATGTTTGAAAAATGGTTCGCCTTAATTTTTGCAAGAATTATCTGGAACAATGAACTATAACCACGGCCCTTCGGGCCGCCCTTCCGAACCTAACCGGCAGGTATCGGCTCAACTCGCTTGTAAATGTTTGAAAAATGGTTCGCCTTAATTTTTGCAAGAATTATATGGAACAATGAACTATATCCCGCGGCCCTTCGGGCCGCCCCTCCGAACCTAACCGGCAGGTATCGGCTCAACTCGCTTTTCATCCAACTCGCTTGTAAATGTTTGAAAAATGGTTCGCCTTAATTTTTGCAAGAATTATATACATTCCAAAGTCCAATTTGAACCGACAGCTGATGTACAAGCGGTGACGTCACACGCCGTCCTGTACCGTTGTACACATTACACAAACTGAAAATGGCGTTCACTGGCTGATGCATGCGTTCTTATGTGAGTAATTATTTAATTTTTTTTCTCCGTAAATAGGTTCGACCGCCGTTTAAAATTATTTTTCTCATGTTTATATAGTATAGAAGAATATAAAAATAAATATTTCACCGCAATTTGAGCTTAAGTAGTATCATAAATAATTACCAATTATTGTGTTATTATTTTTTGTGTATACCATACAGAATATGTTGATAGTAGGAAATACTAGATGTTAGTATGTAAGAGTTTATTGTATTTGAATCATGTTAATTAATGTTGTATTTTTGTGAAGTAAGGAAAGGCAAAATAATAATTCAAACGACCCATAAATAGTGAATCAGAAAATATAAAACTAATAAGGTGAATTAATAATAACACTGCTAAGAAAACTGAAAATTGATGACCAAGACAAATTCAACTTTGACCATATAAATCAAATCAGAGAACATAAATTAATAGAACCTAGACTAAATTGATGTAAATTATCCCATTCAGAATACAAATACTTTATCATAATGATAACAACAACCTATAATAGTGGTTAAAAGAATCAGCATGTAAAATTGACTTCAATGGTGATTGTACCAGATAAAGCCATAATCAGTAAAGTACACTAGTAAAATACAAATAAATTGATAAATGTTTAGAATAATAGCCAGATATAAAAAGTAAATTACAAATATTTAATTAGTAATCGAATGAGAGGTAAATTGTAACAAAACATATTGTAAACCATTTAATAGGTAATTATGTTAATCAAAATAAGGCCTAGAGGTAAATTTCAAAGAATGTAATTCAGAAGCTTAATTCAAACCAAAATAGGTCAAATTTAGTATTAACTTGTATAAAATGAAAGCAGGAATATTGTTATATAATTAGAATTACATAAAAGTACTAAACAAATAATTTATATCCAATTAAACATAAAAAATGTCATTTTTTTATATAAGACTGAATTATTAGATACAAACAGCTGATGGGGAACAATGAGAAATGAGACCAAAATCTTATAGAATTTCCTATATGAAGGAACAAATATAGTTTAGCTGATTGTTAAAAGCCAAGCAGGACAGACGTGTTAGAATACAGTCCAGAGAAATATGAATGAAAATTTTTAACTGACACCAACCAAGATATATTATGGAGATATAAAAAAGATAAAAGAATATAAATTAAAATTAACGAATACTACAATAACGATCATTGAAATAATAAAACTAAATTAAACACTATTAAATCGAGCTGTCACTACGTATGGGCACGACGGAAGAATATATTTAATCCTATACAAACAGCATCTGATTGAAAGGGACCATTTGACCATCTATTACCGAACAAAAACCAAGTGGATGAATAAAACTACACACTACAACTTGTGGATATTCCAATAGCGGCATCACAGAAGAGAAATTAACCAACTAAGACGTTTATTTGAAGAAAAATCTCGTAGCTGAATTCACATCGCAGATCAACTCATTAAGGCGGCCATCTTGTGATTCCATTCGCACAGGCTGACGGTAGCAGGTGGTGACGTCGGAATGAGCAGCTGTATCGTAATATTAAAATTTTTCTATACATTATACTTTATTATTTTGTTTGTTAATGAATAAGTTTTATATTTGTAAGTATTGAATTCTCTTGCCTTTCCTGACTATTTCTACAGTTAAAAGAACCCTTATAATATAATAATTTAATTTGAATACTTTTACATATGTAATATCGACCTGGAAACTAGTCTCGAATCAGACTCTAGTTAGTCGCGGCAATTCAAATAATTACTTTGGACATAATAAACATTATTATTGTTTTATTGATTATTTGATTCATAATTTAAATTACATTAATCATAAAATGCTAAACGTGAACTTCTGAAGGAAAGGAACTAGCAGAGGAAGAAGTACAGATACTGAATCAGCCACTACATGCAATCGATTTGGCCACGACAATCTAGTTAACGTGAAGAAACAAATAATTCTTCATCAGAGAATACACAGTTATTAATTAGTATTTTTATTAATTGAGCATTGACAATAAAACAATAAAAACAATTAAAAAATTAAATTAATTAAATATATAAAAAATAAAAGTAATAATAAAAAATTTTATTATATTTATTTGTAAAATAAATATAAACTAACTAAAAAACGTTTTATTACAAATTGGCGCTCAACTTTAGGGGCTTAAAATAGGAATTGATAGGCCCATAAGATAAGGACAATTTGCTCAATTTCCTATTTTAGCTTGGCAGCTGTTAACAGGTCAGGAAAGTCATCAAAATGCCAAAGAGAGCGACGTCGAAGAAAAGGGTGGCAGAACCCGAGGAGGAGATAGACATAGAGGACAAGGAGGCGGATCCAATGGAAGATAGGGAGATGATATTACCTCCGACGGAACCGAACCAACCCACACAACAAGAGGAACAACCAGATAAACCCATACGAACAGAGAATGCGGCAATGCAAGAGATGTTCAGGATAATGATGGAGAAAATGGAAGAAAATAGCAAGAAGATGGAAGAGAAAATGGATGAGAACAACAAATCGACTAAGGAAGGAAAGGAAGAATTGAGTAACCAGATTGGAGAAACCAGGAAGGAAATTCGAGATACCAATAAGAAAATTGATGAAACTAGTAAGAAGATGGAAGGTGACAACCAACAATTGAGGGAAGAGTTAAGGGAGAATAGTAAGAAGATGGAAGAGAAGATGGAGGAAAATAATAAGAAGATGGAAGAAAAGATGGGGGACAAGTTGGAAGAATTGAAAGATGATAACCAACTATTAAGAGAAGAATTAAGGGAGGTTAACCAGGAAAATATGGACAAGATAGACGAAAAGATAAGGTTGGTAAAGGAAGAATTGAGCAAGAAGATAAACTATAATAATATGTCGATAAACAAGAAATTAGAAGAAAAGACAACTAGAATCAAACAACAAATTATAGAAGCTGACTAAAGATGGAGTCAGACTGAGCGAGAAGTACAGAGTTTTAAAGCAGAAGTAAACACCAAGATTACAAATATAGAAGAGACCAATAAGGTGGATGATAGTTATAAAAAATTATGTCAGAAAATGGACGATATGACCAAAGAATTACAAAATGATAGCAAACCGGGAACAGAAGAAATACCAAATGATAAAACAAGGGAACAAGTAGCATTATTATCCGAAATTAAACCTAACAGAAACAAAGAAAATCTTAAGCATATGGAAAGGAAATCAAAGAAAATGAGACAAATGCATCCAAAGAAACTAATAAAAACCGGGAAGAGTTGGAGATGATGCACAGTGGTTTGCCCTTAATATCCCAATGACCAGTGAAAAAGACATCATGAATTCCATAGATTATAGAAGCAGGTTGAAACAAATTTCAGAAATAACTTACAATAAAACAGTATGTTACCACTTTAAAAGGAATATAGATGAATGGAATACGACAGAAATAGAAATGTATGGTAAAACATCAGTGTTATAAGACTTGAAACAAGCGAAAGGATAACAGAAGAAAAAGTGAAATACAAGGAAGAAGCGAGAAATGTCACAAGAAAAGAAATAATTATGAAGACAATGGTAGTCTGGACAATAAGGGCAACTGAAATTATAGACCACGGCTAAATCAAATACCACACACCATCAAGAAAAGGTACGCATGTTATGATAACCGATTACAGAAAAAACCATTTGAAAGAGAAGAAAAATAATAGGAATAAAGAATAAAGAAACAAAACCAAGAGGTCTTATGAAAATAATAAAAAAAAATTTGTATCAAATAAATAAACATACAAATTCTAAAAGGAGTAAGAACATCTTACAGTTTATCTAGAAGAAAATCTTTTGAATTAAATAAATAACATCAAAATTCAGAAATGAGTAAGAACATCTTACAGTTTATCTAGAAGAAAATATTTTGAATCAAATAAATAAAAACATGAAAATTCTAAAATGAGTAAGACCATCTTACAGTTAATATCAGAGAAAATATGTTGAATCAAATAAGATAAACCATCTACATTCTAAGAATAAATAAGGACATCTTATAGTATATATCAAGGAAATTATTTTAAATAAAATAAGAAAAGCAAATAAATAAATTATCTCAATACTAAAATAAATAAGAACAGTTTACAGAATATATTTCAGAAGGACTTTGTCTTGGATCAATTCATAAAGAGAAGGAATGAAATAAGATATCAAAGGCTTAAAAAATAATAAGTACAACATAGGTAAAGAAATTGAATGAAATAATTTTACAACAGAAAATTTTTTTATCACAACTCTGAAGGCTAAACAGTGACTACTCAAAACAACTACAGTAGGACCTCCGTACATCGAATTAGATGGTTCCTAAGAAAAAATTCGATATATAGAAATTTCGATATACAGTTTCTTATTATTATTCATAGGTTAGGAAAAGCACTGGAATTTGTTAAAAAAATCATGTATAGGCCTCCATACTATTACAACGACATTTTGGTAATAAATAAATGAAAACCATAAGCATTTATTTAATAAAAATTACTGTATTTATTTAATAAAAAGTATTTAGTGTACAGTACAGTATTTATTTATTTACTTTAAAAAATTGTTTGTATTTAAAAAAGTAGGAACTTACGTGTTAAATGAGTAATACTGTATTTTATTAATTGGTCGTAAAATAATTTCGAATGTCTTTCTGAACCAAATTTGATGCAGATTCCTCATAAAAGTGTTCACATTTGTTGAGCGACTGGAAAATATCATCAGGCACATATTCTTCCGATTGAAGACCTCGACGGATTGTTTCAAATGCTGCCATCATTTCTTTCTTACAAGGTTTAGGAACTTCAATTTCTTCTGCCTCATTGTCTTCACCTAAATCTTCAGTATCTTTTAATGAACTTTAAATGTTATCGTCCGTTGGATATTCTGCAACAATAACGTCTTCGTCGACGCTTAAAAATTCATCGAGTGATATGTCTTGATCTATTGCGCCAGTTGACTGTAACTGGTTCCAACAATCCTCAAGTTGTGGCAGTGCAGTAACTTCTTCCACAACAGTATTTTGAGAGAAGCCAGCTTTTATAAAACAATTTTGTATTGTTGATTCTGCTACATAATTTTGCCACACCTTTGCTACCTCTGATATACACAGTCTGAGATTAATAGCATCATCAATAGGTTTGTTGTTTTCCAATGCAAAATTGAGAAAATGCAGAATTGAATTGAATAATGTGATTCAAGTAACTTACGTTTTGAAAAATGATGGAATTAAATTAATTTGAAATGGGTTAATGAATTTAAAAGTTGTGAAACTTTGATAATAAATTTGTGAAATTTATTTTGAATTGAATTGTATAATAAATGATGAATAAATTAAGTGTAAAAGGTGTTAATGCATTGCGATGACAGGCAGTATGGATTGTATAATAGGTTATATTACGTGTATGTACATTGTATTTTGGGTACTTAACATTGATCATTCTTATTGAGTGCATGATAATACAGTTTTGAGTGAGGTGATCACAACAATAATATTCTATTTTGATAAAGTAATTGACATTATTGAAATTTTATAATGTAACTGAAGTAATTTAAATTATTGCAAATTACGCGATTAAATTAATTTGAGGTAATTAATTTAAATTAATGGGAAAAATGGATTTAAATGAATTTAAAGTGTGGTTGTGGGTTCTCCACAAAATTAGCGTGCTTCGATAATTAACGAACCATAATAAGTTGGTTCAGAATTAATAAGTGTATTGTTATTTATGTTATTATATTGTTGTACAGTAGCGCGGTAATTTTTACATTATAGGTTGGCTAATCTGCGCTTTTAATCTGCACTTTAATCTGCTCAATTCATGTCCGTGCATCTGCACAGTTCGTCACATATGCTCGCTAGCGGCGGTCAGCTCGCGCCCGCGGCTATACTGTCACATTTTTCCTTGTCGACAATCATTTAGGCTTTAGGCCGTATTATATATTGCATACATGCAATATGCTAGCAATACATTGCTACTACTTGTACTCAAGTAATTCGAGTGCGCGTACTCGCGCCTCTATTTATAATTCATCATACGACAAGACTTCACATATGGCCCTTTCATTAAATTAATTTCAATGTCAAACGACTTGTATTTACGATGCGCTCATTAGCCAATCTCTTATTCAAAAGTGAAACCTACCAATTTCAATGGAGTATATGTGAACAATTTCAATTAATGTATTAATTACAGTCCACTCTCTCTTCATCATTTCTGCATCCTGGCGAATTAAAAACAACAGTAAATCACGAACACTTCACACTTAACATTTTGCATCCACTCGGACCGCTTCATTAACATTTTTTGGTCCTCACGTGATGGATCATTCTTCTTACTAAACATTTTTTGGTCGCTCCGGACCTGGATTTCCGGATACATCATTCACATTTATTATTTTTCTGCCCCAATTTCTGGCCATCACGGGCGACTCAGCACATCCGCTGATACGACCGTGGCGTGATTCGATCAGCATTTCGCTCGTCGCCTTTGAGCCTCCTGACGACATCATCGCAAGAGCTTACACCTTCTAGCTTCAGTGCGTCAGTCAAAGCAGTCATCTCTCCGACCTGTGTGTTTGCCATCTTCTCCACGGCGTCGATGCTTCAGGACATCGCCCACAAGGTATCACCTCACTAACATCATTTCAAGGTGCGTACAATGGCTGAAGAAGGCCTCAAAGTGTTAGTCAGAAAGAGAGGCGGCTTAAAGTCCGCAATAGTGCGTATACAATCAGCTGTCAGTAACTTTGATAGAAACTCTAATACAAAACACTTTTTAACAGTAAGACTTGAAAGTTTGAAAAGCTTGGCAACGAAGTACGACGAGGTACAGTCCGAAATCGAACTTATTTGCAAAGACATAAACGCTGCTCAAGAAGACCGAGTTGAGGTCGAAGAAATGTTATATTCCACAGAAGCGAATATTTTACAATTAATTGATACCTTTAATGTTCAGACTGTACCTCCCGTATTATCCGGCCATATGCAATTAAAACCGATAAGTTTGCCCTGCTTCACACGCAATATCTTGGAATGGCAGCATTTTTATTCAATTTTTTCGGACTTGGTGCATGCAAGATCCGATCTAACCCCAGTGCAGAAACTACATTGTTTGCATTCTTCTCTAAAAAATGAACCGTTAGACTTAATTAAACCACTACCTATTTGTAATGAAAACTACTCGATACCCTTGAGTTTGCTGTCCGCAAGGTATGACATGTTCATACTAGCAAAATACTACATTCAAAATTTACTTCAAGTCAAGTCAACAATTAAAGACTCTGTCCAAAGTCTGGCAGAATTCACAAATACAATAACGTCTTCCGTTAATTCACTGGCGGCAATGCAACTGTCAGTGAATTCATTTGAACTTATCACTATACAATTATTATCAACTAAACTCGACCCTACTACTTTTAAATTATGGAAGGAGTCTATAGACCCTGATAATCTTCCTAACTTTCAAGATTTCACTCATTTTTTAAAGGCACGTAGACAGCTGTTAGAAAATACACTGCCTATCGATGCCGGACAGCAACTCAACAAGCTGAGTTTAAGATTCAATAATAAATCAGACAAACATAAATCACGAAACGCTGCTGGCAGTACTACATTTACGAGTTATCACTCAGCGTCAAGTTATTATTCATGTTTGTGTTGTAAATCTAATCATCCAATTTACATGTGTGATAAATTTCGTGCACTAAGCACCGCTGAGCGAGGACAATTTGTATCAAATCACAAATGTTGTACCAATTGTCTTAGATCAGATCATTTTGTATCTAGTTGTAAGAATTAAGCAGGCATGTAAGATCTGTTCAAAACGACACCATACATTGCTGCACATGAACAATGTGCCGAAGCCAATCTCTGCCAGTAGCAGTAATTATTGTTCACTCAAACTACAATCCACGAATAATATTCTTTTATCAACAGCAATTGTATTTGTCATTGACCAGGCTGGCAACAGACAAAAGGCAAGAGTTCTTCTGGATGCAGGTTCACAGATAAATTTTTGTACCAAATCATTTGCCAAGAAATTATGGCTTAATTTGACTAAATCCAACATACCAATTACAGGTATAAATAATACAGCGTGTCATTCCACTAATCTCGCGTCTATACGCATTATTTCTCGTTATCAGAGATTTAGCTTCGAGGCAAAATGTGCTATCTTATCTGCATTAACCCACAATCTGCCAGCACAATCGTTTGACATAAATCAATTCAACATTCCAGACAACATTTTTCTTGCTGACCCAAATTTCAACATATCATCCGAAATCGACATACTTTTAGGGGCGCAATTTTACCTGGATTTAATTTTAGCCAACAAATACGTACGCGGCCCTCATTTTCCCATTATTCAGGAAACAAAGTTAGGCTACATTTTGGCAGGCAATTTGCCCAAACACTGCCGCTACAAGGGTCCTGCCGTTTCGTTCCTAGCTAGGAACAACGACGGTCAAATTTTGCAGTCTCTTGAAAAATTCTGGGAAGCAGAAACTATCCCTGATAATACACCTGATAACGAGTCAGCTTGTGAGGAGCATTTCGTGCGTTCTACGCATCGCAATAAGGAGGGTAGGTTCATTGTTTCACTGCCATTTAAGTCCGATCATCTCCAGTTGGGGGAATCTTATACCAATGCTGAAGCAAGAATTTTGAATTTAGAACGCCGATTCAGGCATGATTCTAAGCTTGCGCGTGATTACGCACACTTTATTAATGAATATAAGGATCTTGGCCACATGACGCTTATCGATAATTGCTCTATCAATTCAGGGGTGTCAAATACTTACTATCTGCCTCACCATGCCGTTTTTAAGCAGTCTAGCTCGACCACAAAACTGCGCGTCGTTTTTGACGGTTCGTCCAAAACTACCAATGGCCTTTCTCTCAATGACATATTGTTGGTAGGCCCGAATGTTCAACAAGACCTTTTTTCTATTCTTTTACGTTTCCGCATGCACAACTATGTTCTCATCGCCGACATCGAGAAGATGTATCGACAAATTCTCGTAGCTGATAAGGATTGTTACTATCAACGTATTCTGTGGTGTGACTCTCCCCTCGAACAATTTAAACACTTTGCATTGCGAACGGTAACCTACGGCACGGCTAGTGCTTCGTTTTTGGCCAATCGCTGTCTTATTCAAATTGGTAGGGACCATGAAGCTTGTTTTCCTGATGCGGCGTTAGCTATAACAAATGATTTCTATGTCGACGATTTGCTTACCGGTGCAGACACCATCTCTGATCTGACCAAGTTGAAATCTGACTTAGGTACGTTATTAAGTCAATATGGTCTCACGCTGCATAAATGTGCATCTAATGAACCCAGGGTGGTCGCAAGTCATAACAATTTATCACTCCCCTTAAACAAACAGGACAATGTGCGTACCCTGGGCATTCTCTGGAATAACACTGCCGATTCATTCCTGTTTGACATTAAATCATTCCCCGTTGAATCAAGCATCTCCGAGAGGAGAATTCTTTCGATTATCGCAGGCATATACGATCCACTTGGACTGATCGGTCCCGTTGTTTTCTTGTACAAACAGTTTATGCAGCAACTCTGGCTTTGCAATCTTGGTTGGGATGAACCGATCTCCGGGCAATTACGTTTGGCTTGGCATTCATTGTGCGACAAATTGTGTCTGATTAGCAAAATTGTTGTCCCACGTTCTATTCGTTGCAAGTTTGAGGCAAGTACAGTTGAATTACATGGTTTTTCGGATGCTTCTGAAAAGGGGTTTGGGTGCTGTATTTATATTAGAGTCATTTATCAAGATTCATCGGCCTCTTGTCATCTCCTGTGTTCTAAATCTCGCGTGGCTCCCCTACGACAGGTGTCACTACCTCGCATCGAACTCTGTGCTTGCTTGTTGTTATCGCGACTTGTATCTAAGGTCGTTCCTGCGCTTTATTCGTTTATTGATAGTGTTCATTTATATTCTGACTCTATGGTGTCTCTTTACTGGATTCATGCCCAGTCCACGAGGTGGAAAACCTACGTCGCTAATCATGTTGCTGAGATTCAGCGTCTTACGCAAGCCTATACATGGCATCACATCAATTCTAGACACAATCCTGCTGATATTATCTCTAGGGGGTGTCACCCTGACGTTTTGCGCGATTGTTCGCTTTGGTGGCATGGTCCCGCTTGTTTGTCTCAATCTTCCGAGTCCAATCCTTTTCCACCCTTTTTACCTTCTAATCCGTCTGAAGTCACTGCGGAAGAGAAACAAACCCCTAACCTTTCTCTAATGTCTACCCTGGCTATCGACCTTTCTAAGGACTTTTCTTCGTTGCACCGTCTGACACGCGTATACGCTTACTGTTTTCGGTTCATCAAAAATATTAGACTCTCCAGTGCTGACAAAATAACGGGCGCTCTTACCCCCGTCGAAATTCATCATGCTCTTAATTTCTTCATAAAACAATCTCAGTCGATCCACTTTGCAGCTGAGATTAATTGTCTTCGTAATGGGTCTTCTGTCTCTATCAGGAGTAAGTTGTCTTCTCTCGACCCGTTTCTTGATGATTCTGGAGTAATACGCGTAGGCGGGCGATTACAGCAGTCGCAATTACCTTACGGCACTAAACATCCTATTGTCTTGCATCCATCGGCTCATATTACTCGCCTTATTATTGAACGTGAACACATTCGTCTGCTTCACGCTGGTGCTCAACTCGTGCATCACTCACTCCGTCAACGTTGGTGGATTATTAATGCCAGGTTAATCATTCGCTCCATCATTCGTAAATGTGTCAAGTGTCTCAGGTTTAGTGCCAAACAGCAGGTTCAGAGGCTTGGTATTTTACCATCTCCTAGAGTCCCTCCATCACGGCCGTTTCTATTCTGCGCGGTTGATTATGGTGGTCCCTTCATGATTCGTCATGGCGGGCAGAAATCCATAACTCTCTCTAAGGCATACGTGTCTTTGTTCATTTGCTTAGCAACCAGGGCTTCATTTGGAATTGGTTTCCGACCTTACAGCCAGCGCGTTTATAGCTGCCTTATGTTGTTTTATGTCCTGCAGGGGCATACCCAGTCAGTTATATTCTGATAATGGCACAAACTTTAGGAAGGCCCGCAATGTTTTACATGACCTCTACAATCTTTGGCATAATAAGGATGCCACCTCATCAATCAAATCATTCACGGCCTCTCAGGGTATTTCATGGTCATTTATTCCGCCCTCGTCACCTCATTTTGGTGGTCTTTGGGAGAGCGGCATAAAGAGTTTAAAGTTTCATTTGCGCCGCGTGGTAGGCAAGTCTATATTCACCTTCGAGGAGTTTACGACAGTTTTGTCTCAGATAGAGGTGTGTCTAAACTCTCGCCCTTTATTTGCCATCTCTTCGGATGTAAATGATCCGGTGCCACTTACACCTGGCCATTTTTTGATTTGCGCACCATTAACGGCGATACCGGACCCAGACTTATTTCATATTCCTATCTCTCGTCTTAGACGTTGGCAACTTCTCCAGAAGTTTGTCCATGTCATTTGGAAGGCTTGGTCTCGCGACTATTTACACCAGTTACAACAACGTCACAAATGGAAATTCGCTAAGGATAATGTTTCCATTGGGGACCTAGTTTTACTTATTGAGGATAACCTACCTCCACTAGCCTGGAAATTTGGTGTAATTACCACCACATTTCCCGGCCCAGATAACTTAATTAGTCGTAGACATTCGCACGCCTACTGGTGTTTTGCGCAGACCAATCCATAAATTATGTTTTGTCCCTACAAGGGACGAACAGTAAAAAAAAGGGTTTATTTTCCTTTATATATATTTGTCAAAAACACATAAATCAGATGTTCAAGGAAGACTTTGTTAGTTATAAGCACCTTTGTTTTTAGCATAAGCTTTAATTTGTATATTTTTTGATTCAGCAACTGTTTGTTTTACTCAAGCAAGTGTCAGTTTATTTAATATGCAAGGCTGTAATTATTATTTTGTATTTTCGTATATGCAACATTTGATTTATGCCTCATGTCTTTGCTTACTATTATGTAAAAATTTTGTTACTCTCTGAATTTATTTTTCACAATTGTTCAACACATGTATTACACTTGTAATTAACTAAATTGGTGTTTATTGTATTTATTATATAACTTGCATTTATGTAAAACATATTGTTTTTGTGTCTACTGTATGTAAACATGCCACGCCTAGATTTATTTTATATTGTATTTTTATATGGTATTTTGTATTTTGTGATTATGCATTGCACAATTATTATTTCTGCTTAATTATGACATACATGTCATTACATATGTGCTTGCAATCAGTCAGCTATATATAGCTTGTTCTCACACAACAATGTATTGTAAATTCCTGAAACTTCAGGTATAGCATGACTCGTTCAATTTTATGACGGCATGCTAGATTTACGTCTAAACATGTATAATTTGTGACAATTTATTTGTTCATTGTAAGCAATACTCTGTACAGGTCTACTGGCCTCAACTATTTCATGGTAACCATCTATGACTTGCATAGGGTTACAATTTATCTGGCCATCATGTGATGAGTTTCCGATCATTCATTATTAATCATTGTCAATTTATGTATTTTCATGTTTTATATCGTTCAATATTGTATACATACAATATATGTGGGCAATACATTGCCAGCGCTTACATTTTCATTCATGCATAAAATCATTTTGCACGCCAACCTTGGCCTACTAAACGCTTATCTTTATTAAAGCTTATCTTTACTCAAGCTTATCGCTAAACAATCTTGTACAGCTGTTATCTAAGATTACAACTCAAGGTTCAATGCAGCCTATTCAGATTAACTTTCATTATTAAGAACTCTGTATGTTATATAATAATAAGTTACTAAAATGTAGTAAAAAATCTACTGATTTTTGACGGGCAGTTATGTACAGTAGCGCAGTAATTTTTACATTATAGGTTGGCTAATCTGCGCTTTTAATCTGCTCAATTCATGTCCGTGCATCTGCACAGTTCGTCACATACGCTCGCTAGCGGCGGTCAGCTCGCGCCCGCGGCTATACTGTCACATTTTTCCTTGTCGACAATCATTTAGGCTTTAGGCCGTATTATATATTGCATACATGCAATATGCTACCAATACATTGCTAATACTTGTACTCAAGTAATTCGAGTGTCGCGTACTCGCGCCTCTATTCATAATTCATCATAAGACAAGACTTCACATATGGCCCTTTCATTAAATTAATTTCAATGTAAAACGACTTGTATTTACGATGCGCTCATTAGCCAATCTCTTATTCAAAAGTGAAACCTAACAATTTCAATGGAGTATATGTGAACAATTTCAATAAATGTATTAATTACAGTCCACTATCTCTTCATCATTTCTGCATCCTGGCGAATTAAAAACAACAGTAAATCACGAACACTTCACACTTAACATTTTGCGTCCACTCAGACCGCTTCATTAACATTTTTTGATTTTTTGGTCCTCACGTGACGGATCATTCTTCTTACTAAACAATTGTAATTGTAAAATTGTTGTGTACTACACAACTGGTGATCAACAAAACTAAAAGAGGAGAGACATTGTTGGTATGAGATAATTAATAATAACAAATATAAATAAATAATATTAAATAAAAAAAAAATAGAGTCGCGGTTTACCAATAATAATTATTTTAAAAGAAAAAATAAATAATTCAACATGTCAACAACATTTAACTTCAGTATGGAGGCAATGATAGAGGTGATGGGAAACCTTATGGACGAATATGGTATAAGAGAAAATGTATGTGCTAGAATAGATAGAAAAATAGAAGAGTTAACACCAGATAAAGAACAATTAAGAAGTAAATTAAGTGAATATAATGCAAAACTAAGAGTAGGAGTAAAAGAAAAATTAGAACAAAATATCGTAGATAAATCTACACCACTAGTAGACACGGATAAGTGCATAGATGCATTAGAGTTTAAAGAACAGAAGGCGGAATGAACTAAAGAATTAAAAGATAGTGTGAACCAAGTAGCAGAACAATGGAATGAGAAGTTTATAGTAGCAAAGCAGGAAGGAGCAGGGTATGGAAAGAAAAGCAGTCAGTGAACAAGTCCATAAAAACATTAATAAGACGCAGGAGTTGGAAGCCAGAGTAATAAGGTTGGAAATTGCCGTAGTCGTGCCTAATAAAACCACAAAGGAATATTCCAGTGAGATAGATACACTAAGGAAAAATCAACGTGGAAAGGTAGATCGTCTAAAAACGGAACTGATAAGGGGAGCAATGAATTTAATGATAGATCCAACACCGAGTGATGAAAGGACGAAATTGTTACTGAACTGGGAACGAGATATGGATTTGACAGGTAATGTGTTAACTCATAAAGAGAAAAATAGCTTTATTAGTGAACAGTTTCAAGGTTATGCTGTAAAATGGTATACGAATGCTCAATATGATTTAACTGCTAACGAACACTTTAAAAACTCATTGTTTGAAGGTTGGTATGGGAAGATACACACGAAAAAATATATAAGAGACCAAGTAGAAGATGGTAAGTATCAAGGTAAACTTGCACTCACCGTTGGGGAGTATGTAATCCAACGTGTAGAAAGAAGTAAACATTTAACTCTCACAATTAAACAACACAACGTAGCATGTAATTTTGCACATCACTTTCAAGATAGTAAATTCGCCAGTAAAACACTAGGGGTTAAAAATATCGAAGAAACGTTAACTTTACTCGCGCAGGACGAACACATATTTCGCACCGAGTACAGAAATAAAACTAATTTTATACTAAGAGAAGAGGAAAAGAACAGCTGTTATGATTGTATAAGTAAGGGTGGATTTCACCGTGAGCGATGGAAAATAAGGAAGTATAGTAGCGGCATAACGTTACACAAACATAACACTGCAGGAAGTTTATCGTCTATTATGACGACAACAGGGAAACGGAGAGTGAGAAAATTAAGCCGACTAAAATGGGCAGTGAACAAGTGTGTTGGTAAACACAATAGCCGGATGTGAACTGCTGCTATGTTATATGCGGGGAAAAGAAAAGAATTTATATCACACTCCGCAACAAGGGAAAGGTTTATTCCATGCGATAAAAATATTTACTTTTATGAAAAGTTGAAAACCCAATTGTAAAGTAGTTATTAAGATATTGTAATTGTAATTGTAATTGTATTACACCTATATATTTGTGTAAATAAAATTTGACTAACAGTCAAATTTTATTTAATCCAACCTGGGGAATATATGTAACAATACATCCTATATTTGCATATTTGCCCAGGGCGGTATGTTTAATATGTAATTAACATAGAAAGTATAAGGAACAGTTTTAGACAGTTTTGTGCAAGAAAATGCAGGAATTGACAAAATCTGACCTGTCGAAAAACGTACACCTGCCGCCGCGTAAGATACAGCATGTGTGTGTGAGCCAGCTGTGACCTGTTTTGAACAACGTGATGGGGTGATGTGCTACGAATTGTTTGTTCCAATTATTCAGGTCTTAACAGGTTTATAATAAACTAATTACTTGTGTTAAACCTGTACGCAAAGACTTACGCCAATTATAAAGACACCATTACATTAAGGGATTTTTAACGAGTATGGTAATGTAAAATTTATTTCCAGAGGTGCAATATTAATGATGCTATTTAATTAATATTAATTACTAGTATAATTAAAGAGTAATTAATATGTGTGGTATATGTGAGTGACCAGAGAAAAATTACGCAAACAATGTGTACGGTAGCGCGATGATTTCATTTTCTAGGTTGGCTAATCTGCTCACTGCCTGTCCTCAATATTTGCATGTTTGTACTCTACACAGTGCGTATCAAACGCTCGCGGCGGTAGTACCGAGCCGAGCACACCTTTCGCTGTCATTTATTGTCGTTTTAATGTAGGCCGTAGGCCGCACATTTGTACTTATGGCCAATTAGCGCCATAATTATCATTTCAATTAAATAATTCAGTGCGTAGCTAGCTTTCTCGGCGTTCGGTTCGCCGAATCTTTCGCTGTCATTACTGTCGACATTCAATGTAGGCTTTAGGCCTTACATTCTCGCTTATGGCCGACTAGGCCCGCTTCATTTTGATCTAAATTTATAATATTTCAACGCAGTATTAGCCAACCTCATTTCAACAAATAACATATATGTAATGTAACGAAGTCAGACATTAAATTTATTCATATACAGTCCACTTCTTGTCATTTTCTACCTGCAGAAGCAATGCATTCATTACACAGTATTTTTAACTGACATGGAAGACCAGCCGACAGAATTCGTCACCTTAAGAAACATATTTTAGCCCACTCGGGCCCAATTCATTAACACATTTTATGATCCACCGTGCCTGGATTCTAATCAACATTTTTTAGTCCTCACGGTGTGCATCATCCATTTTTTGGTCCACGCGGACTGGATACTAACCATTTTTTGGTCACTCCGGACCTGGATTTCCATTCAATATTTTTTACATCTTTTTCTGGCCATCACGGGCGAATTAGCACGTCAGCTAATGCGACCGTGGCGTGATTTGCATCGCCATTTCGCTCGTCATCTTCGGACAACGTAGTAGCAAGTTCCTGCCGGCTACAGTGCTTACTCAAAGTGGTCATCTCTGCCAGCTGTTCACCATCTTCACCAAGGAGCCGACGCTGCAGGACGTCGCCAACCAGGTACCACCAACAACAGTAAAAAGGTGCGTAAAAAAATGTCTGAAGAAGGCCTCAAGGTGCTGACCAGAAAGAGAGGCGGATTAAAGTCCGCGATAGTGCGGATACAATCCGCGGTAAATTCATTCGATATCACTTTAAGCACAAAACATTTTCTGACTGTAAGACTGGAAAGTCTCAAAAGCTTGGCCTCGAAGTACGACGAGGTACAGTCTGAGATAGAGCTTATCAGTAAAGACACGAGCGTTGCTCAGGCAGACCGAGTTGAGGTTGAAGAAATGATATACTCAACTGAGGCAAACATTTTACAACTTCTTGACACTTTTAATACTCAGACTGTGCCTCCCGTATTATCGACGCCCATGCATTTAAAGCCGATAAGTTTGCCCTGCTTCTCAGGCAACATACTTGAGTGGCAACATTTTTATTCAATTTTCAATGATCTAGTGCATTCAAGATCTGATTTAACGCCAGTGCAAAAACTGCATTATTTGCATTCCTCTGTGAACCATTAGATTTAATTAAATCATTACCTATTTGTCAAGAAAATTATGTAATAGCGTTGAACTTGCTGTCCGAAAGGTATACCAACCCATTTATATTAGCTAAGTACTATGTACAAAACCTACTTCAGGTTAAGTCCACAATAAAGGACTCGGTCCAAAGCTTGGCGGAGTTTACGAATACAATAACGTCTTCCGTTAATTCACTGGCAGCAATGAAGCTGTCAGTGAATTCATTTGAATTTATCACCATACAGCTGCTCTCCACCAAACTTGACCCTATTACTTTAAAACTTTGGAAGGAGTCAATAGACCCTAACAACTTGCCTAGCTTTCAAGACTTTACGCATTTTTTAAACTTACGAAGACAGCTGTTAGAAAATACAATGCCTATTGAAACCGGACAGCAATTCAACAAACTTAATGTAAAACATAACAATAAATTTGAGAAGTGTAACTTAAGAAATACTGCTGGCAGCAATACCTTTAAGAGCTATCACGCAGCGGCAAATCATTATTCATGCGTGTGTTGTAAATCTGACCACCCGCTTTACATGTGTAATAATTTTCGTATATTAAGTGCCGCTGAGCGGGGGCAATTGGTTGCAAATCATAAATGTTGTATCAACTGCCTTAGAGCAGGTCATCTGATAGCTAACTGTAAGAGTAAACAGGTCTGTAAAATTTGTTCAAAAAGACACCACACATTGTTGCACGCAAATTACGTGCTGAAATCAACAGCTGCCAGCAGCAATTATTGCTCATTTAAATTACAATGCAAAAACAATGTTCTTTTATCCACAGCGGTTGTATATGTCATTGATCAGGCTGGCAACAGGCATAAAGCCAGAGCGCTCCTCGACGCCGGGTCACAGATCAATTTCTGTACAAAATCATTTGCAAAAAGGTTACACCTTAAATTAACCAAATCTAATATTCCGATCACAGGAATAAACAACACAGCGTGTTGCGCTACTGACATTGCTTCTGTACGTATTATTTCTCGCTATCAGAGACATAGTTTCGAGACGAAATGTGCCGTCTTATCTAACTTAACTCACAATCTGCCTTCAATCTCGTTTGATATCAACCGGTTCCACATTCCAAATAAAATTTTTCTCGCTGACCCAGATTTTAATATATCTTCACAGATCGACATACTATTAGGGGCACAATTTTATCTGGATTTAATATTAGCCAATAAATACACACGCGGACCCAATTTCCCTATCATTCAGGAAACAAAACTGGGTTACATTCTGGCTGGCAATCTGCCCAAGCACTGCCACACCGAGGGTCCTGCTGTTTCGTTCCTGGCAAGGAACAATGACAGTCAAATTCTGCAATCTCTCGAGAGATTTTGGGAGGCAGAAACAATCCCTGACGATACCCCTGATAGCGAGTCGGCTTGCGAAGAGCATTTTGTGCGCTCTACTCAGCGCAACCACGAGGGTAGATTAATAGTGTCGCTCCCATTCAAGTCTGATAATCCCCACTTGGGGGAATCTTATACAAGTGGCGAATCAAGATTTTTAAGCTTAGAGCGTCGATTTAGGCGCGATGCCAAGCTCGCTCGCGATTACGCGGACTTTATCAAGGAATACATGGATCTTGGGCACATGACACTCATCGATCATGGCGCCATCAATTTACGAGCGTCAAATATTTATTACTTACCTCACCATGCCGTGTTTAAACAGTCTAGCTTGACCACACAACTGCGCGTTGTTTTTGATGGTTCGTTCAAGACTACTAATGGCCTTTCGTTGAATGACATATTATTAGTAGGCCCCAATGTTCAACAAGACCTTTTTTCCATTCTTTTGCGTTTCCGCATACATAAGTATGTTCTTATTGCCGACATCGAAAAGATGTACCGTCAGATTCGCGTAGCTGAAGGAGATTGTCACTATCAACGCATTTTGTGGCGTGACTCTCCCCTCGAACCACTTAAACATTTCGCGCTGCGAACAGTAACCTACGGCACGGCTAGCGCCTCTTTTTTGGCCACTCGGCGCCTTCTACAAATTGCTAGAGACAATCAGACTTCCTTTCCCCAAGCGGCTTTAGCCATAACCAACGATTTTTATGTCGACGATCTACTTACCGGTTCGGATACTATCCCTAATCTAACCAAGCTGAAATCCGATCTAGGTGCGTTACTTGGTCAATATGGTTTCACGTTGCATAAATGGGCCTCAAATGAACCCACAGCGGTCGCAAATCATTACAACTTTTCACGACCCTTAAATAAACAGGACAATGTGCGTACCCTAGGCATTCTTTGGAACAACACTGCCGATTCATTTTTGTTTGACATCAAACTATCTCCGGTTGATTCTAGCATATCCAAGAGAAAGATTCTCTCAATTATTGCTGGAATATATGATCCCCTTGGTTTAATCGGTCCAGTTGTCTTTTTGTATAAGCATTTCATGCAGCGACTTTGGCTTTGTAAGCTTGGTTGGGATGAACCGATTTCCGGTCAGTCACTTTCGGATTGGCATTCTTTGTGTAGCAAATTAGTTCTGATTGGTAAAATAGTAGTCCCGCGATCCATTCGTTGCAAGCGTGAGGCGGCTACAGTTCAGTTGCATGGTTTTTCGGATGCTTCAGAGAGAGGATTTGGCTGTTGTATATATATCAGTCATTTATCAAGATTCTACTGCTTCCTGTCGCCTCTTGTGTTCCAAATCTCGCGTGGCTCCCTTACGCCAGGTGTCATTACCTCGCATCGAGCTCTGCGCTTGCTTGTTATTATCGCGACTCGTATCTAAAGTTATTCCTGCTCTTTATTCGTTTATTGATAATGTACATTTGTATTCTGATTCTATGGTGGCTCTTTACTGGATTCATGCCCAGTCTACGCGTTGAAAAACATACGTCGCTAATCGGGTTGCTGAAATTCAGCGTCGTACGCAAACTTATACCTGGCATCACATTGATTCGCGACGCAATCCTGCTGATATTATATCTAGGGGGTGTTTCCCTGACGTTTTGCGCGATTGCTCGCTTTGGTGGCACGGTCCTAGCTGTCTGTCTCAATCGTCAGAGTCTAATCCCTTCCCATCTTTCGTACCGGCCACTACGTCGTCTTCTGAAGTTACCGCGGAAGAGAAAAATACACATACCCTGTCTCTAATGTCTACCTTGGCTGTTGACTTATCGTTGGACTTTTCCTCGTTGCACCGGCTGACGCGTGTATACGCTTACTGTTTTCGTTTCATCAGAAATATTAGGCACTCATGTGCGGATAAACTTTCGGGCGATCTGACCCCTATAGAAATTCATCAGTCCCTCAATTTCTTCATAAAACAGTCTCAGTCGATCCATTTCGCAACCGAAATTGTCTTCGTAACGGATCTTCTGTTTCCATTAGGAGCAAGTTGGCTTCTCTCGACCCGTTTCTTGACGATTCTGGAGTGATACGCGTGGGCGGACGATTGCAGCATTCCCAATTACCCTACGATTCGAAACATCCTATTGTATTACCCCCATCGGCGCATATTACACGCCTTATCATCGAACGTGAACATATTCGTTTACTTCACGCTGGTGCTCAACTCGTGCATCATTCACTGCGTCAATGTTGGTGGATTGTTAATGCCCGGCTAGTCATCCGTTCCATTATTCGTAAGTGTCTCAAGTGTATCAGGTTTAGTGCCACACAGCAGGTTCAGAGACTTGGTATTTTGCCATTTCCTAGAGTCACTCCTTCAAGGCCATTTCTATTTTGCGCGGTTGATTATGGTGGTCCCTTCATGATTCGTCATGGCGGGCAGAAGTCTAGAACTCTTACTAAGGCATACGTATCTTTGTTTGTTTGCTTAGCTACTAGGGCTATTCACTTGGAATTGGTGTCCGACCTTACGGCCAGCGCATTTATAGCCGCTTTACGTCGTTTCATGGCACGTCGGGGTATACCCAGTCAAATGTACTCTGATAACGGCACAAATTTCAGGAAAGCCCGCACCATCTTACATGATATTTACAACCTTTGGCACAATAAGGATGCCATCTCTTCGATTAAGTCATTCACATCCTCTCAGGGGATATCATGGTCATTTATTCCGCCCTCCTCACCTCATTTCGGTGGCCTTTGGGAGAGCGGCATAAAGAGTTTAAAATTTCATCTGCGCCGCGTGGTAGGCAAATCTATACTAAACTTCGAAGAATTCACGACCGTTTTGTCTCAGATAGAAGCATGTCTGAACTCTCGACCTTTATTTGCTATCTCTTCGGATGTTCACGACCCGGTTCCAATTACACCTGGTCATTTTTTGATTTGCGCGCCCCTAACGGCGATTCCGGACCCAGACCTTTCTCACGTTCCTGTTTCTCGTCTTGGACGTTGGCAACTCCTCCAGAGGTTTGTCCAGGGCATTTGGAAGGCGTGGTCTCGCGATTATTTGCACCAGCTACAACAGCGTCACAAGTGGAAGTTTGCCAAAGATAATGTTTCCATTGGTGACTTAGTTTTGCTTATTGAGGATAATTTGCCTCCATTAGCCTGGAAATTTGGCGTAATCATCGCCACATTTCCCGGCCCAGATAACTTGGTTCGTGTCGTAGACATTCGCACGCCTACGGGTGTTTTGCGGAGACCAATACATAAATTATGTCTGTTGCCAGCGCGAGACGAGATTTGACATTATGATTATTTAGCACAATGCTGCTTATTCAGCCATTGGCTTATTACTTATTACGACCATGTGGTCAACATAATTGTGATGAATTATCACAATATTTTCTTGTCAATTTTGCGCCATTGCACGCTTCTAATTATCACAGTTTTGGTGGTCATCTTAATATTTGTATTGTATGTTAATTTGTGTGGCATACTATGTCTTACACATTTTCATTTGATGTTATGGGGTATATTGCATGTTTTTTGGTGGTCTTATTTATAAAATGTTATTACATAATATTCGCATGTTTTGCAGCTAAGCAATCATGCATTCATTTCTTTATATTGTTGCTGATAAATATGTACTATTCTGTGAATGTCTTTAAATTGTTTCTGTAATTTCAGTATTGTATTGTTATTTGACATTGCAATTATTTATCTTGTAATTATTCAAATTATTGTTATTGTATTCACATAAATTGTGTCTATGTAAAAACTATTTAGTGTCTGCCGTATGTAACTGCCACGTTTAGGTTTATTTATATTGTATTTTATATTTTATTCATTTTGCAAGTAAGCATGCACAATTCTTTTAATGAAAATCATGACATACATGTCATAACGGGGCTTGCATTCAGCATCTAGCTTGTTCATACATTGTTACATACTGTAAGTTCCTGAAACTTCAGGAATAGCATGACTAGGTCATTACATGCCACCCTGCTGAATATACAATAGAACATGTAACTGCAACATGTTCAACAACAATTTTGTTCATGTAATGAACTATCTGTACAGGTCCACGGGCCTCAATCAATTTTAAGGTAACCATCTATGACATGCAAAGGGTTACCAGCGATCGGTCCATCATGTGATGAGCTTCCGATCATGCATTAAACATTGTATAATTATGTATTTTTCTTTCATGTTTTATAAAGTTATATACTGTACACACTTGTGTCAGTAATATTGGTCAACCAGACTTATTCATATATGAAACAGCTGTCCGCCAACCTTGGCCTACAAGCGCCTATCTCTAGGCTTATCTTATGCATGCTTATCTCTAAACTAATGACGGATTGCCGTTATCTAATCACATAACTCAAGGTTCAACTCAGCCTTGGATCTAACTGCGTATCATTATTAAGAACTGTACTTTTTAAATTAAATTGTAAATGTATCATAATTTATTATAAAATGGTAAAAAATCATTTTGATTTTGACGGGCAGCTTATGTACGGTAGCGCGATGATTTCATTTTCTAGGTTGGCTAATCTGCTCACTGCCTGTCCTCAATATTTGCATGTTTGTACTCTACACAGTGCGTATCAAACGCTCGCGGCGGTAGTACCGAGCCGAGCACACCTTTTGCTGTCATTTATCGTCGTTTTAATGTAGGCCGTAGGCCGCACATTTGTACTTATGGCCAATTAGCGCCATAATTATCATTTCAATTAAATAATTCAGTGCGTAGCTAGCTTTCTCGGCGTTCGGTTCGCCGAATCTTTCGCTGTCATTACTGTCGACATTCAATGTAGGCTTTAGGCCTTACATTCTCGCTTATGGCCGACTAGGCCCGCTTCATTTTGATCTAAATTTATAATATTTCGCAAACGCAGTATTAGCCAACCTCATTTCAACAAATAACATATATGTAATGTAACGAAGTCAGACATTAAATTTATTCATAT
Organism: Magicicada septendecula; assembly: GCA_034769895.1. Taxonomy (NCBI): domain Eukaryota; kingdom Metazoa; phylum Arthropoda; class Insecta; order Hemiptera; family Cicadidae; genus Magicicada; species Magicicada septendecula. Next base: position 287,063,295 of record CM068368.1, read on the forward strand.
ACAGTCCACTTCTTGTCATTTTCTACCTGCAGAAGCAATGCATTCATTACACAGTATTTTTAACTGACATGGAAGACCAGCCGACAGAATTCGTCAACTTAAGAAACATATTTTAGCCCTCGGGCCCAATTCATTAACACATTTTATGATCCACCGTGCCTGGATTCTAATCAACATTTTTTAGTCCTCACGGTGCACATCATCCATTTTTTGGTCCACGCGGACCGGATACTAACCACAATGAGATCGCTCATGTGACGAGTATGTTCATAAGTTCGCGATAATTAACCAAAAAGTTAGTGTAATAAAAAGGACGCTCTGGAGCGAACTGACCATCTCTAACCTGTCAAAAGCAGGACTCTTCCTGTCAAATTGCCACCAGTATAAATACCACTGGCAATTTTGGGCGATCGCACACTTGGACTCAACAAATCTACAGGACGTTATGCTGCCCATTTGCAGATCGACATGGACACACACTCACACCAAGACGTAAGGAGGAACGTTGGAGCATCACTAACAGCAACAACCCATAGAGACAAAAAACACCACATCAGCATAGTCATCATCAACATCATCATCATCATACTCTCAGGATTCTGGAAACACACACACACACACACACACACACACACGCACACGTGCGCGCGTAACGGTAACAGCGATATATGCAGGTGATACAAAAACAATTTTTTTTTATTGTGAAGAGAGCTCTTGAAAAAGAACTTAAATATGAATATAATAATTAGAGTTTTAAGATTAAATAATACTTAGATAAGAGAGTAAGTTAACAAGCAAATCTAGTAAAGAAATAATAATCTTTTGTAGTATTTTTTGGGTGTGACAGTATAAGTCCATAATAGATTGGAAGTAAATGGTAGATTAATTTATTTTTGTGTATATTAACAATAAATTCATTCTTGAAACTTAATCTTATTTTGTTTGTAACTGAGTTGCTATCAGTATTTAAAAGTTGAGTTAATTTCAGACACACAGAAATAAAAAGAATTTAAATAACTTGTTTAACATGTTGTTTACTCAATAAGATTATATGGGTGTTTATTTTTTTGTGGTTGTTATGAATAGGATTGCAGGTTACAGTATATTTGTAACACTTATAAAGGTAAATATTTATGTGTCTAATGTTTGAAATTTTAATATTGAAATATTTTTTTCTGATAATTAATAAATCTTAGAATGATTATTTGAAACTATTTTAAATGATTTATTTCATGTCAACATCTCACTCCTGAACAAGAGAGGAACGTTTGGTGGCAAAATCAGTACTTTAAATATTTGTGTTCCCAGCTCCTTGGAAAGGCGGTAAGAAGGGCTATTATCCATTAATAAAATGGATTTTTGTTCCAATTTTTTATTTTGTTTAAGTTAGGATTTTACAAAAGGAATAAAGTTTTTAGACAATCATTTCTTATAAGATTTTTATCCATCCATGTAATTCCCTGATTTGTATAGTATACAGACAAGGCTAGAAATTGATGTTTTTAAATGCCCTAAGTTTAACAGACTTTCCTATACACCAAGTTGTAATTTGTGTTACCTGAAGCATTGGCGCATAGAACAGTGATACTTTCTATAGAACATTTGTACCCTGGAGCAGCTTTCCTTTCTTGAGGTAAGTGGTTTAGATGGTAACATTTTAAAGTACAGCCCGCTTTTGTCACAGTTATAAACCTGGTCCAAGATGTATTCTTATTCTAAAATTTGGTTAAATTTTCTTTGAAATTCAATGACAGGTTCTGAATCTACTGACAATTTTTCTCCTGCTACATTTAATTGATATACCTTGTACCGTTTTTTCCCCTATGATCCAGCCATCCAACATTTGCAGCAAATGGTACATCTTTCCCATAAAATAGTGTCTAAAAAATTTTGGTATTTCTTGTAGATTTTTTGGTCTGGAAAGCAGGACACATACCTTTTGTTGTTGTGTGAACCAAATGAACAAAGCCTCACTGATGTCTTCAAAGGTCGAGGATTTCACACTATTCCTCCTGGAACCCATTGTTAGACATACCCAATGTTCCAAGTTTGTCACGATTTCATCTCCAGACTCCTAATGTTACTTTACCAACACCAATGTCATGTACATTTTCAACAGACTCCCTTTGAGCCTTTTGAAGGCCACCAGTTTTGTTTTCTAATGAAACTACCATCCAATTTTTTCTCTGGCAATGACATGATGCCATGTTTCTGGCATCACACACACACACACACACACACACACACACACACACACACACACACATACACACACACACACACACACACACACACACACACTAATAAAGTTAAATTGTCTACACAGAAGCTGAAGAATTGAGGAGAACCTGTGTATGCAAAATAAGAACTGTGATAAGGTGTGTTATTAGATAAGAATTGTGTTGCATTCAAACCACAGACAGGACATACTATAAGGGTTAGTGGGAGGGGAGTGGCTGATCTTACCATCCAAGATCGGGACGCGGCAACATTTGCTGCCTGCAGCCTGCCGCTTTTATCATACCAATTTCTACGTACAGACAGGTTTGTTCTTTGAATTTATGTGCAATCCATAGATGTTTGTTGCCTGCCATCCACTGCTTTATGTAGCTGAATCCTACATAAACACAGCTCAGTGAGTAATTTTTTGTACAATGTGTAGTATCCAACACACAATGCATTTTGGTACATTCGTTAAAAAAACAAACACAGATTACTACTACTACTCTCCAGCACTACAGCCCATGGTGAGCCTTGGCCTCCGCTATGACCCGTCTCCACTCATCTCTGTCCACTGCCTTCAGTTTCCAGTTCCTAATGCCCATCTTTCTTAGATCTTCTTCCACATCCTGCTGCCATCTTCTTCGAGGCCTTCCTCTTCTTCTTTTGCCCAGTATCATTCCGCTTAATATAGTTTTGGGCATCCTCGTAACATTCATATGGAATACGTGTCCCAGCCATCTAATTCTAGCTGATTTTATGTGTCTCACCAGGTCTTGTCCACCAATCAACTCATTTATTTCACCGTTATTTCGGATCCTATACATATTCCCTTCCTTCACCGGTCCAAATATCTGTCTCAAAATTCTTCTTTCAAAAATTCTTAGTGCACTTATATCCTTATTTATGAGAGTCCATGTCTCGGATGCATAAGTAACAACAGGTCTGATCAGTGTTTTATATAACATCAATTTGGTTCTTGCAGTTAGAAGCTTTGATTTCAGTAATGATTGGTTTGCATAGTAGGCTCTATTGCCGGTTATGATTCTATTTACTATTTCGTTGCTCACTCGGTTTTCATTATTCAGAATAACACCTAGGTACTTAAATTCTGTAACTCCTTGGAAACAGTAATGGCCTGTGTGAAGGTCTAGCAGTTCTCTATTTTCCTTCGCAGACACTTTCATGTATTTTGTTTTAGCCTCATTGACTTCCAAACCAATCCTGCTCACTTCCCTCTCTATTTCAATAAAGGTGTCTTTTAATACATTTTTGTTCCTGGCTACCAGCACAATATCATCCGCATATGCTCCTAGTTGCCTCGTCCTTTTGAAGATGTGTCCTCTGAAGTCTATCTTGTTTATAGCATAGTGTAGTGCCAAGTTAAAGAGGGTCGCAGATAATGCATCACCCTGCTTTACTCCAGTACCAACCGTAAAATCTCGGCTTTTGTTTCTTCCCAGAACTACTTTTCCCCTGAAATCGTTCAGACTGAGCAGACAAACAGATTATGTACTTATAAAGTGTGTTATGAATTTATGTCTATTAACAAAATTGAGGTAAAGAAAAAAGTACATCAGATAATCCAAAACTCATAAAATCAGTACTTGGGTAATCGGGGCTCTACTTTATTACAAAATACAAAAAGAAAAATATAATTTTTTATTTTGCAAACTGATACCGAGCCTTTCAGTATAAGATATTTCAGGCAGTAATTAGAGAATGGTTATTTCAGAAAATGTACAATAACTATAGTTGAATTATAAGAACAGAACTTTTATGATTCAGCTTTCATCTTGTTTGCTATACACAATATTAAGTAAACACCCCAGTACTTTATCTACTTAAAACACACTGCCATATTAATACAGTTCTGGTGTAATTACATGTAGAAAGTACTATGTATGTAACTGTTTCTCTAGTAAAAAGGTGAAATAGGTACAAATAAATTTACATAACAGAAGAAATATAAAATAATGGTTTATTAAAAACATTGCTATGTGCTCTTAAGCAATTTTTTTTTTTAATTTCCAATTGGCAAGCTATTATAGTCATAAAACAGTCTGACAGAAATTGAGACATATCACACAACAAAATACTTAAACATGAATAATTAATGTGAGGTATATTTAACACAAAAACTACAACAGTGGAACATTTCAAAATGTATACTTCATCCTCTTTTCTTTTATGACAGATTTTATTAATAATCTTAAATGTTCAACAATGATTGTGATTGTAAAACAAATTACTGACAGTGGTTTCAATTTAAATACACCAGTGTATACTACTATGTATAATAATATATACATACTATATATTACATATATTATAGTGCTGAAGGTTTTCTTTTGACACATGACTTGTGCATGTAAAAGACACTATTATTGTACAGAGTAAAAAAAATAACATAAGATGTCCATTGTGTACATAGATATGTTATTGTTACATTAAATGTTATGTACTAAAACTAATTTTATTGAGTGACACTGAAAAGCACAAAATATATATGTAAACGAGGTACACATTTATTGATGACAAAAACAAATGAAATATTACAGAAGAAACTAACAAATTGTTATATTTCATCATATACAAAATAATCTACAGTTGTTCAGGCACAATGATATTTTTTTTATTATCACATACAATGTGATTATTAATTTTTTGATCTGTAGTCATGTTTTTTATTTCTTACATACACATAAACGCATATAATATTTTCTTATTATGAAAATAATATTTATAATTACACACAATGGGGAGCTGTGAAAAACAAGCACCACTTATTAATTTATAATTATTATCACAGAGATTTTTTTTATATTATTATTATTAAATGTACTGCACTGTATCATACACTATGACTAAACACATGCACTATACACTGTACAATATACACATAATTATAATAAAAACAGAAATTTTATATGCAATTAATAATTTTTTCTGAACGAGACATTCATAAAATTTATAATGTACATATAGTGATGCATAATATAATGTAATTCTGAAAAAGGTAAAGGTATTCATAAATATGTAAAATAAGTAGTCACACTTCCTTTTTATTAAAGATAAACTACAACTGTTTCACAACAGCATGCTACCATCGTCAGCTGGCAGTTCAGGACTTGTATTTTCAGCTGAAGATGGCGGTAAACACCACTGAAACAAGTGTATCTGATCATCAATTAAAAAAAGTGGTATTACAACATTTTGTACATTTTGATTAGTAATAAGTAAACTGAGAAATATCTTAATGTCTCCGAGATCCCTACACTGGATTACTATCAAACATTTTATCAAACCTTTATCGAAGGTTAACAATTACTTTCAAGTAGTTGCCTGGAATAATTAAGCCATAAGTTATATATATTCTTGTAAACTACTTTTTATATGTATCTGCTTTTCAAATAAGTGATACAGTTTACTCTTTAAATATTTAAAAATCAACTGTTTAATGTTTGATACTATAAAAATTTAAAGAGGCATAAACAAGCACATCTGTGACAATAAGAGAAAAATCGTATGCACACACACACACACTTTACGTCTAATTCAAGCCATTTAACACGAGAAGTAACAAAAATATTATTTTTAATTTCTACTGATACATGCCTAATACATATATTATGTAGAAGAGACACAGATATTGAGGCATGTTAATTATTAAAATGTCACGGACACATGCATATTTTTAATTACAAAAATTTTTCATGAACAAAACAACCATTTGTTAAATATCACAGTGTCTATCATATCTGATATACCATTTTTCAAGCCGCAATATAAAATAGTGGATGTTTAAAACATTTTTGTGGTTAAACAAATGTGAAAATATTATACAGTTCACGATAATCAAACTGATACATCCACTACTATGTTTTTAAAATCTATGCCACTGCATGGAACAGTCAAGTTATATGTACACCTTGCTTTCAGACTTTTGACAGTTCATCTCTTCACCATCCTACCAATGTGGGTTACGATCACCAACTTTCAATCTAATACAAGATAATACAGTACCACTTATAAAACTATGTAGCATATGAATAAAGTACAGCAAAGATCATGGAAAGGATAGGTATGCAAGAACTCGACCTGCCTAAATTTTGTTTACACTTTAGTTTGTATGATGAGGTTAATAAGGAATTATTAAGCTCTTTTCAGTGAGGTTAATACTGTTACATTATGCGGAAAAAGTGTTACACCATTACAGAACATTCTACATGTTTCTTAGATGTTCCAGTGAAATCCGACTGTAATGTTGTGTGCATACGTGGTCTCAACATGCGTTAGCGAGACTTTTCTAGACTTCGCCAGGCCTGCGCACTGGGTCAACGCCGCAATCAATTATGCTCTAGTGTAGCACTGATGTGTAGTATGGAATATGCTGGAATTTCAGCGGGGTATAAATACAAGTACTCAGCGACACTTAGTTCACTTATTGTTGGTCGATTTACACAGTGCGGTTCGAAGTATTGTGGCAAAGTGTTATGTGTTTTATAATTGTGCGGGGCAATTGTAATACAATTGTGTTTTATATTAGTTGACATTTTTATTGCATGTGAACAATTTTTATTTGATTTGTTGTAAGATTAAGACTATCTTCTTGATTATAAACTGTTTAATTGTGATAATTAAAGCTGATGAACAGTGACTTAATTGGTGTCTTGTATTTTGTTTTCCACTGTACCATACGACAATCACTAGACCGTTATAACAACACTTTCAATTATTGTGCAAATATACAGATATATTTCAACTATCCAATAGCAGCACAACAATACTGAAGAAAAGAGAAAATGACTTTGAGTTACTTTTTGTTTGAGTAGTGGAAACTATACTATATAACTATACCAAGTGTTTATTTATTCAAGTGTTAATAAAATTTTCTACCACATCCCAAGCAACCAGTTGATCAGTGTAATGAATAGTAACAAATTAAAATAAAGGAAGTCTGATGAAATGCAAGGTATGTGCTACAAAGGCAACTTGATTCACATCAATTAATCTTTCCTGTGTGATACATTTCATAAAACTGTTACCAAGTGTTCATCAATTGCTTTACCCATCTTGAAGATCCTAATGGTTCAGAAATTTTAAGAAAAATTTTTCTTCAAACAAGAATAGTACAATGTGCAAGGTACACAAGCTCACTTGAAAAAATATATAAAAACAATGTTTTTACTTATTGTTACTTACAATTATTTACAGTCTGTAGTTGGTTTGAAAGTATTTAGAGATTAAGAGACTGTTTTCAAAAGGGAAGAAACTGCGACCCCACAACCTCTGGGCTGAAAAAGGGAAGAAGAGTTGATTTTCAAAGTCATGGTTAAACAAGCATGCATGACATTTCTTCTGTTTGGGCCATTCCTTGGTGTCCAGACCCTGGTGCAATCATTACAAAGCCCTGCAAGGTTTTCAAATTTGTCTCTATAAATCGTACAACACTTGCCAGGACGGCAGAATAAAATTAAAATGATAGTTCCACTTAATAACAGCAAAACCAATAAAAACAAAAATATATGTATATATAGCAAATATTCTTTCTCTTTAATAAAATTGCACCCGCTAAAGTAACACTGTATAGTTGAATTACAGTTCATTAAAATTATTTAAATTCCATTAAAACACAGTGTCTAGACATTTAGACAAAACTACCATTTTTGTGACAGCAACAGTACATGGAAAAGTTATTGTACTGATCAAATTATATCAAATTGTTTTTATAATTTCAACTGGCTCTTTGTCAAGTGTTTATGCACCACCAATATAACAGCATTTTAAAAAAGTAAACTATGGCTTTTTCAGTATTATACTCGAACAGTCCTTGCCGGAGTCATGTGACTTACTATATTTTTTTGTGAAGAATATAGAACAAGGACATTTTAAGGAATTTTATATTTCCCTATGATGTCTTTCATTTAATCTTCCATGATCCTGTTATTTAGTAAGTCCATACTAGCCACTTGGTTGTTCCCCTAACACCTCTGTCCTGTTTTAGTCACATCTCCTATCTGGCCCTTGAGGTAAAATATACTACTTCTTTGTTTTCCACATGAACTACCATAAACTAAAATAGCTACTCTACAGCTACACACAATGTTCTGCCTGCTTATAAAGAAATATCGATTGCATGAAAGTAGTGCCACATTTGAAGAAAAATTCTTTAAAAATCTCAAATGCTTCAAAGATTAGAGCAGTTAAGGAGACAACTTTGATCATGTCCAAGAACACTATTTTCATATGAATAATAAAAAACACCAAGTTTAAATTATAAACTGCTATATCCTTTTTCTTAATTGCCTCCTAGAACTAAACTAGTATTGGATATCACTCACTGACTTAAAAAAAAATTATATAGAAGACATACAGTTAAGACATACTGAATATGTCATATTACTTATATGAGTCAACTGTTGCCTGGTCTACACCCTGACAACCAGCACTTACAGTTGAGTGACAGACAAGTAGTGTGAAAGGTAAGTTGAAGCTTAAGTACTGCCATTTGATATTTCATATGGTTTCCCATCCTACCTTCACTAGCATAAATGGATTTAATTTTTTATCAGTAAGACAGGCTTGTATACACTGGTTTTCATGCCAAATAATACTGAACTGAAAATGATAAACAACACTTTTGAATTTTATATATAAACTGAGCAAGTGAAGAAACAAAAAACAAAAATTTTTGAGTACTTTATACATTTTATAGACACTTTATTCTGGAACATTTTATATCACTATCTTTGAAAGCGGATATTTTGTACATCAATTCAAAATTTTATTCTTTATAAAGTATACAAAAATATTTACAATCCAGTACAACTATTTACCAACAGATTGTAACATATACAAGAATAACCTAGGCTTATTGATGTTTTATGTATGTGACGTATAGACCTGGTTTTGGCGTAGCCCACGGCAACCACTTAATGTTTGTAATCGTTGTACTGAATAAATCACGTTTACTCCTTTATTTCAAATTAAGATTATTAATTATAGAACCTAACATTACATGGTGTCAGAAGTGGTTAAAATCACAAAATTAACCGAAAAAGGAGTAAAAAAAGTTGCAAGATGACAACAACAAATGCAAACAAAGCGGTAACTGGAATCAAACCGCTAGGTAACCTACAAATCGAGCCTGACAAATCTACAAACTGGAAAAAGAAGTGGTTACAGCAGTTTGAATGGTATGCAACTGTCATCCAGCTAGATAAGAAGCCTGCTGAAGTCCAGGCTGCAACGTTTATGGCGATTATAGGGCCAGACGCAATCGAAATTTACAATAATTTCAACCTTAGCGATGCTGACAAAAATAGGTTGGAATTCATCAAAGAAAAGTTTAAAGAGTATTTCGCACCAAAAACAAACATTTCTTTTGAAAGATATATATTTTTTAAGATTGAACAAAATGAAGATGAACAGTTCAACGAATTTTTAACAAGAATAAAAACACAAGCAAGCAAATGTGAATTTGGCACGCTACTTGATGAAATGTTAAAAGACAAAATAGTATTTGGAATTAAATCTAGTCAAGTAAGAGAAAAACTACTAACTGAGGACAAACTCTACTTGACAAAAGCTATAGCTATCTGCAAAACTAGCGAACAAGCTTCCAAACAACTGGATGAGTTTGAAGGCAAAAGTAAAGCAGATAAAATTTTAGCAGTCAATGGCAAGAGTACCAAAAATATAGATCAAAATCAGAGTTTTGACTGCAAAAGATGTGGTTCAAATCACAAAAGCAAAGAATGCCCAGCTTTCATAAAAAATGTGCTAAGTGCAGTAAGACTGGTCATTTTGCCAAAATGTGTCGCACTAAGAATAACTATCGTGATTCCAAGCGCAAAAACAAAGTGAACATATTAGAAGAAAGTTCAAACTCTGAAGATAAAATATACATAAGTACCATAAGTGCTGGTGAAAGGAAAGACTGGACTGAAATAATTCAAGTTGGCAACGTAAAGTTTTCTGTCAAACTTGATACTGGTGCAGAATGCAATGTATTACCTAGGCATCTAGCGGATAAAACCAAAGCTAGATTACAACCAAGTCATACAAAAAATTTAATAAGTTATACAGATGACAGAATGACAGTTCTAGGTGAAGTAAAACTACAGTGTAAATTAAAAAACGAAGAAGCAAGTCTTATTTAAAGTAGTACAAGAAAAAGTTACACCAATCCTAGGACTCCAAACTTGTGAAAGATTAGGACTTGTTGCAAGAGTAAAAACTTAAAAAAAAAGTCAATCTACAGATGATATATTTGAAGGGTTAGGCTGTTACAAAGGATTATGAATATGACATCGACCTGATCGAGAACCCTAGATTCGAGATAAAACCCTCAAGGACAGTTCCACATGCAATAAGAGACGAGGTAAAACAAGAACTCGACAGGATGGTAAAGTTAGATGTCATCAAACCTGAAACAGAGCTTACACCTGCAGTGAGTCCAATGGTGGTAGTTAGACAAAAAGGTAAATTAAGAATCTGCATAGATCCGTCAGACGTGAACAAAAACATTTTGAGGCGGCATTTTCCTCTTTCTACAATAGAAGAGATATCAGCTGATATCAAAGGATCAGAATTTTTTGCATTACTAGATTGCAAGAAAGGATTCTGGCAAATTAAACTGTCAAAAACAACACAAAAGATATTAACATTTGCCACACCATGGGGAAGATATTCTTTCAAGAGACTTCCTTTTGGCGTATCCTCAGCGCCTGAAATATTTCAAGAAATTTTAACAAATTTACTTAGTAAATTCAAAAATGTAAGAGTGTCGATCGACGACATCTTTATACATGCAAAAAACAGTTAGCGAAGTCATCGAAGTTGTGCTAAAAATTTCAGGCTTTAAACTGAATAAAAACAAGTGTATTTTTGAAGCAAAAAGCTAAAATTTTTGGGACACATTGTTTCGGCCAAAGGACTAGAAGCAGACCCAGAAAAAGTAGAAACCACACAAGCCATGAAAACACCAACGAATAAAAAAGAGTTACAGAGACTCTTAGGAATGATAACCTACCTAAACAAGTTTATTCCTAACATGTCAGACCTAACAAATCCACTAAGAGATTTGTTACATAAAGACACAAGTTTTACCTGGGAATTCCATCATGAAGAGGCACTCAGCAAGATAAAACAAGTACTACTGAGTCCACCAGTACTAAGATTATATGATGTAAACAAACCTGTAACTCTAACAGTTGACGCAAGCTCAAAAAACCTTGGGGCAGCACTTCTTCAAGAAGGTCAGCCAGTAGCTTATGGAGCCAGAGCACTAACTAAATCTGAGCAGAATTATCCTCAGACTGAGAAAGAAGCACTCGCTATACTATTTGGATGCAAAAAGCACGAGTATGTATACGGTAAAACACTAACAGTGGAATCAGATCACAAACCGCTTGAGACAATCTTCAAGAAAAATATACAATCAGCTCCAGCAAGACTGCAACGTATAATGCTTAATCTTGCACCATGTTCACCAAACGTTATGTTTAAAAAGGGCACAGAAATACCTCTGGCAGATTTCTTAAGTCGTGACTGTGATGCTTCTAAGTTAAGATATGACCAAGAAGAGAACCTCAAAGTAGCAGTCATTCTACCAATTTCATTGGATGCTAAAGGGGAGTTAATTCAAGCAACAAAAGAGGATCCACATTTACAGTTGCTACTTAAAACAATAATGCACGGGTTTCCAGAAAGAGCCGATGAACTTCCTGCAGAACTGCGACATTACTTCAACTTCAAAGAGGAATTGGCATATCTTAAAGGACTAATTTTTAAAGGTGAAAAAATTATAGTACCAAAAACACAAATACCCAGAATGTTACGCAGTATCCACCAAGGACATCTAGGAATCCAGAGCTGCTTAAGGAGAGCTCGTCAATCACTTTACTGGAGAGGACAATATGATGATATTGTAAAACTAGTCAGTGGCTGTTCTGTCTGCGAACAAACACAAAGAGACAATACCAAAGGTACAGTGCTAGTGAAAAGGATCCCCACACTTCCTTGGCAAATAGTTGCATCAGATCTATTTGAACTGAAAGGAAAAACTTATTTGGTGATCTGCGATAGTTATTCAGGATACTTAGACTTTCAACAACTAAAAATTCAATCATCCTGTGAAGTTATCGAACAGTTTAAAAAATGGTTCTCCGCACATGGTATACCAGAAGTGGTCGAAACAGATAATGGCACACAATACATGTCCAAAGACTTCAAGGACTTTCAAAAAGAGTGGCGTTTTAACCATGTCTGTTCTGTCTGCGAACAAACACAAAGAGACAATACCAAAGGTACAGTGCTAGTGAAAAGGATCCCCACACTTCCTTGGCAAATAGTTGCATCAGATCTATTTGAACTGAAAGGAAAAACTGTCACATTCGAACTTGAACATGTACGAAAGAAGCAAGCTAACTACAGCAACAAACACACTAAACAACCAGTTAATTATGAACTTAATGATAAAGTCAGACACAAAGTTGCTCACCGCTAATGGGAGGGAGCAAGGGTGATAGAAAAGCCTGAAAGTCTGCCAAGATCCGTAATCATCCAAACAGATCAAGGCCAAATTTTAAGAAGAAACTTCAGTCATCTGCACAAAACACAAGCAGACCTGGCCAGCAGTAACAGAGTTTACTTCCTGAAACCAAATATGCTGACAAACCAGCAGAAGTACAGGTTCAAGCACAAGCTCAATCACCTGCTGCCCATAAGTCACTCGCTGCATCCACTCCTACATCACCAAAGCCTAATGTCAACAGGGATACTTCAAAGTCCTGCCTCGATCAGCAAGAGAACCATTCGCAGCAGTCAAACACTAGTAATCAACCAACCCAGCGATCATCAAGATTTGGAAGAGTAATAAAACTAATAAGTAGACTCGATTTGTGATACTTATTATATAATTTGAGTGGTCGATCATAAGCATTATTTAAGTATAAACCAATGTTCTTATTTTATTTATAAAGAAAGGGAAATGTGACGTATAGACCTGGTTTTGGCGTAGCCCATGGCAACCACTTAATGTTTGTAATCGTTGTACTGAATAAATCACGTTTACTCCTTTATTTCAAATTAAGATTATTAATTATAGAACCTAACATTACAATATATATTATAAAACATCTCATGTAATTCAGGTAACCATACTATTCAAGTAGAAAAAAACCTATGCACACATTCCTATATGTATAAACAAGTTTTTGCTTTGATTATATGCGTAGTACAAAGTGCATGCACCACACACACACACGCGCGCGCGCGCGAGTGTACACACACGCGCGCTCGCGCGCACACAAAGTGGGATTTAATACTGAAGTTTTCTGACACTGACTTAAAATTAATGTTTAATCTTCATAATTGAAGTTATTTGTATATAAAACTGTTGGGCTATTAAGGCATGGCCGATTCATTAAAGTTCCAGATATTTTGACTTCACAAGCAGTTATCAGCATCAGCGGGTGTCCTTTCTTCTAAGTCAACCCTTCCATCAGTGTCTGGTTTCTGAGAAGAACCACATACTGACTGAAAAGTCCACTGGGAAGGAAGAAAAATGCTCACTGAAGATGACTTCTGCAGGTGAAGAGGAAAATCAGGAATTTTAATGAATGTATCATAGTTCAATCAAACAGCAGTTTTACCACCAAATGTTTTTAAATTCTACAAATGTTCTCATTTTAAGAAAAACAATTGCCACTAATATCAAATATTACAATATTTAAAAAAAATACATCACTGGCAGTTAATTTGCTATTTATTTTGTGAAGGGTTATTGACAGTGTAGTGGATAGCTCCTTATAAATTTCTTTTGATCTAATCAGTAAAAAAAAAACTGAAATTAAACAGATACATTCTATTTGCCAAGAGGAACAAACTGCAGATAGATTCCACTTATATAATAGAAACAAACTGATACAATAAAATAAAATTAAAAAATCAACCAACTATCAACGCTTTCGAGCGTTGAGAGATATTCTGTCACATTATTACTGATACTAATTTTGTATTTGAATGAAATTTCTCATAACTTGATCCTCACATAGACTCTTATACTTCTCTTAAAATTTGGAGTTCCATTTTTGGTCCCTGGAGCCCTTCAAGTTAAAATGTTTTCATAATAAACACTACATTCAATATGGATTAAAATTCCCTTTAGTCTGACACCCATCTTGATTTTTACAAGTTTCTGAAATTATTGACCACTTTCTAGGGCTCTGTTCCTAAAATTTTTGAATTTCCAAAACTACACTATATTTAGATTTTGGTTCAAATTCTGCTCAATTTGTACAGCATGTGGATTTTTGTGACTTTATCAAAATGTTCATCCACTTTTTGGGCCTTCGCATTCCAAAAGCTTGACGTTTCCAAAACTGAATATGCTATTTAGATTTTGATAAAAATTGCTTTTAATTTGAAACCCACATGGATTTCCATAAAATTCTGTTTCCGTAAACCCAGTAAAAAGATTTGATGTGGGACAATTAGTGAAATAAAAAGAAGAACAATGAAAAAGGAAATCATGAGAAAGTAGGTAAGCCTTGTACATACGAGAGAAAAAGGACTGTCACTATTGGGGTCAATAATTAAATGGCTGGAGCAGTTGAAGAGGCAATGTGGTGTTTGACAGTTAGAGGTAACTGGTAGCTGTCAGCAAATGAAGAAATTGTTAAGGAAGTCAAAATGTATTTATATAAATTGGTTGAAAAAGAGAGGGTTATCTAGTAGAAAGTTGTATAACTCCAATTAGAGTGGACTAATTCTTAAAATTTTGCGGACTAATAAAAATTAACATTTGCATGTAGCAATGATGCAGGCACTTAAAGTACAGTTCAGTCTTATTGGGAAATATAAAAATCAACAAGCATTTGCATATACTAAAAATGAAAAGGCTTCCCTCCCATTATGGTACAGAAATCAAAGCATTATAACAAACTTGTACCATCTGTCAAGAAATTTTTGAAAGAAAATAATATGTTTAGAAAAGTGTTATAAACCTTTGATATATTCCATCGCATCCTTCTATAAAGAAGTTAAAAAGTGGAGACATTATCACAAATATAATTACTAAATGTAACTTCTGACTGCCAATCAATGGACCAAGGGGTTCTGGAGACACTGTCACAAACTGCTCATTGTTTTGATTGCTGGAGTCAGTGGAGGGGATGATGTAATATAAGCTTGTTAAGTGGGTATGTTAGATTTTTTTACATGTACAGCACACGAGGACATCCACCTTTAACACTGGTTAAGAAATGAAGGAGTATGTTAGGCCACAAAGCTATTAAGATATGGGAAGGGGAGTTAATGAGAAAGCTTGCGAGAAAGAATATTCAAAGTTCATCATATAAATGATCTCCAGATTGCTTATAAGATTCAATTAATTTAAAATATACCTTATCTGATCCGTCAGCGATCTTGTAGTTTAATATTCCACATGTTTCGGGAATTAAATTCCCATCATCAGGTAAAACTTCTTCTTCCTAATATATAGGAGTCGTCTGTGAAATTATTAAAAACACATACACACACGAACAAATAAAACAAACACAACTGTTAAAAATGACAATTAAAACACCGTACACACACAGCTAACGAAGACAGTGCGCACTGCCGGACAATCACATATCATCTGGGCTGATTGCAAAGTTCACCGTTTATCTTTAATACGGTATCATACAATGTGTTCAATCTAAATGAAAGCTGGTCGTTGAGCAAACTTTCTTTATGTATTTTGGATGCTTTATAAATTTCGAATTCTTCCAACAGCACCCATCAAACGACCTTTGTTAGTGACATGCATGGGTACCATATTCTCCGCAAACCCATGATTTAAGATGAGCCCAAAACATTCCTGGGTATGAAAGACTCCCTGGGTCCCTGGGTATTGATGTGAAAGAGTGGATGAGGTCTGAGAACTAATGAACAGTGGCATAGTAGAAATGTATGCAATCATTAAGAGGGTTCTGTATCAGAAGGTACAGCTGCTGACAAGGAATGGGAAGAAGATAACAGATATCACACACGTAAAACTGTCAAGACCGTTTAGTTGGTCATACACTGTATAGAGTGGCAAAAAGAACCAGTTACCAACACTATACTATTAAGAAGGGGTAAGGGATTTACTGGTATTGATCATAGTTTCTGTTTTATAGACACAACTTTTATCCTTTTCTCTTTAACTGCAATTTTATTTTATTTAACTGCAATAAATATACAAGGTGTCTCACAGAAATGGCAACTTATGGAAAATAAATATTTTTACAAAGTAATATTTAACAACAAATTTGTTTATGTAAGTTAATAGCACAAAATCTGCTATTTACGGAAAGATACCCCTCCCTAATCTATTTTTTGAAGATGACATCTTGCAGATGAGTTCTATCTCGGCATAGTCATTCCTGCAGCTTCTTACTTGCACTTTGCATGGTTGACACAGTGTAGCGACAAGAATGTTAACAAAACTCCTCTCATATCTTTAATTTCAGAGTTATAGTCACACAGATCAACTGCAGTACACTTTGCTCTCAAGGTAACCACTCAAGCAGCACACTGTCACGTCAAGGGATCATGACTTGGAGGTATGAAATGTTACCATTTCTTGAAATTATACAGTTGCCAAAAAATTGGCATGTAGTTCCCATTGAACTCGTGCTGTGTGTTAGGTTGACCCATCTTGCTGAAACCAGGCATTTAGAATCATTTGTGGTCACACTGCACTTTTCCACAACAAAGATACCTAACATTTCGATACTGAGCCACCATAACAGTAGTCACAAGGCCATTCCCGTCTTCAAAAAAATAAGAACCTATTACACCATATAATGATACCCCACAAGTTACACCTTGACTGTGGCAGTGGTGTAACTCAGTAGGATTTTGTTGGGACTAATATAATGAAATTTTTGACTATTCACATACCCATTCAGTTAGAAATGGACTTCATCTGATATCCACTTCTGTTGATGAATTTGTCAACTTCATTAGCTTTTCAAGCATTCATTCACAGAACTGTCATCATATTAAGTGATCAATGGATTGAAGTTCCTGGATCATCTACAACTTGTATGGATAGTAATGTAAGTCATGTGACAATAATCTATAACTCTTGAATGTGGAGACACTGCCTGATGACAAATTGAACATCATAACAGCAGCATAAACAGTTCTGTTATTTTTGGCATACAAATCTTTCACACCCTACCTACATTTTCTTTTTCAGTGTCAAACCTGTTTCTTCACACCCATATGTTGATTACATGTGCTAATGAAACATGATCGTGATATTCTAAATTTAAAAATGGAAAATTCTATATACGCAACCCCCACACAGTCATTATTTATATAAAATGCCTTGATGGTAAAGGCATATTCAATATCAGTCCAATTCTTCATCATAACTAAACTGCAAGCTGGTGTCTGCTTGATTTCACAGTGCTACCAATCACCCAGACCTACCAACATACTTTCATTTTCCTTTTGTGTACTTCACTTTTGATCAAACTTGTAATGCTACAAACACTTTACCACAATACCCCTCAAATCTGTCCCGTTACAAACTGAAAGATTCACTGGAGAAACATCAGCATGCTATCTATTCAGTTAGCATTTTTTTGTAGTATCCAGGATCAAATATACTCTGTTCTTGTGATTATTTCTAGTCCCATTTACCACCTTGCAGGCATCTTTACATTTTAAGAACCCAGAAATCTGTCCACCCTATCATATGCTTTATCCCACATATCACTTTCAGCTTTAAATACTGCTTTCTTCACTTCTCTGTTTAGCTGACTGGACTCCTGTCTATGAAGTGTACCTTTTGTTGTCAGCCATTTATGACGCATGTCTTACTTTGCATTCACTAATTTTTCCAAACTATCATTCCACGATTCACAAACTTTTTCATCAATCTCATTATAAGGGTTTTATGTGCAGCTTCGTTAATGTCTCTAACAACTTGGTTATATGTTTCAACTACTGAAGAGTATCATACATCATTTGATTTTATCAAGTTGCAATCAATATGGAAACCAAACTGATTCTTTTTCAAGATCTTTGACATTAAATGTTTTGGTTTTAACTTCAATTAAATTCTCCCAGAACCTCTTAATAAAATGAAACAGTATTTTATCACTTTTTTACTGATAATGTACTGTAGTGCATTTTCCAACATCACGTGAAGCATTTTTTTTAATGGTCAATCTTAAAATTATACTACAACTATATTACAAACGTATAAACAATTTTGATTTCCTGTTTTTTTTTCACACACTTACTCCATGTAAAATTTAATGTTCACAAAAAAATTCATATGATTTGTAATAAGCAAATACGCATTCTAATACACAACTGGCAATTCTTTCCTTAAAGGACATTTTCCACTCTTACAAATAAAACTGCTCCACTTCCAGACAGAAAAAAGTCAGGTAGTTTAAGAAAGCCAGATGTTTACATTTCAAAGTTTAGTTTTCATAAAACTTCATCAGGGAATTCTATAAAATGATTTGGATTAAAAGTAAACCTTATGTTTGGATTCTCCATGAAAGTAAATGGTATGAGTCTTGCTGTCTTTTTTTCCAATAGTTATAGTTCATTATGGTACATTATAGTATGTTATGGTACATTTCATGAAGCGCAACGAAGAACAGATTTTCATGGGCAAGAAACATAAGACAGCTTGGAATTTTTTGTACATGATTTTGTCCTGGGAAGTGCATAATTGTTTGGCAAGTATGCGTGCGTAAAAGTCGGTTTCATATGCCCAAGGAGCATTACATCAGCCACACTGGCCGATTTTCTCACAGAAGAGTGGAAAAACTGGTATAGTGCAGGAGTGGGGAGAGACACACAAGCATAGCGTCAGTGAGTCCAATCTTAACGCCAAGCAGTACAAACGACAGCGGCAGTGGCAGTGACTCAAGAAGGTCGTGCCTCAGTAAAAATGTAGTGGAGTACAAACAGTGTCAGCAGTGCCTCGAGTGACACGTAATTAAAATGTAATTACAAACAATTAAGTTATAAAAGTATCACAAACAATCGGACTGTGCGCGCACGTAAAAAGTATGACGACTCGGCCATAGTGTGTACGCGTGCTAAGTGCGAAATAATATCAGCCACATGGTGCTCACAAGAGAACTGGAATTTGATAAGCAGATAGTAGAGTAGACCACATGAACCAGTATCTAGTGTTCTAAGAGGGATCTAAAGAAAATAAGGAAATAAATGTTATTTAGGACTCAGAGAGTGTGTGAGAGAGGGAGAGTACAAAGGGGGGGGGTGGGAGAACTAACAATGATCTAGATCTAGAATCTTTTAATTGTGACAGTAGGGGGTACACCCCATGCAGTTTTTAGACTGAGTACGGGATTTTAACCAATTTTGTACCAGCAGTTGGGAAATAAAAATCCTAAAAATACTAAAGTGTTTTAAGGAGAATTCTGCGGTTTGGGCAGAACCTCATAAGACAGATTGGATGGACTACAAAAGTTTTGAATGGGCATTTAGGGACAAATACTGGTCTGAGGAAGAGAAAGAGGTGCTGCATAGCAAAATTATGGGGTCCAGTATTTGGGTGCCAATGGCAGCAATGTGACAATGTATGTGATAAAATTGTATTAACAAAGCAAAATGTCTAAAGCCACCATTGCCATTTCGATCATTTGCCATATGAAATACAGATTACACTGATAACGCATGAGATTGTGGAAATTACTGAGTTGGGAAAGGTCCTAGATATATTCCAAAACATCAGGGACAGGGAGCTGGGTAGACAACAGAGTCGACTGGTGTCACAGACAAATGCGATACGTCACCATTTGAGGGGGTCAACGATTGCACATAGAGATACACGAGGAGATTATAGTAGAAGTGAAGGGTGGGACTGTAGAATTGTGAATTATACTTTCAGAATAGCCTGTTTTAGACGTGGCAGAGCAAGGAGTTGCCAGAGGAGTGAACCAGTGTCAAACATAAATGATCAACACCAAGAAGAGAGAACAACAGCAGAGAGGTACCTAGAGGCGGTGGACATGGAAACAGAGGTCGAGGTGGTCAACAGGAAAATGAGTAAGGACAATGGAGGAGGGGATCCAACCATTGTCAGGAAGTAGCGGGGTCCAAAGTACGAGGAGTTATCATAATCACCTGACCAAAACAAACATGTCAACGTAGCTGATGGAGGAAGACAACACGCAGGTAGGAGAACCAGAAGCAGGACTAACTGAGATTATTGTCACAATTGAAGGGACACTAGTAGATACAGGTACCGAAATTTCAGTTATTTCAGATAATGTGTTAGAGGAATTAAGGGAATTAAACACAAATATTCCGACTTTACCAGTTGCAGGGGTTATGATAGTTGTAATGGGTCAAATTAGGTTTTTTATTTTTTATTAATCTTGGTTTTGATTTTGTTAAAAGTGTACAATTCACTTCATATATGGGAGCTACCACAGTTTAATTCTATATTAACATAGATCACCCATTCAATCACTTTTAAATTGCCAGACTTCACCTGTAAGGAGCCTCCAGTACAGCAATGCAACATACACACAGTCGGTCAAAACAATTGCCAGACGCATTGCGTAATCACATAGCAGCAGCCTTGTGACACAGTCTACAGTGTGTCATCAGAGTGTGCAGTTTGGTATCAGAGAGTAAGCAGCATCAGACAATAGAATTGTGAATTTAAAACAGGGGCCTCGGGTTTACAAGATAGGCCGTTAAAACAAATTTGGCCTATCTTAGAAAGTGTGAAAACAGTCATTAAAAGTATTAACAGTGTACAAACAAAAGTTTGCAGCAGTCGACAAGCAACAGTTCCCGTTATCGGGTGGGCCTCTGTAGGCTCGTCACACATATTTAAATATTTTAAAGTTGTAGTACAGCAAAACTGTTAAGTGACCGCGGTCAATACTACTACGGAGTCGGATCAAGTTTTTTTTTCTTCAGAACAGTGAAACCGTGTAACCGGACAATGAGTGTGCGCGGCGACCGCGTGGCAATGGGTTACGTAAGGGCTGGGGTGGGTTTTATGTAAAATATTAAGGGTTTTATCAATTATGAATGAGTGGGTGTGTAAGCAAAGCTGGGCTGGTTTCTGTTTGTGTAGTATAATTGTGTTTATAAGAAGGTAAGAGATAGTAAGTTCTTTTACAAGACGCACGAGTTGCACAATATGTAACTCCATGTAAAGCTATTTGTCAAACAGTAATTTCAACAATTGAACATTAAAATTAATAATTCTCTTCTTAAAGATGTGTAGAGTTAATTATTTCAAGAACCCATGAAACACGTTTGTATCTGCATTCGTACGAAAGGATCCTGGCCCGAAATAAAACGAAACCTTCCAGGTATGTGGAAGTCAATCTATTATATTATATTAGAAGAAATTTATTAATAGGTATTTAACATTTCAATGGCTTCCGTTAACAGGGACAGTTTTTGGTAATGAAAATATCAAAGACCGTACCTATAGTACAGATACAAACATGTTTTTGGGGTCAGCGGAATAAAACAAAAGTGCGTTGTTAACGCAAAAGTGGTTATATAATACACTTTATTGATTATATGTTATTTATAAACAAATATCAAGTATAAAATAAGAAATGGCAGATAACAGTGAAGTCGGCTTATCTGACAATCAGACCGAGAGTCAAGCAAATGTTGACTCCGGTATTCAAACAGAAATAACGTCAATAAATGAGTATAACGCAGAAGCATCTGTATTTAGCTCACCAGGAGCGATATCAACTCCCGTAACAAATAAAGCTACAGAGTTGTCAATGAACGATTTATTTAATTTCATGAAAACCATGTCTAGTGACATGAGAACCATGTCCAGTGACGTGAGAAATATGTCTAAGGATATTAACGTAAAATTTGATATACAGAATGATCAATTTGATGCAATTGACAACAAATCTGACATGTTAAATAGTCGTTTTGATGATAATGATATAATTTTAAACAATATGAAAAGTGACTTTAACAACAAATTAGATCAATTAACTAATGATTTTAATGAACAGAAAATAAAATGCGAACAGCAGAATATTAAAAACGAGATTAATTTTAAAGCAATTAAAGACCAGAATGTGCAGTTACAGCAAAATATAAATGTAAAATTTAGTGAGTTGATAAATAATATACAAGACAAGAATGTATGTCTTGAAAATGCCGATGAAATGACAAAAATTAGTTCGAATAAAGTAGAACAGAGTAAGAATAATACAAACGAAAGTTGTAATGACAATGTGGTATTAGGTAATGAATTAATAAATAAGAATGATGTTGATAATAATGTCATTGAAAATGTAATATCTGAGAGTACTAATGAAGTTGTAGAATGTGATTATGAGATGTTAATGTGTGTTAATGAGTTAGAGAGAGAGTGGAAGGAGAGCTATATTACAGGTATGAAAAAGGGGGTAAATTGTTTACGAGGTAGAATGGGGGGTGAAGGAAGACCTTCACGTATATATTGTGTAGACAAGTGTGCTACAAATAAGTTTTTTGTTTTTCCTGGAGAAGTCAGGAAAGATTTAATTGAATTTATACCCTCTGTCTGTAATACTTTTG
This sequence comes from Magicicada septendecula, assembly GCA_034769895.1. Classification (NCBI taxonomy): domain Eukaryota; kingdom Metazoa; phylum Arthropoda; class Insecta; order Hemiptera; family Cicadidae; genus Magicicada; species Magicicada septendecula. The sequence continues at coordinate 287,086,110 of CM068368.1, forward strand.
AGAGTGTGATTTGGGGTTATGAAGAGAGAGATGTAAACAGAGAATTGTGTGTTAATAAAGTCACAGAATTATATAACTTAAATAAAAAGTATGATGAATGGAAGGAAAGTTTAGAAATATATGTGAATGGTAACGACTACAATGATTTAATAAAAATGATTAACCCAATAGTTAATGAATTTAATGATGGAGACTTAACAAAAATACCCAATGTAGACCGGTTTAATGAGTATTTGAATAAACTGAATGAATTTAGTTTGTATGGTTACAACACACAAAACAGTCATTTGTGTGCTGATAAAATTGAACGATGTTATGTAGAACCAAGGTTGATTTGGAACGATGGAGGTTAAACTATTTAAAACAATAAAAGACAGTATAAATATTTTGTTTTAATGGTTCTGACATGGCAAATCTGGACAAATGAAGTGCGGAAAAAACTGAATAATAAATAACAAGAGTTTGTAAATAATATAGTGAATTCATTTGTGTATATAATGAAACGTTAAGTAAACAATGTGTGTACGTAAGATGATAAGATGATTGTTGTAATAATAATATTGAAATAGTTGCAAGTTAAATAAATAATTTAAAAAAGGCCACTTTTATTAATGAATCAAAAATATATCTGATCCAAATTGGAATAAAAAATGTTAAGAGACAAATAGGTTATCTAAAAGATTTATAAAACCTGAAAAGTGTAGCAAGCAGGTATGGCAGTATATGATGTAACTAGAGTGTTTAGTCTATGAAAGCTGAAACGGAGAATGTTTATAACTGTTGTTTATGAAAACAAGTCTAGCACACAACTGTGTTCATGTAAACAGTAAACAGGTGTGTTGTAGTGGTATGTTGTGACTCAAGCCTGTGGCCATGCTTGGTGGCCACAACAGAATGTTGTAGTCTGCTGAATTAGTATCTTGAGCAAAACTCTATTGTGACATAAAAGAATTAAAGTAAATTTTTGTTAAAATAATAATGAGGTAATAGTGTGTGTGGCTGGGAGGTGACGCAAAGGAGTCACGAACTTAAATTTTATAACATAAAGAAATTTTTTGCTCATTCAAAGTTTGATTCAATAAAAAATGTTTGCACTCTGCTCAAATAACCAGATGCTCATATTTTCAATACAAGTTATCCATGCCATAATTTTAAGTGTATTATTTTATTGTTGTCTGTTAGATATAGGCGTTATTAAGAATATGTGTTTTCATTATGTGTGTATTTTTTTTTTTTAAGCCAATAATTAGACGCCTGGCAGGCAATCAACAAAATAGGAGTAAGTGTTGATAATGTATTACATGTAATTGTTTAATTTTGAAAGGTATTCATGGTGTTTTAATTATGTCAGGAGATCAGCTGATCAGCAATAACGTCACTGGTATATTATTTATAAATGTTTTAAGCAATGGATGTATTACCGATATTTTAAAGTGATGATAAAAATAATTTGCTACAATGAGAAATAAAGTAACGACTTGGGAAATCTAATAAGAGATAGTTTTTGGGTGATGAATATTTTGCGGGACATATAGATCTGTCCCAATGGAATTCAAAGTTGAATTTGAAATAGTAGAGGTGAAGATAATGTAATGTTGTTTTTGAGTTAATGTAATATAACAGAATTTTGTGAAATATAGATGTTGACACAGTTGTAATGGAGAATTTATGTGGAGTTTGGAAGGATATATATTGTTGTTTATAGTTAATGAGGCTATTTTGTTGTATTTGTAGTAATGTAATGAGATTGAGATTTTTGGGGATGGCAATTTTGTATTAGAGGGTAGTGTAATGTAGGAGTCCGCAACAAAATATGTTGGGACGGGAATTGGTATCGATTTTAGTAAGTAGGGGCCGCCTTAGGTAGAATCTGGGCCGCCAAATAAGGGAATTGAGTTTTGGGTAGGGGAAACACGTATCCTATGTACAAAGGGTTAGAGAGTATTTTTTTATATATGTAGAGAAGTTGGAGAATGGAGTTTAATGATAAGTTGGGGTTAGAGTGTCTTGATTAGTAGATATTTTGATAGAGATGGGTGTCATGATAATTGAAGTTGATTGATATTAGAGTCAGGGAGTAAAGATTATATATGTATACAGATCTAGTAATACAGTAAATGAGAATAAATAATTCATATCACCCACCGTAGATTAAAGTAGGATTGTTGAATAAAGAGAGAGAGTTATGATAAAGAATATAAAATTTTTATTTTTTCGAAACCAGTGACAGAATTTTGATAGAATTTGGAAATCATGTAAAATTAAGAATTGTTTATTTTAAATAATTTAAATGTCAATCTGTTTATTATTTATATTAATTATTTTGTTCATTTTCAATATTTTATTTTATTATGTGTTGTACTTTGAGTTAGATTGTTACAGATGTTTAATGTAGGTGCAGAAAGTATATATAACATATGTAGGTCAAGGGTTTTGGACTTGACCTAGTTTTGATCAGCTGATGAGGTCATACACCTACTAAGCTTGTATAGTAGGGAATTAATTTTATTTGTTTATTTAATCACTTTAAACCAGTTTTGAATAATTTCTAAACAAAAATGAAACCTTTGAACAAATTTAAATTTTTTTGGAATTTTAAAATTTTGGGAATTTGAAAAAAAAAAAAAATTTTTTGATTTTTCGCCTGCCAGCGAATGAATATTTTAGATAATGATTCTTTTATTATGTGTGCATTAACCATGTTTATTTTATTGTATTGCATTGTATTGGTAGACTATAAGTGGTTCTAATGTTAGAGTAAGGATGTGTTTAGATTAGTAGAAATGTCTAGGTCAAGTCATTTGAAACAAAAATTTAGAAAAACAAGGAAGAGAATTTTTTGATAAAATATTTTTTTTTTGAATTTTGAATTTCTTAAATTTTTAATAAATTTTAAAAGAATTTTTTTATTTTTTGTGTGTTATGTTAACATGTAATGTTAGTGTGTGTGAGCCCAGTATTTGCTAAAGGCAGCCCAGCTTGCAAAAAAGGGGAAGCATATCGGCGGAGGAGCTGGAATAATTTTAGCCAGGGATTGAGGATTTTGGGGGTAGCATGTTAAAAGGCGAGGTGCGCTGTGGTGCGAGTCTGCTCGATTTCTCAGTGTTGGGATCTCTTACGGAGAAGTCCAGTGATCTCGTTCAGATGAGTCCATAGTCGCTGAGCCAGGGGGGTCGTGTACCCATGAGATTAAGAACAAGGAGGTTGTTGGCACCAGTTCCTCACTGGTCCTCTTCGGGGTTTGTCGATGAGATTTCTTCTGTCGTGGACAGCAGAATTCTCATCGAGGGGGTATTGTAATGGGTCAAATTAGGTTTTTTATTTTTTATTAATCTTGGTTTTGATTTTGTTAAAAGTGTACAATTCACTTCATATATGGGAGCTACCACAGTTTAATTCTATATTAACATAGATCACCCATTCAATCACTTTTAAATTGCCAGACTTCACCTGTAAGGAGCCTCCAGTACAGCAATGCAACATACACACAGTCGGTCAAAACAATTGCCAGACGCATTGCGTAATCACATAGCAGCAGCCTTGTGACACAGTCTACAGTGTGTCATCAGAGTGTGCAGTTTGGTATCAGAGAGTAAGCAGCATCAGACAATAGAATTGTGAATTTAAAACAGGGGCCTCGGGTTTACAAGATAGGCCGTTAAAACAAATTTGGCCTATCTTAGAAAGTGTGAAAACAGTCATTAAAAGTATTAACAGTGTACAAACAAAAGTTTGCAGCAGTCGACAAGCAACAGTTCCCGTTATCGGGTGGGCCTCTGTAGGCTCGTCACACATATTTAAATATTTTAAAGTTGTAGTACAGCAAAACTGTTAAGTGACCGCGGTCAATACTACTACGGAGTCGGATCAAGTTTTTTTTTCTTCAGAACAGTGAAACCGTGTAACCGGACAATGAGTGTGCGCGGCGACCGCGTGGCAATGGGTTACGTAAGGGCTGGGGTGGGTTTTATGTAAAATATTAAGGGTTTTATCAATTATGAATGAGTGGGTGTGTAAGCAAAGCTGGGCTGGTTTCTGTTTGTGTAGTATAATTGTGTTTATAAGAAGGTAAGAGATAGTAAGTTCTTTTACAAGATGCACGAGTTGCACAATATGTAACTCCATGTAAAGCTATTTGTCAAACAGTAATTTCAACAATTGAACATTAAAATTAATAATTCTCTTCTTAAAGATGTGTAGAGTTAATTATTTCAAGAACCCATGAAACACGTTTGTATCTGCATTCGTACGAAAGGATCCTGGCCCGAAATAAAACGAAACCTTCCAGGTATGTGGAAGTCAATCTATTATATTATATTAGAAGAAATTTATTAATAGTTATTTGACATCTCATAGTGGGCGTTACCGGTCTTAGAAGTAAAAGGGTAACAAAGCAGGTTCAGTTAAATATGAAAATAAATGGGGCTGAATATGATAATACTTTCTTGGTAGTTCGAGGGTTAAACTTAGAGGTTATATCAGGTAATGATTTTTTAAAAAGACACACAGCAGTTATTGATTTTAACAATTGGGTGATAGAATTGGGTCATGATTGTAAACAAGTTAGGGTGAGTTTTGAACGGGTAACAGAGGAAGTGAGAATTACGGGGATAAGGTTAATACAAAAGCAATATGATGGTGGGGACATGGAGGTGAGAGTGAATGTATGTGAAGAGAATGATGAGAGAGAGCTAGATGAAAGTACAGAGCGAGTATGGGAGAACAGGGCACTTAGTTTTCTTAGTGAGAATGGAGTTATAGGGACTCCACAGTGTAAGGTGTTGTGGGGAGTAGTGGAGACTTTTAAGGAGGTTTTTTCAGAGTTACCTGGTAACGCCAGGAATTATGAGTGTGAGTTAAAGGTAAGGGAACATACAGCCTTTGTTCAGAGAAGTTATCCTGTGCCCTATTCGAAAAGGCGAGATGTTTAGGAGGAGTTGGTACCATCATAGAATGATGGTAGCAGGTATAATTGAGAGGTCCGTGTCACCATATTTGAATCCGTTAGTTGTCGCAATCAAAAAGGATGGAAGAGTGAGGTTATGTCTTGACGCTCGTAGAATAAATCAATTTTTTTTTTCTGACCGGGAATCGCCCGAACCGACTGATGAAATCTTTCAGAAATTTATTGGGGTGAAGTATATGACATCCTTAGACTAATTGCTGGTTATTTGGTAGATACCATTAGCTCTAGAGAGTAGGTAGTATACCACTTTTTTATTTAATGCGAAAAATTACCAGTTAAAAAGATCACCGTTTATACTTAATACTAGTGTTGCGAGTTTTATTAAATGTTTGGATAAGATTTTGCAGCCCAATAATTTAGAATTTTTAACCATATACATGGATGATATATTGACAGCATCTAGGACTTTTCCAGAACATGTTGAACATTTAGAGTACGTATTAAAAAAATTACAAAGAGGGGGCCAATTGTGAATTGGGAGAAATCCAAATTTCTACAACAGGAGATACACTTCTTAGGTTTCGTTATATCACCCAAAGGGATTGAAGCAACCCCGGAGAAGGTAGAATCGATAATGAGATTTCCGGAACCCAAGAATATAAAGCAATGCAGAGTTTTTTCGGTCTATGCAACTTTTACAGAAAGTTGCAAAAGAATTATGCCTAGTTAACCATGAAGTTGAGTGCTGTGTTGCAGAAAAACAAACCATAGAAATGGGAAGAAAGAAGAAAAGACCACATTTCTAGAAATAAAAGATAAATTTATGAATATGATTATGATGAATCATCCTAATTTTGATAAAAAATTCTATTTGCAGACAGGTGCCAGCAACATAGCTTTAGGTGCAGAGTTATACCAAGAGGACGAGGACGGGGAACATAAGACCATAGCTTTTGCAAGCAGAACACTATTGGCTGCGGAGAGGAATTATACCACTTTGGAGAAGACAGACTTTAGGGTGGGAAGGCATCATAACTAAACACACAGCAGTATACCATCCACAGTCCAATCAGGCTGAGAGGGTAATGAGGGAAATCGGGCAGATATTTAGGGCATATTATCATTCTAAACACAGTGAGTGGCCTATGTTTGTAAATAGAGTTGAGGACTGGTTAAATTGCACCACACACGAGTCTACTGGATTCACACCGTATAGGCTGATAAAGGGGATGCAACCACAGAGAATATTGGAGCAGCTTTTCAACTATCCACCAGAAAGTACGATGGATGTAAGCATAAAACAGAGACTGGCTAATGAGAATTTGTTAACTAAAGAAAGAAGGAAATGGCAGCACGATACCAAAGGTTAAGTGGATTAAATATGAAGTGGGTCAACTGGTACTATTTACGAGACATGATTTATCAAATGCACAAGAGAAATAAATCAAAAAATTCTTTTTGTTATATGAGGGTCCTTACGAAGTGATTGTAGTTAAAATGAATAATGCAACAAATTTGAAAACTTATTGGTCAAGTTAAATGTTGTGATGGTACAATCATGGTACATTGTATAATTACATAAAATATGGTAACGAGATCATAAATATTGTATTTTCCTATTTTTTGACATACCCAACCCAACCTCAAACACCCGATATAGAATTTACAGTGAGTGGACTATATTACAGTATTTGCCAGGATTTGAACTAATTCATGACAAAAAACGGTGTCACATCACAAAAACAGTGTGCAGTTATTGAGATAAGCAGAGCCAAGCCTTCGTTACGTCAGAGGCGGAGAATGTGTTGACAGCAACCAAACTGCGATGTCAACACGTTAGACAAAGGAATGTGACGTCAGTACACCCCACTTCCGCAGATTTCAACCAGAAATTGCCGTCATTTCATCTGCAGCTCTGATTTGAGCCGGCCGGCCGCCCATTCACTTACGAGTGAATTTTAACTTTTTAGACCACTGTAGGTGGTTAATAAACAGTATAATATCTACTATCAAAATGTATTAAGGAAAGTAATAGTTCGGTTTGGTGTAGGCGTCCTCGACCGATTAAGTCGTTCGTAAACAAGATCGACGTATAGAATCGGTCCCACGACGGTGGGTTACGTGGGTTGACCAAAGGTGTCCCGTCAAGCGCAGTAAAATACACCGATTGTGCCGATATACGAACGAGACTGGCAGTGCGAGGAAGCCAACACGGAAATTGGTGAGAGCGTTCCTTATATGTTTTGAATCCTTTATTTCCCAATATATGTTATTGTAGAAATCAATCATTTAACAAATTATTCAAAATTTCAATCTAAATTTAAGGAGCTCCAACATTAATAATCAAATTGTACCATGAGCATGAAAGAGAGAGAGGTTGCGTATGTGTAGTAATTCCTAAGTGCTGGGTTGGGCGTTCATACATATATATAGATATATCTTTACATTACCATTGTTTACTATATGTTTATTAGATGTTTAGATTAACTAAAAGTTCAATATTCAATATATGTTTGTGTATTTCATAATACGTCGGACTACGCCCCGAGGCGTGTTTGGCGTATGAGCGAGTCTAAAACTATGTAATTTTTTTGTTAATAATAAGTTTTGTTTTATTATTTCATTTTCAGAGTACAGAGTATTTATTTCAGATAACACTTCCTGTTCAACAACCTCGTTCGCTTAACACGAAACTTGGCCCGTAAAGTAAATAATGTCAGCTGTTAGTAATTCCCAACATGGCGCCCGATAGTAAATATAATAATTACTGTTATTGTGTATTGGTAAAATACAATTAATTAATTAATTAATTAACAAATTTAATTAACAACAGATGGCTTCTGGAACAGGGACTCTAGATAATAAAATTTTATATAGAGTAAGTCTACGAGGTGAATGGAAATAGTTATCTGAGGTAATATAGAAATTACGTAAACATAACCAAATTTGACGAAGTTAGGTTATAATATTAGATGCATGCCTGTATTATAGATTGTAAACATGAATACTGATGAAGATAAAACTGAAAAAGTCAGCATCTCTGACGAAATAGTTATAAGTGAGATGGATGTTCCATTAACACCAATTAGTCAGGTTGGCGAGGCGAGTGCGACCGAAAATGTAGAGACTGAACAAGTAACCTCCATCTCACTTCATGAAAACAAAACAGACGAAATGTTAACACGTCTGTATAACATGATGTGTAGCAATTTTAATGACCTCAGAGGGGACATGAATTTTAAATTTGATGTTCAGAAAAGTGAAATTAAAGAAATTCAAAGTAGTTTTAAAATTAATTTCGATGAGATGAAAGATGAAATTAAAAGACAAAATTGTCAATTTGATGAGCGAATTAACACAGTAGAAACACGTTGTGATAACATACAAAAAACTACACTAGCAATTGTTGATGATAAGTTCAGTAGCACCATACATGATTTAGACACTAAAATCGATCTATTTTATGACACAGTAAATAACACGATTAAAAGTCAATTAGAGTCAAACAGTACAGAAATACAACAGAAATGTTTAAATTTTGTAGAAAGTCAATTAGAAGTTAAAACCAATGTTGAAGTAAGCAAACAAGTAGCAATGAAAAACAATGTTTTACAAAGTCATTTAGAAAACATGGAAATAAATGTGATAGATATCACCAAGAATTTAGAAACTATAGATAATACCATAACTGAACATGAGAAAAGTACCAAGAGTAGATTTAATTTGTTACAAAGTAAGATTAAAGAAATTGATGACTTAACTGTACAAAATAGTTTGGATGTGCATGATAAATATGATATGATTGCAAATAATTTGACCAGTGTAAAAAATGAATTACGGGGAGAAATAAATAAAAATATTTCAAGCATAACTGATAGAGTAGTAGTAACTAGAGATATCTATAATGAAATAGAACTAGAGAATTTTAGCCATGAAAACAGAGTAATACATCCCATGCGATTCCTTAATCAGACTAGGGATTATAATCATTTTAGTAGTAGTAGCTGGGAAGTGAAATTAAATAAAATTATTAAATGTTTCAAGGGTAACTCAGTCATATGGGCTGAAGCTCATAGGTTAGAATGGGATTGTTATAATACTTTTGAGAAAGCTTTTAAGGGTAAATATTGGACAGAAGAAGAGCAGGAGACTTTAAGAAGCCGTATTATGGGAACGGGTAATTTCATGGGACGTAACGTTAGTAATAATAACATTACTATTTATGTAACAAAATTGTACAACGAAGCTAAATATTTAGAGCCTCCTATACCATTTAAGTCATTTGTTAGGTATGTTAGTAAGCACTTACCTAGAGAAGTGCAGGTCACTCTGATGACTAAAGAAATAGAAAATCTTGATGAACTGGAAAGGGTATTAGATATACTACAAAGTATAAATGATCGTGAAATGGGTAGACGCCCTATACAACCAAATATGTATAACCATAACAATAATAACAATGAGTTTAATCGGCCAAGGCCTTATTTCAATCATACTGGCAATAAATATAATGTTAGAAATGATTTACAGACACCAGGCGGTTGGAGTTGTTCTAGTTGCAGGAAGGAGAATCGGGGTCACATGCAGCATTGTTATTTCTGTAAAGCACCAAGAAATAACCAAGTAAAGCAATTCATACCTGCGAACAGAGGAGCCCCTAGTAACAGAGGAGCACCGTATCACCATCAGGGACCAACACGCGGACACCCTGTGCCATCAACAAGTCATAATAGGACACAGCCGGAAAACTGAAGTCAACAGTGGTAAGTAGGACCCGACCACTGTTCAGGGAAACTCATGAGGTCCGACCCATCGAGAAACTACAATCCAACGTTATAAAAGCAGACATCGTTGCAGATTTATTGGAGGAGGAGTGTAACACGACATTGGAGGTGAGAGCTGGACTCACGGAAATACAGGTAACAATAAATAATAGAAACTTTAAAACACTTGTCGATACAGGGAGCGAAATTTCAGTAATAGCCGAGAACATTTTAAGTGAATTGAAAGAATTGAATAAGAACATACCAGTTTTACCTGTAGCAGGGGTTACAGTAATAGGAGTCACGGGGGTACGTAGTAAAAGGGTGACAAAACAGATACATTTAAGCTTCTCAATTGGAGATATGAATTTTGATAATACATTTTTGGTAGTCAAGGGGTTAAGTTTAGACATCATTTTGGGAAATGATTTTTTACAAAGAAATAAAGCTGTAATAAATTTTAAAGAAAAAGTGGTGGAGTTAGATGGGGGTGATCGGTCTGTGAAAATTAATTTTGAAAACGTGATAAATAAAGTTAGAACCACTGGTGTGAAATTGTTACAGAAACAAGTAGTTGAGAATCACTTAGATACTAAAGTAAATTTTTGTATAGAGGGTGAGTATTTAGAAGATGTTGATAATGAAATGAGTAATATTAATAATGAAGTATGGGAGATAAGGGCGGATGAATTCTGTAGTGGGGGTGAGGTGATAAGGAGTGGCCAACGTATAGCGTTATGGCAGGTAATAGAGCAGTTTAAGGGAGTGTTTGCCGATATTCCAGGAAGGGCAAAAAATTATGAATGTATGTTACAGATAAAGGAACACACACCATTCATGCAGCGGAGTTATCCAGTGCCTTACTCTAAAAGACGAGCGGTGCAAGAGGAGTTGGATAAGATGTTAGATAATGGTATCATAGAGAGGTCAGTGTCTCACTACTCAAATCCGTTAGTGGTGGTAATCAAGAAGGAAGGAGGAGTAAGATTATGCTTAGACGCAAGGAAAATTAATCAAATTATTATACCAGACCGAGAATCACCAGAATCTATAAATGAGATCTTTCAAAAGTTTAGTGGCGTATGGTTTATGACATCATTAGATCTGACTGCTGGATATTGGCAGGTACCATTAGCAGAGGTAAGTAGGCAATACACAGCATTTTTATTTAATGGGAAAAATTATCAGTTTAAGCGACTACCATTTGGGCTAAATACCAGCGTAGCTAGTTTCATTAAATGTTTGGATGGAATTTTGAGACCAAAAGATTTAGATTTTCTCACAGTTTATGTAGATGATATTTTAATAGCTTCACGTACATTTGAAGACCATTTAGAACATTTAAAATATGTGTTAGGAAAATTAGAAGCGGGAGGATTAACCGTAAATTGGGATAAGTCCAAATTTCTACAAACGAAGATTAATTTTTTAGGATTCATTATTACATCGGAAGGAATTTCCGCAAACCCGGACAAGGTCGAATCTATTATGCGTTTCCCTGAACCGCGAAACATCAAACAACTTCAGAGTTTTCTTGGGCTGTGCAACTTTTATAGGAAATTTCAGAGGAACTACGCCTACCTAACCGCAAAGTTAAGTGCGGTATTGCAGAAGAACCGACAATGGAAATGGGGAGAAGTGGAGCGTGGAGCCTTTGAAGAAATAAAACGAAAATTTAGTGACATGATTATGATGAATCACCCGGATTTTGATAAAATGTTTTATTTACAGACGGACGCCAGCAATGTAGCTGTGGGAGCAGAGCTGTATCAGGAAGATGAGGAGAAGGAACATAAGACAATTGCATTCGCTAGTCGATCCTTACTGCCAGCTGAAAAGAATTATACGACCACTGAGAAGGAATTGCTCAGTATTGTGTTTGCAGTTGGTAAATTTCGAACGTACATCTTAGGAAACAAAACGATCATTAGAACTGATCATAAAGCATTGTCATTCCTCAACACTTGTAAACTTGCTCATAGTCGATTAACCAGGTGGGTACTTGTTTTACAGGAGTACAACTTCGAGTGGGAGTATATTAAAGGAACAGAAAATAAGGTACCCGACACTCTATCCAGAGTAGATTGTGAAAATAAAACAGGTAGGGACTTAAAGGAAATTGAAATTTTTCAGATTAGTAGAGAAGACAGAATCTTTGGAGAGGAGCTGAAGGATATTAACACCATGCAGAGAGCAGATGGTAAGTCTGGAAAAATAATACACAGTTTAGAGACGGAGCTGGATGAGTCTGAGTACAATCAATATTTTAAAATTTATCAAGCGTTATTGTTTAAGAAGGTAGTAGGGGGTGAGCGTGACTGGAAATTAGTGATACCAGCAGTATTGGAAGAGAAAATTATTTGGGATTGTCATATACGATATGGTCATTTTGGGGCTAAAAAGTGTGTCAATGTTTTAAAAGAATCATGTATTTTCAGAAATATGGAGAGGCGAGTGAGGCAGTTGCTGAGGAGTTGTGATTTGTGTCAAAAGTCGAAGGTGGTTAACTACAGAGATAGAAGGTGAAAGGTTAGGTAGGGAGGTAGAAAGTTCAGAGGAGAGAGGTAGTAGAAAATGAATAATGAAATAATAATGTAATATGAATAGTAACAATAAGTTCAAAATGTATTTTATTATTATAAATAAATAAATTTGATGTTTAATTTATAACTGAAATGGTAAATTTTAATTTAAATACCACTTTTAAGTAAATTATACAAATGTTAATGCATATCTTAGATATGATTAAATATGATTGAGTATTTAAAATGTATTAACTGTATTATTAATATATCAGTGTTAATTATTAATGTATTATGTATTTATTTGAAAACTTTTTAACATGATTTTATAATAATGGCGTTGTTAATAATATTTATCAGCCAGATGTTTAACTGTTAATAATAATAATAATAATAATAATAATAATCATAATAAAAGTTTATTTTAAGAGTTATAAATAAATAAATCGATTTATTAAATTTCTTGATTTGTTTTCTCCAAGTTTGGGAGATATATAATTATATTTTATATTATATATATTTTATATTTTCAATTATATTTCATCCAATTTTAATCCTTTTTCATATTCTTTTTAATCCTTGAGATTTATTATTTTTATAATTTTTATACTTTCTCATTTTATTTAATATAATTTATAATTTTATAAATAGTAAGCCAACCCAGTGCTTATTGGCACAAACCAGCACTTAGCTAAGGGGAACCAGATCAGTTGAGGATGGAGTGATTCAATAAGCCACTATATTAATATTTTTTATAAATTGTTTCAGTGTTTGGGGTGTGACAGCGGTCCTGAGCTGGCCAACGCGTCAGAGCAGGGGCGTTAAGAGCCTAAGTGGCCTTATGGTGTTGGGATCTCGCAGGAGAAGTCCAGTAAGGTCATGAAGGTACGGTCCTCATCACCAGACCAAGGGTGAGTTATTGTTATTTTTTATATAAAATTGTAAGGGGGTTGTGGCGACTTGTTCTGACTGATCCCTTTAGGAAGTATGAAAGGGTCAATGAAAGTTTGTGTGCTTCGTCACACCATCTTTCATTGAGGGGGTTTTGTGATGGTACAATCATGGTACATTGTATAATTACATAAAATATGGTAACGAGATCATAAATATTGTATTTTCCTATTTTTTGACATACCCAACCCAACCTCAAACACCCGATATAGAATTTACAGTGAGTGGACTATATTACAGTATTTGCCAGGATTTGAACTAATTCATGACAAAAAACGGTGTCACATCACAAAAACAGTGTGCAGTTATTGAGATAAGCAGAGCCAAGCCTTCGTTACGTCAGAGGCGGAGAATGTGTTGACAGCAACCAAACTGCGATGTCAACACGTTACACAAAGGAATGTGACGTCAGTACACCCCACTTCCGCAGATTTCAACCAGAAATTGCCGTCATTTCATCTGCAGCTCTGATTTGAGCCGGCCGGCCGCCCATTCACTTACGAGTGAATTTTAACTTTTTAGACCACTGTAGGTGGTTAATAAACAGTATAATATCTACTATCAAAATGTATTAAGGAAAGTAATAGTTCGGTTTGGTGTAGGCGTCCTCGACCGATTAAGTCGTTCGTAAACAAGATCGACGTATAGAATCGGTCCCACGACGGTGGGTTACGTGGGTTGACCAAAGGTGTCCCGTCAAGCGCAGTAAAATACACCGATTGTGCCGATATACGAACGAGACTGGCAGTGCGAGGAAGCCAACACGGAAATTGGTGAGAGCGTTCCTTATATATTTTGAATCCTTTATTTCCCAATATATGTTATTGTAGAAATCAATCATTTAACAAATTATTCAAAATTTCAATCTAAATTTAAGGAGCTCCAACATTAATAATCAAATTGTACCATGAGCATGAAAGAGAGAGAGGTTGCGTGTGTGTAGTAATTCCTAAGTGCTGGGTTGGGCGTTCATACATATATATAGATATATCTTTACATTACCATTGTTTACTATATGTTTATTAGATGTTTAGATTAACTAAAAGTTCAATATTCAATATATGTTTGTGTATTTCATAATACGTCGGACTACGCCCCGAGGCGTGTTTGGCGTATGAGCGAGTCTAAAACTATGTAATTTTTTTGTTAATAATAAGTTTTGTTTTATTATTTCATTTTCAGAGTACAGAGTATTTATTTCAGATAACACTTCCTGTTCAACAACCTCGTTCGCTTAACACGAAACTTGGCCCGTAAAGTAAATAATGTCAGCTGTTAGTAATTCCCAACATGGCGCCCGATAGTAAATATAATAATTACTGTTATTGTGTATTGGTAAAATACAATTAATTAATTAATTAACAAATTTAATTAACAACAATGTTAGCAAGTATAATGTATGTCTTAAATGTTTCAGAAGGGGCTTTCCTTCACTTTCGAGCGGCCATGCCCTCGCCAACCCTGGCCATGGATTTTGGCCTTTTGGAGGTGGACCATGGTCGAGATGCATTCCTTGAGTGTGGTCAGACAACTATGGTCCTGCTCTATGAAATTGGTGTAATTAGAAAATTTAACTATGAAGAACGGGGGAGGGGAACCCCTAATGATCTTGGGTAGACATGACTGTCAGCAGTACATCACTTTGCACAACTCATGTATCAATTACTCTTGATGTCGAAAGAACTCTAAGGTAAATTCAGGAGATAATATCTGTCAAACATGTGTTGCTATTTTAAAGAATTTAATTTTTTCTTTTTGCAGAAATTGTTAAAAAAAATGCGTATTGTGCTGGTGATTGTTAATACAGTAGAGCGTCGATAATCCGGACTTCAAAAATCTGTACCTTGTCCACTGGAAAATTCGATTCCACAGTGGTATCAAAATCGAGATTATAATAAATAGGAACATTTTGTGCAAGCTTGTTCAAATTACTGAATGTCTTTGAGACAAGCTTATGCACTTTTATAGTAAACAAACGGGTGGAAGAAAATGTTTTAGATGAAGTTATGTCATTATTAAAGTTAATGCCATGTTTTGAAGACTGTGACGAAAATGATGCATCCGAGTGGTTAGAAAGTGATAAAAATTACCATGGGTATCAAATTTTAAATTATGAAGAAATAACTAACACTATAGCTGAGGTCAAGCCCCCAGATGGTAACGAAAACAACGAAAGTGAAGACATCGCTGATGAGGCATCAGCCGTGCTGCAGATCCATTCAAGACATTGGAAACTGCAATGCTGTGGCTGGAAAAGCAGTCCGAATGCTCTACTACCCAACTTTTGTTACTGAAGAGACTCAGAGACCTGGCCTCCAATAAACGGACCTCAAGCCTTGTTAAAAAAAAATTGGCGTCTTTTTTCGTAGTTCTGATCTGCACAATTACATTTCTTCAGAATTTGTGATTAAAAAAATCATAGGCAACTGACAAGTTTTTACATAACAAAACAACACTTCTTGTATTCAATGATTCAATTCAATTTCACTGGATCAGAAAACTTAATAAAAAATCATTTTAGTAATATCTGAAATTAGTATTTGTATATTGTAATCTTAAATACTGAAATACTTGTAACGGGGCAAAATTTGTATAACCGTCCTTTATAATAACTTTCAATGTTATAATAATTTATAATAAAAAATCATAGAAACGTATCTGGTTAAAAGTGTAGAAGGAGGGGGCATATGGTGATAAATTCAATCTGTAACTAGTGAATCACAGAAAAGGCACATGGCTTACGACACCATATTCAACGGCTGTAGGTAGCTAATGAAGTAGGGGTATTTGATGGGCATATAAGGTAACAAGTGATGCTGTTGTCAACCAGTGAATCATACAAATGGCACGTGTTTCCAAAGACACAGTCAGTCTATCAGCGAAGTGGGGAGAAAAACTGAAACGCAGTTTTCAGCATTTAGGACGGGATGCGGGGAGAAATCCGCTTGAAACCAGTTTGAAAGGCATTGGAAAAACAGGACTAGCGCGTTGGAAAAACGAGACTAGCGTACCCACGCCAGCTAGGCTCGGCCCAGTCTCCAACTCACCATCAGACCGTACGGACGTTATAACAGTGGCCTCGGGCAGTTACGGTAGGCCGAAGGAATTACAGTAGCCTAGGCCTACCGAGTTTCTATACAAAAGTGTACAAATGTCAAACAAATAATAGTAAATCATTAAAATAAAGTGTAGTCGAACCATGAAGACGTGAATAACTACCAACAGAACGTTTTGTTGAATCTAAAGTGAGTGTCAAGTGGTGGTGCAACGATTGGGACCATGTGCAAGCTAAGTAACTGTACAACATAATTGTAAAACAAATAATTGGCCAGAACAAATTGAAATTTAATGTCAAATTATATTTTATTTGTCAAACAAAAGTATTGAAGTAACACGAGATCTCAATAAAAAGGTGGGTAAATAGAGAGAGAAAGAGTGAGAGAGCATGTGAGAGAAAAAAGGGGGTAAGAGAAAGAGAAAGAGAGCAAAGTACTGATTTGCATATTTAGTAATAAGATACAATATTGGGAAGTCAATAAGTTTATATAAAGTTATAAAGAAA
Source organism: Magicicada septendecula (assembly GCA_034769895.1). Classification (NCBI taxonomy): domain Eukaryota; kingdom Metazoa; phylum Arthropoda; class Insecta; order Hemiptera; family Cicadidae; genus Magicicada; species Magicicada septendecula. Next base: position 287,102,814 of record CM068368.1, read on the forward strand.
TTAATAATGTGTTTTGATAAAATAAAATCAAATTTTTTATCATAATCATGTGTTAGAGTAATTAATACGTCATTTTACCTTAACCTATCTTCTGTACCACGAGCTCGTCTAAACGACCCTGGAGATTTTTTTATGTAGGGGAATTAAATTAATTATCTAAATTATTTCTTTGGGAAGAATGTAATTGGTTTCTGCATTTACTCCACAAAATGCAGTGGCGGCCCTGGGAAGTGCTGGAAATTTTCTTTTAAGGTAAGTTGATAATAAGATCGTAAAAATCGGGGAAGTCTTGTCATTTTAATTGTAAATTTACAAACTTACATCATAAAATCATGGTTTCCACGTGATGTTTAATACAGCATATTTACACTAAGCTGTTACATCAAATAACCAACCATAACTGCAATGATTTAGTCAACTATCTATTATCTGAACTATTAATGGGAATGGTGTCGGACAAGAAAATTTCTAGTGATTCAAAGTGGTTAATTATCTGGCCTAAAATTAATACGTCAGTGATACTTATAAAATAAATAAGAATTAAACAGAATCTTACTTTTAGGGTAATCATTTGTTAACTTGCAAATCTGATAATAGGTACTCCTACATTTGGGGTTTAAATAGATAGAATATAAATATGATACAACTGACCTTGGTAAATGAGAACAGGATTTCTAGTGTCATGAATGTACTATCTGCATTTGCTTCACACCCAACAAATATCATGTTTTATCACACAAAGCTAAACTAAGAAAAAATTAGTTCTTTACACAAAAGTTAATAATATATGATAGTTTTAATTATGGCTTATACAAATTACACAAAATAATCATTTACTGTAGACTGCAAGATAGATTATGTTAAAACATGACATCTGACAAAAAAACTGTTACCATCATGTTAAAAATATGTTGGCCTATTATTTTTCTTAGCATGAAAAATGAATGCCAACCAGAAAAGTGAAATAAACCTTAAAGAACACAGTCACGTTTTTCTTTCTGTTAGTTAATGATGTTTTCATCTATTCAAGATGAACAAACCAGAAAAGAATCTCTTAAAACCAATTAACCTGTTACTTATCATCCTTTATTACAGACTGACTGTGGCCTTACATGACTAATTTTCATCCCAGAACATTCTGAAATAGTCTAGTATCATAAGTTATGTTCTGTATGGCTGTCAGCTACATAAAAGTTAAAATTTAATAAGTACACAAATGTAGTTAGGGGTTTCTTGTAGACTGCAAAACTCTGTATTGAAGTTTGCATATAGCTACACATAAACCATAACCACAAATAACAGCAATTTAATACTTAGGTACCTGAAAGTTGACTGTGGAAACAACATAAAATAATATTGTTAAATGGACACTCATTTATGAAGCTCATTTTTTAAAGGAAACTATTAATAAAGTTATAAAATAATTATTTAGAAAAACCCTGAAAAATGTATTTATATTTTGAAAAAAGAATTACTCAAATATTACAAATTGCTTTGAGTGTAGTGACAAAGCTACAAAGTATGTACTTTTACACAACAATAGCTACCCGTTTTACGGTGTCAATATTTATAACAAAAATCAATTTACAAATAATTTATTGTTAGTTCAAGAATTTAAAAATATTTTTTTACAAAGGGGTTTAAAAATTTATTTTTACATTTTACACAGAATATAAAAATATCTGTATATACAATTTGTATTATACAAGAATATTTACTCTATATGACAATCATATGTACATTATGCACAAGGTTTATTTTACATTCACAAAGACAGAAAAGAGAAACCTGAAGACTTAATGTGAATGCTCTAAAAAGTCTTTTACCACACACACACACACACACACACACACACACACACACACACACACACACACACACACACACACACACACACACACACACACACACACACACACATTTTTTAAACATATTATTAGATACCATTCCTTCAATGCAACAAAATATATATTTCTTACTTTATTCTATCTCTCAAAAAAAAAAATATATATATATATATATATTTCTTCTCTTAGTGATTATTCATAAATAATTAGAATAATCACTAAATATTTATAAATTGCTTGTCATTCCACTCCACACAATATTAAAGACAAATACCATCCATAAATCTCTTTCATTACAAAATTATTGTTCATATTCCATGGCACTTTACGAACATTTGATAAGTAAATATATTTTTCAAATATCTGTATAGAAATGCAACACAAATTTACAAAAAGATTAATAAATAAGTACAATTTACAAATTTTTGTATATACACAAATGCTTTTCATAGAATTTATAATAAAATACACAAGAATTTAGTACAATGTCTAATAATTATCACCAAGAATATGATATATTTTTAAAAGTTGTATGGAAAGTATATAAGATCAATATTTTTTGGTTAATACTCTAATTATTTTTCTTTACATAATAACAAAGATGTACATAATAGAAAATAATGACTAATTTTCTCTTTATTAATAAAAGCACTTATGAATACGTTAGATCTCATTCATTACTTTCTTTTTCATAATAAAATTTAAAGTTGTATATTCTAATATATTCAAAATAATAATTAAATAACAGTTGTGATTGTACTAAGATATAAATAGATATAAAAACAGTATATACTTCCTTACCACTCTGTATAATACCATTAAGTATTAAATAATACATCTTTTAATTAAGGTACTTGCGACACTTCCGTGAAAGACAGTGACATGTTATTTTATCATCTTCCAATGGGAATTTATAATCATATGTCAGTTCTTCCCCTTGGGGTATTCGGCGTAGCGCAAAGATCAGAATATGTTTTTTACCAAGGATATCAACAACACGAGAATAACAATTTGGCTGAAACAAAATATACTTTGTAATGTAACAAACACATACAACATTAACTCACTTAATAAACCTATCTACTCCTACCCATATATCTAAATGCCATTCTACATTTGAGAAAATTTTTCCACAATAAAGAAATAAAGGTGTACATTTCACCTTGAAACCCATGTTGATATAATCATGACGAACTGTACAGGTAATAACGAAAAATTTTGAATGTTTAGAATATTAAGAGTTTAAAAATATTTATAAATGCAGTAAGACTTTTAGTGTTTATTAGTTAATTAATTGTTTCCCTCTGTTCACCTTTCAAATGTAGAGGACTACAGCCACATGTGATCGTCTATCCTGATCCTGATCATGCATGTAACCTGATCCTGATCCTGAGTTTTGTAAGCTGAGTGGGCCACGATGCTATAATTAGTGGTTTATAATGTTCATTATTGAAACTTACAGTGAAATGGACCTATTAGTATTATGATGTTGCATCCTTTCAGCAATTCTCAAAATAGAGAATGCTTTACATGGGGACATTCCATGGGGAGGGTGCAAAGATTTCTCATGGGGTAGACCTAGTATTTGAGATTTAGTGCTACTACATTTTGAATATTAGCATTTATTAAGTACTTTAATGTTTGCTATTTAATTTGTTTTAGTTAATTATAATTAATTAAAAAATATTACATACAGATATGAATATATGTTGAAATAAATATCATACTGATAACAGAACATCAACAGTAATTTACTGCTAGTTTGCTAGATGACAACACTGTGGCAAGTTACTATTTTCCATTGCCTTGTCAACAAATGGAGATCCTGTCAAGAAGTTTATCTCTACTGAAACACCATGTATAAAATTCACACTTTTAAAACTCTTATATGAAGTAGCTGGTTCAATAACATATCGACTAGCATTTCCACATAAACTACTTTTTATGTAAAGAGAATGATGTACTGTACGAACTGAACATCTGTATTATATTGATCCTGATGTGTCTCCATGTCACACGTCAAGTTGTGGTATGTACACTTGCACCGTTGTTTTGTTTCTAAAAAACAACAGTACGTTTAACAGCTTTTCTAAAAACTGACCATAACTGTTATGGTCATAACAGTACATGGTCATAACCCATACAAAATGAGTCTCAATACTGGCAACAACTCCCAACTGAAGACTATGCACTGGCATGTATGTCATTTAAATCAAGTTAAGAAATTACATTATCTTAAATACTATATGACATAATATAACAACAGATACTGTTTATCAAGTGGTAAAGAGTTTTGTAGTACAATCAGTATTAGATAATTTATTCTAATACAAAGACCATTTTAGAGAAGATCATTTTATGAAACGAAAAGCTTTGTTACTTAGAAAATCAAAGGAAGTCAATCTCTTCTAGGTACCATGTGTTCAAAACTAGGTAAAAGATGGTGCCAACTTTGGTGAATGATTCTACTCAATCCAGTCTATTTGCATTAAACTGAAGGGAAAATGTCCAATAAACTTCACACTGGTCCTGAACCAACTATAAATCAACGGTCAGACTTTCCTTTTTTGGTTGATTTCTGAATGTATTTTAATTAATTTAAGACCAATTTTTAAAAATTTCCCAGAGCTGTTTTTTAATAAGTTAGTTTTTTTAGTCCAAAATAAGTGTTCTGTATATTTAAAAAATTACATAATGGTGATGAAGTACATTTAAAACTGTTGAAAAATTGTAAACAAAAAATAAAACATTCTTGTTTCAATATATAAAGTATTATAATTTAATAACATTATTTTTATTTAAATATTTCTAGCAGTAAGCACTGTATATCTAGAAATTAATTTACCTTATCAACAAAACTTATTAAATTTAATCGTTATTAAAAATAATATGCATAACAAAGATTTACCTTTTTTGCAGAAAACATTAAATCACAAATAAAATGCATGATGAGTTACACTACTTTATTTAGTGCAATAAAAAATAATATTTTTACTGAACAATGGATGTGATGGTTATACACAAAACTGTATACCTAGAGTGGGGAATAATGAAGAAAGTTGTGTTAGTGGTTAAAATCACAAGCAGAATTATCACATTGCACACCACTATATAAAAATATTCCGATTAGCGCTTTCAAGCTTCACAGCTCATCATCAGATCGGAAATGAACAAATAACTTAAAAATAAACCCTTCATCCCCACCCCAACACACCCTGCTCACACACAACAAGCTATAATTCAATGTCCCTTCCTCCCCTCTGAGCCCTGTCCCTCCATCTGGACAGTTACATATTTTTCTAGCAAATTCCTTGTGTTTCAGTGTTGTGTGTGTGTGTGTGTGTGTGTGTGTGTGTGTGTGTGTGTGTGTGTGTGTGTGTGTGTGTGTGTGTGTGTGTGTGTGTGTGTGTGTGTGTGTGTGTGTGTGTAGAAGGTAATAGAACAACGAATTCGTTATATGCAAGATATTTCATAGAAGACAACCATAAGTTTGTTAATCCTTTGGAAGACTATGAAATTGTAAAAGTAGTAAATAACAGTTGAAAGGAAACTTAGGGAGGAGTTAGAAATATTGAAAGAAAGAGAAAAAGGGTTAGACAATTTAATTAATAATAAAATTAAATTTGATAATGAAGAAATATTTTATAACATAATTTAGAAGTAAATGATAGAGGACAGATAGATAAGATTAAGAATTAAATTGCAGAGGACTAATTGGATATTTTTAAATAAGGTGTAACAGTACAGATTTACCTGTACCAGAATAATGGTATGAGGCATATTGTCATTGTAAATTTTATTGTGTATATACATATTAACAAGGGCAAGGTTAGTTTATCCAAGTCCCAGTAGATACGCAAATTCACCAGAGGGGAGCCGATCCAAGGTCAGCAGAGTACGAGTGAAATTAAACAATGGTAATGGCGATTTAGGTGCTACAAATTGACAATACGAACTTTTCATTGGCCCACTGAAACAAATCGTCACCAACAAACAATGACGATATAAAACCATTACGTATTAACCAGGGAGGTGGTTGGAAAACAATAGACGGTGACGTCAGATGCACGACCACTTACATAACAATTACGTCTGACCCAGCCCAGTCTTCAGCAACAACTTAGAGAGCACACACGCTCAAACAGTGTAGTGGGCAGTAATGCCATAAAAATGTAAATTTGTTCAAAAACGTAATTACAATAGTAAAGTAAAGTCAGTGGACCACAATGTAGAGAAAAAAGTAAATTCAGTGCACTTAAATAAAACAGTAAAAGTTCGGCCAAACCCCTGCCAGCCAACATGGGAGTCTGCCGAGGATAGTCAACGCCGCATCATTTCAGGAAAGCCCTTTAAAATTCTTTTCTAAATTTAAAACAGAAAAATGAGCTCTAATCAGAAAAAATAATCAATGTGTTCAATATTATAGTATGATTGGTTTGAGTGAGAGAGTGAAAGTGCGAGTGGGCCCACTTTAAAGTAACTATATCTGAGGCATTGGTTTGTGGTGAATTGTAGAGTAATTATTCATGTCAAAGAAATAAATAACACTTTTGAAAGTTAACTACAGTAAAGAAGTTGATAAAAGAATTATTTTAAAGAAAACACGAGTATATCCATATAGAATTAAAAGCATGGTGAAAGGCGGAAGCAATGTAGCCGCCATGTTGGAATTTAATAGTCGTTTGAAGACTCCTATTGTTTATAGCATTTAGATACTGATATAAATAAAATTAATCTGTTTGCCACATGTTAATTGGATGTTATTTCGAAACCCTTACTGCCTCTGATTTCTCGCTTAACGCAACCTTGGACCCGAAAAGCCTAATGTACATTGATAAACTGAGCACATGGTCACACCGGATGTCTGGTGTACAGTATTTAAGTACAATCGAATACAAATACATAATTATCAGATATGCATTTATTATTAATTATTTTACTAAATCAGTAATTTAACAGCTGGCTGCCCGAACAGTGACTTTATATAAAATAAAAATTATATAAATAAGCAGAAAAGCAGAGGTGGAAGGGTAAAGAAATAAACATAAAAGAGAGGTTATCCATGGAGATTACCTATAGTATAAAGAGACGTACATAGCAAATAAAATAAAATTTAGTACCATCAGTACGACAAAATGGCAGAGAACGAAAGCATTAACGTAGAAAATACAAATACAGAATCATTGATGTTGAGCGCACCACAGGCGAACTCAACGCCTATAGTAAATAACAGAACGGAAGAAAATGACATAATAAAAATGATGAAACTGCTTTTCAATGAGCAGAGCGTCAAATTTGATCAATTCGATGTACAACTGAGTGATATCAAAAAAGAAATTAAAAAACAGAGCTGTAAATTTGATGAGAGAATAAATGAAATAGAAATACAGTGTGGTAGTATACAAAAACAAACAGAAAATGATAATGAGCAATTTACTAATAAAATAAGTCAATTAGACGACAAAATTAAACAAATTAATGAATCTGTTCAGAATCAAATAGAAATACAATGTGAAAAAATAGAAAATAAATGTTTAACTACAGTTAGTAAACAGATAGAGAGTACTGCTAATTTTGGAACAAATAAACAAATAGAAATAAAAACTAGTATTTTACAGAACAAGATAGAGAAATGTGAATTAGATGTAGTCAACATAACCCAACATTTTGAAACAGTAGACAGAATAGTATAAAAAAATGAGAATAACACAAATGAGAGAATGAGCATGTTACAAAATAAAATTAAAGAAATAGATAACCTAGTTATACAAAATGATAATAATGTGCATGTTAAATGTAATGTGATTGAAAATGATTTAATGAAAGTGCGGAATGAGTTACGAGGGGAGATTCAAAAAAATTGTACCGGTATTACGGAAAGAATAATCGTAACCAGGGACGCGTATGGGGAAATCGAGTTAGAGAATTTTAATTACGGAAATAAAGTAATACACCCTATGAGATTTTTAAACCAGGCGCGGGAGTACAGCCGTTTTAGTAACCAAAATTGGGAGATACAGTTAATGAAAATTGTCAGATGTTTTAAGGGTAATTCTATTATATGGGTAGAGGCGCACAGAGTAGAGTGGGACAGTTTTGAAACATTTGAGAGGGCATTTAAAAACAAATTTTGGCCGGAAGAGGAACAAGAGAGTTTGAGAAGTCATATTATGGGAGTAGGTAGTTTTGTGGGACAGAATAACATAACCATGTACGTGACAAAGTTGTATAACGAGGCAAAGTATCTTGAACCGCCAATACCGTTTCAATCGTTCGTCAGATATGTGAGTAAACATCTACCCAGAGAAGCACGGGTGACTTTAATGACGAAAGAAATAGAGAGTTTGAGTGAGTTGGAGCGGATTTTGGATATTTTACAAAGTATTAGGGACCGTGAAATAATTAGGCGGCCTATACAGATAAATCACCATAATAATAACATAGAATTTAATCGACATAAGAGTAGCTATCAGGGAAACAGCGATCACAATAATAGGTATAAAACTAGAAATCATTTTCAACAGACAGGTGAGTGGAACTGTTCCAGATGCGGAAGAGAAAACTACGCTCACCGACAACAATGTTTCAGATGCCTATTGCCTAAGGAAGAACAAAGGAGGAGAGAACAGATGAAACAATACATACCAACCGACAAAGGAGGACCAGGTACCAGTGGTACATCCAACCACCGGCAAGGACGACCAAACGATCAACAACAACAACAGGAAATGAGAAATAGTAGACGACAGCCGGAAAACTAGAAGCAACAGTGGTAGCCAGGACCCAACCACTGTTCAGAGAAGCGCATGAGGTCCAACCAACAGAAGACATCCCCAGCAACGTCATCAAAGCGGACATAGTAGCTGACTTATTAGAAGAGGAGAACCACACTTTAACGGAAGGGAGAGCAGGATTAACAGAAATTCAGGTAAATATAGAAGGTAAGCATTATAGAACACTGGTAGATACAGGGAGCGAAATTTCCGTGATAGCAGAAAATATTTTAACGGAACACTGGTAGATACAGGGAGCGAAATTTCCGTGATAGCAGAAAATATTTTAACGGAATTGAGAGAATTTAATAGAAATATTCCGGTTTTGCCAGTAGCAGGGGTTACGGTGATAGGAGTTACAGGGGTAAGGAGTAAGCGGGTGACGAAACAAATACATTTGAACTTTTTGATAAATAGTATAGATTTTGATAGTACATTCTTGGTAGTTAAGGGTTTGAGTTTGGACATTATCTTAGGTAACGATTTTTTACAAAGGAATAGAGCGGTGATAAATTTTAAAGAAAAGGTGATAGAGTTAGAAGGGGGTGACCGGTCGGTAAGAGTTAATTTTGAACGGGTGTTAGATAAAATTAAAACAACTGGGGTAAAGCTATTGAAAAAACGAGTAGATGAGAAAAATATCGATACTAGAATCAATTGGTGTAGAGAGGCGGAGTATATTTATGATGATGATAACGAAATGAGCAATATTAATGATGCAGTGTGGGAGATAAGGGCAGATAAGTTTCGGAGTGAAGGGTCCGGTGTTGGGAGTGGCCAGCGTGCAGCGTTATGGCAGGTGGTGGAGCAGTTTAAGGGAGTGTTTGCCGATGTACCAGGAAGGGCAAAAGATTACGAGTGTACCTTACAGATTAGAGAACATACACCATTCATGCAACGGAGTTATCCTGTACCTTATTCCAAAAGACGAGCGGTGCAAGAGGAGTTAGACAAAATGCTGGAAGGTAAAATTATAGAGAGATCAGTATCGCCCTACTCGAATCCTTTGGTGGTAGTAATCAAGAAGGACGGCAGAGTCAGACTGTGTTTGGACGCAAGAAGGATAAACCAGATAATTATACCCGACCGAGAGTCACCAGAAGCGATAAATGAAATATTCCAGAAATTCAGCGGCGTGAAATTTATGACATCGCTGGACCTTACTGCAGGATATTGGCAGGTACCGTTAGCAGAAGAAAGTAGAAAATACACCGCATTTTTATTCAACGGAAAAAATTACCAGTTCAGAAGACTACCTTTCGGATTGAATACCAGTGTGGCAAGCTTCATCAAGTGCCTAGACAAAATTTTGAGACCCAAGGATTTGGATTTCTTGACCGTTTATATGGACGACATCTTAATAGCATCCAGGACTTTCGAGGAGCATTTGGAGCATATAAAATATGTATTAACGAAATTGGAGGCAGGAGGACTTACAGTGAATTGGGACAAATCAGAATTCTTACAAACAGAGATTAAATTTTTAGGTTTTATTATTACACCGAAAGGGATATCTGCAAACCCGGACAAAGTCGAATCAATCATGCGCTTCCCTGAACCAAGGAACATAAAGCAACTTCAAAGTTTTCTAGGGCTGTGCAATTTCTACCAAAAATTTCAAAGGAACTATGCCCACGTGACAGCAAGGTTAAGTATAATACTACAAAAGAGCAGACAGTGGAAATGGGGCGATGTAGAACGTGGAGCCTTTGAGGAGATTAAAAGGAAATTCAGTGAAATGATCATGACGAACCACCCGGATTTTGAGAAAGTGTTCTACCTACAGACAGACGCCAGTAATGTAGCCGTCGGGGCGGAGCTGTACCAGGAGGATGAGGAAAAGGAGCACCTCACTATAGCCTTTGCGAGTAGATCCTTGCTGCCAGCGGAGAAAAATTATACGACAACAGAAAAAGAGTTACTGAGCATTGTATTCGCCGTTGGAAAATTTAGAACATATATTCTAGGGAACAGAACCATCATACGAACGGACCACAAGGCGTTATCCTTTTTGAACACTTGCAAGCTTGCTCACAGCCGTCTCACACGATGGGTGCTCGTACTACAGGAATACAACTTCGAGTGGGAATACATCCGAGGGACAGAGAACAAGGTGCCTGACACTCTCTCCAGAGTAGACAGTGAGAATAACAGGACAGGTAGGGACATAAAGGAGATCGAGATTTTCAAGATAACTAGGGAGGATAAAATCTTTGGAGAAGAGTTAAAAAATATCAGCACCATGCAAAGAGCAGATGGTAAGTCGGGTAAAATAATCAACAGCTTAGAAACGGAATTGGAGGAATCAGAGTATAACCAGTTTTTCCAAATTTACAAAGGATTGTTGTTTAAAAGGGTAGTAGGGGGTGAGCGTGATTGGAAGTTAGTGATACCAGAAGGGTTGGAAGAGAAGATTATTTGGGATTGTCATATTAGATACGGTCATTTCGGGGCGAAGAAGTGTGTTAATGTATTGAAGGAGTCATGTGTTTTCAGGAATATGGAGAGACGAGTGAGGAAATTACTGAGGAGTTGTGATTTATGTCAGAAATCAAAAGTGGTAAATTATAGAGTTGAAGGTGAGTTGAATTTTGTAAGGGCAGAGAGACCATTTGATTTAGTTGCGGTAGATTTGTTTGGACCGTTGCCAAAGGGTAGAGGCGGAGTTGTGTATATTTTTGTATTACTTGATACCTTTTCGAAGTATGTGAAATTGTATAGCATAAAGAGAGCTACCAGTAAGGTATTGAGTGAGAAGGTGACTAAGGACTACATGATTCACGTGGGTAAGCCGAAGGTGATTTTGTCGGACCACGGGCCACAGTTCGTCAGTGGGAAATGGCGCCAGACCTTAGGATGGGAAGGAATCCTCACGAAGCATACGGCTGTGTATCATCCCCAGTCAAACCAGGCTGAGCGTGTAATGAGAGAGATAGGCAGGATCTTTAGAGCCTATTGTCACGCTAAACACAGCGAGTGGCCGTTGTACGTAAGGAAGGTAGAAAATTGGCTGAACAGTACCACCCACAAGTCCACCGGCTATACACCTCACGAGTTAGTAAAGGGAACACGCCCCCCAAGAATTATGGAGCAGCTGTTTGATTATCCAGAGGAGAGCGATCAGACGGATGTGAGCATTAAGATCCGGTTGGCCAACGAGAATTTGTTAAGCAAAGGCGAACGCAGGAAACATAGACACGACACAAAAGGTAGGTGGGTAAAGTATGAAATCGGACAGTTGGTATTAGTGAGGAGGCACGATCTGTCGAGTGCTCAGGAAAAGGAGATAAAGAAATTCTTCCTGCTTTATGAAGGGCCTTACGAGATAGTACGGATAAAGATGAAAAATTCATATGTGTTGCAGGACATGGATACAGGGAAGGTAGTAGGAACACACGATGCCACAAACTTAAAATTATATTGGTCACATTAGAGTTTAGACAAGATTTGCATATTAATGGGAGTGAATGTATATATATATATATATATATATATATAAAAGAGAGATATAAAAATATAGAGAGAGAGAGGAAAGAGTGTGAGAGAGAGAAAGAAAATATGCTTTGTTTTATGTAATTTTATAAAGTGATCCATTGTTGTAATTCCTAATCTACAGTAAGAGAAGTTGTCAGTGAAAGTGGAAGCTAGAACTTGTAAAGTGTCTATGTGAATAAATTTTTTAAATAATTAACGAACTTGTTTTTGAGCAAGGTAAAAAGGTGTTTTATAGTTGTTTGGTGTTAGAAAAAGTAAGTCAAAATGGACTGTATGAACAGTATATTGTTAAAATACTGACTGTGTGAAATAATTAATAATAATAAATGTATATGTGATAATTATGTATTTGTATTCGATTGTTATTAAATACTGTAAACCAGACATCCGGTGTGACCATGTGCTCAGTTTATTAATGTACATTAGGTTTTTCGGGTCCAAGGTTGCGTTAAGCGAGAAATCAGAGGCAGTAAGGGTTTCGAAATAACATCCAATTGACATGTGGCAAACAAATTAATTTTATTTATATCAGTATTCAAATGCTATAAACCACAGGAGTCTTTAAACAACTATTAAAATCCAACATGGCGACTACATTATTTCCGCCTCTCACCATGCTTTTAATACTATATGGATATACTCTTATTTGCTTTAAAATAACTCTCCTATCAACTTCTTTACTGCAGTAACTTTCAAAAGTGTTATTTATTTCTTTGACATGAATAATTACTTTATAATTAACCACAAACCAATGCCTCAGATATAGTTACTTTAAAGTGGGCCCACTTGCACTTTCACTCTCTCACTCAAACCAATCATACCACAATATTGAACACATTGGTTATTTGTTCTGATTAGAGCTCATTTTTCTGTGTTAAATTTAGAAAAGAATTTTAAAGGGCTTTCCTGAAATGATGCGGCGTTGACTATCCTCGGCAGACTCCCATGTGGCTGGCAGGTGTTTGGCCAAACTGTTGCTGTTTTATTTAAGTGCACTGAATTTACTTTTTTCTCTACATTATGGTCCACTGATTCTATTGTATTGTTATGATTACATTTTTCAATAAATTTACATTTTTCTGGCAAAAACTGCCCACTACACTGTTAGAGCGTGTGTGCTCTCTGAGTTGCTTTTGAAGACTGGGCCTGGGTCAGACGTAATTGTTATGTAAGTGGTCGTGCATCTGACGTCACCGTCTATTGTTTTCCAACCACCGCCTTGGTTAATACGTAATGGTTTTATATCGTCATTGTGTTTTTGGTGACAATTTGTTACAAAAAGTTCGTATTGTCAATTTGTAGCGCCTAAAACCGCCATTACCGTTGTTTAATTTCACTCGTACTCTGCTGACCTTGGATCGGCTCCCCTCTGGTGAATTTGCGTATCTACTGGGACTTGGGTAAACTAACCTTGCCCTTGTCAATATGTATAAACACAATAAAATTTACAATGACCCTATTACTTATACCGTTATTATGGTACAGGAAAATCTGTACTGTTACAAAACCCCCTCAATGAAAGGTGTTGTGTCGAGACACAAAAACTTTCATTGACTCATTCATACTTCTCTAAAAGGATCAACTCACATATGTGCCACAACACCCTGTAGTGTTAATAAAAAAAATCTCAATCACTTACCCTTGGTCCTATAGTGTCGATCGTACCTGTCTGACCTTACTGGACTTCTCCTGAGAGATCCCTACACCATAAGGTCATGAGGCACTGCACGCTCCTGTTCTGACGCTCCGGCCAGCGCAGGACCGCGGTCACAACACCATAAAACTCTGAAACATTCAATACAAAATTTTAAAATAGTGGCCTTCTTTATATACATATCCGCAACTGATATGTTTCCTCTTAGATGCATTGGTTTGTGATTAGAGGCGTTGGTTTTATTTATTTATAAAATTCCAAATAACTCAATAATTATAACAAGATTTAAGATAGATCATCCTTCTACTTGACAACACTCCTATACATTTTTTATCAATTGCTCTGACTCCAGTCAATATCAATTTACTTCTTTCATCATAAGAAATTTTACTCTTATACTAAACACAAAACAAATTTTACTCTCAAACAACAACTACTATTTTTATTCATTTATTTCAAATAATATAAGTACCTTTATCTAGCATGGCAGCATTTTAAAACTATCTAAATTCCTTTACTCATTTTCTTTACTCTAATTTTACCCTTTTTATAACAGAATCATTTTTTTTCCAGAGACTGGTTACTCTAACATAAAATTTAATATTATTATTGTCACTAGCCTTACAGTAGCCTCCTAACCACACACTCTATTGCTTCAGGAACATAATAAAAACATAATAAAACATTGTACATCATAAAACATTGAACACTAACATTGAACAATTCACATTAAACAATTTACATTTACACAACTTGTACCAAAACTTTATAACATTACTATCAACAATTCTCTATTAACTTTTATTATTTAACTTTTATTATATCAGATTCCATAAAACAATTTCAAATTTATCATTTACCTTTCCATTTACCTTACCTTTCAGTTACATCACCTTTCTACTATGAATTTTCCTTTCTAACCCTTTTGTCCTTACTAGTTTGGGTGACTCTCTATTGTTCACTATTCTCTATCTTATTTTGGTATTTGTCAATCTAACCTTACTCACTTTTTTCTCTACTAACAACCCCTTCTAACCATTAATATAATATGACACCAATATCTCTATAATAACCCCCTTCACAAATCCCATTTAAAACCTCTGGCACCGCTCATTTTTTGTACAAGGATGTATGTTACTTAACTGGCCATATCCATTCCTAACCATTTGCCCTCCACCAAATATCGGCAAACACTCTAACCCAAAATTGCTCCGCCTGCCACAACGCTGCACGCTGGTCCCTTGCCACGTCGCTCGTTGATCACTCCTTAACACCGGATCCTTACTACAAAATATCATCAATAACAACTATAATTATATACCATTCACATTACTCACCTCTACATATAATCGCTAACCACTGTGTCCCTAAAATATCTAACACCTCTTTATATATTGTCTGTATCTCAACACTTTATTTTCCCTAACTCCCATTAACTCTATTTAACTAACTCCAATGCCCCTATTTATCACTATTCCCAAACCTCTTTACAACATTTCAACTTAATATACCACTAGAAAATCCATCACTTACCTACTAACAACAATACCTCTCAATATCCAAATATATCATACTTAATCATTTACTAACCATTAGAATCTAAATCTCATAATATCCTTTAAAATCATTATCAAACTTCCTTCAATTATTTAAAATTCTACAATACAGGTTCACATAAAAAATACATAAAGTACACAACAACAAAATTACACAAATACATTGACATTAATATACACAAAAATATACAATCCACATAATCATGAAATCATTTACCAAAACTCAGTCATAAACAGTCCATCTTAAAAAACACTGTTCACATAATTAAATGTTCATAAACACAATAAGAACAACTAACCTCCATCGTCAAATAATAATCGAATCTTAAAACTATATACATGGTTTAATATTAGATATTTTATACTAACATCCTTATACATGCACCAACTATTCAAATTTTTATCCGTTTCCACAAATTCATATAACTCCTGATCGGGTATGTTTCTGTCACCTTCAGTAAAATCAGTCATAATTAAGTATTTCGTCAAGTCATTATTCTCATTCTCTCCTACTACTTCAGTCTCATTGCAAGGTAAGTATTTGCTATTATTTTCACTTCTCTCTCCACCTAACCTTTCTATAAAATCTTCATAATCTCTACATATCTTAAAAATTTCTACTTCTCCTTTTCTCTCACAATATCTCTCACTTTTAAAACATCTCTCATAATAATACCTCTCCCAACAACACTTCTCTCTCTCAATATATCTCTCACTATCACACCATCTCTCTCTTTAACCCTTCAAAACACACCATCATTCCATTATTATTATACTCTATTCCCCATAAAATTTCATTATTACTACTCCTGTTTACACAATCATTTTCCAATATCATACTTTTATTTATATTATCATAATTTTCTACCCCACTTACCTTGTCTTTGTTTCTATCTAATTTGTCTATTCCTCTACTCTTATTTTCTAACTGTATTTTGTCTAACTTTGTACCTATTTCACTTAATCTTTTGTCCAAATTGCAACCTTGTTTCTTAATTTCTTTTTTGATATCATTAAATTGTTCATCAAATTGGTTTAATTTACTGTTCAATTGACCGTTTTGCATTTGCATTAATTGGAAGAGATCTTCCAATGAAACTCTATTCATAATGGGCGTTGATTTCAATGATTCTGTATCTGTATTTTCTACGTTACTATTTTCGTTATTATCTGCCATTTTGTCATACTGATGGTACTAAATTTGTCTTATTTACTATGTACGTCTCTCTATACTATATGTAATTTCCATATATAACCTCTCTTTTGATGTTTATTTCTTTACCCTTCTACCTCCGCTTTTCTGCTTATTTATATAATTTTATATTTTATATAAAGTCCAAGTTCGGGCAGCCATCTGTTAAAATACTTACTTAGTGAAATAATTAATAATAATAAATGTATATGTGATAATTATGTATTTGTATTCGATTGTTATTAAATACTGTAAACCAGACATCCGGTGTGACCATGTGCTCAGTTTATTAATGTGCATTAGGTTTTTCGGGTCCAAGGTTGCGTTAAGCGAGAAATCAGAGGCAGTAAGGGTTTTGAAATAACATCCAATTGACATGTGGCAAACAAATTAATTTTATTTATATCAGTATTCAAATGCTATAAACCACAGGAGTCTTTAAACGACTATTAAAATCCAACATGGCGGCTACATTATTTCCGCCTCTCACCATGCTTTTAATACTATATGGATATACTCTTATTTGCTTTAAAATAACTCTCCTATCAACTTCTTTACTGCAGTAACTTTCAAAAGTGTTATTTATTTCTTTGACATGAATAATTACTTTATAATTAACCACAAACCAATGCCTCAGATATAGTTACTTTAAAGTGGGCCCACTCGCACTTTCACTCTCTCACTCAAACTAATCATACCACAATATTGAACACATTGATTATTTGTTCTGATTAGAGCTCATTTTTCTGTGTTAAATTTAGAAAAGAATTTTAAAGGGCTTTCCTGAAATGATGCGGCGTTGACTATCCTCGGCAGACTCCCATGTGGCTGGCAGGTGTTTGGCCAAACTGTTGCTGTTTTATTTAAGTGCACTGAATTTACTTTTTTCTCTACATTATGGTCCACTGATTCTATTGTATTGTTATGATTACATTTTTGAATAAATTTACATTTTTCTGGCAAAAACTGCCCACTACACTGTTAGAGCGTGTGTGCTCTCTGAGTTGCTTTTGAAGACTGGGCCTGGGTCAGACGTAATTGTTATGTAAGTGGTCGTGCATCTGACGTCACCGTCTATTGTTTTCCAACCACCGCCTTGGTTAATACGTAATGGTTTTATATCGTCATTGTGTTTTTGGTGACAATTTGTTACAAAAAGTTCGTATTGTCAATTTGTAGCGCCTAAAACCGCCATTACCGTTGTTTAATTTCACTCGTACTCTGCTGACCTTGGATCGGCTCCCCTCTGGTGAATTTGCGTATCTACTGGGACTTGGGTAAACTAACCTTGCCCTTGTCAATATGTATAAACACAATAAAATTTACAATGACCCTATTACTTATACCGTTATTATGGTACAGGAAACTCTGTACTGTTACAATATGTAGGTGGAATTAAGTTAGTAGTAGACGGGCTAGTGCAGTAGTGGTATGTGCTATTGTAGCTAGCGAAGTGGGTTGATGAGTGACGCACAAACCGTTGCCATCATCGGAGGCCTACATAAGGCGTAAGTACACTGCACAAAGTTTAAAATAATCTTGTGTTATATGTAATTATTAACCGTGCAGTGTATGACTATAATATAATGTAGAACATGTTTGAAAGTAAATTAGATTTCCCCGACTTTTCGAGCGATTACTGCCTTACCAGCACGAATCGTGGCTTTGGCTAGCGGTCAGCTATGGCCATATCAAGTCCCTTGACCATAGCTGATTTGAAATTGGTTAACAGTAGAAATTAATAGGGGGGTGAAATTAGGGGAAATCCCCCGGGAACTATGGACCAGCGGCTGCCACTCTGTTCGAGGAGGAACAGCAAAGCCAGGTGGTAGACCCGTTTAAGGGCATGTAAATATATGACAGGGGCATGTTGATACCTAACTTTTTCAATGTAACGCCGAAGCAAGGGCACTGAGGCAATAGATTCCTCGAAAACAAGTACAGTCCTTGTGGAAGCAAATGAACGTCACAGTTCATTCATCCTGAAGCAATAGTGTGTGTGGTTAGGAGGCTACTGTAAGGGTAGTGACGATAATAATATTAAATTTTATGTTAGAGTAACAAGTCTCTAAAAAAATGATTCTGTTATAAAAGGGTAAAATTAAAGTAAAGAAAATGAGTAAAGAAATTTAGATAGTTTTAAAATGCTGCCATGCTAGATAAATGTACTTATATTATTTGAAATAAATGAATAAAAATAGTAGTTGTTGTTTGAGAGTAAAATTTGTTTTGTGTTTAGTATAAGAGTATAATTTCTTATGATGAAAGAAGTAAATTGATATTGACTGGAGTCAGAGCAATTGATACAAAATGTATAGGAGTGTTGCCAAGTAGAGGGATGATCTATCTTAAACCTTGTTATAATTTTTGTTATTTGGAATTTTATAAATAAATAAAACCAACGCCTCTAATCACAAACCAATGCATCTAAGAGGAAACATATCAGTTGCGGATATGTAGATGAATAAGGCCACTATTTTAAAATTTTGTATTGAATGTTTCAGAGTTTTTATGGTGTTGTGACTGCGGTCCTGCGCTGGCCGGAGCGTCAGAACAGGAGCGTGCAGTGCCTCATGGCCTTATGGTGTAGGGATCTCTAAGGAGAAGTCCAGTAAGGTCAGACCGGTACGATCGACACTATAGGACCAAGGGTAAGTGATTGAGATTTGTTGTTAACACTACAGGGGTTTGTGGCACATATCGGAGCTGATCCTTTTAGAAAAGTATGAATGAGTCAATGAAAGTTTTTGTGTCTCGACACAAAACCTTTCATTGAGGGGGTTTTGTAACAGTACAGATTTACCTGTACCAGAATAATGGTATGAGGCATATTGTCATTGTAAATTTTATTGTGTTTATACATATTAACAAGGGCAAGGTTAGTTTATCCAAGTCCCAGTAGATACGCAAATTCACCAGAGGGGAGCCGATCCAAGGTCAGCAGAGTACGAGTGAAATTAAACAATGGTAATGGCGATTTAGGCGCTACAAATTGACAATACGAACTTTTCATTGGCCCACTGAAACAAATCGTCACCAACAAACAATGACGATATAAAACCATTACGTATTAACCAGGGAGGTGGTTGGAAAACAATAGACGGTGACGTCAGATGCACGACCACTTACATAACAATTACATCTGACCCAGCCCAGTCTTCAGCAACAACTTAGAGAGCACACACGCTCAAACAGTGTAGTGGGCAGTAATGCCATAAAAATGTAAATTTGTTCAAAAACGTAATTACAATAGTAAAGTAAAGTCAGTGGACCACAATGTAGAGAAAAAAGTAAATTCAGTGCACTTAAATAAAACAGTAAAAGTTCGGCCAAACCCCTGCCAGCCAACATGGGAGTCTGCCGAGGATAGTCAACGCCGCATCATTTCAGGAAAGCCCTTTAAAATTCTTTTCTAAATTTAAAACAGAAAAATGAGCTCTAATCAGAACAAATAATCAATGTGTTCAATATTATAGTATGATTGGTTTGAGTGAGAGAGTGAAAGTGCGAGTGGGCCCATTTTAAAGTAACTATATCTGAGGCATTGGTTTGTGGTGAATTGTAGAGTAATTATTCATGTCAAAGAAATAAATAACACTTTGAAAGTTAACTACAGTAAAGAAGTTGATAAAAGAATTATTTTAAAGAAAACACGAGTATATCCATATAGAATTAAAAGCATGGTGAAAGGCGGAAGCAATGTAGCCGCCATGTTGGAATTTAATAGTCGTTTGAAGACTCCTATTGTTTATAGCATTTAGATACTGATATAAATAAAATTAATCTGTTTGCCACATGTTAATTGGATGTTATTTCGACACCCTTACTGCCTCTGATTTCTCGCTTAACGCAACCTTGGACCCGAAAAGCCTAATGTACATTGATAAACTGAGCACATGGTCACACCGGATGTCTGGTGTACAGTATTTAAGTACAATCGAATACAAATACATAATTATCAGATATACATTTATTATTAATTATTTTACTAAATCAGTAATTTAACAGCTGGCTGCCCGAACGGTGACTTTATATAAAATAAAAATTATATAAATAAGCAGAAAAGCAGAGGTGGAAGGGTAAAGAAATAAACATAAAAGAGAGGTTATCCATGGAGTTTACCTATAGTATAAAGAGACGTACATAGCAAATAAAATAAAATTTAGTACCATCAGTACGACAAAATGGCAGAGAACGAAAGCATTAACGTAGAAAATACAAATACAGAATCATTGATGTTGAGCGCACCACAGGCGAACTCAACGCCTATAGTAAATAACAGAACGGAAGAAAATGACATAATAAAAATGATGAAACTGCTTTTCAATGAGCAGAGCGTCAAATTTGATCAATTCGATGTACAACTGAGTGATATCAAAAAAGAAATTAAAAAACAGAGCTGTAAATTTGATGAGAGAATAAATGAAATAGAAATACAGTATGGTAGTATACAAAAACAAACAGAAAATGATAATGAGCAATTTACTAATAAAATAAGTCAATTAGATGACAAAATTAAACAAATTAATGAAACAGTTCAGAATCAAATAGAAATACAATGTGAAAAAATAGAAAATAAATGTTTAACTACAGTTAGTAAACAGATAGAGTACTGCTAATTTTGGAACAAATAAACAAATAGAAATAAAAACTAGTATTTTACAGAACAAGATAGAGAAATGTGAATTAGATGTAGTCAACATAACCCAACATTTTGAAACAGTAGACAGAATAGTATAAAAAAATGAGAATAACACAAATGAGAGAATGAGCATGTTACAAAATAAAATTAAAGAAATAGATAACCTAGTTATACAAAATGATAATAATGTGCATGTTAAATGTAATGTGATTGAAAATGATTTAATGAAAGTGCGGAATGAGTTACGAGGGGAGATTCAAAAAAATTGTACCGGTATTACGGAAAGAATAATCGTAACCAGGGACGCGTATGGGGAAATCGAGTTAGAGAATTTTAATTACGGAAATAAAGTAATACACCCTATGAGATTTTTAAACCAGGCGCGGGAGTACAGCCGTTTTAGTAACCAAAATTGGGAGATACAGTTAATGAAAATTGTCAGATGTTTTAAGGGTAATTCTATTATATGGGTAGAGGCGCACAGAGTAGAGTGGGACAGTTTTGAAACATTTGAGAGGGCATTTAAAAACAAATTTTGGCCGGAAGAGGAACAAGAGAGTTTGAGAAGTCATATTATGGGAGTAGGTAGTTTTGTGGGACAGAATAACATAACCATGTACGTGACAAAGTTGTATAACGAGGCAAAGTATCTTGAACCGCCAATACCGTTTCAATCGTTCGTCAGATATGTGATGAAGATATGTTCGTCAGACATCTACCCAGAGAAGCACAGGTGACTTTAATGACGAAAGAAATAGAGAGTTTGAGTGAGTTGGAGCAGATTTTGGATATTTTACAAAGTATTAGGGACCGTGAAATAATTAGGCGGCCTATACAGATAAATCACCATAATAATAACATAGAATTTAATCGACATAAGAGTAGCTATCAGGGAAACAGCGATCACAATAATAGGTATAAAACTAGAAATCATTTTCAACAGACAGGTGAGTGGAACTGTTCCAGATGCGGAAGAGAAAACTACGCTCACCGACAACAATGTTTCAGATGCCTATTGCCTAAGGAAGAACAAAGGAGGAGAGAACAGATGAAACAATACATACCAACCGACAAAGGAGGACCAGGTACCAGTGGTACATCCAACCACCGGCAAGGACGACCAAACGATCAACAACAACAACAGGAAATGAGAAATAGTAGACGACAGCCGGAAAACTAGAAGCAACAGTGGTAGCCAGGACCCAACCACTGTTCAGAGAAGCGCATGAGGTCCAACCAACAGAAGACATCCCCAGCAACGTCATCAAAGCGGACATAGTAGCTGACTTATTAGAAGAGGAGAACCACACTTTAACGGAAGGGAGAGCAGGATTAACAGAAATTCAGGTAAATATAGAAGGTAAGCATTATAGAACACTGGTAGATACAGGGAGCGAAATTTCCGTGATAGCAGAAAATATTTTAACGGAACACTGGTAGATACAGGGAGCGAAATTTCCGTGATAGCAGAAAATATTTTAACGGAATTGAGAGAATTTAATAGAAATATTCCGGTTTTGCCAGTAGCAGGGGTTACGGTGATAGGAGTTACAGGGGTAAGGAGTAAGCGGGTGACGAAACAAATACATTTGAACTTTTTGATAAATAGTATAGATTTTGATAGTACATTCTTGGTAGTTAAGGGTTTGAGTTTGGACATTATCTTAGGTAACGATTTTTTACAAAGGAATAGAGCGGTGATAAATTTTAAAGAAAAGGTGATAGAGTTAGAAGGGGGTGACCGGTCGGTAAGAGTTAATTTTGAACGGGTGTTAGATAAAATTAAAACAACTGGGGTAAAGCTATTGAAAAAACGAGTAGATGAGAAAAATATCGATACTAGAATCAATTGGTGTAGAGAGGCGGAGTATATTTATGATGATGATAACGAAATGAGCAATATTAATGATGCAGTGTGGGAGATAAGGGCAGATAAGTTTCGGAGTGAAGGGTCCGGTGTTGGGAGTGGCCAGCGTGCAGCGTTATGGCAGGTGGTGGAGCAGTTTAAGGGAGTGTTTGCCGATGTACCAGGAAGGGCAAAAGATTACGAGTGTACCTTACAGATTAGAGAACATACACCATTCATGCAACGGAGTTATCCTGTACCTTATTCCAAAAGACGAGCGGTGCAAGAGGAGTTAGACAAAATGCTGGAAGGTAAAATTATAGAGAGATCAGTATCGCCCTACTCGAATCCTTTGGTGGTAGTAATCAAGAAGGACGGCAGAGTCAGACTGTGTTTGGACGCAAGAAGGATAAACCAGATAATTATACCCGACCGAGAGTCACCAGAAGCGATAAATGAAATATTCCAGAAATTCAGCGGCGTGAAATTTATGACATCGGAGGACCTTACTGCAGGATATTGGCAGGTACCGTTAGCAGAAGAAAGTAGAAAATACACCGCATTTTTATTCAACGGAAAAAATTACCAGTTCAGAAGACTACCTTTCGGATTGAATACCAGTGTGGCAAGCTTCATCAAGTGCCTAGACAAAATTTTGAGACCCAAGGATTTGGATTTCTTGACCGTTTATATGGACGACATCTTAATAGCATCCAGGACTTTCGAGGAGCATTTGGAGCATATAAAATATGTATTAACGAAATTGGAGGCAGGAGGACTTACAGTGAATTGGGACAAATCAGAATTCTTACAAACAGAGATTAAATTTTTAGGTTTTATTATTACACCGAAAGGGATATCTGCAAACCCGGACAAAGTCGAATCAATCATGCGCTTCCCTGAACCAATGAACATAAAGCAACTTCAAAGTTTTCTAGGGCTGTGCAATTTCTACCGAAAATTTCAAAGGAACTACGCCCACGTGACAGCAAGGTTAAGTATAATACTACAAAAGAGCAGACAGTGGAAATGGGGCGACGTAGAACGTGGAGCCTTTGAGGAGATTAAAAGGAAATTCAGTGAAATGATCATGACGAACCACCCAGATTTTGAGAAAGTGTTCTACCTACAGACAGACGCCAGTAATGTAGCCGTCGGGGCGGAGCTGTACCAGGAGGATGAGGAAAAGGAGCACCTCACTATAGCCTTTGCGAGTAGATCCTTGCTGCCAGCGGAGAAAAATTATACGACAACAGAAAAAGAGTTACTGAGCATTGTATTCGCCGTTGGAAAATTTAGAACATATATTCTAGGGAACAGAACCATCATACGAACGGACCACAAGGCGTTATCCTTTTTGAACACTTGCAAGCTTGCTCACAGCCGTCTCACACGATGGGTGCTCGTACTACAGGAATACAACTTCGAGTGGGAATACATCCGAGGGACAGAGAACAAGGTGCCTGACACTCTCTCCAGAGTAGACAGTGAGAATAACAGGACAGGTAGGGACATAAAGGAGATCGAGATTTTCAAGATAACTAGGGAGGATAAAATCTTTGGAGAAGAGTTAAAAAATATCAGCACCATGCAAAGAGCAGATGGTATGTCGGGTAAAATAATCAACAGCTTAGAAACTGAATTGGAGGAATCAGAGTATAACCAGTTTTTCCAAATTTACAAAGGATTGTTGTTTAAAAGGGTAGTAGGGGGTGAGCGTGATTGGAAGTTAGTGATACCAGAAGGGTTGGAAGAGAAGATTATTTGGGATTGTCATATTAGATACGGTCATTTCGGGGCGAAGAAGTGTGTTAATGTATTGAAGGAGTCATGTGTTTTCAGGAATATGGAGAGACGAGTGAGGAAATTACTGAGGAGTTGTGATTTATGTCAGAAATCAAAAGTGGTAAATTATAGAGTTGAAGGTGAGTTGAATTTTGTAAGGGCAGAGAGACCATTTGATTTAGTTGCGGTAGATTTGTTTGGACCGTTGCCAAAGGGTAGAGGCGGAGTTGTGTATATTTTTGTATTACTTGATACCTTTTCGAAGTATGTGAAATTGTATAGCATAAAGAGAGCTACCAGTAAGGTATTGAGTGAGAAGGTGACTAAGGACTACATGATTCACGTGGGTAAGCCGAAGGTGATTTTGTCGGACCACGGGCCACAGTTCGTCAGTGGGAAATGGCGCCAGACCTTAGGATGGGAAGGAATCCTCACGAAGCATACGGCTGTGTATCATCCCCAGTCAAACCAGGCTGAGCGTGTAATGAGAGAGATAGGCAGGATCTTTAGAGCCTATTGTCACGCTAAACACAGCGAGTGGCCGTTGTACGTAAGGAAGGTAGAAAATTGGCTGAACAGTACCACCCACGAGTCCACCGGCTATACACCTCACGAGTTAGTAAAGGGAACACGCCCCCCAAGAATTATGGAGCAGCTGTTTGATTATCCAGAGGAGAGCGATCAGACGGATGTGAGCATTAAGATCCGGTTGGCCAACGAGAATTTGTTAAGCAAAGGCGAACGCAGGAAACATAGACACGACACAAAAGGTAGGTGGGTAAAGTATGAAATCGGACAGTTGGTATTAGTGAGGAGGCACGATCTGTCGAGTGCTCAGGAAAAGGAGATAAAGAAATTCTTCCTGCTTTATGAAGGGCCTTACGAGATAGTACGGATAAAGATGAAAAATTCATATGTGTTGCAGGACATGGATACAGGGAAGGTAGTAGGAACACACGATGCCACAAACTTAAAATTATATTGGTCACATTAGAGTTTAGACAAGATTTGCATATTAATGGGAGTGAATGTATATATATATATATATTTATATATATATATATATATAAAAGAGAGATATAAAAATACAGAGAGAGAGAGGAAAGAGTGTGAGAGAGAGAAAGAAAATATGCTTTGTTTTATGTAATTTTATAAAGTGATCCATTGTTGTAATTCCTAATCTACAGTAAGAGAAGTTGTCAGTGAAAGTGGAAGCTAGAACTGATAAAGTGTCTATGTGAATAAATTTTTTAAATAATTAACGAACTTGTTTTTGAGCAAGGTAAAAAGGTGTTTTATAGTTGTTTGGTGTTAGAAAAAGTAAGTCAAAATGGACTGTATGAACAGTATATTGTTAAAATACTGACTGTGTGAAATAATTAATAATAATAAATGTATATGTGATAATTATGTATTTGTATTCGATTGTTATTAAATACTGTAAACCAGACATCCGGTGTGACCATGTGCTCAGTTTATTAATGTACATTAGATTTTTCGGGTCCAAGGTTGCGTTAAGCGAGAAATCAGAGGCAGTAAGGGTTTCGAAATAACATCCAATTGACATGTGGTAAACAAATTAATTTTATTTATATCAGTATTCAAATGCTATAAACCACAGGAGTCTTTAAACAACTATTAAAATCCAACATGGCGACTACATTATTTCCGCCTCTCACCATGCTTTTAATACTATATGGATATACTCTTATTTGCTTTAAAATAACTCTCCTATCAACTTCTTTACTGCAGTAACTTTCAAAAGTGTTATTTATTTCTTTGACATGAATAATTACTTTATAATTAACCACAAACCAATGCCTCAGATATAGTTACTTTAAAGTGGGCCCACTTGCACTTTCACTCTCTCACTCAAACCAATCATACCACAATATTGAACACATTGATTATTTGTTCTGATTAGAGCTCATTTTTCTGTGTTAAATTTAGAAAAGAATTTTAAAGGGCTTTCCTGAAATGATGCGGCGTTGACTATCCTCGGCAGACTCCCACGTGGCTGGCAGGTGTTTGGCCAAACTGTTGCTGTTTTATTTAAGTGCACTGAATTTACTTTTTTCTCTACATTATGGTCCACTGATTCTATTGTATTGTTATGATTACATTTTTCAATAAATTTACATTTTTCTGGCAAAAACTGCCCACTACACTGTTAGAGCGTGTGTGCTCTCTGAGTTGCTTTTGAAGACTGGGCCTGGGTCAGACGTAATTGTTATGTAAGTGGTCGTGCATCTGACGTCACCGTCTATTGTTTTCCAACCACCGCCTTGGTTAATACGTAATGGTTTTATATCGTCATTGTGTTTTTGGTGACAATTTGTTACAAAAAGTTCGTATTGTCAATTTGTAGCGCCTAAAACCGCCATTACCGTTGTTTAATTTCACTCGTACTCTGCTGACCTTGGATCGGCTCCCCTCTGGTGAATTTGCGTATCTACTGGGACTTGGGTAAACTAACCTTGCCCTTGTCAATATGTATAAACACAATAAAATTTACAATGACCCTATTACTTATACCGTTATTATGGTACAGGAAAATCTGTACTGTTACAAAACCCCCTCAATGAAAGGTGTTGTGTCGAGACACAAAAACTTTCATTGACTCATTCATACTTCTCTAAAAGGATCAGCTCACATATGTGCCACAACACCCTGTAGTGTTAATAAAAAAAATCTCAATCACTTACCCTTGGTCCTATAGTGTCGATCGTACCTGTCTGACCTTACTGGACTTCTCCTGAGAGATCCCTACACCATAAGGTCATGAGGCACTGCACGCTCCTGTTCTGACGCTCCGGCCAGCGCAGGACCGCGGTCACAACACCATAAAACTCTGAAACATTCAATACAAAATTTTAAAATAGTGGCCTTCTTTATATACATATCCGCAACTGATATGTTTCCTCTTAGATGCATTGGTTTGTGATTAGAGGCGTTGGTTTTATTTATTTATAAAATTCCAAATAACTCAATAATTATAACAAGATTTAAGATAGATCATCCTTCTACTTGACAACACTCCTATACATTTTTTATCAATTGCTCTGACTCCAGTCAATATCAATTTACTTCTTTCATCATAAGAAATTATACTCTTATACTAAACACAAAACAAATTTTACTCTCAAACAACAACTACTATTTTTATTCATTTATTTCAAATAATATAAGTACCTTTATCTAGCATGGCAGCATTTTAAAACTATCTAAATTCCTTTACTCATTTTCTTTACTCTAATTTTACCCTTTTTATAACAGAATCATTTTTTTTCCAGAGACTGGTTACTCTAACATAAAATTTAATATTATTATTGTCACTACCCTTACAGTAGCCTCCTAACCACACACTCTATTGCTTCAGGAACATAATAAAAACATAATAAAACATTGTACATCATAAAACAGTGAACACTAACATTGAACAATTCACATTAAACAATTTACATTTACACAACTTGTACCAAAACTTTATAACATTACTATCAACAATTCTCTATTAACTTTTATTATTTAACTTTTATTATATCAGATTCCATAAAACAATTTCAAATTTATCATTTACCTTTCCATTTACCTTACCTTTCAGTTACATCACCTTTCTACTATGAATTTTCCTTTCTAACCCTTTTGTCCTTACTAGTTTGGGTGACTCTCTATTGTTCACTATTCTCTATCTTATTTTGGTATTTGTCAATCTAACCTTACTCACTTTTTTCTCTACTAACAACCCCTTCTAACCATTAATATAATATGACACCAATATCTCTATAATAACCCCCTTCACAAATCCCATTTAAAACCTCTGGCACCGCTCATTTTTTGTACAAGGATGTATGTTACTTAACTGGCCATATCCATTCCTAACCATTTGCCCTCCACCAAATATCGGCAAACACTCTAACCCAAAATTGCTCCGCCTGCCACAACGCTGCACGCTGGTCCCTTGCCACGTCGCTCGTTGATCACTCCTTAACACCGGATCCTTACTACAAAATATCATCAATAACAACTATAATTATATACCATTCACATTACTCACCTCTACATATAATCGCTAACCACTGTGTCCCTAAAATATCTAACACCTCTTTATATATTGTCTGTATCTCAACACTTTATTTTCCCTAACTCCCATTAACTCTATTTAACTAACTCCAATGCCCCTATTTATCACTATTCCCAAACCTCTTTACAACATTTCAACTTAATATACCACTAGAAAATCCATCACTTACCTACTAACAACAATGCCTCTCAATATCCAAATATATCATACTTAATCATTTACTAACCATTAGAATCTAAATCTCATAATATCCTTTAAAATCATTATCAAACTTCCTTCAATTATTTAAAATTCTACAATACAGGTTCACATAAAAAATACATAAAGTACACAACAACAAAATTACACAAATACATTGACATTAATATACACAAAAATATACAATCCACATAATCATGAAATCATTTACCAAAACTCAGTCATAAACAGTCCATCTTAAAAAACACTGTTCACATAATTAAATGTTCATAAACACAATAAGAACAACTAACCTCCATCGTCAAATAATAATCGAATCTTAAAACTATATACATGGTTTAATATTAGATATTTTATACTAACATCCTTATACATGCACCAACTATTCAAATTTTTATCCGTTTCCACAAATTCATATAACTCCTGATCGGGTATGTTTCTGTCACCTTCAGTAAAATCAGTCATAATTAAGTATTTCGTCAAGTCATTATTCTCATTCTCTCCTACTACTTCAGTCTCATTGCAAGGTAAGTATTTGCTATTATTTTCACTTCTCTCTCCACCTAACCTTTCTATAAAATCTTCATAATCTCTACATATCTTAAAAATTTCTACTTCTCCTTTTCTCTCACAATATCTCTCACTTTTAAAACATCTCTCATAATAATACCTCTCCCAACAACACTTCTCTCTCTCAATATATCTCTCACTATCACACCATCTCTCTCTTTAACCCTTCAAAACACACCATCATTCCATTATTATTATACTCTATTCCCCATAAAATTTCATTATTACTACTCCTGTTTACACAATCATTTTCCAATATCATACTTTTATTTATATTATCATAATTTTCTACCCCACTTACCTTGTCTTTGTTTCTATCTAATTTATCTATTCCTCTACTCTTATTTTCTAACTGTATTTTGTCTAACTTTGTACCTATTTCACTTAATCTTTTGTCCAAATTGCAACCTTGTTTCTTAATTTCTTTTTTGATATCATTAAATTGTTCATCAAATTGGTTTAATTTACTGTTCAATTGACCGTTTTGCATTTGCATTAATTGGAAGAGATCTTCCAATGAAACTCTATTCATAATGGGCGTTGATTTCAATGATTCTGTATCTGTATTTTCTACGTTACTATTTTCGTTATTATCTGCCATTTTGTCATACTGAAGGTACTAAATTTGTCTTATTTACTATGTACGTCTCTCTATACTATATGTAATTTCCATATATAACCTCTCTTTTGATGTTTATTTCTTTACCCTTCTACCTCCGCTTTTCTGCTTATTTATATAATTTTATATTTTATATAAAGTCCAAGTTCGGGCAGCCATCTGTTAAAATACTTACTTAGTGAAATAATTAATAATAATAAATGTATATGTGATAATTATGTATTTGTATTCGATTGTTATTAAATACTGTAAACCAGACATCCGGTGTGACCATGTGCTCAGTTTATTAATGTACATTAGGTTTTTCGGGTCCAAGGTTGCGTTAAGCGAGAAATCAGAGGCAGTAAGGGTTTTGAAATAACATCCAATTGACATGTGGCAAACAAATTAATTTTATTTATATCAGTATTCAAATGCTATAAACCACAGGAGTCTTTAAACGACTATTAAAATCCAACATGGCGGCTACATTATTTCCGCCTCTCACCATGCTTTTAATACTATATGGATATACTCTTATTTGCTTTAAAATAACTCTCCTATCAACTTCTTTACTGCAGTAACTTTCAAAAGTGTTATTTATTTCTTTGACATGAATAATTACTTTATAATTAACCACAAACCAATGCCTCAGATATAGTTACTTTAAAGTGGGCCCACTCGCACTTTCACTCTCTCACTCAAACTAATCATACCACAATATTGAACACATTGATTATTTGTTCTGATTAGAGCTCATTTTTCTGTGTTAAATTTAGAAAAGAATTTTAAAGGGCTTTCCTGAAATGATGCGGTGTTGACTATCCTCGGCAGACTCCCATGTGGCTGGCAGGTGTTTGGCCAAACTGTTGCTGTTTTATTTAAGTGCACTGAATTTACTTTTTTCTCTACATTATGGTCCACTGATTCTATTGTATGGTTATGATTACATTTTTGAATAAATATACATTTTTCTGGCAAAAACTGCCCACTACACTGTTAGAGCGTGTGTGCTCTCTGAGTTGCTTTTGAAGACTGGGTCTGGGTTAGACGTAATTGTTATGTAAGTGGTCGTGCATCTGACGTCACCGTCTATTGTTTTCCAACCACCACCCTGGTTAATACGTAATGGTTTTATATCGTCATTGTTTGTTGGTGACGATTTGTTTCAGTGGGCCAATGAAAAGTTCGTATTGTCAATTTGTAGCGCCTAAATCGCCATTACCATTGTTTAATTTCACTCGTACTCTGCTGACCTTGGATCGGCTCCCCTCTGGTGAATTTGCGTATCTACTGGGACTTGGATAAACTAACCTTGCCCTTGTTAATATGTATAAACACAATAAAATTTACAATGACAATATGCCTCATACCATTATTCTGGTACAGGTAAATCTGTACTGTTACAAAACCCCCTCAATGAAAGGTTTTGTGTCGAGACACAAAAACTTTCATTGACTCATTCATACTTTTCTAAAAGGATCAGCTCCGATATGTGCCACAAACCCCTGTAGTGTTAACAAAAAATCTCAATCACTTACCCTTGGTCACTAAAATATGTTTCAGGCCCCGATCATTGCTTCTATTTTGCAATTACAGTTTGTATGCTTAATATGAAAGTTTTACCTACAAAATATCAGTTAAAACAAAAAGCTTTTGTTAAAAAAATTTTTTTTTATGGCTTTCAAAAGCTGCACAATAAATAAATCCATACATCCACGCCCAAAACAGTGCAAGTTGAAAACTGTGAAAGTAATGAGAGTGCCAAAAAACTTCACACTTAAAATTTACAGAGTTCTTATCACTACCAATATGCTAAAGAAACCAAGTCCTTTATATGTTTTCAACCAGAACTCTGTGACATGAAAAACACTGCATCAACCTTAGAAGTAATATTAATTTTTAAATCAGTTTAAGTGTTTTGGAATTGATTTATGTAATATACAAAATCTGGATAGAGATCTGTAGATTAATAAGAATTAAGAACACTCTGAAAATCTTTTAAAACACCTAACATATTTTCAACAAACCAATACTGTATTGCACAGCATGTCCACTTTATCCAAAAATATACTGCAGGAATTCCCTGCAAAAGCAGGAATTCGATTAGTTGTCTCCCCAGCAAGCTTGCATGTCTTTGACCTTCAAACAGGCTTTCTCAAATTCAATTAAAGCAATTAAATTCTTATTACTTCATGTTTTATAAGTTATATGAAAGATCATGAGTTATAATTTTTTAAGCAGCCCCCAAATTGTGTATGCACTGCCAGTGGTGGCTGGTGGTCAGAAGAAGAGGGGGTTGCAAGTTTTCATGAATGCAGGATAACTGTCACTTTTTATATTCCTCATTACGTTAACATAATTATGAATTATTTTTATATCAGTTAAATACATTAAAACATTTTTTTAATGTTAAATGTTGTTGCAGGCCTACCTAAATTTTTTATTTCTAGTTTTTCTTGTACAGGCAGTAAGCTAAACGGCTTTTCCAACAAGGTGTCTACTGAATTCATTTTTCAATACAGTAAACTCCCGATTATCCATGGAATTGGGTGGCCCGAATGCTGTGGATAACCGAATTCCATGGATATCCACAATGTGTACAAAAAAGGGCAGAAAGTAATGAAAATTGTCCATTAACCTCAGCTGTTTATTTAGAGCAAAGCAATACGCTAAAACCCGTTACGATGCTCATCAAGAGACCTTGTGTATTAAGCGGGATATTACCAAGTAGCAATATATTCATACTGAAACTGTTGTAACTAATAATTACACTTTCTATGCAGTTTAAATACTAATTCACATGAACTGACATTTCGTCAGAAAAAGTTCTACTGATAAATTGTCTTATGTGTATCATCAGTGTATCATCTAGATTGGGTATTTCTGAAGTAATTACGTACATGTTGTTGCGACGGTCTCACTCATCGTCATATGGTACAATGGAAACAAATACAGACACCAATGAAATCATTAATTACCAGCTTTAATTAATCACAATTACTTATTTGTAATCAATTCGTACAATAATTCAAGTTAAATTTGTCCACACCCAATAATAATGTCAACTATTAGAGTTGAAAACTCTAGAGGATACTTGAGTGCAGCCTTGGCAGAAACATGCACTTGCTAGGCTAGCTGAGACACGTGTAGAACGACACTCTCCATTGTTCAAGAACATTACATTGTCGTTACACTGCCCTCTCCTTAAGCCTGTTCATCCTGAACTGGCAAACCGTCTTTGAAGTAATACTTGGCCAGGCGATCTAGGCAGTTGGTTTACTTGCGAAGAATAATTCTCCGGCTCTTCGAATTCAATCTTATGTGATCCGGACATCAAGTTCCCAGGAAGACGAATATTCCTCTCAACTACTAGTTTTGCTGGAATCACTCCCGTTATGGTGGTACTGATGACCTATACGCCATTAGCTGTTCTAAGTTTGTTTGGTTCTCATCAACATCCTCTTGTCTAACTTCATCTTCAACAACTTTTCCTCTGGGCGCTTCCATTAACTCAGGAACAAACAAGACCCTTCCCTCGACACCCATAGTTGGCATTCCAATCTCTTCTTCTGTCATTACACACGTTGATACTTCCTCTGCTAGTTCTTCCGTATCCACTTGCAATAGGAAGGTTTCCTCTTGACCACACCTGTTGATTTCTTCTTTGGCCAATGTCACTTGCTTGATCGAATGACTGGCAGACCCTGTCATTTTAGACATGCAAAGTTTTATCTTCTCTTGGCCAACGTTCATGACATTCTCCCTTAAGTCCACGAGTCCATAGGCATTCTTAATGTCAGTGCCAAGAATCACTTCATCGCCAACGTCTGCAATGACCATTTGGTGGCTAAACTCGAGAAGACCCAGGTGTACACGTACCTTTCCTAACACTTTGACGGGGCTTCCAGTCACAGTCTGTACTGTACAAGAGTTAAATTGGGGCTGGTGGTTGCTGACTAAGTCAGGCCACACATGAACACTGCAGTGCCCATGTCAACTGTAAATGCTGCAGGGTTGTCTTTAATTAATCGTTTGACAATCATGTTACCTATGGTTTTATGGAGTGTGGAGACTGTGCAGTTCTGTATTTTTACATCTCCAATTGATGGATTCACCCTCTTCTCTCCAATTTTTTGTCTGCCAACAATCTACTTGAAGATGACCACTTTTCCCACAATTGTAACACTTAGGTCTTCTGTCTTCATCCTTTAGTTTGGAAGATAGTTGTCATCCTACTGACTTCTTAAACTGTTGTTCTTGAATCGTCTCTTTATTATGTCCATTACGATGGTATTGTGATATTGGATCCACTTGGCTACAACGTGATGACATACTTTGATTAATGTAGGTCATCGACTTGGCAGCTTCAAAACGATGAGCATGAACAAGAGTGTCTGAACTCTTCTGATGCCATGCATTCTTAACACTTGTTGTAATTGACTATCTCTGATACCGCCAATAATGTGGCAGAACGTGCACTTGCTGGGCTAGCTGAGAAACGTGTAGAATGTGGATACGGGTAATCCATAATGTGGATAGACCGCTCATGGATAGTCGGGATTTTACTGTACTAATATATCACTTATAATAAAAAATTATTGCTTATAACAAAACGCAATACTTACAATTTTTTTACACTATTAATACTACAGGTCACAGAATTTACACTCGTACAAAGGACACAGTAGACTTTACTTGTTTGTAAACACTAACTGCATGTGGGCATAACAAAGACAGGTGACAAGAATTCAAACATTATGCCGCACTTGTTGATGGTGAACGATCATATACAGTGCAACTACTGGAATATTGCAGAACTACTGCAAACCAAGCAAAGATTGTTATTGCATGGTAATTGCCCTATACCATGACAGTTGAAAATATCGGTTTGTCATGAAAGTCTCCATAAACGAAGAACACTGGTTTCCCTTGATCTTGCAAACCTTGCCAGCAGTGCATTGCTTACAGTGAACAACTGGGCAGATTACAATTTACCACGCAAAAATATTTTTAAAAACCTATAAGTTATTTTTCAAAATACAATAGTTTGAAAAATTTTAAACATTATGTATTTTATCTCAGGGCGAGCCTCAGCTACTAGGCGCATCAAAGTTGGTGGGTAGCGAAGGTTCCACCATATGTGACTGCTGCGAATAAGGCTCCACCAAATAAGCAGTCCTGAACCGAGGCAGCAGAATTAGCAGGGTGTGGTGGGTGACCCGTGGCATTTTCACACCAGCTAAATTCTTATGACAATGCTGTGACATTGCGAGTAAGTGCCGTCATAAAATAAGCACTACCCCATCCTGGTATGGTATGGGATAGATTCCCGAAGGCTAGGAGATGGACACTTTGAAATCAAACTGAGGGGTAAGTCATGCTCAAAGCTGTAGAGAAAGCAACTGGCCTAAGGGGGTAAACTCCGATAGAAAATTGGGCATGGCAGGATGCCTTGAGGTAGCATTCCCATCACCTGCCTACCTAACTACATACAGGCTGGTAACCTGTAGTAGGGAAATTTTTTTGAAAACTCAGAATCTTCAGAAGCAGCCCATGGATTTCATGGAGTTATTACTAGGCATTAAAAGGATAACTGATTTGGTATTGTGGAAAGATTAAAGTTTGTTACATGGAACATACATGGATTGGGAGCTAAGGAAACTAAGCTTAATAAAAAGTTAAAAGCAAGTAAGATCAATATGGTGGTCATAATTGAGACTAATAAAAAGTTGAACAGAACAAAAGAACTGGACGACTACGTAATGGTTTACAGTGGTGTGGCTATGGAAAGAAGAGCACAAAGTGGGGTGGCCATTTTAATAGACAGTAAGTGGAAAATGGGATACAGAATTATAGTTTTGTTAATGAGCGAATAGTGATAGTGCATTTTAAAATTAGTAGAGGATATATGACTACAGTTGGCATATACGCACCCGAGGAAGGAAGATTCGAGGAAACAGCGATTTTATGAAGAGCTACAAAATCAGGTCAGTAGCATAAATCCAAATGGTTACATCACCGTATATGGAGACTTAAATGCCAGAATTCGAAATCTTTCAATACCAGCTGCCATAGGGACTTTTGAAGAGGGAGCTGTTAACAACAATGGCTACGAATTAAGGCAGTTTGTTTCATTTAATGAATTCAAAGTAACAGACAGCTTCTTTTGGAAGAAAGACATTAACAAGTATACATGGTCTGCAAGAGGATAGATCGATTATTGATTATGTCATTGTCAACAAGAAGTTAAGTTCGTTAATATTTGAAGTGCACAGGGTGTGTGATATAAACTCCGACCACTTTTTAGTAGTAGCTGACATCGTTCTATTACCTCGATGGAGAAGACAAGATTTTCAAAGTGACGACAACAAGGTGTTCAAAGTTACATGACAATAGTATTAGGTTTTTGTACCAGCGGTGAATGTAACAACTTTTACATAGATCAACAATGGAAGAGGATTTAAATAAGGAATGGCAGAATATTAAGAACTATATTAAACAAGCTGCTCTGAAAGCGATAGGTTAGAAAAGAACACATAGAAGTCGGAAAGGACTTAGAATTTGGACTGCAGAAATAGAGGAAGCAGAAAGCTTATTTAGAGAATCTGAGGAAGAATACAGAGGAGACAGAGGCTTTATACTGAAAAGTACAACTACGCTAAAGACATTGTTAGGAGAGCCCATGAAGATTCGTGGGATTTATTAACCTCAAATATAGAGAGTGATATCCATGGTAAGCAGGAGGTGGCCTATAAATTTATGAAGTTGCTGAGATATTGCAACTAAATCAGATAGAGATACTGCCCGTCTGAATGTCACAGATAAGAACACTTGGGTGAGGCGGTATAAGGAACTTTGGACAGTCATTACAGATATGGAGAGTACCACAACAGTTTGTGGTCTCAGTGATCAGTATAATGGTAGTAACATTATAAATTACCAGGGTGACAATCTAATGTTGGATGAAGTACAGATGGCCTTAAGGCTGATGAAAAACTGGACAGCAACAGGCCTCGATGGAATGAACACAGAACTCTTGAAATATGGGGCTCCCTTTTGGAGTTGTGACTTGCATTTATTGAATGAGTGCTGGAGGAAAGCACAAATACCAGCAGAGAGGAAAACTGCTGAAGTGGTCTCACTGTTTAAGAATGGAAATTGGAGTGTATATGAAAACTATTGCAGAAGAAGTCTCCTGAACACAGCATACAAATTGTATGCAAAGATAATCAATAATAGACTAAAACCGTTAGCTGAAGTCCATTCATTGAAGGAGCAGAATGGATTTAGGAAGGGAAGATCAACAACTGATAATGTTACTATAATGAAACAAATAATAGAACAACAAAAAGAATATAATCTAGAAACACACCTGGCACTTATTGATTATAAAAAAGCATTCTACCAAGTTAACAGGGATATGTTATGGAAATCTCAGAGAGAAGAGGCTATCCTATACATTTAATCAGAGTGATCAACAACTTATGTGATGGCACAGCTATTGTGGTATGCACTGGACGAGAAAGGACTGATCCAGTGATAGTTAATAGAGGTCTCAGGCAATGGTGCAGTCTTTCATCTACATTGTTTAATATATACTGTACTTAGATGATATGATCAGCCAGTGTAAAGCTGATAAAAGTAGATCCTGCCATCACATGCATAAATATTCCAGAAGAGCGAAGATGTTCCGCAGCAGTTGATATACCACTTGAACCATTTATGTGACATATAATTTTAAAATATCTCAAAGCAAGACTAAGGTTATGGCCTTTAAGGGAAAATTCCCCAAAATAGTTGTTACGGATAAGATTTTAGAGCAGGTACCACACCTTGCTTTTCTTGATTGTGACGTAAGTTATGAACATGATGGTAATAATAATAAAAAAGTAAATAAGTATCAGATGATGTGTGGTACAATACAATGAACACTAAGAAACGAAACAAGAACTGATACTAAAATGAAGTTCTATGAAGTAATTGCAATATCCATTCTTACATATGATAGTGAAACATGGACAATACTGGGAAAGAAAAGCAGCATACACACACTGCCAAATTGAATTTGTTAAGGCATGTGAGTAGTATTGTCTACGGCAGTCATAGGCAACCTTTGAATTTATGGGGGCGCATATATAACTGAAGACCAGTTGGATGGGTGCACCCTCCCTCCACCTCATCAATGGAAAATAGTAAGGTGCGGAGTTCAACAGCCGTTACAAACATTAACGCTTTATAATACCTTTGTGCTTATATTTAGCGACGTGAAATACCGAATCAAAAAGCTTTGCAGTATTTTTCATATAAATTAGTGAAAATTTTTCATATTAGGAGTAGGTCATCAACAATCTGTCATCATGCACACGCACACTGAAACTAACAAAAAACTTTAAACGAAACAAAACATTGGCAGGGATAAAGTGACGGGGAGAAAGGTGTTTACAGGCACTAC
The DNA here is from genome assembly GCA_034769895.1 of Magicicada septendecula. Taxonomy (NCBI): domain Eukaryota; kingdom Metazoa; phylum Arthropoda; class Insecta; order Hemiptera; family Cicadidae; genus Magicicada; species Magicicada septendecula. The sequence continues at coordinate 287,141,509 of CM068368.1, forward strand.
GCAAGAAGCTCGACAATCATATTGGGGAAGATGTAGCACAGTTGTATCTAAATGTAGTAGAATAACCTTGGCTTGTACTCTTTTATAATACAGTACTTTGAAGAAGGTACAATGCAGGTGCATCCTTTCGTTCAAAAGAAGAGAAAATTACAAATTGATTTGTGGGCACATAAAATCTTATTGGCGCCCAGGGGTGCAGGGTTGCCGACTGCTGGTCTAAGGGATCGAATGCGTAATGAACACATAAGGGCTGAATTGGGTATATTCTCCATCAATGATAAGATAGAAGAACGAAAGCAGCAGTGAATGGAGCACGTCTACAGAATGGCCCCCCAGAGGCTAGTACAGCGCACTGTAGACTACAGACCAGTTGGCAGATCTGTGGGTAGGCCCTGGAAGAGACGGCTGCAGTGAAGACGGAACAGGCTATAAGCCTACACCATGAAGTGACAATGATGTATTTTATAAATAATACATATTAATAAGAAGCCCCTTTTTTCTGGGGGTTGTGCAACCCTGCAACGTTATCACCAGCAGCCACTGTGAACCCACATATACTTAATTTGTCTTTTGATCCAGTACACCATGTGCAAGTTTGCAATTTTTAAGTCCATGGCAACTGCCCATTTTAACTGACTAATTTTTAAAAGTGACCATAACATTAAAACATTATAATTATCTTGAAAACATGCAGCCAAGCTGAGTAAAAGTTACTTTTTTTACTCCAGAATCTTTAAATGTTTTAGCTGAAACACCTTTATTATAAAACTGACAATATGGGATTTCATTTTTAAATTTATATTGCAACAATACATATATTTGCATATTTACCCAGGAGAGTATTTTGTAAATAATTAGTATAAAAAGAATACAATGAATAGTTTTAACAATTTTGTGCATGAAAGGACAAGCATAGACATGCCTATCACCCGTTGATAGTGTACACCTGTAAGTCATCATTTGTGTGTCTGTGCGTTTGAATCAGTTCCGACCTGCATTGTACTACAAGGGGGCAGACGTATGAATTGTTGGTTTTGTCATTAAATCAGGTATTGACATGATTAAAATAAATTAATAAATGTTTTTCCTGTTACAAAAGACTTATCACAATTCTAAAAAACACCATTAGATTCAGGACATTTAAATGCGTATGGTGATGCAAAATTATTGCAGAAAAGTGCAATACTACAGACATTATACAAATTTAAATTTATGTTAATTATTAACATAATTAACTAGTAATTAACGAGTGTGCTATATATAAATGATGAGTGAAAAATTACGAAGACAATACAACCACTCGCCTAAAGATAAAGTTTACATGATCGTGAAAATGGACTTGAAATGGACGTGAAAGTGATCGTAAAAAAAAGGACGCTACACTCAAATTGACAAAATTAAACATGTCAAAAAAATATCTGACATGTCAGTTTGCCGTCTACTATAAATACCTCCAGAAATTTTGGACGAGGGTCAGACTCAAGATACCTTCACACGTCACTCTGTCGGTCTACTGACCGACTTGAAATCATCATCATGACCATCATCATTATCATTATCACCATCATCTGCAATACACCATGACTGATGAAGGAACACAGCGTCATCATCAACAACAACGTACAGAGTACCGAAGACGCATCAGCATCATCAGCATCGTCATTGTCATCATTCAGGAGGCACACACGCACGTACACTCACAACGGTAACTTCTTCGACAATTTGCAGGTGACAAATGAACAATTATATTTTTGTGCAAAGAACTCATAAAGAACAAAATATTAGATAGTAACGACTTAAAAGATTTAAATGTAAATCGTATAAATATTCAGAGTAAAAGACGTAATTGTAAATTGTTGTTAAAAATAATAATTTTATTCTGTTTAATTTTACAAATTGGGTGTGTCATTAGAAATCATAAATATTCTTAAAGTATATGTTATATTTTATTAAAAGATTAGTAGCAACAATTCAATTTTATTTTAGTAAAGTTAATATTATTTTTATAAATGAGTTGCTATTTTAATAATGATTCAACGTAAGACACCCAAGCAATGTAAAACAATTTTATAATTTGTTCGTCATATATGTTTAGTAATTTAAGACTATACGTTATTAATGTGTGCTGAATAGCAACGGTATGTTGTGTTACAGAGTGTAACCTTATAAACGAGAATATTTTGAATTTTCTATTTTCAAATTTTTAATAATCAATTAATTTTCTTTGCAATATTTAATAAACCGTTGATTGATTCTTTTACTAGGTTTTACTTAATTATTTTATGTCATCAATGTCTCACTCCTCTATATAAAAAATATATTTATTGTGCAACCACATATACTTAACACAACGAACACAAAACCCTACGACCTAGCCAGTGTTTAACACTATATAGCATTGGGTACATGGACAAAAGTATAAGGTGATTCAGTTGGAGGTTACAATTTTAAGTTGGCAATACTGTTTTCTTGTGAAAGATAAACAGCTGATATTTGAAATTAGTCATTGTTAAGTAATGACATTTGTTGTTATGGAGCGGTATTCGACTCAATAACGCATTTTAATTGTTAAAACCTATTTTCGAAGTGGAGAAAATTTAACTAACACAATTTGCGCACTGCAAAATGACTTCGGTAACCATAACCGTCCATCTCGTGCCGCGGTTAAAAAATTAATCGAAAAATTCAATAGAACCAGATCTGTGTTGGATGTGCAAAGACTAGGACGTTCTCATGGCCGTACGCTGACCAGACAGTGGCCGGACACTCACAAATATCGCTGCAGTGACTGCCAGTGTCCTTGACAATCCGTCGACCTCCATTCACCATCGTTCCCAGCACCACACAGTGCATTTTAACTAAAGATCTGCAGTTGCATGCCTACAAGATCTAATTGACCCAGGAATTGAAGCCAACATATCATAGACAGCGTCGTGACTTCGTTGATTGGGTGTTAGAGAACCACCAAGTTGATGGCGATTTTGCGAAGAAAATCATATTCAGCGAGGAAGCTCATTTTCAACTGAATGGGTATGAAAACAAGCAAAATTGCCGCATTTGGGGACTTGAAAATCCACGAGTCATTCTCGGACAACCAAGGCATCCACAAAAAGTCAATGTTTGTTGCGGATTTTGGGTCAGCAGCGTGATTGGGCCGTACTTTTTTGAAAATGCCCGTGGTGATGCAGTAACAGTCAGTGGTGAACGTTATCGGGAGATGATAACACATTAGTTTTGACACCAATTAGATAATATTGATGTCGAAGACATGTGGCTCCAACAAGACGGTGCCACTTGCCACACAGGGCGAGAAACAATACAGTTGTTTTACATAAAGTTCCCCAGCTGCGTCATCTCTCGTTTCGGCGATCAACATTGGCTACCAATATCGCGTAATCCCACGCCGTTGGATTATTTTCTTTGGGGTTATTTGAAGCAAAAGGTGTATGCCAATGACCCAAAAACAATTCCAGAGCTAAAGGACGAGATTCGCCATGTTATTCATGAACTGCCGCAGGAGTTATGACGGAAAGTGATGGAAAATTTCATCAAAAGGGCGGAAGTGTGCAGGGCCGCTCGTGGCAGCCATTTGGGCGATGTCATTTATTATGTTTCATGTCAATGTCTAAACAACATATCAAAATAAATATATTAAGAGTTTATCAAAAATTAATGCGTTTTCTTTTACATTAAAATTGTAACCTCTAATTGAATCACCCTTTATATTCATTTTATAATGCTTGTAACGTTGCAAGTAATGTAATTTTAATGTTGTTGTTAATTCCTTTTAAAAACTTTAATACTATTGTATTACAAATACAGGGTGTCCCGGGAGGAGAGGGAAATAATTTGAGAAATGGTTCTATAGTGTAAAAGAAGAAAAAAAGTTCATATAAACATATGTCCGGAAACGCTTTGTAAGCGAGTTATGGCTAGCGAAAGATTTCGCCCGGGTTTCGGTTCCCCCGGGTAAATGAAGACTTTCTGAAATTCTGGGAAGGGGCGAATTCTGTTGTTCCTTATGGTTTTTGACCTGAAAAATCGAATAAAACAGGTCGCAGAACAGTATCTCCCATAAGTTTCATGATATCCAACGTAAAACAGAAAAATCTTTGCCTAAAAACAAATTTTGAAAAATTGGAAACAATTGGAATTTTTTGTTAGAAGTACAATAACTTTGTTAAATGACTAATAAATGCATAAAAGTTAAAAACAAAACTTTTAAAGAATTTAATTCTGAGAAAAATGGTGTAAATAAAGTCAATAAAAATCAACAAAAAATTCCAATTGTTTCCAATTTTCCAAAATTTGTTTTTAGGCAAAGATTTTTCTGTTTTACGTCGGATATCATAAAACTTATGGGAGATACAGTTCTGCGACCTGTTTTATTCGATTTTTTAGGTCAAAAACCATAAGAAACAACAGAATTCGCCCATTTCCAGAATTTCAGAAAGTCTTCATTTACCCGGGGGAACCGAAACCCGGGCGAAATCTTTCGCTAGCCGTAACTCGCTTACAAAGCGTTTCTGGACATATGTTTATATGAACTTTTTTTCTTCTTTTACACCATAGAACCATTTCTCAAATTATTTCCCTCTCCTCCCAGGACACCCTGTATATTATTTATTGCAATAAATAAAAGGAATGAAACCCATCACGTGATTTTCTTATGTTCTAAAGCCTACAGTTTCCTGTTAAAAAAAAATTATTTTTTGTTATGCATATAATTTTTTGTTAATAAACATTACATATAACAAATTTAGAGTGGAAATAATTTCCTTATTTCTGGATTATAATAGTTATTTCGTGAAATAGTTCGATAAAAGTAATTTTCCAATTATGCACAACAGTTCTTTTTTTATTAAAAAATTATTTAAAAAGCTGGCTCAGGGAATTTTTAAAAATGTTGTCTTAAGTTACTACAAATACATTCAGAAATCAAACTACAAGGAAAAATGAGAGGTGCTCTCACCTTCAATTTAAAGTTGGTTTGGGACCAGTGTGAACATATGTTCAAAAATGTTTCTTTTTCCATCTGTATGTGTTTTATGAAGTAAGTGTATTATTTCTCATATGCACAAAACATCAAAATTTGCCTTAAAATTTTTTTAAATGGCGGCTGACTACAAACTTAAATTCTAAATTTCACAAAAACAGTACTCATAAGATAAACTCTTATTAAATACATAACACCCCTTTCATCCTCAATACAATGATATCTTGTTTATAGAATGCAGATGAAAAATAACAAAACTACTACATTTCTTTCCTCATGAAATTTGGACTATTTTCTTTATATGAATGATGTATTGTCATCTGTGTTGTTACAAATTTTAAGAAACTGGGTTATTTTTACCAATTCCCAAATACAAAATGAAATACTTTAAATAAATATGTAATTATTTATTTATTTGACTTCTCTAAAATACTGACATGTTGTACATACTTATGCTCTGCTATTAAATATGAGTGAGCACCCATTTGAGACATGATTTGCCACATAGGCTACTTGTTTAATTCAAGTATTCAATTTACCATATTGGCCTGAATATAAGACAATAATTTTTTCCTTAAAATGCCCTTCGAAAAACCACGCTCGTCTTATATCTGCAACCTAACATTTAAAAATTTCGTGTTTGTGTCTGCAAAAGTATAGGTTATTTTGCAAAATTTGCCAGCTGCACAAGCTTGCCATATGTGTAGCGTGAATCAACACGTGCATTTTATAATGAGCTCAAGGTGAAACTCCCAACAAAGCATTCAGAGGACCTAAAACTGGAAATTTTAATAAATTTGACAGACTTGTTTCCGAATATGTTTATGAGAAACAGAATCAAGGCTATCCAAGTTATTAGAATGAAGGCACTGAAGGTGGCACATGAGTTGAAAATTCCAATAACTGAATTTAAAGCAAGCTTGGGCTGGTGTAAAGGCATGATGCAGCATTCGGGTCTGTGTTTACAATGTCAAAAACTCTTGCACAACTCCTACCTGCAGATTATAATGACAAATTGATTGCTTATCAGTAATATATTATAAAACTGAGGAAAGCCCACAATTACCTGCTTGGCCAAATGGCAAATGCTGACCAAACACTAGTGTATTTCGATATGCCGTCGAGTGTTACTGTGGATAGAAAGGGTGCAAACTCAGTTATAATTAAATCTACATGCAATAAAAAGTCATGCATTACTTTGATGCTAGGAGTATTTGCCGATGGAAGAAAACTTCTGCCGTATGTTATTTTGAAGAGAAAAATCCTGCCGAAGGAACAGTTACCAGCTGGGATTGTTTTTAGAGCACAAGAAAATGGGTGGATAACTGAAGAACTTAAGGCAGACTGGCTTTTTGTAATCACACAAGTGAGAAAATAAAGAAGCTGGTTGCAGAAATGAACAATGATCTTGTTATAATCATGGTAAACAACCTACAGCAACTTCAAACTACTCATGCAACTAATCATGGTAAAATAATGTAAATGGAAATATGCAAGTACAGGTGGAAAACATCGCATTTTTGGACATATGTTGTAATTGTACATATCTTCACCGTACATTTAAAAACAACTATAAGGAATAAAACACTCACTAATTAACACAAGAACACCTAAGAGATGAATCATAAATGAATAACTGTGTACTAATTGTTATGTCCGGTCCACAAACTAATTAATATAATTAAATCAGCAAACGAAGAATAATAAATAGTAATGAAGAAGAAAAATAGAAGACAACATAGTAATGTGATTAACCAAATAACCCAATAGATATGGTAAGTGAGAGGACAAAACCAAATTATAATGACAACAAACAATAACCAGATACAGTAGATAATATGAATAAACACAAATAAAGCGATAAGCGAAGAAGAGTTAACAAATATATTATACGTTAACAAATATATTATACAATGTGCCAATAAGTGTACCAAGAGAGAATGAAACAAATAAAGCAAGGAGTCTACAGAATTAAGAAACAGTAAAGAGACACAGACATGGACAAACTATTATAAAGACTTGACCATGACAAAAACTCTTTATTCTAAGATGAAAATATAATTAATCAACAAATAAACACAATGAAATAAGATATTGGAATATAAAAACGAGTTAGTTATCACAGCAATAATAGAATACCATGCCTTCTTTTAATACAAGCAAATCCAATTAAAATAAATAAAAGAAAACCTGGTAATCACCATTAAACATGTAAAGATAACGGGAAAAAATAATAAATAATGGCTAACAAGAGCAAAAGTATAAAATAATAACCTTAAAACACTGAGATCAGGGAGAAAAGCATAGACCATTCTTGTCAGACAAGGGGGTCCCAAGTAACCTCAATTCTGGTACAAATCCACTTGTAATTAGAATAAACTAAGAGTAAAAAATTGTAAAACTAGTTTAGGTTATACAATAATGAAAATAGACATTATAAAGACAAACCTAGTGCTATGATTTAGTAATTAAAAGTGGTATGTGTGGTGTTTAATGTAATTACACAGACTGAAATTGGACAGAAAGATGTACCCATTAAACACACTCAGAATTCCCACAATATTGTAAACCAGAAAAGAACAGTGACATAAATGTGTACTGCAATATGTAATACTACTATTATAGTATAAAATAATGATAATGAAATATTAATTAAACCATAATTATGAAAAATTAAGGTAACTGTCTGACTACACTAGATGCAAGAAGTATTAGTGAATTATTCTCAATCTCACATATAATAATAAAAGGCTAACCATTATAAAACACTCTTTAGACTATAAAGACCATGTATACACAAAAGAACAACTGAAAACTGAGTATATCATTAACCATTAACCAAATCATAATGACACATGGCATACTAAAAACTATGAATAATAAATAAAACTAAAAACAAGAAATTACTTATATTTGAAGAAAAGCTGAGATATCCAGAAGTTGTAATGGATATCTCAGAATGACTATATCACAGTAAAAAATAGACAGAGCAAATTATTTAAATAAAAAGAGTGGATCAAATTAACTATGCTCTATGCCAAAGAAAGCCTAGACCAAATATTGTAATTTTATTAATTTTAGACAATTATTGTAGTAGAGATTATCATAAAGGATGTGAGAGGAACCATATGGTTGAAATGTAATCACCATTTGTTCAATTTCCATAATTAAACATGTAAAATCATAAGAAATATCTCATAGGCGTAAGTGAAACACATTAACTTTTTAATTAAGACACCCACATATGTATTGTGAGAACTTATTTTAAAGACCAAATCAATTCTAATAATATGGTGTGGCTAGATCAAGTATTACTAGCAACACAAGGACGTTAAACCAATTTTAAAGATATTCTGTTTATTTTGGGCAAAACAAGAGCGTCATAATGATACTCTCCACCCCAGTCATTAACAATTTTAGACAAATTAATTACTCTGCCAAGGGAGTGACCTCGCTCTAAGGAACATCAGCAATCTCTAAACCAATGAAATCGATCAAAATCGACAGGGGGGTATGTACTCGCAAAATTGGAACAGCGAAGAAGAGCTAATTTCTACACACTTCATCTCTGACTAGCGAAACGATACGACGACCATTTTCTGTGCGTGTAAAAGTCGTATTCGGAATCAAATCAGCTGTGCGAGTATAAATGTAAAAATTTTGGTCAACCTAACCAAAAAATTTTTAAGTGGAGAGTTCAACAAAAAAACGCATATACGATAGCGAATCATTATTGCAGAGTGTATAATAAGCTGCAATAGAGTGAATTACAGGAACTATGGTGTTTAATTATACTTACTGAATTTTAACTGGAAAGAGAAATTTTATGATTTTTGACATTGTCATGGAAGCAACCACGAAATCTCATAGAGTTTAAAACGTGAATAAATAAATTAACTGACATTAATCCATGAACATTAATGAACATTATATGAATTTTTTGTAGAAAAAATAAATATTTTCTACCTACATTATGAAAGATAACCAACTTTGTGAAATAGATAATGAGTTAATCTGAACTCAAGTATAGGTTATCTAACATTCTGATTATGATTGTTCCAATACATAAACAATCAGTGAATATTTTGACTAAAGCTATTTAAGCAATATACCATAATTGTTTATCAGACCAGAGTTCAGCATTCAATGGACACAATAATTTATAACGAACAGTATTTATTGTTATAAGTAAAGTAGTTTTGTTTTGTGATAATACTACACACAGAACGAAGGCCTACCCATGGGCTCCCCCATATCCAGCATTCTAGCAGAAGTCTTCCTTCAACACTTAGAAAAAACAAAAATACTCACAAACAATGACAAGACACTCACATAAAATACTATATTGGCACAGATACGTTGATGACATTCTAATACTATACAGGGGAAACAAAAGACAATGTGAACAGTTACTAACGCACATAAACAAAATACATAAAAACATAACCTTCACTGCCGAATACGAACACAACAATACCATAAACTTCTTAGACCTCTCCATCACAAAACTAGAACACAGGCACAAATTCAGTATATACAGAAAACCAACTACAACTGACACACTAATACACAACACCTCCAATCACCCAATACAACACAAACTAGCTGCTTTTAGAACCATGATACATAGACTTAACAACATCCCCTTAGATGAAATAGACTACAAAGACGAACTAAACACGATAAAATATCTAGCAGAATCTAACGGTTATGACAGAACAATAGTCAGTAAACTCCTACACAAAACAAACAACAGACAAAGACAGAAAACAACAAATTCATAACACTAACATACATCAACAAACAAACAGAAAAAATCGCCCACAAATTCAAAAAAGCAGGATACAGAATCGCTTTCAAAACTACTAACAAAACAGAACACACACTATCAAAATGCATGCACAAAGCACAAAACAAATTCGATCTACCCGGTGTATATAAGCTAAATTGTTCAAATTGCAATAAATTCTACATAGGCCAGACAGGACGTAGCTTCAAACAGAGATACATTGAACACACAAAAGCACTCCACACCACTACAGAATCTACCTTCGCAAACCACCTCATTGAAGCAAACCACACATATAAAAACATCGACAATAACATGAACATACTACACGTACACACAAAAGGCCGAAAACTAGACACTCTAGAACAATTAGAAATATACAAACACACAAAAACAAATAATAACGACATCCTAAACGAACAGACACAATTCAAATCGCACGCATTATTCGAACACATCTCACCACACACACACAGCTTCAATCTTTCGAAAAACTATCTCGTCACCAACAACAAGACGAACAGTGCTACTAACGACAGCCTCTGATGAAGCCTTCTATAGGTGAAAGCTGGTTTAGGCTGTAAGGTAAAACTTTACGTTTTTACTTATAAAAAACTTAGTGTTCCGAGTCGTCAATATTATAGTGATATTTAGTTAAGTAACGGACACGTCATGGACAACGAAATCCAAGTATTTATATTATATTACATGATATAAATTATCAGAACTATGAACAAGATAGAGACCGAAAATATTGAACAATGTGCACAAAAATTGAAGAAATCATTTTCCTGTCTATTTCTTCATCATTTGAGAAAAAATGAACTTTTTCCACACTGTAACTCGTGATGAAGCATGGATTACTTACCTTAATGTTGAGTCAAAACAACAATCCATGCAGTAGTGGCACTCAACTTCACCAATGGCAGAAAAAACTTCAAGCAAACTCGGTCAATACATGTCACACCATGCCATGAGTCACAGTAATTATTGTTCAGAACGTCCATAAATTTTGATTACCCTCTTTATAGCACAGAACTTGCCAGTGACCTCCATTCTTTATTCACTTCACAAAATGGCTTGAATCTCGACAGTTCAACAGTGAGTAAAGAGAAGAAAACAGCAGTACTAAGACTGGCTGTACATCCTGACAATAAATTTTATGCAGAGGGTATAAGAATGGGTGACGTCAATACCAGAATATTGTCAAAAACAATGATAAGATAGACAGTCACTTAGGGGAAGAAGTGATAAGTAGAAATTGGGAGATATTAAAAAGGTTTTACACCCAACACAAATTATGGATAATTAAGGGGTGTTAGTAACATAAAAACTTTTACTGGTTTATATACACTAGACATAAGATTAAATCACTAACAGAATATATTACAATAAAACAGACTGGTTGTTTTAGATGGTTTGATGCCACAGTAAATAGGTGCAGAATATAGTTTGTACCACCATCTGGTCAGAGATCACAAGTCTGAAAAAGACTGATGATATTCTGAGAATGAATCCATGACATATATAAAAAAACTTTAATCTAAGAGGATTTTCTAACAAATTCACCATACTCATATAAACTTGGACTGGCTGGCAAATTTCAAAATTTTGTTGTGGGAATTCGGAAGCAGTTTTTGAAGCAATAAGTTATAAAGAGAACAAGAGATAAAAAACACCAATATAGTACAACAAACAGACAGGGAACTGATTAAGAGAACAAAAGTTGTGGAAACTGCACTGTTACAAAATATAGATTTGAGAGAATGTAACGGGACGAACTGAAGGGGGTGTACAATTTAAAACTTTTCATGTTAACCATCGGCAGACAACCTTTGAGGTAACCTTTTTATTTAACCAGAGTGTATTTTTTGGTCACTGACTGTGGCTCCGTGTAAGGCACAGCACGGTATAAGAATGTTTATTGTCAGCAGGGTGCGTATTCATGTGTACGAGCGCACGTGTGTGCCACCTTTGGCGACGTAGAAATGACACGTGGGAAAGTAAAAGGAATTTCATGGTTGAATATGGGATTGAAACAACCAATCACAGAACGAGTTGAGACCGCGCGGCCAACGCCTAACGCTTGGCAGGCATGCAACCAAGCGCGCATGAGGTTCGGGCAGTTGTTCACCACTCGTGAAACAGCATAGTCGGTAGCTCAGCAACAGTATCAGTGAAATAGTGATGGGAGGCCGGTGCGTGTGAGTATGCCCGGCCTACCCCAAATTTATATTGAAAGTAAAATGAGTATTCTAAACACAAAAACTTAAAACAGTGATAGCCATTGTGTGGTAGGGACAGTGTAAGTGAACGGGAAGATGGCGGAACAATTGGAATTGCAAGGAGAAAGTTAAGTACAGTGAATATGTTGGCCAACAAGTTTTGAATATTTAAATAATTAAGAATTCAGAAAAAGGGGGTGAAAGAGAAATGTAAAGAGCATGAGTGAGTGAGTGAGTGAGTGAGTGAGTGAGTGAGTGTGTGTGTGTGTGTGTGTGTGTGTGCGCGCGCGCGCGCGCGTGCGTGCGTGCGTGTGTGTGTGTGTGTGTGTGTGTGTGTGTGTGTGTGTGTGTGTGTGTGTGTGTGTGTGTGTGTGTGTGTGTGTGTGTGGAAATTTGGGAAAAACGATAAAAATAAAAGTACAGTACTGGTTTGTTATGTATAAGAAAACTTTTATATGATAAAGGTAAGAATAAATAATATTTCATAAAGAAAAGAGAAAGAAAGAAAGTATTTGAAAAGTGATTGAAATAAAAGAGTTGGTTTCAGTAACATAAACAATGTGTTAACTAATTATTATGTTACACCCCATAATCTAAGTTCTGCATCAACAATTCGTCTAAACGTAACCTGTGAATCTTCTGATCTACGGGCATTAAATGATCTAAATTAATTAAGGGTAAGTATCATGGTTTCGATGTATATCCTTAAAACATCGTGGCGACCTTTTTAGCGAGTTTGGAATCTTCTGGGGAGTTTTTATCAAAAAGGTAAGTTTAACGGAATCAGGGTAAGTAAATTATGGGGCGTATAAAAAGGTAGAAAGTTTGTTTCTCCACAAGAATTTTACTTTTAGAAGAGATGTGAATACGGAGATAAAAAAGCAAAGAACATAACATGGTATCAAAAAAGGCTCAAGACAAATTTATAAAATGGGGATCAAATAAAGTCTGGAATTTTAAATCAATCAAGAGCACATACAAAAGAAGGTAACAGACTGACAATGATAACTTTCGAAGAATTCAAGGAATACTATAAAATACTGCTTATAGAAAACAGGTTAGAATTTAAAACAAAATAAATTGGACACACATGAAGAAAATAACACAGTTATGGACATAACACCTGATGATCTGTGAACAGCACAGGACAACGAAAACTGGCAAAGCTCCAGGAGCTGAAAGAATGCCAACAGAACTAATATAGTATGCTTCAGGAAATGTATTTTAACATTATATCAATAATTATGTCTTTGATGTTAATGATTGGTATGTATTATTGGTATCAATTTCAATTACTATGTCATAAATGTTAATATTAATACTGCTGAATATATATATATATATATCATTTTCTATATAAGTAACTCGATGTTTCTTGCAGTAATTATATAATTTGTGATGTTTTCAATTTGTTTCTTCTGCAAGTAGTATAATTTGTATATTCTTTTTAACACCTGACGCACGTTTCACTGAAAAATATCAGCATCATCAGAGGTTTCTAAGTAAATTAATAACAATTGAAATAATTCTATTAATATAAAATTAACGAATAATCGAATTTGTATCAATTTTAATGTAAAATAAAATAACTGATAATCGATTTAGGTCGACTAGTTAACGATTGTTTTAATGTTTATTTTCTTCAGCAGCTGTTTTCTCGGTTATGTTTGAAATTTTGGTGTTTAATTTAATTAATTAAATAATTAACAAATTCGATTATTCGTTAACTTTATATTAATAGAATTATTTTGATTGTTATTAATTTACTTAGAAACCTCTGATGATACTGATATTTTTCAATGAAACGTGCGTCAGGTGTTAAAAGAATATACAAATTATACTACTTGCAAAAGAAACAAATTGAAAACATCACAATATATATATATATATATATATATATATATATATATATATATATATATTGCAACGATACGTCTCTGTATCAACCCCTGACTGCGGTATAAGAACATACGAACGCACTGTCACAGGACAAATGGCGCCAATCGTACACACTATCGTTTTTGTGGTCCTTAAAAGGACCGTTTGTCGAGGACACTAAATCATTTGCGTACGCTGCCTGAGCCGCGCTGTGATGTTCGGCGGCTGCATCCGCTGTTCCGGGAGTACTGCTGTCCTCTTTCAGCAGCGGTATGTAGAGCCCGCTGCTGTCCCAGTCGATTTCCATCACTGGCTCTTCTGTGCTCTCCATTCTTCCTTCTCCCTGACTGCGTATAAGAACATACGAACACACTGTCACAGGACAAATGGCGCCAATCGTACACACTATCATTTTTGTGGTCCTTAAAAGGACCATTTGTCGAGGACGCTAAATCATTTGCGTACACTGCCCAAACCGCGCTGTGATGTTCAGCGGCTGCGTCCGTTGTTCCGGGCGTACTGCTGTCCTCTTCTTTCAGCAGCGGTATGTAGAGCCCGCTGCTGTCCCAGTCGATTTCCATCAGTGGCTCTTCTGTGCTCTCCATTCTTCCTTCTTCCTTTTCTTCCGGCTGGCCTCAAGGAGTCCAATGTAGTCCCCAAAATTTTCTAGTGGCGCTCTTATTATGCCCTGACAGGTCGTGTGCCATGAACCTATCAGAGTGCCGCTGGTCCCTGGTTGGCTCGCCTCGAGCACATTAGATGGTCACGTCGAGGCCAATCAAGCTGCTGCTGATCCTTGATTGGATCGTCTCGCCTTCTCATGTCACGTCTCGGCTGGCGCCGAGAGCAGATCTTCGCCTCGCTACGTCACAACTCCCCCGGGTCTTGAATGCTCTCCGGTGGCCAGCCCATTGTTCTTCTCTGGCAGGTTTGTCCCGTTGGCAGTGAACCTTGTATGGGCGTCCGTCCTTCTCCACTGTGTAAATCTGCCCGCCGAGGGTTGCAGCAATGCTAAAGGGACCTTCACAGGCTGGCTCCCATCCAGGGTACCACCGTCCTTTGGCTGGTCCGGCGTGGCTCTTGATGTACACCAGCTGCCCTACGGCCAGTGTAGGGTCCTGTGTCCTCCGTTCCGGATACCGCCGCTGCTGATACTGCGTCTGGTGTGACCTGGCCACCTCTTCTCTTTCCTCAATTGGCCGGACGTCCTGTTCCGCGTGTGGTCGGCTCGTCGCCGGGTCGGCGTAGGTCTCTGCCCAGCAGAAGCTCGCTCATGTCACTCCAGTGCCGGTGTTTGCATGATTCCGCAGCGAGAACAGAACCGCCGGCAAATGCTTGTCCCAGTCGCCATGGTCCTTGCAGTCATGGAGCTGGATCTGCAGCACCTTCTTGATCCCGCCGTTGCGCCGCTCGGTCGGGTTCCCCCTGGGATGGTAGTTGGCTGTAGTCCACAGTCGTATGTGAAGCTTATAGCACATCTGCTTCCACTTGTGGCCCATGAGCGGCTTCCCATTGTCGGTGAGCAACGCCTCTGAGTATCCCCAACGAGGGAACACTTCTTCCTCCAGGTAGCGGTTCCTCCAGGTGTTAAAAAGAATATACAAATTATACTACTTGCAGAAGAAACAAATTGAAAACATCACAAATTATATAATTACTGCAAGAAACATCGAGTTACTTATATAGAAAATGATATGTATATATATATATATATATATGTATATATATATATATCTTGTCACAGGACAAATGGCACCAATCATAAACACTATCGTTTTTGTGGTCCTTAAAAGGACCGTTTGTCGAGGACGCTACATCATTTGCATACGCCGCCCGAGCCGCGCTGTGATGTTCGGCGGCTGCGTCCGCTGTTCCGGGCGTACTGCTGTCCTCTTCTTTCGGCAGCGGTATGTAGAGCCCGCTGCTGTCCCAGTCGATTTCCATCACTGGCTCTCCTGTGCTCTCCATTCTTCCTTCTTCCTCTTCTCCCGGCTGTCTTCAAGGCGTCCGATGGAATGCGCCAAAAATTCTAGCTGCGCTCTTTTTATGCCCTGACAGGTCGTGTGCCATGAACCTATCAGAGTGCCGCTGGTCCCTGGTTGGCTCGCCTCGAGCACGTTAGATGGTCACGTCGAGGCCAATCATGCTGCTGCTGATCCTTGATTGGCTCGCCTCGCCTTCTCGTGTCACGTCTCGGCTGGCGCCGAGAGCAGATCTTCGCCTCGCTACGTCAACTCCCCCGGGTCTTGAATGCTCTCCGGTGGCCAGCCCATTGTTCTCCGGCGGGTTTGAGCCGTTGGCGGTGAACCTTGTATGGACGTCCGTCCTTCTCCACTGTGTAAATCTGGCCGCCGAGGGTTGCGGCAACACTAAAGGGACCTTCCCAGGCTGGCTCCCATCC
The DNA here is from genome assembly GCA_034769895.1 of Magicicada septendecula. Classification (NCBI taxonomy): domain Eukaryota; kingdom Metazoa; phylum Arthropoda; class Insecta; order Hemiptera; family Cicadidae; genus Magicicada; species Magicicada septendecula. The sequence goes on from CM068368.1 coordinate 287,157,798, forward strand.
AGGGTACCTCCGTCCTTTGGCTGGTCCGGCGTGGCTCTTGACGTACACCAACTGCCCTACGGCCAGTATAGGATCCTGTGTCCTCCGTTCCGGATACCGCCGTTGCTGATACTTGGTCTGGTATGACCTGGCTGCCTCTTCTCGTTCCTCAATTGGCCGGACGTCCTGTTCTGCGTGTGGCAGATTCCAGTCGCCTGGTCGGCGTAGGTCTCTGCCCAGCAGAAGCTCGCTCGGTGTCACTCCAGTGGCGGCGTTTGCACGATTCCGCAGCGAGAACAGAACCGCCGGCAACCGCTTGTCCCAGTCACCATGGTCCTTGCAGTCATGGAGCTGGATCCGCAGCGCCTTCTTGATCTCGCCGTTGCGCCGCTCGGTCGGGTTCGCCCTGGGATGGTAGTTGGCTGTAGTCCACGGTCGTATGTGCAGCTTGTCGCACATCTGCTTCCACTTGTGGTCCGTGAGCGGCTTCCCGTTGTCGGTGAGCAACGCCTCTGGGTATCCCCAACGAGGGAACACTTCTTCCTCCAGGTAGCGGATAATGGTGTCGGCGTCCGCCTTGCGCACGGCCTTTGCTTCAACCCATCTCGACATCATATCCGTGACCACTACGATGTACCGGTTGCCAGCTCGAGTCAGCGGATATGGTCCCATGACGTCCAGGGCGACAGTATTCCAACATCTCCTGGGTCGGTGAGGTCGCTGTTGGTCCTGTTCGGGATTTGCGCCGCGCTTGTGTAGGGCGCATATTCTGCAACTCCAGACGTATCTGCGGACATCAATGGTTAGGCCGGTCCAGACGAAGTCCTTGCCGATGGCCCGAAACGTTTCTTCGGCTCCCGGATAACCGGCTTCAGGGGAGTCGTGGAAGTGCCTGACGACCACCATGCGGACACTCGGCGGCACGTACAATCCTGGTTCCTGGTTGCCTCTGTCCTTCCAAACCAGGCCGTTGTCCACCCGGTATCCTCTCGCTGTAGCCGCCGCAGGGTCGTTTCTCCACGCTTGGCACTCCTGGTTGCCTTCTTGCGCCTCCTGCACTGCCTGATGGATGCCGACAGCTGTGATTTCTTGTAGTCTCGGTGCAGCTGCCGCAACACTGCAAAGAGGCCTCTCTTCAGGCTGCATCCGTGGTTCTTCTTGGACGCCGGCAGTATCTTCAAGCCCAGGTTCCCTCGAGAGGAAGTCCGGCAACTCGTTCTCCTTGCCCGGGCAGTGGACGACGGTGAATTTTAAGCTCTGTATCAGTAGAGCCCAGCGAGCGTACTTCGTCTTCTGCCCCGTCGCCTGCTTCAGCCAAGTTAGCGCTTTGTTGTCGGTCCTTAGGGTGAAATGGCGATCCTCCAAGTATGGCCGGTATTTCTTGATGGCCCAGACGACTGCCAAACACTCCAGTTCGTTGGAGTGGTAGTTCTTCTCCGCCTCGTGGAGCTTGGCACTGGCGTACGAGATGATGCGCCTCTCTCCGGCTTCGGTGCATTGATAAAGCACCGCTCCAAGTCCCTTTTGGCTGGCGTCGGTCTGCAGAAACATCGGCAAGTCTCGATCCGGTCATGAGAGTTTTAACGGCTGCCGGAAAGCGGCCTTAACCTCTTCGAAGGCTCGCTGAGTTGTGTCGTCCCAATGCCACTTTCTTGTCCGCAGCAGGTCCGTTAACGGTTCCGAAATCATGGCGAAGAAGGGGATGTACTCTCGCAGCCAGTTGCAGGTTCCCAGGAAGCGTTGCAGCTCTTTCTTGTTGCTGGGGGCCGGCTGGTCTTCAATCGCTCTGAGATGTTGCTGCTGCGGGAGGTTGCCGTCCGGAGTAATCTCGTGGCCCAGAAAGGCGACTTCTTCCCAGCCGAAGTGACACTTGTTGAGCGAGCAGGTCAGCTGGTGCATCTGCAGCCTTTCCAAGACTTGATCGAGGTGTCGCAGGTGCGTTTCCCAGTCGGGGGAGTAGACAATGATGTCGTCCAGATAGACGAGGCAGCACTCCCGTAATAGTCCCGTGAGAACATCCTGCATCAGCCGTTGGAAGGTGCTAGGCGCGTTCTTCAGCCCAAAGCACATCACCCGGAACTGGTAGCGACCTCCGTCGGGCACCGAGAATGCTGTGTACTTCTTTGCTTCTTCCTCCAGCGGGATTTGCCAGTAGCCGCTCTTCAGATCTAGGGTCGAGAAGACTTGGGCCCCGCTGAGGTCCTTGATGGTTTCGTATATCAGCGGCAGTGGTGAGTCCACATCCTCGGTCTGATCGTTCAGCCTCCGGAAGTCTACGCAGAACCGGGGTGTGCTGTCCTTCTTCTTCACAATCACCACCGGAGAGCTGTATGGCGAGGTGGCCGGTTCAATGATACGCTGCCTCAGCATCTCTTCTACCTGTTCCCGGATGGTGCGTTTCTTCTCGTCGGAGTACCGGTACATTGGGAGCCGGAATGGCTGGCTACCTTCTTTCAGCCGGATCTCGTGCTTGGCCGCAGATGTAGTGCGGAGCGGGCCACGGGAGAACAAACTGCGATGACGGTGTAACATTTCCAGAAGCCGTTTATGGTGTTGGCCACCTGCTGACGTTTGAAGGCTAGCTTCGTCAATGTCCTCTTCCTCGGGCTCCGCGCGGTCATTCCAGAAGACCATCTGTCGGTTCTCGCTGCCAATGTGAAGGCAGCCCCGTCGGTAGTCCACAACTGCTTGGTTGGCCGTGAGCCATTGGTGGCCCAATAAAACTTCTTCTTGCAGTCCGGGCACTTCTAGCAGACTGGTGGTGGTCGCGAGACTTCCAATTATAATGTCTGCGACGACAACGGCCGTTGAGTGACATTGCTGACCGTGTAGAGCTAGCTGGACAACTCGGGGATCCGTCTTCCTTCCTCCGGGCAGCAGACCGGCTCGTACGAAGTCGTAGTTTGCGGCGGAGTCCAAGGCTGCGGTCAGTTTTCGGCCGGCGATCTCTATTGGAATGCGCGGTATGTCCGCACCTAGTTGGTTCACGCGCCCCGGTGGGCTATTTACCGGGGCGCTTGGTCGTTTCCCTGCCGGTTCTTCACAGGGCAGTCCCGATGGCAGTGTCTTCCCGGGCAGTAGCGGCACTTGGGCGTTAGGCTGTTCAATCTTTGTTCCTCTTTCGTGCTTGAGGCCGATCGACACTGCTTCGAATCCCCTACTCGATCCAGGGAGTTTTCAGCAGAGTCATGCCGACCTCGCGCACGACTATCTTGATCCAAGTCCGCCTCTATGCTCATTGCCCGTTGTAAAAGTTCCTCTAAAGTCGTAGGTGGCGGGAACCTCAGCGCGGGTCGAAGGCGTGGCTGCAGCTGTTGTGTAAGCATGGCTATGCTCGTCCTCTCGTCACCTCCGGGGTACAGACGGCGAAACAGCTTGATTTTTCTCAGGATGAAGATTTCCGCCGATTCCTGCCGCTGCGTTTGTCCGTACAGCTCGGCCAGCAGCTCTGCGTCGCGTTGCATCCCGCAGAAGTGATGCCGGAAGCGGTCGCAGAACTCGGGCCAATTTATCTGCAATCCCGTGTATCTCTCTGCCCACATGGCAGCTTCTCCTCGGAGCTGCCGCACTGCGTACTCTGCCCACTGTTCAGGTGGGACTCTGTAGTCCCGCAGCTGACGCTCTAGCTGTTGAAGATATCGTTCCGGATCCTCGTACTTGAGGCCATGGTATGTAGCGGTGATCACCGGTGGCAACGTGCACCTCAGAGCTGCGGCGAATTGCGCAAAGCCTTGCTCTACCTCGAACCCGGTGTCCCGCTGGGTGTAGCTGTTGGCGACAAGTGGCGCCCAACGTGGGGCAGCGATCATCTTGCGGATGCAAGATCCAGGCACGCCAGCGATCTACCAGCCGGCACACCAATCAACATGGCGCCTAACAGACACCTCCACAACATCTGGAGAAGAGCAGTAGGCTGGCTACCGGAGAGCATTCAAGACCCGGTGGAGTTGTGACGGCAGCGGTATGCGAACATCTGCTCTACGGTACCAGCGGTGGACACAGCGAGCCAATCCAATAACGTGCTCGGAGCGAGCCAACCAGGGATCCCGGTTAGTGCATAAAACCCGGGTCGGCAGAAACTTTTGAGCACTCTTCATCGCCACGCCATCGAACGCACTTCATCTTCTCTCCTCTCTCGGACGACATCGGCGCGGAGTCAGCCGGAAGGAACGGCCGAAGAATAGAACCGGCGTTCTTGCGTCTTCGCCCTCCAGTTCCGCGCCAGCGATGGATTTCGCTGGGCCGGCAGCCGACTTTACAACCGGTGCCGAAAGAAGAGGAGGACTGCAGTACGCCACGATCAGCGGGCGCAGCCGCCGAACATCTCAGCGCGGCACGACCAACATCAGCTTTCTCGCCACAAGGTCATTTTTAGGGCCACCAAAAACGATAGTGTGTATGATTGGCGCCAGTTGTCATGCGGCAAGCCTTTTGTCCGGTGACAAGTGGCGCCCAATGTGGGGCGACGATCATCTTGCGGATGCAAGATCCAGCCACGCCAGCGAGCTACCAGCTGGCACACCAATCAACATGGCGCCCAACAGACACCTCCACAACATCTGGAGAAGAGCAGTAGGCTGGCTACCGGAGAGCATTCAAGACCCGGTGGAGTTGTGACAGCAGCGGTTTGCGAACATCTGCTCTCCGTTACCAGCGGCCGAGACGTGACCAACTACGTGCTCGGAGCGAGCCAATCCGGCATCAGCAGCCGCCGAAACGTGACCAACTTCGTGTTCGGAGCTAGCCAATCAGCGATGCCGGTTAGTTAATAAAACCCGGGCCGGCGCAAAATTTTACGCACTCTTCATCGCCACGCCATCGGACGCACTTCATCTCCTCTCCTCTCTTGGACGACATCGAGGCGGAGTCAGCCGGAAGGAACAGCCGAAGAATAGAACCGCCGCCGTTCTTGCGTCTTGCGTCTTCGCACTCCCGTTCCGCGCCAGCGATGGATTTCGCTGGGCCGGCAGCCGACTCTACAACCGGTGCCGAAAGAAGAGGAGGACTGCAGTACGCCACGATCAGCGGGCGCAGCCGCCGAACATCTTAGCACGGCACGACCAACATCAGTCTTCTCGCCACTCGGTCCTTTTTAGGGCCACCAAAAACACTAGAGTGTACGATTGGCGCCATTTGTCATGCGGCAAGCCTTTTGTCACAGGACAAATGGCGCCAATCGTACACACTATAGTTTTTTAGGCCCTTAATAGGACCGTTTGTCGGGTACGCTAAATCATTTGCGTACGCTGCCCGAGCCGCGCTGTGATGTTTGGCGGCTGCGTCCGCTGTTCCGGGCGTGCTGCGGTTCTCTTCTTTCGGCAGCGGTATGTAGAGCCCGCTGCTGTCCCAGTCGTTGTCCATCACTGCTTCTCCTGCGTTCTCCATTCTTCCTTTTCTTCCAGCTGGCTTGACGACGTCCAATGGAGTGCGCCAAAATTTTTAGCGGCGCTGTTTTTATGCCCTGACAGGTCGTGTGCCACGAACCTATCAGAGTGCCGCTGGTCCCTGGTTGGCTCGCCTCGAGCACGTTAGATGGTCACGTCGAGGCCAATCAAGCTGCTGCCGATCCTTGATTGGGTCGCCTCGCCTTCTCGTGTCACGTCTCGGCTGGCGCCGAGAGCAGATCTTCGCCTCGCTATGTCACAACTCCCCCGGGTCTTGAATGCTCTCCGGTGGCCAGCCCATTGTTCTTCTCCGGCGGGTTTGAGCCGTTGGCGGTGAACCTTGTATGGACGTCCGTCCTTCTGCACCGTGTAAATCTGCCCGCCGAGGGTTGCGGCAACGCTAAAGGGACCTTCCCAGGCTGGCTCCCATCCAGGGTACCTCCGTCCTTTGAATGGTCCGGCGTGGCTCTTGACGTACACCAGCTGCCCTACGGCCAGTGTAGGGTCCTGTGTCCTCCGTTCCGGATACCGCCACCGCTGATACTGCGTCTGGTGTGACCTGGCCGCCTCTTCTCGTTCCTCAATTGGCCGGACGTCCTGTTCTGCGTGTGGCCGACTCCAGTCGCCGGGTCGGCGTAGGTCTCTGCCCAGCAGAAGCTCGCTCGGTGTCACTCCAGTGGCGGCGTTTGCACGATTCCGCAGCGAGAACAGAACCGTCGGCAAACGCTTGTCCCAGTCGCCATGGTCCTTGCAGTCATGGAGCTGGATCCGCAGCGCCTTCTTGATCTCGCCGTTGCGCCGCTCGGTCGGGTTCGCCCTGGGATGGTAGTTGGCTGTAGTCCACGGTCGTATGTGCAGCTTGTCGCACATCTGCTTCCACTTGTGGCCCGTGAGCGGCTTTCCGTTATCAGTGAGCAACGCCTCTGGGTATCCCCAACGAGGGAACACCTCTTCCTCCAGGTAGCGGATAATGGTGTCGGCGTCCGCCTTGCGCACGGCCTTTGCTTCCACACATCTCGACATCATATCCGTGACCACTACGATGTACCGGTTGCCAGCTCGAGTCAGCGGATATGGTCCCATGACGTCCAGGGCGACAGTATTCCAACATCTCCTGGGTCGGTGAGGTCGCTGTTGGTCCTGTTCGGGATTTGCGCCGCGCTTGTGTAGGGCGCATATTCTGCAACTCCGGACGTATCTGCGGACATCAATGGTTAGGCCGGTCCAGACGAAGTCCTTGCCGATGGCCCGAAACGTTTCTTCGGCCCCCGGATGACCGGCTTCAGGGAAGTCGTGGAAGTGCCTGATGACCTCCATGCGGACACTCGGCGGCACGCACAATCCTGGTTCCTGGTTGCGTCTGTCCTTCCAAACCAGGCCGTTGTCCACCCGGTATCCTCTCGCTGTAGCCGCCGCAGGGTCGCTTCTCCACACTTGGCACTCCTGGTCGCCTTCTTGCGCCTCCTGCACTGCCTGATGGATGCCGACAGCTGTGATTTCTTGTAGTCGGGGTGCAGCTGCCGCAACACTGCGAAGTGGCCTCTCTTCAGGCTGCATCCGTGGTTCTTCTTGGACGCCGGCAGTATCTTCAAGCCCAGGTTCCCTCGAGAGGAAGTCCGGCAACTCGTTCTCCTTGCCCAGGCAGTGGACGACGGTGAATTTTAAGCTCTGTATCAGTAGAGCCCAGCGAGCGTACTTCGTCTTCTGCCCCGTCGCCTGCTTCAGCCAGGTTAGCACCTTGTTGTCGGTCCTTAGGGTGAAATGGCGATCCTCCAAGTATGGCCGGTATTTCTTGATGGCCCAGACGACTGCCAAGCACTCCAGTTCGTTGGAGTGGTAGTTCTTCTCCGCCTCGTGGAGCTTGGCACTGGCGTACGAGATGATGCGCCTCTCTCCGGCTTCGGTGCATTGATAAAGCACCGCTCCAAGTCCCTTTTGGCAGGCGTCGGTCTGCAGAAACATCGGCAAGTCTCGATCCGGTCGTGAGAGTTTTAACGGCTGCCGGAAAGCGGCCTTAACCTCTTCGAAGGCTCGCTGAGTTGTGTCGTCCCAATGCCACTTTCTTGTCCGCAGCAGGTCCGTTAACGGTTCCGAAATCATGGCGAAGCAGGGGATGTACTCTCGCAGCCAGTTGCAGGCTCCCAGGAAGCGTTGCAGCTCTTTCTTGTTGCTAGGGGCCGGCTGGTCTTCGTGCGCTCTGAGATGTTGCTGCTGCGGTTGGTTGCCGTCCGGAGTAATCTCGTGGCCCAGAAAGGCGACTTCTTCTCGGCCGAAGTGACACTTGTTGAGCGAGCAGGTCAGCTGGTGCATCTGCAGCCTTTCCAAGACTTGATCCAGGTGTCGCAGGTGCGTTTCCCAGTCGGGGGAGTAGACAATGATGTCGTCCAGATAGACGAGGCAGCACTCCCGTAGTAGTCCCGTGAGAACATCCTGCATCAGCCGCTGGAAGGTGCTGGGCGCGTTCTTCAGCCCAAAGCACATCACCCGGAACTGGTAGCGACCTCCGTCGGGCACCGAGAATGCTGTGTACTTCTTTGCTTCTTCCTCCAGCGGGATTTGCCAGTAGCCGCTCTTCAGATCTAGGGTCGAGAAGACTTTGGCCCCGCTGAGGTCCTTGATGGTTTCGTATATCAGCGGCAGTGGTGAGTCCACATCCTCGGTCTGATCGTTCAGCCTCCGGAAGTCCACGCAGAACCGGGGTGTGCTGTCCTTCTTCTTCACAATCACCACCGGAGAGCTGTATGGCGAGGTGGCCGGTTCAATGATACGCTGCCTCAGCATCTCTTCTACCTGTTCCCGGATGGTGCGTTTCTTCTCGTCGGAGTACCGGTACATCGGGAGCCGGAATGGCTGGCTACCTTCTTTCAGCCGGATCTCGTGCTTGGCCGCGGATGTGGTGCGGAGCGGGCCACGGGAGAACAAACTGCGATGACGGTGTAACATTTCCAGAAGCCGTTTATGGTGTTGGCCAACATAGCGAGGCGAAGATCTGCTCTCGGCGCCAGCCGAGACGTGACACGAGAAGGCGAGGCGACCCAATCAAGGATCGGCAGCAGCTTGATTGGCCTCGACGTGACCATCTAACGTGCTCGAGGCGAGCCAACCAGGGACCAGCGGCACTCTGATAGGTTCGTGGCACACGACCTGTCAGGGCATAAAAACAGCGCCGCTAAAAATTTTGGCGCACTCCATTGGACGTCGTCAAGCCAGCTGGAAGAAAAGGAAGAATGGAGAAGGCAGGAGAAGTAGTGATGGACATCGACTGGGACAGCAGCGGGCTCTACATACCGCTGCCGAAAGAAGAGAACCGTAGCACGCCCGGAACAGCGGACGCAGCCGCCGAACATCACAGCGCGGCTCGGGCAGCGTACGCAAATGATTTAGCGTACCTGACAAACGGTCCTTTTAAGGGCCTAAAAAACTATAGTGTGTACAATTGGCACCATTTGTCCTGTGACAAGTGGCGCCCAACGTGGGGCAGCGATCATCTTGCGGATGCAAGATCCAGCCACGCCAGCGAGCTACCAGCCGGCACACCAATCAACATGGCGCCCAACAGACACCTCCACAACATATGCAGAAGAGCAGTAGGCTGGCTACCGGAGAGCATTCAAGACCCGGTGGAGTTGTGACAGCAGCGGTATGCGAACATCTGCTCTCCGGTACCAGCGGTGGACACAACGAGCCAATCCAGCATCAGCAGCCGCTGAGACGTGACCAAATATGTGTTCGGAGCTAGCCAATCAGCGATCCCGGTTGGTTAATAAAACCCGGGCCGGCAGAAAATTTTAGACACTCTTCATCGCCACGCCATCGAACACACTTCATCTCCTCTCCTTTCTCGGACGACATCGGGGCGGAGTCAGCCGGAAGGAACAGCCGAAGAATAGAACCGCCGCCGTTCTTGCGTCTTCGCACTCCCGTTCCGCGCCAGCGATGGATTTCGCTGGGCCGGCAGCCGACTCTACAACCGGTGCCGAAAGAAGAGGAGGACTGCAGTACGCCACGAACAGCGGGCGCAGCCGCCGAACATCTCAGCGCGGCACGACCAACATCAGCTTTCTCGCCACAAGGTCCTTTTTAGGGCCACCAAAAACGATAATGTGTACGATTCGCGCCAGCTGTCATGCGGCAAGCCTTTTGTCCGGTGACAAGTGGTGCCCAACGTCCGCCCAGCGGTGGACACAGCGAGCCAATCAAACAACGTGCTCGGAGCGAGCCAATCAGCGATCCCGGTTAGTCAATAAAACCCGGGCCGGCAGAAAATTTTGCGCACTCTTCATCGCCACGCCATCGAACGCACTTCATCTCCTCTTCTCTCTCGGACGACATCGGGGCGGAGTCAGCCGGAAGGAACAGCCGAAGAATAGAACCGCCGCCGTTCTTGCGTCTTCGCACTCCCGTTCCGCGCCAGCGATGGATTTCGCTGGGCCGGCAGCCGACTCTACAACCGGTGCCGAAAGAAGAGGAGGACTGCAGTACGCCACGAACAGCGGGCGCAGCCGCCGAACATCTCAGCGCGGCACGACCAACATTACCGTTCTCGCCACTCGGTCCTTTTTAGGGCCACCAAAATAACTAGAGTGTACGATTGGCGCCATTTGTCATGCGGCAAGCCTTTTGTCCGGTGACAATATATTCAGCAGTATTAATATTAACATTTATGACATAGTAATTGAAATTGATACCGATAATACATACCAATCATTAACATCAAAGACATAATTATTGATATAATGTTAAAATACATTTCCTGAAGCATACTATATTAGTTCTGTTGGCATTCTTTCAGCTCCTGGAGCTTTGCCAGTTTTCGTTGTCCTGTGCTGTTCACAGATCATCAGGTGTTATGTCCATAACTGTGTTATTTTCTTCAGCTTTTTAAAAAAAATGTATACATTCCAAACAATGTTCCTCCTCTCACCACTATGCAGGGTTTTTCCTTTTTTCCTGTACTTCTAAAAGCAGTGGCGTTAACACCTGTAACTTCCATGATTACACAAGGTAAAACACTTTTAAACACTTAAAACTTCACTTCAAAATCAGGTAGCACTTGTCACAAACTGAACAGTTCGAACGCTCCCACTCAACTGAATCATAACAAGGAAACAAACGTTGGTACAGGATGTGTTCAGTCAAGTCACCTTTTCCAGGAATAGTCTAAAAATAGTACGCGATCAGTGTGGCAACACCGCTCCGCACTGATTTGTTTGTTCAAGGTTGCGCGCTCAGTAGGCTCCGCCCTCAACGGACTTTAGCCGTGCTCTTTAGATTAGGTTATTACTACTAACATTAACTGGTGTGAAAAAAGTATTGATTTTTTTGTTGTGTTTGTTTGTTATTTATTTCGTTGGTCAGTAACTGACGAAGATGCCGCAAGTGTTCATAGTAAGCAAACACATTTTCATTTTTTGATTTTTCAACATATTCAATGACAAAATTAAATGATCTTTCACTTCACTCACTTTTATTGTTGCCTGAGTATTGTCTTCCTCTTGTAAGTATTCCTCCTCATCCTCTGAAGAGTCTTCTTTCTCAGTGACACTGCCAACAATCTCCTCTTCCGTCAACAAGTGGAATCCAGGGTCTCTTCATCTTCTTCAAGCCAGGTCTCTACATCTTCCAATAAAACTTCTTCCTCCCCTCCTCTTTGCAAAGTTTCACGGATATCTTCTGTCTCACAATTTTCTATTTCTAAACATGCTTCTTCATTCTTTAACAGTTTTTTCCATGAGTTCACCAAAGTAGTTGGTTTAATTTCTTTTACAGCATCAGCAAAGTTGTGAATCATAGATCGAATGTTGTAGGCCTTCAAGTTTTGAAGAGTCTTTTTGCCCCTTCTATCTTCTTCAGCAGCGGATGGCTCATCAACTTCTAAGATTTCATTGAGAATTTTTTTCTATAAAGCCACTTGGCAGTATAAATTACTCCTTGGTCCATGGGCTGAAACACGGATGTTGTGTTTGGAGGCAGGAACTTACACTTCATCTTCTTGTCTCGACTGCAGAGTTTGTCAACATCAGGGTGGGTTGGTGCGTTATCCAAAAGAACCAAAGCTTTTATTTTTTCTTTTGGAATGTTCAAAATTTCCATGTGGTGGTTTATAATTGCTGGCACAGCTTTCTTATGAAACCAATCACTTGTTATTTCAGTTGTAAACCACGCATTTCGGGAACTATAATAGTGAACTGGTAAATTGTCCATCACATTTTTAAGTGCCCTTGGTTTTTTGCTTTTACCAACGGTAGCAGGTTTAAGCATATGAGTGCCGTCTGCATTTTCACACAACAAAACTCACACACGCTCCTTGCTGACTTTTCTACCAGGCGTAGTTTTTTCGGCTTTTGAAGCTTGTGTATTGTCAGGTTGAGATATTTCATCTTAATTAACAGTTTATAAAAGAAATATAAATGTATTTTTAACATTATTCTCAATTCTCATAATTCTTACCTGTTCAGGGTCCAGGATCCTTTTACACGAACTCACAGTCTGTAAGAGAGGTTACTGGGTTCATTACACAATAAACACGCTGTTTTGCTATGTTAATCAGCTCTGTTTATTAATCGATTTCAACATTTGTTTTAATTTTCTTTTAAATTTATTTATTACGCATTTTCTTCTCAAAACTGACACTGTTTATCTTAATTACTTTTTCTTCGAAAAATACAAAACCAACATTTAGGCTACTTTAACATGGTAAACATTCTAATAGCTAATTTCAAACCTTACCGTAAAAGATAAATTATAGTAAGACAACCCAGCATCTTGCTCACTCACACACCCATTCCGTTACACCCCATTTATGTTAAAGAGCTCATTTAATAAAAAAAAAATGTTATAATCAATTAAAAGGGATTTACGTGTGGCTACTTCCTTAATGTGGATCCAGACGTCAATTGTTGTGGTTCTGTCGTTTTGATGGTTTACTGTTTCGTCCAAAAAAGTTTTTGTAATTAAAATTTAGTCACGTTCTCACTTTAAACTTTCACTGTATTCGGTCCAAAAAAGTCTGCGTTTAAAATTATTACTTCATTGAATTAGCACTGCTTCTACCTTTATTGGTATCACTCTCTAGCCTATATTTTGGAAGTTTTAATAAGTTTTGGCCCGGAGGCCTTTTACTGAGAACCGCTCGCAGTCGCCGCTACGTAATAACAGATATTGTTTCTATTTACATTTTTATATACTGGTTAGACTAAAACTGTGTCCAGCCGGCGAAGCACACACTGCTCGCGTCCGTTGCGTTGAGATGTTAATTGCCGACTGCCTTTGTTTTCCACGCCCCAGGCCAGAAAGAATGTACCAGTTCGTGCTGTTAGCGTGAGAAACTTGGCCGACTGTGTGCGCGGTTGAAAGCGCATGCGCCCCCTTGTTGCAAACTCCACATTCCAATGCCAATTCACACCCGTCTCGACGCTACACTTGGGCGACATAAAATTGATAATATTCAATTCACATTTTAAAGTTGGTTTTACCCCTCTTTTGCCCCGTTACAATACCCCCCCAATGAGAGGTTTTATGCCCAAGAGCATAAAAACTCTCATTGCTAAACCTAAGAGGATCGGTGAGGATATGGCGCCAACAACCCCCCTTTAATTTTTAACACATCATGGGTAAACTACCCCCCTAGCTCGGCGACTATGGCTGCACCTGAACAACATTACTGGACTTCTCTGTGCGAGATCCCAACACCATAAAATCGGACAGATACTCACCATAGCACCACCCAACCTCAACTCATTCCATCAAAAAAATCAGAAGATTGGCCTTATACCATACCAGATCCTCAACCGATATGTTTCCCCTTACATACATACTGGGTTGCCTTTAGCAAATACTGGGTGCGTACACATACTCATTAATACATTAAATACAACCTCTCCACCTTACTTCTTGATTTAAAATTCACAAAAAATTTTTATTTTTTTATTTTCAATTTCATTTTTCAATTTAATTGGCTGTACGTTACGGTTCAAATCAACTCAATTATGTAAATTTTGTTCGATAATGCAATAAACCCAAATCCCTTATCAAAGATTCCCTTTTAAGATAATTCGTTTTATTTACTTTAATTAATGAATTTAATCATAATTTTTTTTAAATTCTAAAATTCTTCAACTCCCTTTATGTTATATCTACTCTTACTAACTAGATGCTCACAATCATAATAAACAAATAAAAATAAACAACTTATTTCTACCATAGATTCAAAAAATAGCTACACTTGATTACAAAGACAACCTAAAATACACATCATGAATCAGCTGAACTCTTCTCTACTTATATTGAAACGTAAAATTTAACAAAATTCTTTACTGCCAAGAACAGAATTTTTTTTTTTTTTTTGAAAAAAACTTATTCTCAAAACAAATTTATTTCGTCAATAAAATTTTACATTCCATCATTTAATTAGATTGATAAGAAAACTGCCCATCAATTATAAGGCATCTACTACAAGTCTAACATCAGTCATCAGCTGATCTCTCTGGGTCAGGTGAATGACCTTACCCTAGATACACCACACAAAACTCTAACATGAAAAATACATAACATATGTTTATAATTCTTACACTCTAACATAGTAAAAATAGTAACATAATAAAACATGATAAATTCATTAGCATCAATCTTTTCAAAATCAGTAAGCTCGTCTACAAAATTATCATATGGAGCAAAACATATTTGAATCAATTCCTTCTGAACAACTTAATCATTTCTTGGATCAAAAATAAAATCATTTAGTTAGCTTATCAGCTAGTCAGCATCATTAAGTTTCAACTTTTAGTTCATTACTCCCCTGAGTAACCTCCTTGCTACACACACTATTACTCCCCACTGAACTGTGGCGTCCAGCTGCTTCCACAAGAACGGAATTTTTTTGAGGAATTTTGGCATCTCCTGTCCTTGCTTCGGCCTTACATTTTTTAAATTGCCAGATATCATCATATCTAAATGTTACATAGTTATACCCTTAAGGCGGGTCTATCACCTGTTTTGCTGTTCCTACTCGAACAAGGTGATAACCGCTGTTCCATAGTTCCGGGGATTCCCCTAAGTGGCCCCCCATTAATTTCAATTTTTACCAATTTCAAGGACAACCAACCATGGTCAGTTTTACAATTGCTGCCCACAACTGGTTGTCGTCCAAAACCATGATTAGTGCTGGTAAGACAGTAATCGCCCGAAAAGGCGGGGAAATCTTCTCTCATTCGCATGTTTTCACTTCGTCTTTAGAATACACTGCACGGTAGCAATTAACATTTAATATAAAATTATGAAGAGAGAGAGAGAGAGAGAGAGATAAAGAGAGGGGGAAGAGAGAGAGAGAGTGTGAGAGCGAAGGGTGGAAGAGTGAGAGAGGGAAGAAGGGAGACAGTGAGTGAGATGTAGAAGAGAGAGAGAGAGAGAGAGAGAGAGAGAGAGAGAGAGAGAGAGAGAGAGAGAGAGAGAGAGAGAGAGAGAGAGAGAGAGAGAGAGAGAGAGAGAGAGAGAGAGAAAGAGAGTGAGTGAGTGAGTGAGTGAGTGGGGTGATAGTGAGTGATAGATCGATTTCAGGTTAGAGTGAGAGGCTGTGAGAAGGACTGGCGGGGGGAGCATGGGTGAAAGAGAAGGGTGATTGTGGACACATACATAAATTACATTATTCTATACTACTCTTGACTATATTTTACAATATGATTACAATTACCGTATTATCCAAGTTTACCTGTTAGTAAAATTTACCAGAAACTTTTGTTTGTAACTTTTGTCAACTATCTGATTTAAGTCGTAATGTTTTACAATATTGTGTAAATAGTATGTTTCTAAATTATGATTGTTTGTTAATACCAGTAGGGAGTGAAACATGGTAAAAATAACTTAATAATTACGTAGTGAACATCCCCTAATCTGTTTTAGTTATAGGTAATATATTACTTTGTTATATGTTAACTGTTGTAGGTATAAACAATTTATGTACCAATCTAATATCCAATTGTTGATTACTGTTTGTTTAATTAATTAAAATAACATTACATTTAGTAATTTAAATTGTAATACAGTATAAATTAAGTTCTCTCATACTATAATTTGCTCGCTTTCTTAAAGATAATTTGAAGATGTAAACAAACTATCATAAGTCTTCACATAAAAAATGATATATACATACGCACGCACACACTCACATCACCAACACGTTCACCCAAATATTTAATTGTTTCGTTATGTTTGATATTTCTATTGTATTTCATACACAGGTCCTGAAGATGACAATAAATATTGTCGAAACGTCGACGCAAAATAACTAAATGTTGTATTATTGACCGATCCTCACTAACCATCCACTAAAACATTTAATGTAAAATGTTGTAAAAGTTAGAGTTTGGGTGATAATAATTATTTCAATAAGGAATTTGAATCAGTCAGAGTTAATTTTAATGGGTGTTAGACAGAATAATTTTGGTATATAAGTAACACAGAAACAGGGTAATAGTAGTGACACAGTAGCGATGATGTATATATGTAGAGCAATGAGAGTAATGAAATTGGGGAGTAAATAGATGATGGTGACATTTTGTAAAGAGGGTGGTGTGGTAAGGAGTCCTTAACGACAGGCGTTACGGCAGGAGGGAATAGTTTTAAATGGGGTTTGGCGGAGTTACCTGGGAAAGGGCCAGGAACTAATAAGGGAATGAGCATAATGGAGGGTACACACATCCTAGGTACAAAGAGGGTATCGGGTATTTTGTTATAAGAGTAGAATGATTTGAGTTGAGTTAGAGAAGTTAATGTAAGTAAATATTATGGAGAGATTGGTGTAACCCTATGTAAATCTGTTAGTGATTGTTAGTAGGAAGAAAGGGAGTAAGATTATAGATATAAATGCCAATTCAATAAGTCAAATTATAGTGAATACAGGAGTCACCCAAACTAATTAATGATCAAAATGTGAAATGTTAAATAGAGAATTCATAGTAGAAAGGTAATAAGTAGAGACCGGATTATATGCAACATAAAAAGGCTGAAATATGCATGCAAATATGCATGAAAAATGCTTAAAATATGCAAGTAAAGTGTGAAAATATGCAAAAATATTATATCAACAATCTTTATTTTTTAACAATCTTTGTGTTTATAAATGTTTACAATCATGTATTTCTCTAAATTTTCAACAGTCTTTATTTTTAACAATCTTTGTTTTTATAAATGTTCACAATCAGGTATTTTTCTAAATTTTCTGTTGTAAGGTTGTGCCTTCTATCAGTCAAAATATTTTTATAATTTGAAAATGAACGTTCCACGTCCACCGAGGTTACCGGGCAGTACTTGAACTTAGGTGCTACATTAGTGCATATTGTCTCAGGTAAAAGTTCACCCATGCCATTAATAAAACTATTTACTTGACATAAAGGTTCGAAGCCGGGGTTGTTGTGTAAAATGTTTTCAAACTTTTCTTTAAGTTTATGCGGGAATATCTCTGGCAATTCGGAGTTCAATTGACGGATTTTGCTCATCAACTGAATGGATTCATTCAACGTCAAACCATGAGATTCAAGCTTTTTAATACTCTCCGGTATGTGGGAAAAATGGGTGCTAATCATAGCAATGCTCTTTTTAATAGAAGAGTCTTCAAATGCTTCCTTGCACTGACGAACTATCATACAATCTGCGCTGTCGAAGTCATTTACTACACCTTTAATGGCATCGAAATGTTGATTGTAGAACAGTGCAGCTTCAAGCCACGTTCCCCATCGAGTTACCACTGGTTCAGGTGGTAAAGGCACAGTAGGAAGTTTTTCTTTATAGGCCTTAATGCGAGCAGGTGACTTGAGGAATACTTTCTTTGTTGACGAACTCAATTTATTTACTTTTCCAAACGTGCATCGTACTTCTTCGGCGAGTCGATGGACTCCGTGAGCAAAGCAGGTGACGTGAATCAAATTAGGATAAAATACCTGGAGGGCTTTGGCTGCCTTAATCATATAGGGTGCAGCATCTGAGAGAAATATCTACACTCTTTCATCTACAGAAGGATCAGGAAATATTTTTGTAATACCCTCATTCACAAATCTAGCGATGGTAGAATGATTTGTCTTTTCAAGTTCTTTGCAGCCTACCAAATGAGAAGAAGAAGGCTCAAGTTCCAATTTCCCGATGATCAGGTTCGCAATATAACGGCCACAACTGTCTGTAGTTTTGTCAGCTGAAATCCATATAATGCTATCATTAAGATCATTCCGTATTTCGTCCAAGACATGTTGGTAAATTGATGGTATGTAATTTTTACGTAATGTTGATTCATCTGGTACATTTTGATTCAAACAATATTTTCCTAGAAAACGTCTGAAGGTAGGATTTGAAAGTTTGTAAACCGGAATGTTACTTGCAAGGAATGCTTCACATAAATCCATGCAAAACTCATTTTTTTGTTTGTCTTTAGAAGTAGAGACACTGGTACTTGCCTGTGTTAAAAGTTGTTGTCGCGGACCTTTGTTGTTCAACGCTGCTATATGATGACTTGTCTTAACATGCTGGTCTATTTGAAATTTTTTCGCGCACAAAACACTTTTCTCGCAAACTTGACAATATAAAATGTTTCCGTCATAAGTAAATATTCCAGGATAGTGTACTATCCACGTTGAGACACTTTTTTCACCGGAGGCATCGTACACTTTAAAATTGGCACAAATATAAGAAAGACGATCGAACTAACATAAAACGTGCGTAGCCTAGCCAGCTAATCTCGAAACTAACGTAAAACATGCAGAGCCTAGCAAGCTATAATCAACAACGCGCGCATTTTGTTTTGACGGTCGTGTCGGAGTAGTGCGGTAGGCATGTCGCCCGTCCTTGTCTTACACGGTTCTGTCACTGTGTTTAATTGTATAGACAAAAGACGCGCGGCTGCTTAGAGCGGTAGAGGGCTCGCTCATACGAGCCATGCGTTTCATTGTTTAGGTCGGCTACAAATATTAAGATCTGTAAAAAAAGCGCAAATATGCCCCATCAGCAGGTTTTCAGTAAAATATGCTAAAACCTGTAAAAATAGCCAAAATATGCAAATGCATATGCAAATATGCATTTGCATATAATCCGGTCTCTAGTAATAAGAAATGAAATGTGATGTAACATGAATGTTAATAATAAATTCGAATTTTTATAGAATTAAAGGGTACAATAATGAATAATTAGAAGTTTGATATAAAAGAGTTGATGGAAATGATAATAGTAGTGTTTATAATTTTTATAAAAATTATTTAAATGTGAATTGTTTGGTTAAATGTAGCAATGATATTGTTCATGTATATTATGTTATTATACAAGATTAATGGGTAATTTTGGGGGGTTGTTTGGTGTTATTAGAAGTGTAAATCAATTGTGGAATGTAGAGACAGCAAATGTAGAAGGACATAAGTTTAGATATAAGTAGGCTATTGCAGTGGCGGCATGTGCCACTGTAGATAGCAGTAAGGGTTGATGAGTAACGTCAAGGTACGTTACCATCATCGGAGGCCGAAACTGGCGTATATACACTGCACAACCACTTATATAATTTTATATTAAATGTTAATTGCTACCGTGCAGTGTATTCTAAAGACGAAGTGAAAACATGCGAATGAGAGAAGATTTCCCTGCCTTTTCGGGCGATTACTGTCTTACCAGCACTAATCATGGTTTTGGACGACAACCAGGTGTGGGCAGCAATTGTAAAACTGACCATGGTTGGTTGTCCTTGAAATTGGTGAAAACTGAAATTAATGGGGGGCCACTTAGGGGAAATCCCCGGAACTATGGAACAGCGGTTATCACCTTGTTCGAGTAGGAACAGCAAAACAGGTGATAGACCCGCCTTAAAGGTATAACTATGTAACATTTAGATATGATGATATCTGGCAATTTAAAAAATGTAAGGCCGAAGCAAGGACAGGAGATGCCAAAATTCCTCAAAAAAATTCCGTTCTTGTGGAAGCAGCTGGACGCCACAGTTCAGTGGGGAGTAATAGTGTGTGTGGCAAGGAGGTTACTCAGGGGAGTAATGAACTAAAAGTTGAAACTTAATGATGCTGACTAGCTGATAAGCTAACTAAATGATTTTATTTTTGATCCAAGAAATGATTAAGTTGTTCAGAAGGAATTGATTCAAATATGTTTTGCTCCATATGATAATTTTGTAGACGAGCTTACTGATTTTGAAAAGATTGATGCTAATGAATTTATCATGTTTTATTATGTTACTATTTTTACTATGTTAGAGTGTAAGAATTATAAACATATGTTATGTATTTTTCATGTTAGAGTTTTGTGTGGTGTATCTAGGGTAAGGTCATTCACCTGACCCAGAGAGATCAGCTGATGACTGATGTTAGACTTGTAGTAGATGCCTTATAATTGATGGGCAGTTTTCTTATCAATCTAATTAAATGATGGAATGTAAAATTTTATTGACGAAATAAATTTGTTTTGAGAATAAGTTTTTTTCAAAAAAAAAAAAAAATTCTATTCTTGGCAGTAAAGAATTTTGTTAAATTTTACGTTTCAATATAAGTAGAGAAGAGTTCAGCTGATTCATGATGTGTATTTTAGGTTGTCTTTGTAATCAAGTGTAGCTATTTTTTGAATCTATGGTAGAAATAAGTTGTTTATTTTTATTTGTTTATTATGATTGTGAGCATCTAGTTAGTAAGAGTAGATATAACATAAAGGGAGTTGAAGAATTTTAGAATTTAAAAAAATTATGATTAAATTCATTAATTAAAGTAAATAAAACGAATTATCTTAAAAGGGAATCTTTGATAAGGGATTTGGGTTTATTGCATTATCGAACAAAATTTACATAATTGAGTTGATTTGAACCATAACGTACAGCCAATTAAATTGAAAAATGAAATTGAAAATAAAAAAATAAAAATTTTTTGTGAATTTTAAATCAAGAAGTAAGGTGGAGAGGTTGTATTTAATGTATTAATGAGTATGTGTACGCACCCAGTATTTGCTAAAGGCAACCCAGTATGTATGTAAGGGGAAACATATCGGTTGAGGATCTGGTATGGTATAAGGCCAATCTTCTGATTTTTTTGATGGAATGAGTTGAGGTTGGGTGGTGCTATGGTGAGTATCTGTCCGATTTTATGGTGTTGGGATCTCGCACAGAGAAGTCCAGTAATGTCGTTCAGGTGCAGCCATAGTCGCCGAGCTAGGGGGGTAGTTTACCCATGATGTGTTAAAAATTTAAGGGGGGTTGTTGGCGCCATATCCTCACCGATCCTCTTAGGTTTAGCAATGAGAGTTTTTATGCTCTTGGGCATAAAACCTCTCATTGGGGGGGGGGTATTGTAACGGGGCAAAAGAGGGGTAAAACCAACTTTAAAATGTGAGTTGAATATTATCATTTTTATGTCGCCCAAGTGTAGCGTCGAGACGGGTGTGAATTGGCATTGGAATGTGCAGTTTGCAACAAGGGGGCGCACGCGCTTTCAACCGCGCACACAGTCGGCCAAGTTTCTCACGCTAACAGCACGAACTGGTACATTCTTTCTGGCCTGGGGCGTGGAAAACAAAGGCAGTCGGCAATTAACATCTCAACGCAACGGACGCGAGCAGTGTGTGCTTCGCCGGCTGGACACAGTTTTAGCCTAACCAGTATATAAAAATGTAAATAGAAACAATATCTGTTATTACGTAGCGGCGACTGCGAGCGGTTCTCAGTAAAAGGCCTCCGGGCCAAAACTTATTAAAACTTCCAAAATATAGACTAGAGAGTGATACCAATAAAGGTAGAAGCAGTGCTAATTCAATGAAGTAATAATTTTAAACGCAGACTTTTTTGGACCGAATACAGTGAAAGTTTAAAGTGAGAACGTGACTAAATTTTAATTACAAAAACTTTTTTGGACGAAACAGTAAACCATCAAAACGACAGAACCACAACAATTGACGTCTGGATCCACATTAAGGAAGTAGCCACACGTAAATCCCTTTTAATTGATTATAACATTTTTTTTTTATTAAATGAGCTCTTTAACATAAATGGGGTGTAACGGAATGGGTGTGTGAGTGAGCAAGATGCTGGGTTGTCTTACTATAATTTATCTTTTACAGTAAGGTTTGAAATTAGCTATTAGAATGTTTACCATGTTAAAGTAGCCTAAATGTTGGTTTTGTATTTTTCGAAGAAAAAGTAATTAAGATAAACAGTGTCAGTTTTGAGAAGAAAATGCGTAATAAATAAATTTAAAAGAAAATTAAAACAAATGTTGAAATCGAATAATAAACAGAGCTGATTAACGTAGCAAAACAGCATGTTTATTGTGTAATGAACCCAGTAACCTCTCTTACAGACTGTGAGTTCGTGTAAAAGGATCCTGGACCCTGAACAGGTAAGAATTATGAGAATTGAGAATAATGTTAAAAATACATTTATATTTCTTTTATAAACTGTTAATTAAGATGAAATATCTCAACCTGACAATACACAAGCTTCAAAAGCCGAAAAAACTACGCCTGGTAGAAAAGTCAGCAAGGAGCGTGTGTGAGTTTTGTTGTGTGAAAATGCAGACGGCACTCATATGCTTAAACCTGCTACCGTTGGTAAAAGCAAAAAACCAAGGGCACTTAAAAATGTGATGGACAATTTACCAGTTCACTATTATAGTTCCCGAAATGCGTGGTTTACAACTGAAATAACAAGTGATTGGTTTCATAAGAAAGCTGTGCCAGCAATTATAAACCACCACATAGAAATTTTGAACATTCCAAAAGAAAAAATAAAAGCTTTGGTTCTTTTGGATAACGCACCAACCCACCCTGATGTTGACAAACTCTGCAGTCGAGACAAGAAGATGAAGTGTAAGTTCCTGCCTCCAAACACAACATCCGTGTTTCAGCCCATGGACCAAGGAGTAATTTATACTGCCAAGTGGCTTTATAGAAAAAAATTCTCAATGAAATCTTAGACGTTGATGAGCCATCCGCTGCTGAAGAAGATAGAAGGGGCCAAAAGACTCTTCAAAACTTGAAGGCCTACAACATTCGATCTATGATTCACAACTTTGCTGATGCTGTAAAAGAAATTAAACCAACTACTTTGGTGAACTCATGGAAAAAACTGTTAAAGAATGAAGAAGCATGTTTAGAAATAGAAAATTGTGAGACAGAAGATTTCCGTGAAACTTTGCAAAGAGGAGGGGAGGAAGAAGTTTTATTGGAAGATGTAGAGACCTGGCTTGAAGAAGATGAAGATGACCCTGGATTCCACTTGTTGACGGAAGAGGAGATTGTTGGCAGTGTCACTGAGAAAGAAGACTCTTCAGAGGATGAGGAGGAAGACTTACAAGAGGAAGACAATACTCAGGCAACAATAAAAGTGAGTGAAGTGAAAGATCATTTAATTTTGTCATTGAATATGTTGAAAAATCAAAAAATGAAAATGTGTTTGCTTACTATGAACACTTGCGGCATCTTCGTCAGTTACTGACCAACGAAATAAATAACAAACAAACACAACAACAAAATCAATACTTTTTTCACACCAGTTAATGTTAGTAGCAATAACCTAATCTAAAGAGCACGGCTAAAGTCCGTTGAGGGCGGAGCCTACTGAGCGCGCAACCTTGAACAAACAAATCAGTGCGGAGCGGTGTTGCCACACTGATCGCGTACTATTTTTAGACTATTCCTGGAAAAGGTGACTTGACTGAACACATCCTGTACCAACGTTTGTTTCCTTGTTATGATTCAGTTGAGTGGGAGCGTTCGAACTGTTCAGTTTGTGACAAGTGCTACCTGATTTTGAAGTGAAGTTTTAAGTGTTTAAAAGTGTTTTACCTTGTGTAATCATGGAAGTTACAGGTGTTAACGCCAATACTTTTAGAAGTACAGGAAAAAAGGAAAACCCCTGCATAGTGGTGAGAGGAACATTGTTTGGAATGTATACATTTTTTTTAAAAAGCTTTCGAATCCGCAGTTTAGGGAAACTGTTAACTTTAATCAATGTGCAAAATTGTGTAGTTTAGCCTGCAATATCAGTGAAAAGACTGTAAACAGAGTTTGCAAGGAGGCTAATACAACAGTGAATGAAGATCCATCTGATAAAACATTTTCAACCCCTGGAAAAGGAAGAAAAAGAAAATGTGAAATGACTGAAATGGACAAATTTGATGAGGACGTTGTACGGAGAACAATATTTTCGTATTATGATAAGGGAGAATTTCCAACAGCAGAAAAAATAACTACAGATTTAAGAAACAGTTTAGGCTATAAGGGTTCAGTTTGGTCGACTCGTAGACTGTTAAAAAAAAATTGGTTTCAAATATCGTAAAATGAATGACGGAAGGAAATTTTTAATGGAGAAAAGTGACATCGTGGCATCACGCTTAAGATTTTTAAGGACAATGCACCAGTTAAGGCAGTCGGAAGATAAACGCCCTGTTTATTATTTGGACGAAACATGGATCAACGAACACCATAGTCTGAAATACGGTTGGCAAGATAACAACGAATCATTTGGCGTTAAAGTACCCCTCGGTAAGGGAAGACGGCTTATAATATGCCACGTTGGCTCGAATGAGGGATTTATGAAAGACTGTGAATGGGTTTTCCAATCGAAGACTAACAGCCAGGACTATCATGATGAGACGAATGCTGTCTTTCAAAGAATGGTTCATCTCTTTCCTCAACCTACTAGAGGAAGGTTCCGTAATAGTAATGGACAATGCCCCTTATCACTGGGTGCTGGCAGAAAAAATACCAGCCACTAACTGGAAAAAAGAAGAAATTCAGAAATGGCTTACCGAAAAGTGTATTGCTTTTAGTCATAATGAAACTAAGGTGGAACTCTTAGAAAAGGTGAAGCCATTTTAGAACAAAGAAAAAACTTACAAACTGGATGTGATTGCCAGTTTAATGGGTCATTCAGTGAATAGACTTACACCATATCACTGCCAGTATAACCCGATCGAGCTGATTTGGGTAAAGGTTAAGAGGGACGTTGCTGAAAATAACAAGACATTTAAGTTGTCTGATGTCGAAACGCTTGTCCGTGAAGCACTTGGCCGAGTGACCAAAGAGGACTGGCAATCGTGCATTAAACATGCCGAAAAACTACAAGAAGATGATGTTGACAAAGAATGTGCAAGGGCGGATAACCTTGATAAAATAGTGATCAATCTGGTAGATGATAGTGATACGGACAGCAATTATTCAGATACTGAGTGTGACAACGACCACAGTGCGTCAGAAGTGCTAGCCACCCCCCAAGATGACGATGCAGATATTGCCAACACACTTAACAGCAATTTAAAGTAGATTCACTTCAATGTCATGCTGTCAAACCCTAATCATTTATATTTATAATATTTAACTTAAATTTATAATATTTTATTCAATTAATTACATAAAATGTGTCGATAAGAGAATTTTGGCACACTGCATTCTATATCAGCGCTACAATCTGTAGCAAAGCACACAACCAAATTGTCGGCGTGCCGCTAAAGTGTAATATAACGTGTCTAACTTAATTTCATTAATAACATGACAATTATTTTGTCATTTAAATTTAATAAATCAAAATAACAAAATAAATTGTTACAAAGCACATTTTTACGTTAATAAACAACTACAATAAGAATAACTCAAAGATATCTTGGCATAAAAATACAATAGTATAAAATACTATGTCCGCTCTTTTACAAATTAGAATATAAGTATTTCTTTAATGTAGAATAAAATATCACTATTCTGTTAATAATTGTGACTTAATAAAACCAATTTAAAAATTAAACTGTTTTTCAGTATAAACATCTTTACATCAGATTAGATTACAATAAGAAACAATAATTTTATAAACGTTTTATACATTACTTATTAATTATTTTAAATTAAAAATGTCATTACTGTCTTTAATAACACTGTGATAATAGATGAGCGAAAAATAGAATAGATATATAGTTATTTATTTACCGGTAGTTAAATAATTGGAGCTTTCTATGAAGACAACTACTATACACTTGACAACGCTGCGCTCTCACCTCGTTGGCTGCATCCCAACGGACTTCTCCCATGCTCGGGATAATAATGAATAATAATGAACCAGGCCCTTCTTGTTCAAGAGAATAAAACAATAGAATGTATATAAAGTTTTCAATTCTGGTCTATAATGTAAATATGAACAGTATGATCTCATTTGTCATGTATGCTATGTAAAATGATGTCAAGTAAAAATAAACATGTTTTATACTAATTTACCGAGTTTTATTGATGTAAATACGACCTAACAAGACTTATTTGTTATATAACGGACTTTCATTACAACAGACAACCTTTAGCCCCAATTAGTCCGTTATAATGAGGTTATAATATACAATATATATATATATATATATATATATATATATATATTGTAATGTAACAGAATTAGATAGGCCCAGATAAATAAGGTCAAACTTAATTAAACTAAAAAAATACTAAAACCCATAAAATAAAAGAAATTAAACCCCTATAGTAATCCAGAAGTACAATATCTAAGAAAAATGGATGTTCAAAGGTAAGAGATGGCGTAAAGAAATGTTAGGTAAAGGAATAAAAACATACAAGACCTCTATCTATCATCCAAGCAGTAATCCCGCAGAAAGGGTACTAAGTGAAGTAGGTCACTCCTTCATACTTACTGTCATGACGACCACAAAAAGTGGAGCGAGTACATAGCAAACACAGAAACATATTTAAATTTGTCCTATCATGAGACATTAGGCATCTGTCCAACTAATGTTTTCAAGACTGCCCGCCACCTTGAAAAATAACAGAAATAATACATTTCCTTGAAGAACCACAGGAAGAAATAAATTTAACAAGAATATACAACAGGGTACATCACCAAGCGGAGTTAAGAAGAAAAAGACAGAACAAGAAGGGTATTCCCGCTATTATATATGAAGTCGGAGAAAAGATACTGATTAAAAATAGACAACAACCGAGTAGTACCAAAGGGATAGCAAAAAAAATACTTCTACTTTATATAGGACCTTTTATAATAAGAAGAAATAATAGCAACAACACCTACGTGACTGGGTACCCAAATACTAACAGGATCAAGGGCACACACAACCAAACAGAGATCAAAACATATTATGAATAAAACAAAAAAGATGAAGACTCTCAACAGATTATTTTCCCCAAACCCTGTTTAAGCAAAATAATCATGTTTTTATGGGGAGGTATATGTAATGTAACAGAAGCAGATAGGCCCAGATAAATAAGATCAAACTTAATTAAACTAAAAAAATACTAAAACCCATAAAATAAAATAAATAAAACCCCTATAGTAACCCAGAAGTACAATACTAATACAGTATCTAAAAAAACTTGATGTATTATAATTTATAAGAAAAATTATAAACAATGTTTATTAGTAGAAGTGAAGTGAGAAGTGGAAAAGAATAGTAATTAATCAAGCAGACAGGACTGTGTAAGTTAATGAATTCTGTCAGTGACAAAATAAGTGTAAACACAAACTGTCCAAAAGAACAAAAGTGTGAACAACAAAACAAAAAAGGATATAACACAATATTGGGGTAATGATGATAGTTGTTCCCAATTATGCTTTTAAATTAAAAAGAAGGATTACCAATTTTGTAATTAATTATAAAAGCTCCCTATGTCTTATTAACATTTTTAATGTTGATTCAAAGGGACATCAATACCAATAATGAACATATTACCTATTCAATTAGGAAGAATTAAATTAAATTGGTTTGATGTAATCATTGAATAACAGAATAAAATAAACTAGGAAAAATAATAGTAATATAAGTTAAACAGTGTTGTTAGATTTATTAAGAATTAGTTATTTTTTATTATATGTTAAACAGTTTTTGTGTTTTTTGGAAGTTAGTTTATCTGTTTAGTGTTTTTCAGAGTCTCGGTCATGAAGACATGACATTGAGTTAATATGTTTGTATTTTTTGTTGATGTAATAATATTATAAGAATATGAAGAGTATGTTATTCCAATGAAATAAGATACTAGAGAACATTTATAATTAATAAGAAGGGTTCAAACCAAATAATAAATACCAACTATTTCTTTTATGAATTTGCTATAATTCTTTATTGTTCGACTAAGCTTTTCGTCATTACTCACATCTTCAGGTCTTAAACAACGTCTATCAACTGTACGTTGTAGGCTTTTATACTTTAGGCCCCTCCCCTTATGTCATCGCCCCTCCTATTGGTTCTAGCTGCTACCGCTCTTCACGGGAACTTTGTCTACCTTTTTCCGTTAGGCATTTTTCTAACGTCCGTCAAATTGTTTTAAGAATCTCCCGTTAATTTCTTCATTCTTGACTTATAATTTTTTTGTAACCTTTTACATTTCGTCATTTTTTAGTGTGTTATTCTTATTATTAGATTATAATAAGAATAACCTAATAATAAGAACAACACACTAAAAAATGACGAAATGTAAAAGGTTACAAAAAAATTATAAGTCAAGAATGAAGAAATTAACGGGAGATTCTTAAAACAATTTGACGGACGTTAGAAAAATGCCTAATGGAAAAAGGTAGACAAAGTTCCCGTGAAGAGCGGTAGCAGCTAGAACCAATAGGAGGGGCGATGACATAAGGGGAGGGGCCTAAAGTATAAAAGCCTACAACGTACAGTTGATAGACGTTGTTTAAGACCTGAAGATGTCAGTAATGACGAAAAGCTTAGTCGAACAATAAAGAATTATAGCAGTTAGCAAATTCATAAAAGAAATAGTAAGGATGGCTGCTAATTTAAACAATACAAAGAATAAATACCAAAATGAAACATGGTACTGAAAGGATCACCATGACATAGGCTAATGTTAAAATAAATAAACTATTGTCAGAATAGCCAGTAAAGTAACAAACCAACATAAATTAATAATGAATAATAAAATTAACAAAATAGACAGTATTTCTATAACGGTAATCACATTTTTAGAATACATAAATGAATTAGAAAATGTTTTTGTGAATGTCAAACTGTGTAAAGATATGAAAAACCAAATTTTGTAAAGATGCTACACCATTTATTAGGAAACACACACATATCAAATGAGATACCAAAATATTTGTCTTATTATAAGGAAGATCACTGTATAATTCAATTTAGGTACAATTAAGTATTAATTAGAGTGTAATTTGGAGTGGAAAATGTAAAAACCATATATTTTAAATAATAAGGGTCATGTGACACCTAAGTTCAACAGTATTTACCAATGGGCGTGTAGCTAATTTTGGTCAAGCCGGTTGAAAGCAAAAGAAAAATAGATTATTCTATTGTTAGACATAAAAGTGTGCAGGTCAGTTCTGTGTAGCCAAGAACAAAAGTATAGCAAAGAATCAAATCTGAGTTCGAGAAAAGAAGCAAAATTATTATAACACCAAAGTATAAAATGGAAATGAAAACAAAATGAAGATAATCGAATAATAATAACAAATAACAGAAGAATAAGTAAGAAGAATACCATACATAATTTAAATTAAATAAAGTGAAAATATTTCTATAGATACTGGTGAGAAATTAACCTCATTCTAATAATACAGTTTACAACTACACAAACACCAAGATTAACTTCACAAACACTTTTAAACAGCACAATAGTGAAAACAGAAGAGATTTAAATGTAAACACAGTGAACATTATTAGTAAATTCATTTATTTGAAATAAACTGGTGGCAAATATTTTTCACATTGTGTGAAGTGAGTAACAAGCGGCCATCTTGGCATTTTGATTAACTTGGACTCTGGGAGATGCCATGACAGTTTTGTTGTAATAATTTTAATTAAATTATTATTTTGTTATACTTAAATAAAATTAACTCTGTATTGTATTAGCGATCAAGATTTTTAAATAATTGTGAGGTATTGTACTTCATGTATGCATTTCCAAACTTTTTAATAGCAGTTAACCAAGAACCCAAGAAGTAATATTATAAAATAAAAAATAATTTTTGTCACAATCAAACTGAGTGAAAGAGTCGATCCGGGAAATAAATAACTTTGACCTAAGAATCGTCGAACTGAATTTCAAATAAAATAAAAGTTAATGAAAATAATAAATTGTCTTAAATGAGTTTTATTTTTAAAAAATAAATTAAAATTAAAAGATTTTTAGGTAATTAAAGAAGAGTGAACTCACACTGGCAATTGAAACTTCATCGGAACCAGGAAATTAAGAAGATAACCTGCATTAACCAATTCGATATCACAATCGAACTGAACATAAACAAAACATTCCCTTTAGAAATTCCATTTATTTTATCAAACTAACGAAAGTAAAATTAAATGATACTTAAAATATTTAATTAATAATTTTTTAACAACAAAATCAAAGCAAAATAAATTGAATTAAACAAATTAAATTCAAAGGAAACAAAATTTATTTAATTTCTTTTTAATAAATATTCACCAGTTAAAACAAGATAATGAAAAAGAGAAAAACTATACAAAAGATAAAAACAAACAGTTACACAATGGCGCCCAACTAGCGAGGCTGAAATAAGGGAATTATTAGGTGATAGAAATAAAATAATAGCTGACCTAACTTCCTAACTTTAGCTGGCGACTGCTATAAGTTCAGAAATGCAACTCACATTGGCAACTGAAACTTCATCGGAACCAGGAAATTAAGAAGATAACCTACATTAACCAATTTGATATCACAAACGAAATGAACATAAACAAAACATTCCCTTTAGAAATTCAATTTTTTTTTATCAAACCAACGAAAGTAAAATTAAATGATATTTAAAATATTTAATTAATAATTTTTTAACAACAAAATCAAAGCAAAATAAATTGAATTAAACAAATTAAATTCAAAGGAAAAAAAATTTATTTAATTTTTTTTTTAATAAATGTTCCACCAGTTAAAACAAGATAATTAAAAAGAGAGAACACTATACAAAAGATAAAAACGAACAGTTACAATATATATATATATATTTAACTTTACTGCTGAATGAGAGCGTCCAAACTCTCTACTTATCAAAACTAGTTGCTTTAAACTTGTAAGATTAGTTACAACTATATTACAACATATAATAAGTAAGAATATATTACCTCACAAGAATGATTGATGAAGCGAGCTGCATTTCCACGCATTGTGGCATCTACAACAAACTGGTCATCAATACGGAACATATAACAACCAATTCCTTTTGATGTGTAATAACGCTCCCGTTTATCCGTCAAACCAGATCGAACAACCTAATAATTCAATAAACATAATTATCCATTTTCATATTTATATTATGTTACCAATTATTCAATTACAAATTTACAAAAAACAATTTATATAACAAGAAACAGCACATTAATTGTATGGCATGTACAGAAAAACTGAAAGTTAAGGGCAGGGGAATGCGCGAAATGCTTATAGTCAGAGGGGAATGGTGATGTAATGGGAGTCACTTTGAGATGCGAGAAGAAGATTGTTGTTATGATCGTCAGTGCAGCCAACATGTGAATATTATTTCGAATAGTAACCAAAACTCACATGCAAACTTTGTTAGTAATCTTACCACGGATCTCTCTCTCTCTCTCTCTCTCTCTCTCTCTCTCTCTCTCTCTCTCTCTCTCTCTCTCTCTCTCTCTTTCTCTCTTTCTCTCTCTCTCAGATAACAAAAATATGTTTCAAGAAGAAGGAAAAATCATGTTATTTTAATACAGTATTTTAGGTAAATAATATCTTTTAACCCCACAAATGTTACAAATCGTAAAAGTAACAGATGGACGACAGAGAGATCATTTATATTTTACCAGCTGGTAAAACAACTTTTATTGTAAATAAAGCAAAATGTAAAACTTATAACATGCGATAATCAAAATTTTAATAATCTATTTCTTTTCAATATTCTACTTCATTTTATTATTACTCAAAACGAAAATGCTTGCGGGC
Organism: Magicicada septendecula; assembly: GCA_034769895.1. Lineage (NCBI taxonomy): Eukaryota > Metazoa > Arthropoda > Insecta > Hemiptera > Cicadidae > Magicicada > Magicicada septendecula. Next base: position 287,189,063 of record CM068368.1, read on the forward strand.
ACGCGTTTTTTATCATAACAGAACTAATATTCTATTATTTCTGTACTGTTTGTTTTCGAATTATTTATTTTTATTATAAAGATAAGCAAGAAGCTAATAAAACCTTCAGACTCGCTCAAGTATGTGATAAAGCTAGCATGAATAGTTCCGTTTAAACTATTAAAATGAACTGTAAAACGACATAATTAATAATAAACTGAGGTAAAATATAAAGACTGAGGTAGTACGTAACACAGTAATTAACAACGTAACTAAAATGTGACACACATGTTAGCAACACCTTCACTTGTATAGCAGCTGATTCTCCGTTATCCTCCCGCCATTCACAATTTCAAAGTGGACTCGTCCATGAAGAAACTGGTTTCTGCGCATATGCCTTTAGCATTCAATTTTGATATACATGTGATTCACACACATACACATACACGCGCACACATTACTTGTCTATAAAGACTTACGAATATACATATTAAATATTTAACATACAAATTTAGTATACACTACATTGTAAATTTTATGGGCACTTTTTTAAAGTAATCAGCTTTCATCATAAGACAAGGTGTTACCAAAATTTACTATACTGGACCAAATACAAAGGCTATGATTCTTTCCTTAAAATGCCCTTCCGAAAACCCTACCCATCTTATAAGCACAATCTAACACTTAAAAGTTTCGTGTTTGTACCTGAAAAAGAATACCGTATTTTGTACCATTCGCCATATGTCACGTATACTGTGAATCAAAACATGCATGTTATAACAAGCTCAAGGTCAAGACAATGAAGCAAAAATTCATAAACAAATTTCACCACTGTACTCAAATACTGTATTGTGTCACAGACATTAAAACAGCTGTGCATTTTAAGTTTAAGTCATTCGTGTGTGTTGGAGTGTTTTCCTATTAGTGTATGTGTCCGTTGTTCTGCTAATACATGTGTTCTCTTGAGTGTTTGTTGCTCTATTAATACTTGTGTGCATTAATTACATTAATCAAGTATGTTACTCCAGTCTGTGGTTACTGACATTAAAACAGTAATGGTTGATCGACAAGTAAAAAATAGTGTTGAACAGAAGGCATCCTCTGTGTCATATAAACATGAGAGAGAGAGATGCTACAATATGAGTATAAAATTAAGAGTAATAAGTGAGGCAAAACAAGCAAATAATACGCAGGCTGCTAAAGAATTTGGTGTTTCTGAATATAATGTACGAAGTTGGCAAAAAGATCAATAAAAGTTTAACACATTAGGCTGTGGGGTACCCCACTGGCGATGGACACAGCACAGCCTGTGGAGCTGTTGTTCACTTGCGGGGGGGGGGCAACATAGTGTGAATTGTGTGGCCCTGGCAGCACTTTGTGTTGCTGCTCAGCTTCCCTGGTCATGTCTTTTCGTCCTGTGTGCATACGTGGTTTCAGGATCTAATTCTTGGTGGTCTGTCCGCAATAAATTTTCAGCAAACCTAGAGTGGTCATAGTTTAAGACACCACAGCAAATGTGTTAAAGAGTGCCAGTACATAAAAAAAAACATTCAGAGGACCTAAAACTGGAAATTTCATGACCTTGGACAGACTTGTTTCTGAATACATTCTCAAGAAAGAAAAACCAACATTATCCAATTTCCGTGAAGCTATTAGAATGAAGCACTGGAGGTGGCACATGATTGGAAAATTCTAGTAACTGAATTTAAGGCAAGTCTGGGTTGGTGTAAATGCATGCTGTTGTGTTCGGGTCTGTGTTTATGTCACATTAGTCTTGTGTAACGCTCCCTGCAGATCATGTTGATAAATTAATCACCTATCAGCAATGTATTGTTACCACGGTCTCCGTGGTATGGTACAGTAGAAAACAAAATACAAGATCCCAATGAAATCACTAATTACCAGCTTTAATTATCACAATTAACAGTTTGTAATCAACAAGTTATTCAATAATATTATATCCGTACAATAATTTAAGGTAATATGTCTACACAAATAATAATGTCAACAAATAGAGTCCTCACAATAATCACTTTTCACTAATAACCACTTCACAACAAAGAGTTATCGCCCGACATAAACTGACTTCTACGTGGCAGCGGTCATTGTTTAAATAGATAGCACAAGTGTTCCAGAATAGTCGATAACATGCTTCAACAGCTACTCAAAAAAGCTAGAGCATGATTTATTGCGGTCTTGAGGAAACACGTACCTGCTGGTTGAGCTAGGATGGGCAACGGGTGGAAGAAGCTCTCAGCTATTCCAGTCGTCCATTCGTTTCACTGCCCCCTCCTTAAGCCTGTTTGTCCCAAACTGGCAAACCGTCTCTGAAGTAATACTTGGCCAGGCGATCTAGATGGATAACCTTGAATTTTCGCTGTCCTTCATGTTGAATTCAATAAACAACATCGTTGATTCTCTTATTCACAGTGTAAGGTCCTTCAAAGTTGGTCTGAAGTTTAGGTGAGCGACCACAATGGTGCTTTGGGTTGAATAACCAAACCTGAACTGCTCTTGGAAACCCACACAATTGCTGCGAATGTCATACCGAGTTTCCATTTTATCCCTACCTACTTTCAGTTATCCTCTTATCAAGCAATTCGTTTGTCGGAGTTGGTTTTCTAATTGCGAGGAATAGTTCTATGGCTCTTGGGACTGTCTCAGGTGATCCGAACGACAAGTCCCCAGGAAGACGAATCTCCCGCCCAAACACCAATTTTGCTGGAGTCGTGCCGGTTGTGTCGTGTACTGATGACCTATAGGCTATTCAGGGTTGGCAGGTTTAAACCATTGGTTTAAACCACTTCGGTTTTTTTAGAAAAAAAAACAAATTGGTTTTTATTAATTTTTTGTAAGATTATACTTATAAAAAAAAAGAAACACTAACAAACATTATTTAAATTTAAATAGCGCGCACGCAAAAGCATTTGAAGCAGAATACAAAACAGAGAGAAAGCGTTCTTGCTGACGTACACATTATGACCAAGCCGAGCACGTGCGGTCCGAATTTTTCTTTGATGTACCGCCTCCCGAGTGAACACGAGCGCAGGCAAACGAATGCGTTCGTTCGCCTTCATTTTGAAGTACACACTGAGTGAACGTATGCGTTCGCTCGCGAGCGGTCGCACGCGTGCGCCTAGTGTGTACATACCCTAACGTGATTCCCCGAATTCGTGGCGTATGGGATTCCCTAAATCTTGGCGTATGTGATTCCCCGAATACACTTGTATGAGAAAGAGACGTGTAATTTTCATTTGCTGTTCAGAAGTGAACTGATGCGCTACAATGAGTGGAAGAAAAAGAGATTTAGTATGGCTGTATTACGATGAACTCAAAAATGAGGGAGGCAGAAAAGGACACAGAGCTAAGTATATAAAAAGGTGGACATGAATTAGAAGGCCAAGTAAGCAGATTGAAAAAGCATATAGAAAAGTGTAAAAGTGGAACCGTCGGAACCAATAGTGATGATGATGGTAAGCCAAACCTTATTATGCCAGCTAACACTCATTGGAATAGTTTAGTGGATTGTTTGCAGGCTTATATCAAAGGCTGGTCTGTGCTTTTTAAAATCTGTGAAGACCATCGAGATAAAATTGATGATAACGTGTAAAGCAAAGTCGCTAATGTTATGTTAAAAAGAAATGTGGAAGATATGATTGCTATATTAAAGCCTATTAGTGTAACACTTGAAAAGTACAACGCAATGAATGTCCTATCGCCCATGCTGTGTATTTGTGGAAACAACTTAAAAAAGAATTCTGGGATGCTACACAACATGAAACCATCGGACAAAAATTTATCAACAGGTACAACATGGCATTAACTCCAGCTCATTTTCTTGCATACATAATTGATCCAAAACAGATTATTAATACTGAACCCCACTTACAACTAACTGAAAATGAGAAGAAAATTGGGCTGGATTTTGCATGTTTAAAGTATGCATCAGCTTATCTTCTCCCATTGATAATTAAATTTCAAGCCAAAGCTTCTCCATTCATGGAATCATTTTTTCTCGAATCTGTGGTGACTGAAGTTTCTGCACATGAATGGTGGAAAAGCCAAAAAGAAGCGATTGACGCTGTTAATACCGACGTATTTTCTATCATTGAACTGACTGCTCAAGCGTCATCTGCGAGTGTGGAAAGAATTTTTTCTTCTTTTGGTTTAGTACATTCCAAGCTTACAAACAAACTGGGAACGGAAAAAGCCTCGAGATTCGCATTTTTATTTAAAATGTTTAATAGTAGTGCCAATCCTTAGCCGTGTTAGCATTTTATGAAAACTTAAATTCATATATATAAGGTGCAGATAGCCACATGCATATTTTTGTTTTTTTATATGTTACGTTGTGTTTCACATTAAACTTGTACAAAAAGTAGTTGTGTTTTCAATGTACAAATAAAAATTCTAATAAAACAATGAGGATTGAATTAACTGGTTTAAACCAAAAAAAACTGGTTTAAACCAAAAAACCGGGTTTTTTTGGTTTTTATAAAAAAACCTGGATTTTTGCCAACCCTGAGGCTATTATGAATAGTGGTATACGTTGGTCCCAGTCTGTTTGGTTCTCATCAACAACTTTTGAAAGATGCTGCTCTAGTGTCCTATTGAACCTCCCAACCATTCCGTCCGATGAGGATGGAGAGGTGCGTCTTGAATTCCGAGTAGATGGCATAATTCTTTAAACACTACTGACTCGAAATTTCCCTCTTGATCCGTATGGATATCCATAGGGACTCCATAACAGCAACAGAAGTTGTGAACTAACGCCTTTACCACAGTGGTAACCTCGTGATTTGGAATTGTGTAAGCTTCCACCCACTTAGTAAAGTAGTCACCTACAACCATGATGTACCAGTTTCCATAGTCAGTAACTGAGAAACGTCTAGCAATGTCTATCGCAATTCGGAAAGTCAGTCCAATATTATACTGTCTCGTTTACTCCTGCTTCTTGTTTATGGCCATTTGCTTGTAGCACATATTTCACATGTCCGACACCATTCCTCTATGTAGTGGCGAAGATGAGGCCAATAGAATAGTTTCCATATTTTGTTAAGGGTTTTGTTAACGACCAAGATGTTCCTTCATGCATCTCCTTCAAAACAGATTGCAGGGTCATTCCATGTCAGTTCAACCAGGCCATCTCACCCACCATCTTAGATTTTGATGAAACTTGGGTTATTTGTTCTCCCTACAGAGATAAGTAACCACACCAAATTTTAACCCTCTACGTCTCTCCGTTTTCATTGTATAGGCTTTCAAAGTTTTGAAATTTTGGTGTTTTTAACAATCGGATGTTGCGAAACGAGACTTGCTAACCTTTTGAAAATAATTTGTAACTTTTTTATTTATCATCCAATCTTTGTGAAATTTTGTAGTTATATACTCTAAAGTATAAGGATTCTAGAAAAAAATTAATGTAGATGTAGAATTCTAGAAATTCTACACCTTTAAGTAAAACTGCTAAGGTAGGAAAAAATGTTTTATTTGCATCTTGGTAGTTTTTTTGGTAAAAAACATGGTTTAGCATTAAATTGAATATCACAGAAAGGGAAAGGGATAATCACAAAAACCTTGTTTTTTCAAAATAATCCTCAATACATAGCTATCATATGAAAAAATAAAATTGATGGGGTTTTCATTCCTTTGTTGTTTTTTCTGTTAAAGGTAAGTTTTAAAAAAATTTTTATTCAGAGATTTTACTAAGCCATAGCAATTTAAAAGGCTCTTGAATATTTTTTTAAAAATAAAACTAAAATTTTTAGTGATTATAAAACAAACAGGCCCTATATTAAAACAAATATAAGTTACAACAATATCAACAACTTCTCAAGTAATCAATCAAAACTCAAAAAATCCCTAATTGCATTTTCTTGAGACTTTTGAATTTTGAGGTATAGGCCTAGGTTGAAGAATAAATAACTAATAAATATTTTCATCCATAGGAAATATTCTATTTCAACATTTTTTTCTGAATTGAACTCATACACTTCTCTGAGAATCGGTAGGTTCTTCCAGTTGATGTGTGAAGAGGTTCACCAATTGCAAGCACATAAGGAATTGGCACCGGGCAAATGTTCTCTCGTTTGGGCCAATGAAATGATGGCGATGGTCCTGCAGGATGCAAAAATTGAACAGTCATATCACCTTCTTCTTTATTTACTTCAGTGATGATTCCAAAGTACCACAGATTGTCATATTTACAAGCTACATAGCATGGTTGGGTTCAAATTTTCTTCTCTCACAAGTGATGTCTATTTATTCCTTAAATTATACGTAAAGGTGGGTTTCTCATCACTACTGATCCTCCTTGCACAGAAAGGGAAAGAGATAATCACAAAAACTTGCCCACCCAAAGAAAAAATAACAGACTTTTTACAAACAAAATTTGAAGATTGTGATGAAGATAACACCATTGAATTTAATCAATGGATTTCAATTGACAGAACACAGATGATTACATGTTCTGCAAAAATTGGTGAATTTATTGATGACCTTTTATCTAAATTGGAAAAACTTGTCCCATACTCTTACATTGCAAAGTCTCAATCAAAATATTTCAAGACACTTAAAGAATTTTCTGATGCAAATGTTGCCATAGTATGAATTGACTTTAGTGAAAATTACTCTTTTACTATCGTGGACGAAACCCAAGGACATCTGACTCTTGCACTGTAAATCCTATTATAATTAACCTTAAAAGTATTGAAGGTGAAAGATTGGTTTTGTCTCTTTGTGTCATATCTGACGACATGAAACATGATGTTTGTATGGTCTACAAAATTCAAGAAATTGTGACAGAATTCATTAAAGAAAAGTATTCACATGTTACAAAAATCCACTATTTCAGTGATGGCTGTGCAGGCCATATAAAAATAAATTTAATTTTATAAACCTCTGTCTGCATGAAAAAGATTTTAAGGTCAGGGCGCAGTGGTCGTTCTTTGCAACTAGCCTTAGGAAAACTGAGTGTAATGGTATAGGAGGCACTGTTAAAAGGCTAGCACGAAAGGAAAGTCTACAGAGACCTCTTGGACATCAAATATTATCTCCAGCAGATTTGTTTGAGTTTTGAAAATTCAACATCACCAAAGTTAATTTTCATTTTATTTCTAAAGATCCTGTAAATCAGATACATTCTGACCTTGTGGAACGCTTTGAAGATGTACAAACACTTCCAGGAACCAGAAGTTTCCATAACTTTAAGCCATTAGATTGTTTAGGGTGTAACGGTACAAACTGATGGGGGTCTATAATTTAAAGCTTTTTATGTTGAACCATCTGCAGACAACCTTTGAGGTAACCTTTTTATTCAACAAGAGTGTATTTTTTGGTCACTGACTGTAGCTCCGTGTGAGGTACGAAACGGTACCAGAATGCAGATTATCAGAAAGGGTGCGTATTCATGCGTACGAGCGCACGTGTGGGCCGACGTTCCCAGCATGAAAGTCACGTCTGAGAATTCCTTCTTGCCTTATACGAGACTACGAGAAAGCCTCGAGATGTTACTAGCCAATCACGAGGCAAATTGCCAGACACAGAGGGACGCTTGGCCATCTTGAAATATCCAGTCGGTGTCTAACTGCGGAACCGCGCAGATACGTTAATGCGCGGTTCGTCAAAAACCTGTACTCAACAATGTAAACCGACCGGCCAAGAATAAAAATGTGTATTTGAATAGTGTTCAAATAATGCGTGCGAGCAACTGACAGTCGACAAAAGCCCTCAGACCATGTGGTCAGCAAAACAGTGTTCCCAAACCAATCTAAGTCGGCCAACTATTAAAAAACTTAATTAATCAGTATTTAACACGTGAGTGGAGATTCAAAATAGCAGTGACAATTTGTAAAAACATTTCAAAAGCTAGACGGAGAAAAAGTGAATATAAAATAGTGACGCAGCGACGAGGAGAAGCAGGAAAAGGGATGAGAAACTCATAAACATTTTTATATACTTATTAACGATGTACTACACTTTTAATCTGTTACCTACTGAATTCTGAGAAAGCTATTAACTAAAAAAGAAAATGGGGATTTAAAGAAATAGTATATATGTATGTGTGTGTGAAAATTATGTAATGAACAAAAACACTGGGTTGCGTTAATTATTTAAGGTATACCGATTGTAATGTGTATTTTCAATGTTTGTTTTTTTCTTTTTAATAAGTTGTATTACCGTTAAGTAGTAACACGTGGAGCGGAGGGAGAAGAGTATTTTGTGTAAGAGAAAAGTAGATCAATGTATGTAATTGGACATCAATAAATGTTGAATTTAATTAATAAACAAAGCTAGTTAACGTTAGAGATTTTTTGAGTTTTGATTGATTACTTGAATCATTTAACGTCAATTAAATGAGAGTTGACGTTTATTACATAATGAAACCCAATAACCACTCTTACAGGTTACGAGTTCGCATAAAAGGACCCTGGCAGGTAGGCATTTTGAGATTTATGAAATTTATTAATCCATAGTAAAATAAATAAAGTATTTGCAAATTATCAGTAAGTTTACAATGACGTACGAACTAGGGACAAATTTATACTTATAAATATAAGTAAGTTTACAAGGGAACTTGGAAGCAAGGAGGATCAGTAGTGATGGGAAACCCACCTTTCCATATAATTTAAGGAATAAATAGACATCACTTGTGAGAGAAGAAAATCTGAACCCATCATGCTACTGTCTGGCCACGATTCGATGATCAAGCATTGTATAAGGTGGGAGAAGCATGCCCCGGTACTACGGTAGGCTAAGTGGGGGTAAACCAAACGGCTAGTACACGTATTTCACCCTACCTCGCTTACAAGCGGCCGCGTGGTGGGGGAGAGCAGATTCGATCATCCAGTTGCGGCCAGACAGTATGTAGCTTGTAAATATGACAATCTGTGGTACTTTGGAATCATCACTGAAGTAAATAAAGAAGAAGGTGAGATGACTGTTCTATTTGCATCCTGCAGGACCACTGCCATCATTTCATTGGCCCAAACGAGAGAACATTTGCCCGGTGCCAATTCCTCATGTGCTTGCAATTGTTGAGCCTCCTCACACATCAACTGGAAGAACCTACCGATTCTCAGAGGAGAGTATGACTTAAATTCAGAAAAAAATGTTACGCCATTAAATTTCTTTGACTGTACATACTGTAAATAACAAATATTGGAATGCAGTTTTGGTAAATTTCCAGACTTTGTTATTAAATGTACATAATGTTAAAAAATATTTGTTTTTTTGTGTCAGCATTAAAAAAAAATTCTTGAACAAGCCTATTTAGGTTGAAATAGAATATTTCCTATGGATGAAAATATTTATTAGTTATTTATTCTTCAGCCTAGGCCTATACCTCAAAATTCAGAAGTCTCAAGAAAATGCAATTAGAGATTTTTTGAGTTTTGATTGATTACTTGAGAAGCTGTTGATATTGAAATGTAACAGAATGAGGAGACCAAATAAATATGAAAACTCAATATAAAAACCCATAAAATAAATGTAACTAAAACCATTATAATAAACCCTGAAGTACAATACACTAAATAAAGAAATACTAATGTATCATAATTTATAAGAGAATACTGTAAATAATATTTCATAATAAGAGTGAAGTGATGAGGGAAAAATTAGCAATAATTAATCAAACAGATAAGACTGTCCAGATTAATTAGTTCTTTTTGTGACCACATGAATGTAAACCCAATATAAAAACCAAGAATGTGACATAGAAATACAATACAATGTATTAGGGTACTTAATGTATTTTAATGAATAAGGAAGTAGCTGTATACTATGTATAAGTGAAACCAAAACAATCGGTGACAAAGTGTATAAACAAGTGATTTATAATAAGTGTTATACACTCAGACAGGACTGGGAAGATTAATACCAGTGTTAAGGTGAACAGGATAATCATCACCATAAACACATAACTAAAATATGGTAAAAACCATTATAGACAAAGTGTTTAGAAAACAGATATCCCAAGTCAGGTTCTGATAGTAATTGTATATTTAACAATTTTAATGTTAGTTGTTAATTTTCCCTATTCCTTAGACTTATTAATGTTTGGGCAAGGCAAAGGGCTACCATGGATGGTAATACAAATAATGATTAATAAAATATTCACATTAGAATGAACAATGTGAAATTGACTTGCAATAATTAATTAATTAACAGAGCAAAATGGATTGAAAAGAGATATTATTATGTGTTAAAACAGTTGTTTAGGTTTAATGAAAGTTAGCCTATTTTTCAATATTCATTAGAGTCATAGCCATGTGGACATGACACTAAGCTGATATGATTGTATATTTCTTTGTTTTATTAATGTAATGATGTTATAAAAATGCAATGAAAATGTTAAAACTATGTAATTAACAAGATGGTCTTAAAACAATAAGACAAATAGTATTTGTAAAATAGAAACAGTATACCAAGAAGTAGGCCAATACTGATATATTATGGTTGGTCAACGACCTAATAATGGTAAACTGAGAAAAGAATTAAGGTTATTACAAGTTAAACAGTTTTTGTGTTTTTTGGAAGTTAATTTATCTGTTGAATGTTTATTAGAATATCAGTCATGAAAACATGACATTAAATAATATGTTTGTAAATTTTGTTGATGCAGTAATAGAATAAGAATATGAGGGGTATGGTAATCCAATGTAATAAGATAACAGAGAACATCTGTGATAAATAAGAAGGGTTCAAACCACCAGGCAAAATAATAAATAACAAAGTGTAACATGGTGATGAAAGAAACACCATGAAATAGGCCAATGTTAAAATAAACTATTGTCAGATACCAATAACAAACCAAAATAAATTAATACAGAATAGTAAATTTAACAAGATAAGCAATATTTCTATAATGGTAATCACAATTTCAATACTTAAATGAATTAGAAAATGTTTTTTGAAATTTCAAACTGTATAAAGACATATAAAACCAAATTTGTAAAGGTGATAAACCACCTATTAAGAAACACACACATATCAAATGAGATACCAAAATGTTTGTATTTTAATGAGGAATATCACTGTATAGGTCCATTTAGGTACATTTAATTAATGTAATTTAATTAGAGAGTAATTTGTAGTGGAAAATGAAAAAAAAACATATATTTTAAATAATAAGGGTCATGTGACCCCTAAGTTCAACAGTATTGACCAATGAGAAATTTGCTAACTTTGGTCAAGACCGTTGAAAGAGTAAGAAAAACTAATTAGTCTATTGTTAGGCATGAAAGTGTGCAGGTCAGCTCTGTGTAGCTAAGAACCCAAGTATAGCAGAGAATCAAATCCGAATCAGAGAAAAGAAGAAAAATTATACAAAACCAGAGAAAACATTAAAATGAAGAGAATATAAATTAACAAATATAAATCAAGAGAAGAATAAATGAAAAATAAAACCAAAGGAAATAAAAAGTGAAAAAGTATTTCTACTAGACATGGTGAGAAATTAACCTTATTCTAAAAATCACAGTTTACAACTACACAACACAAGATTAACTTCACCAACACTTTTTAACAGCACAATAGTGAAAAGAAAGGAGAATTAACTATAATCACGGTGAACATTACAAGTAAATTCATTTATTTAAAAGAAACCAGTGACGAATAATTTTCGCATTAGTTGAGGTGAGCCACAAGTGGCCATCTTGGAAATTTTGTCAACTCAAACTCTAAGCGACGCCATGATAGCGTGGTTTTGGGACATTGAAATTAAATTATTATTGTATTATACTTAAATAAAATTAAATCTATTTGTATTAGTAATTAAGATTTTTAAATATTTGTGAGGTATTGTACTTCAAGTATGCATTTCTAACTTTTTAACAGCAGTTAACAAAGAACCCTAGTAATATTATAAAATAAAAAATAATTATTGTCACAATCGAACTGAGTGAAAGAGTCGATCTGGGAAATTAAACAATTTTGACCTAAGAGTCGTAGAACTGAATTTGAATAAAATAAAAGTTAATAAAAAAGTAATAAATTGGTTTTAAATGAGTTTTATTTTAAAAAATAAATTAAGATTAAAAGATTTTAGATGAGAAAAGAAGAGTGAACTCAAATTGGCAATTGGAACTTCATCGGAACCAGGAAATTAAGAAGATAACCTACATTAGCCAACTCGATATCACAATCGAACTGAACATAAACACAAAACATTTCTTTAAATAATTTTTTTTTTTTACCAAACCAAGGAAAGTAAAATAAGTATTAATTCATGAGTTTTAACCGAATAATCTGTAAATAAATAATTAAACAAATTAAATATTAACTTAAACAAATTAAATAAAACCAAAAGAAGAAGAAAAATATATATATTTGATCAATTTTTTTTTCATAAATATTTCACCACTCAAAACAAGATAATTAATAAGATAGAGAAAAAAAAACAGTGGAAAAAAAGATACAACGTTACAAATGATGCTCCAACGCGGGGCTCAACAAAGTAAAAGTACATCAGAAGGATTCAACACAAAAATAGACAAAGACAAAAGATTCAACGTTACAATATTGTTCTAACTTATATTTGTTTTAATATAGGGCCTGTTTGTTTTATAATCACTTAAATTTTAGTTTTATTCAAAAAAAATACTTAAGAGCCTTTTAAATTTCTATGGTTTAGTAAAATCGCTGAATACAAAATTTTTTAAAACTTACCTTTAACAGAAAAAACAACAACAAAGGAATGAAAACCACATCAATTTTATTTTTTCATATGATAGCTCATGTATTGAGGATTATTTTGAAAAAAAGGTTTTTGTGATTATCCCTTTCCCTTTCTGTGATATTCAATTTAATTCTAAACCATGTTTTGTACCAAAAAAAAAACTACAAATATGCAAATAAAACCTTTTTTACAGCCTTAGCAGTTTTACTTAAAGGTGTTGTGTATTTTTTTCTAGAATCCTTATACTTTAGAGTATATAACTACAAAATTTCACAAAGATTGGATGATAAATAAAAATGTTACAAATTATTTTCAAAAGGTTAGCAAGTCTCATTTCGCGACATCCGATTGTTAAAAACACCAAAATTTCAAAACTTTGAAAGCCTACACAATGAAAATGGATAGAGATAGAGGGTTAAAATTTGGTGTGGTTACTTATCTCTGTAGGGAGAACAAATAAGCCAAGTTTCATCAAAATCTGAGATGGTGGGTGAGAAAACGATTTTTGTTTTGGTTGAATTGATATGGAATGACCCTGGCACTTTACTTCGGCAAACTATCAGCTGCATGACCATGTCTTGTCCATCTGCACTTTCCCAAGCCCTTTTCAGTCATCCGTTCTCCAAGGTAAAAGATTCACATTGTGCACAGTAGCCCTTCAGCACTTCCGAACCATGGCAGATAACTTGCCAATCCGGGCGGCGATCCCCCTCTTTTGCTGTCCAGATCAGTCTAATGTCTTCATCAGTCATCTGTTCTTGACAAAAATCTTGTATCATCCAGCCGTCTGCCAGGAAATCTACAATGATGGCTTGAACATATTCGCTTGTGTTCTGCTCTACCTTTCTGAGGCAATGTCGGCAGTCATCCGTGCACGGTCCTTGAGATAAGCCATCTGCATTACCATGCAGGCGCCCCCGCCTATTTTGTACCTTGAAGTTGTACTTTTGGAGACATTCGAGCCACCTTGCCAACTCCCTGACTTCAGAAAGGAATCTAATTTAATTAGAAAGGAATCTAAAATCTAAAGAGCTATGCAAGCACTGCATGGTCAGTGCATAGTGAAAAACTCCCATAGAAGTATTTATGGAAGTGCTCCAAAACTCGGACGATTGCTGGCAACTCTCGCCTTGTTACGCGTGGAAAACACTCCTTTATGGTATAGTGGAAAACAATAAAATCACTAATTACCAGCTTTAATTATCACAATTAAGAGTTTGTAATCAACAAGTTATTCAACAAGCTTACACTCATACAATAATTCAAGTTAATTTGTCCACACCAATAATAATGTCAACTAATACAGTCCCACACAATAATCACTTTTCACTAATAACCACTTGAATGCACAGAGTAATTGCTTGATGTAAACTGACTTCTAAGTGGCAGCTGTCATTTAAATAGACAGCACAAGTGTTCCAGAATAGTACATACAAAAGGTACTCAAAAACACTAGAGCATAATTGATTGCAGCCTTGAGGAAACACAAACCTGCTGGGCTAGGTTTAAGCTCTTTGCTATTCCAGTCAGTTCCTTTCGTTTCAGTATTATAAAACTGAGACAAGCCCACAACTACCTTCTTAACCGAATGGCAAATGCTGACCAAACACCTGTGTTTTTCAATATGCAGTCAAGTATTTACTGTTGACAAGAAAGGTACAAAATTGCTTATAGTTAGAGCTGCAGGCAATAAAAAAGTCATATGTTACTGTGATGTTAGGAGTAACTGCCGATGGTAGAAAACTTCCACCATACGTTGTTTTGAAGAGAAATATGCTTCCAAAGAAACAGTTACCATCTGGGATTGCTGTTAACGGACATGGAAAAGGGTGTATTATTGAATTTATGGCAGATTGGCTTAACCCTTCGAATACCATGGGGTCGTTAATGACCCCAGTCTCACGGAATTTCGACGAAAATATATTGAAAAACTGGAAGGAATTAATTGTGGCTCTGTGACTTTTTTTTTTAACTATATACTACCACTTTCATCTTCATTCCCGCTGAATACTTCAATATCACAACTGTAATCACGTAGTGTTTCATAAAAAGGGGCTGGGGTCCTCGCGAGACCCCCGTGGTATTTTGTGTACCCTTTTTCTGAAAATGAAATCGTCGTGTAGTTTCATAATATTGCATCACTCGAGTCAGTTTATGAAGTGTAAACACAGCTGACGTAATATTGCGTCACTTGAGTCAGTTTATGAAGTGTAAACACAGCTGTGGTTCCAAAAAGTCATTTTTGCCCTTTTTACAAACAAGGTGTTCCTAGAAATTGGGAGCATCAAGTTGTAGCTATGTCTACCTACTCGTAACAAACTTTGCCCTCACTCACTGTTGTTCACTCATTGCCCTTGTCCTACTCGTTGTTTAGTTATCTCTTTCCTTCCAGTTCAGTTTGATTCTAAGTTCAGTGTGTATGTGTTGTGAAATGGATCGTCTTATGTCTGCAAGAACCAAACTTCTTATGGAGAGGGCTAGAGTTGTAGCCAATGACCTTCTCGATGAGGTACAAGAAACTACAGAATGTTCTGCAGCTGAGGACGTTGTTGAAATAGCTGATGAAGAAGATGATGAAATTCAAGGCGATGAACTTGATGAAGAAATTGTGGGAGACTTTGGAGATACGTTTGTCTCAAAGGATGATACTTTTTGGCTGAAAAATCCATTCATTCACAGACGACAGAGATCTTCCAACATTATTCGAGTTCCCCCCGGTGTCTCATCAGATGTTGATAGACAAGGTAACATTTTATATTTCTTCAAGTTATTCATTTCTCCTGCAATTGTAGATATTATTGTCACATACACGAACCAGAGAGGTGATTGGGAAACTGAAAATTATAATGAAAAGACGAAGGGAGAGAAAAGAAAGTGGGTTGATGTAGATGAGACCGAAATATATGCTTTTATTGGATTACTCATCTGCAGTGGAGCCACAAAAAGCAATCGTGAACCAGTTTCTATGTTATGGTGTTCAGACTACCTTTTCCAGAGACCAATTTATGCAGCAACCATGTCAAGGACTCGATTTTCCACCATATCAGCTTATCTCAGATTTGATGACTTGTTTAGTCGTAATGAAAGAGTAGCAACAGATAAGTTAGCACCGATTCGTGAGATAACAGATCTATTTACTTTATACTGTCAACAATATTACAACCCTGGGACTCATCTCACTGTAGATGAAAGATTGGTTCCATTCAGAGGATATGCACCTTTTCGTGTACACATGAAATCAAAACCAGGAAAATATAGTATCGAGATCTGGGTACTGGCTGACAGTGACACAGTTTACTGTAAAAATTTTCAAATCTATCTAGGGAAAAAGATGTAAAGCCAGAAAAAAAATCAGGGGAAAAGAGTGGTTCTCGATTTAGTGAACATCTTGGAGGCTGCATATGGGATCACTACTGATAATTTTTCACATCGCTGAATTTGGCTGAAGAACTCATTGATAGAAAGCTAACACTTTGTGGGACTCTCAGAAAAAACAAAACTTTTATCCCCCGGAATTTCTTCCTTCAAAACAACGGCCATTGTACTCTTCGATTTTTGGCTACCAAGCTGAAGCTACATTAGTTTCTCATGTCACATACCTGAATAGATGTGTAGTGTTGCTCTCTACTGAACACTATTCTGGTGAAATTGATGAGGAAACTGATAAGAAGACACCTGAAATTATAACACATTACGAGACGAAAGGAGGAGTTGATACCCTGGATAGTATGGCAGGAGAGTACACATCCCAGAGGATGACATGCAGATGGCCCATGGTGCTCTTCATGAATATGAATGATTTAGCAGGAGTGAATGCATTTGTCTTATGGAAAGATATTCACCCAGAATGGCATGAAGGTAATGAACTCAAAGACGCCTATTTTTGCTCAAGCTTGCCAAAAAACTCGTTGGTCCTATGATAAGGAGACGACTCAATGACCCATCTATTCGGAAAACACAACCCACAGCCATGCTACAGATGATGTCCAATTGTCTGGAAAGCATTTCTGAAACCAGCGAAGAAGGTGAACCAGCTACAGAGCCAAGACCTACAACTTCGTCAGACACTGCAAAGAAATGTTCACGATGCTACATGTCCCCCAGGAAAAATGATACAAAAGTGAACATCTTCTGTTCAGTATGTAAGAAGTTTGTTTGCAAGGCTCAGAAAAAGCAATGTGTTTTACGTTGTGAATAATTTTCTGTTCTTTTTTTACTTTGTTACAACACAAAAAGCCACCCCAATACCAGGGAAAAAACTATGAATCAACTATATAATGAATTAAAATAAAATGACTATAATGAGACAAATGACTATGACCCAACCCAAGTGACTGACCCAATAAAGAAAATCCAATGAGAAGGTATATGAAAAAGGCACAAACAAATAATAAAGAAAAGAAAATGGGAAATATTAAACTCAAATGATGATGAAAAAGGCTCAAACAAATAATAAATGTAAATGATAAATATTAAAATCAAATAAAGTAATATCAACTAAAGTACACTAGCCAAAGAAATAGATATTAAATGTTATGAATAACTATATTATAAGTAAATCAGAACATGAAACTTGTTAACAGTACCGGTATAACTAATAATTGTGAATAAAACAATAAAAACCCAGAAGTGAGAGATAGGTAGGGAGTGAAGGTGATTAACTGAGTAAAGAGAAATCAATATAAGGGAATAACCACTAGTAACACTCAAGTACCATAAAAAAGTGCAAAGTGCCAGTGTAAACCCAAAATAAATAGGAAACCCAACAGATAGGTATAGACACCTAAAACCAGTGATTAACGCTACAGTTTAATGGTGAAAAATACCAAAGAATAAGAATATTATTGTTATTAGAATTAAGAGTGATTGTAGATTAGGAATACAGTGGTATTCAGGGTAAACATCCCATAATGATTAAAAATATTAGTGTTACAAGGGTTATGTAGAGAAAAAATATATAGTAAGTTTAGAAGAAAAATATACTAGAGAATATAAATGCAAAATAAGTAAAACATCCTATGTTCAAAGGGATAATTAGTGAGATAAAATAAATGGTGTTATAATGTTAGTCACCAAAATAGTTAAGAATAAACTAAATATAAACAAGATTAGCATAGTAACTGTTAAAAGATTTGTTCAATTAAGTTTATAAGAAGGAATATGGCTGAAAAAAGTATACAGACCATAAACCTAAATTTTTGTAACGGGGCAAAATAAAGGAATTTTTTTATTTTATTTAAAATGGGGTTTTATTTTATTAAATATCAACAATTCATTTCCATCTGTGTGGCCAGTCCCCGGTTGAATCTAAAGCGTAGTTTCTAACAAAGGAACTGTGGTGAAACAATTGGAAAGGAATGTGCGGGTGACAAAATTCTTAGAACTTTGTGGCTGTGTGGCATCGACGCCCAAACGCACTACAACAGCATGTCCGCAGACCCACGCCAAGAAGCAAACTCAACATGGCTTGAAGGCGAAAGTTTTGTTCGCACATGGTTTTGTGATGGAGGAAGTCTTGACGAAGTCCCGCCTCGTTAGTGACGTCGACCAGTGAACACAAATATCGTCGGCGTCAAATACACGAGAAACCCATGTGTTGAATGAACAGTGATGGACGATCCGATCATAAGGCATTGAAACTTCCGCTCTGTCCGAGCGTTTGGAGGGAGGCACGTTGATAACTCTCTTCCCAGTCGACTAGCAATATAGGCCACGCGTGGCACCTATCAGTTTTCTGCCCGGGCAAATCTTTATTTTATTAAGTCAGCCGACTAACCAAGTTTGTATCAGAGTGTATAAAGCAGTATAAAAAGTTGAGAGTAATATGTAACGCTATAAAATCAAGTGAGCGTGTAAAAAAAAAGTGAACTATCAACCATTTGGACATAGTGCGGGAATGTTACAGGACGCGCCATGCGGTCGGCGGGGACGCTACTGCAACAAGTAACAGTATTCCATTCAAATATTTTTCTTATAAAGGCCTAAATTAAGTAAATGTGGGGGTTTTAAAAATTGTCTGAATGTGAGAGTGTGGCAAGCTGGGTTCGCCTTGATTAATAAAATATATATTAGAATAAGAAAATGTTTAAACAAATGTGCATGTGTTATCTGTTGAAAAAGGAAAGAAAAGTTGAGTTAATTGAAATTTTATTTAAAATGAAGTAATGATATAATAAATGTTTGAATTCCATCAAACAAATGAGTGTAGCGTACCTTTGTTGTGTAACCTTATAATCACACTTGCATTACACCGTTCGTGTGACGAACTCTGGGTTGGAGGAAGACTAAAAGGTAAGTGGGAGAGAAATATTTTTATGATTTAAATGTATTAAAATGTAATTAACTTCACATTTGGCGCTTCCGAAAGGGACAGTTTTTGTAAATTAAAATTTAAATAGAAAACCCACACCTACAACAGATGCAAGCGTGATTTGAGGTTAGAGTAGTGAAGTAGAGGTACGTAATTTACGCATTGTATACGTAAGATTGAAATTGTGTTGTGAGGAACTAAATTAATTAGAGTAAAGTAACAAGTATTATAAAATAATAAATAATGGAGAATAATGAGAGTATTAATAACGAAGTCAGCTTCTCTGACAGTCAAACAGAAATTCAGATAAGTAGCGACTCGGGAGTTCAAACGAATGATAGTAATCTAGAAAGTCAGTTGACCGAATCAAGAATAATAGAAGGTGTGACAAGTCAGTCGACGCCGATCTTAGTTAAGAAAGAAAGTAGTAGTGATATGATGAGTGTCATACTAAATCAGTTAGAGAAAATGAACAGTAATTTTAATGGTATAAATAGTCGTTTTGACAATAACGATATAAAATTGAATGAAATTAAGACCGAAATTAAAAGTGAATTTAATTGTAAATTTGATGTACTTAAATTTGACATTGATGAGGTAAAAATGAAATGCGAAAGTAATTTTAACGAATTGAAATTTGAATTAAACGAGAAGTTGAGTCATTCATTAAATAGTATGAATAATAGAATTGACGAAATAGAGAGTAGTGTGGTAGAAAAAATTGATAAACAAATACAGGAAGTAACTGAAAATTTTGAACGTAAAATAGATGAATGTAATGTTAGTAGTGAGTACAAGTTTAATTGTGTAGTTGATAAGATTGAAACATAGAAACTAGTACTAATGTCAAAATAAATGAAATCGAAAGTAATTGTAAAACAGAGATACAAGCTATACAAAATACAGTAAATACTATAGATAAAAATAATAAACAAGTTGAATGTCTAAATAATGATAAATTTGTATTAATGGAGCAGAGTATAGTCAATGTGAAAGATGAATTGAATGTAGCTATAAACAAAATACTTAATAGTGTTACGGAACAAACAGTCATTACTAAAGATACGAATAACGACATTGATTTGGAATTGTTTAATTGTGAAACAGGGGGGTACACCCTATGCAGTTTTTAAATAGAGTTAAAGAATTCAATCAGTTTTGTAGAAGTAGTTGGGAAGTACAACTGTTGAAAATAATGAAATGTTTTAGAGGGAATTCCGCGGTATGGGCGGAGGTACATAAAGTAGAGTGGGTAAATTATCAGAGTTTTGAGACGGCCTTTAGAGAGAAATATTGGTTGGAGGAGGAACAAGAAATATTGCGGAGTAAAATTATGGGACCAGGTAATTTTGGGACCCAAGGGGGCAACGTAACCATGTATGTAATGCGAATATACAATGAGGCCAAATATTTAGAGCCACCGTTACCGTTTCGATCATTCGTCCGTCACATAAGTAAGCATTTGCCCAGAGAAATACAGATTACGCTGATGACCCGCGAGATTCTAGAGATTACAGAACTAGAGAAAATATTGGATATTTTTCAAAATATACGGGAACGTGATATGAGTAGGCGAATAAACACACCCGTAACACATATGAATGGTAATCATAATCAACACCGGGGGATGCCAAACTTTCACCGAGGGGCACGTGGGGGAAATAATGATAATCGAGGCGAGAGTTGGAGGTGCGTCGACTGTAACGTTGATAACTATGTAAATAGAACAACTTGTTTTAGATGTCACAAACCGAGAGAATGTCAACGCAGTGAGCGGACGTACCAGCCAGATCCGCAGGAGAGAGGAGTAGAATACAGTAGAGGAGCGCCGAGAGGAGGTGGAAATTATAACCGAGGAAGAGGAGGAAACAACCAAGCAGTAGCAGGTCCCTCCACGGTTAACTAGGGAGGACAATGGAGAATCAGGCCCAGCCATTGTCAACAGAGAACCGGGTCCAAGTGACAGATGAATACCTGAGTAATATAATCAAAGTAGACATGGCGAAGGAGTTATTGGAAGAAGATGACACCAAAGTGATGGAGCACAAAACCGGATTGACGGAGGTGATAGTCAGCATAGAAGGTAAGAGTTATAAAACATTGATTGATACAGGTAGTGAGATCTCTGTAATTTCTGAGAATGTAATGGGAGAATTAAAAGAAATAAATAAAAATATACCATCGTTGCCAGTTGCGGGAGTCACAGTAGTGGGGGTAACTGGGGTAAGAAGTAAAAGAATAACTAGACAAGTACAATTAAATATCTTAATAAACGAAATTGAATTTGAAAACACATTCCTAGTGGTTAAAGGGTTGAGTTTAGATGTAATATTAGGAAATGATTTTTTGGAGAGAAATGGGGCAATAATAGACTTTAGTAAACAAATAGTAAAATTTGAAAATGGGAGTAAACCAGTCAGGGTAAAGTTTAAGAAAGTAGTAGATGAAGCTAAAGTTGCGGGAATAAAAATGATACAAAAGCAGGTAGGCGAGGGAGAGATAGAAACTAAAATAAATATGTGTCGAGAGAGTGAGAGTATAGAAAATGAGGAGGGAGAGATGCATGTGAGTGATGAGAGTGTGTGGGTAGATAGAGCCAACAAAGTTTTTAATGACGGTGTAGTTGTAGGAAATACTCAGCGAGAGGAGTTGTGGACAGTTGTGGAGCGTTTCAGAGATGTGTTTGATGAATCGCCAGGGAGAGCGAATGACTACATATGTGAGCTGAAGGTTCGGGAACACGCACCCTACATGCAGAGGAGTTATCCAGTACCATTTTCAAAGAGAAGAGCCGTGCAGGAGGAATTAGACCGAATGATGAAGGGAGACATAATTGAAAGATCGATATCGCCATACTCAAACCCGTTAGTCGTAGTGATTAAGAAGGATGGAAAGGTAAGACTATGCCTAGATGCTAGAAAGATAAATCAAATTATAATACCTGACCGGGAGTCACCGGAACCAATTAATGAAATTTTACAGAAATTTAGCGGCGTTAAGTACATGACGTCATTAGACTTAACAGCAGGATATTGGCAGGTGCCGTTAGCAGCAGAGAGTCGGAGATATACTGCCTTCCTTTTTAATGGTAAGAATTATCAGTTCAAACGTCTACTATTTGGATTAAACACCAGTATTGCTAGTTTTATTAAATGTTTGGATAAGATATTACAACCTAAAGATTTAGATTTTTTAACAGTGTACGTAGATGACATACTGATAGCATCCAGAACATTTACTGAACATTTAGAGCATATAGAGTATGTGTTAGACAAGTTACAGAAAGGGGGTCTGACAGTTATTGGCATAAAGTTCTTACAAACGGAAATACATTTCTTAGGATTTTTATTACACAAGAGGGAATATTAGCTAACCCGGACAAGGTAGAAGCTATTATGCGCTTCCCAGAGCCAAAAAACATTAAACAATTGCAAAGTTTTTTAGGTTTATGCAATTTCTACAGGAAGTTCCAAGCAAATTACGCACACACAACATCGAAACTAAGTGCAGTACTCCAGAAGAACAAGCAGTGGAAATGGGGAGAAACGGAACGTGAAGCATTTAACAAAATTAAGAGAAAATTTAGCCATATGATTATGATGAATCATCCTGATTTTAATAAAACTTTTTACTTACAGACTGATGCAAGCAACGTAGCTTTAGGGGCGGAGCTCTACCAGGAGGGCTACGATAAGGAACATCTTACCATTGCCTTCGCCAGTAGGTCGCTTCTGTCCGCGGAGAAAAATTATACCACCACCGAGAAAGAACTTTTGAGCATTGTGTTCGCCGTGGGGAAGTTCAGGACATACATCCTGGGAAACGAAACGATAATCCGGACGGACCACAAGGCACTGTCATTTCTGAATTCTTGCAAATTAACGCACAGCCGTCTAACCAGGTGGGTATTAGCTTTACAAGAATACAACTTTTCCTGGGAGTAAATAAAGGGGTCAGATAATAAAGTACCAGACACACTTTCCAGGGTAGATATTATAGAAAATAAAACAGGTAGGGACCTTAAAGAGATAGAAATTTTTAGATTAACTAGAGAAGATAGAATTTTTGGTGAAGAGTTAAGAGACATTAAGAATATGCAAAGATCTGAAAGTAAATTGGGTAAAATAATTGTTAGTTTAGAAGCGGAGGTAGATGGGTCTGAATATAGTACACGTTTTCAAGTATATCAGGGGATTCTGTTTAAAAAAGTAGAGGGGGGAGCGTGATTGGAGGCTAGTTATACCAGAAGGGTTGGTAGATAAAATTATTTGGGATTGCCATATAAGGTATGGGCATTTTGGGGCAAGAAAGTGTGCTAATGTTTTAAAGGAATCATGTATATTTAAGAATATGGAGAGGAGAGTTAGAAGAGTGTTAAGAGTTTGTGATTTGTGTCAGAAATCGAAAGTAGTGAATTATAGAGTAGAAGGGGAGATGAATTATATAAAAGTGGAGAGACCATTTGATTTAGTTGCAGTTGATTTGTATGGGCCATTACCTAGAGGTAGAGGTGGTGTATTGTATGTATTTGTAGTTTTAGACACTTTTTCGAAATTTGTTAAGTTGTATAGTATTAAGAGAGCGACGAGCAAGGTCCTCAGTGAAAAGATAGTACGAGATTACATGATTAATGTAGGAAAACCAAAAATAGTTTTATCTGACCATGGACCACAGTTTGTAAGCGGCAAGTGGCGACAGACGCTTGGATGGGAAGGCATCATACCCAAGCATACGGCAGTTTACCATCCACAGTCGAACCAGGCAGAACGGGTGATGAGAGAGATTGGTAGGATATTTCGGGCGTATTGTCACGCCAAACACACAGAATGGCCATCCTACGTGTAGAAGAGTGGGTGAATTGTACCACCCATGAATCCACCGGATTTACGCCGCATGAATTGATCAGAGGAACAAGGCCACCCAGAATATTGGAACAACTGTTTGCATACCCACCAGAAAATCAAATTATAGACGTAAACATGAAGATCAGATTAGCAAATGAAAATTTACTTACAAGAGGAGAACGGAGGAAGCAGAGACATGATGCGAAAGGTAGATGGACCAAATATGAGGTAGGTCAATTAGTGTTGGTAAAGAGGCATGATTTGTCGAGTGCGCAAGATAAAGAAATAAAGAAGTTTTTCCTGTTATATGAAGGGCCGTATGAAATTGTAGAAATAAAGATGCAAAATGCGTATGTGTTACGGAATCCAGCAACGCAGGAAATAGTGGGTACACAAAATGCGACGAACTTAAAGTTATATCGGTCACTTTAAATGTTTAAATTCTATAGATAGTATTAAAATGTTGTTTTGTGTTTCCAGAAGGGCACTCTCCCCCATTTTCGGGCGGTCACGACCTTACCAGTCCTGGCCGTGGTTTTCGGAACTTGGAGGCGGGCCATGGTTGGCAGATATTCCGTTGGGTGGTGAAACAACGATGGTCCGGCTCCACCAAAATTGGTCAAAAGTTGAAATTTACATCACATTTGAACGGGGAGGGGGACCCCTAAAGGTACGTGACATAAATGATTTTGTTTAATACACTCATGGTGCAGCGGTTAGGTGTACCTGTCACGTACCTGCACTGCCTTAGAGTGTCTGTAAATAATGGAGGCTGCACATATATAAAAGGCGGTGCATACAAATTAAAATTTCAGTGTCAATGGCGAAACTAAATGTAGCCATTGACAATAGTTTCAGTGTAGTCTGAAAAGACGAATTTTGTGGCAAAGGGGGTGGGGGTGAGATAGACGGCAGGTGAGAATAAATGGGAGAAAAGGGAATGGGTTTTGTGTTAGAAAGAGGACGTCAATTCACGGAGTAGGTCTATCTTGTCCCAATTCTCTTTGCGGCAGAATCCCCGTCTTTCAGGGCGATTACTGTCTTACCAACCCGGATAGTGTTAAGGATAAAGTCAGCCTCCAGTGTAAATAGATACCAAAAAATAGTTTGGAATGTTTATAATTTTAAATTTTATATCAATTTTAATAAATAAGTGACCAAATAATTGTAAAGTTTGTAGTACCAGTGAAGGTTGGGATGTGTTGAAGTGTGTTAAATAAAATAAAAACTTGTCATACAAGAGATGTGGGTAATTTTGGGGGGTAGACTGGTGCTTATAGAAGTGATATAATAATGGAGTGTAGAAACTGCAAATGAAGGAAGATTTAATTTAGTTATTAGTGTGCTATCGCTGTGGTGGCATGTGCCACAGTAGATAGTGGAAAGTGTTGGGGGTAATAGAGAGTGTTACCTCCATCGGAGGCCAAAATGGCGTAAGATGCACGGCACACCCTTTTGTACAATTGTACGAGGGCTATCCAGAAAGTAACAGACGTTTTGACCGACCGCGGCGGTGGGCGGGGATAGAGCCGCCATCTTGGTGTCGGAACGTTCCTACACTCAGTACGCAACCAGCTGTGGTAGCGTGCGGTCTGTGCCCCTCTTACTTTGCTCTCTGTGACGTGTTAAAATGTGCGCTGCAATAGAAAATCCCGCCACTTGTGAGGTGCGTTCTGTGATTAGGTTTTTGTTGGCAAAAAATCACAAACCAATTGAAAT
This sequence comes from Magicicada septendecula, assembly GCA_034769895.1. NCBI lineage: Eukaryota > Metazoa > Arthropoda > Insecta > Hemiptera > Cicadidae > Magicicada > Magicicada septendecula. Next base: position 287,214,594 of record CM068368.1, read on the forward strand.
TTATCGCCAACTTTGTGATGTGTACGGAAAAGGAATAATGAGTGAAAGCCGAGTGAGGCAATGGTGCATTGATTTTAAAAATGGCCGTACCAATGTTCACGATGAGGACCGCAGTGGTAGACCTAGCCATGTGACTGATGAACTGGTGATGAAAATCAACGACAAAATTCGTGAAGATCGTCGTTTCACGATTACGGAACTTTCGAAACAATTTCCCCAAATTTCACGGAGTTTGGTGCATGAAATTGTGGCGGAAAAGCTTGGTTACCACAAATTTTGTGCTAGGTGGATTCCGAAAATCCTAACGGAAGACCACAAAAAACAGAGACTGGCTGCAGCACTAACTTTCCTCGAAGATTACAACAAAAATGGTAACAAAGTTATCGATCGTATCGTAACTGGGGACGAGACTTGGGTGAAGCATGTCAATAGTGAAACAAAAAGGCAGTCGATGGAATGGGGACACACAAATTCTCCCAAGAAACCAAGGAAGTGTTTGCAAACGCTGTCAGCAAGAAAGATCATGGCTACTGTGTTTTGGGACTCTGAAGGAGTGATTCTCGTTGAATTTCTTGAACGTGGCACAACAATTAACTCAGAGAGGTATTGTGAAACACTGAGAAAGTTAAGGCGCGCGATACAAAACAAGCGTCGGGGAAAACTTAGTGCGAAGGTTTTGTTTTTTCACGACAACGCACGTCCACACACGGCCAATCGTACCCGAGAGCTCTTCGATAGTTTTGGATGGGAGGTGTTCGATCATCCACCATACAGCCCGGATTTGGCGCCGAGCGACTATCACCTCTTCCCAGCGATGAAGACATGGCTCGCTACACAACGCTTTGATACTGACGCCGAACTGCATGCCGGTGTAAACCAGTGGTTGAAATCGCAGGCGGCAGATTTCTACAGAGACGGTATTGAAAAACTTGTGCCACGGTATGATAAGTGCCTTAATTTGAATGGCGATTATGTAGAAAAATAGCTTAAGAGTGTACCTTTCAAATGTATATAATAAAATTTTGTTTTTTCATTTTGTAAATTTTTTATTTCAAAACGTCTGTTACTTTCTGGATAGCCCTCGTATATTGTACCTTGATAGACTGCAGTGTCGTGCAGATTAATGACGATTGTAACATGCCTGAAAGTAGAGATGATTTCCCCGACTTTTCGGGCGATTACTGCCTTACCAGCACTAATCGTGGTTTCGGCTAGCGGTCAGCTATGGCCACAAATTAAGTCCCTTGACCATAGCTGGCTTGAAATTGGTTTATATTAGAAATTGATGGGGGGTGACATTAGGGGAAATCCCGGAAACTATGGAACAGCGGCTGCCACTCTGTTCGAGGAGGAACAGCAAGGCCAGGTGGTAGACCCGTTTTAAGGGCGCATAATTATATAACAAAGATATGTTGATATCTAAATCTTTCAAATGTAATGCGGAAGCAAGGACACGGAGATGTCAAATTCCTCCACCTATGCCGTCCTTGTGGAAGCACATGGGCGCCACAGTCCAACAGAAAAAACAATAGTGTGTGTGGCTGGGAGGTTGCTCAGGGGAGCAACGAATTAAAATTTTATAACGTAAAAATGATTAACTCGCTCCTGCACTAATTTAAATAATTGTATTATGATTTGATAAATAGATGTTCATATGTTTATTATACTGTGTTTATTCTGTCTTATAAATGTATTATTTTATTGTGTTAGAGATAAGGATTGATAAAATGTGTGATTTGTATAATTTTGAAATGTGTTTGTAGTAAGGGCATTCACCTTGCTAAGAAAATCAGTTGATCAGCTGTACAATATCACTTATAAACGATTTGCAATTTTTTCAAGTTAGTTAAATCTTGGAATATGAGGAAAATGGAATGTAATTAATGTTTGAATAGTGATTTCAATGTGTTAAAGATTTTATTTTAAATGATGAAAATAATTTGATATAGTTGAGAATTTTAAATGATTTGTGAAAGATAGTAAAAGGTAGATTTTGGGTGATTAATATTTTGTTGGGACATGTAGATCAGTCCAAGTTGAGTTGAAAGTGGGAATAGAGATGAATAAATATTGTTATGAATAAATGTAGTGTAGAATTTGAGAAGTATTGGTAGTGACACAGTAGATATGGGAAATATATGTAGAGTATTGATTGATATATTGATGTAATAAGTAAATGATGTTATTTTGTAGTTGAAAGTGATGTAATGGGAGAGTAATTATTGGTAAGTGGGAATTTTGTAAGGGGGGTGGTGTAAGGAGTCCAACAAAAGGGTTGGGACGGGAAGGGACCGTTTAGCGCCGGAAAGGGTCGCCTAGGTAGAATCCAGGGGCCAAATAAGGGAATGAGCTTTTGGGAGGGAAAACACACATCCTGAGTACAAAGGGGTAGAGAGTATTTTTTTTATATAAGAGTAGAGTGTTGCGAATTGATTTGAGTAGTAAGTTGGGTTTAGAGATTGTTTGATAGATGTTTTGATAGAGAGGGGTGTCACATTAGTTAAAGCTGTTAGTAATATTCGAGTCAGAAGGGATTATGAATATATATATAAATGCCCAGTTGTAAATCAAGTTAGTATAAACAATTAGATCACCAAAGTAATGGAGATTGAGAATGGTAAAGAAAGAGAGTTATAGTAAAAATATAGAATTTTAATTGAAACAAGTGACAATTTTAATAGAATTTGAGAATAAAGTAAAGTTGTAAAATGTGTAATTTTGAGTAATTTAAATATCAATTTTATTGTGAATTATAATAATATTATGGTAATTTTAAATGTCTTATTTTATTATGTTTGAAGGTAAAAATTTTAAAAATGATTAATGTATTTTATATGTAGCCTGTGTATAACCTGTTAGGTCAAGGTTGTGGACTTGACCCAGTTTGATCAGCTGATGGGTGATGTTATATACTAGACCCGTTTTGGCAATGAAACAATGCCAATTTTGCTTTTTAATTAATTTGAATAATTTTAAATAATTTTAATATTGAGAAAAATATATTTTAATAAATTAAAATTTTTTTTTGAAAAAAAATTTGATTTTTGTGCGTCCCATCTAATTGATGTTTTGAATTTTGATTGTGTCATTGTTTAGGTGTATTACTAGTTTTTTTATTGAATTGTACTTGTTTAGGATATAGGTCTAATCAAATGTTAGGATAAGGAAGTTCATGTTTTAATTAAATGTTCCATTTATTTGTTTTCTAAGTATTAATAGTAACGAAGAGAATTAATCAATTCAGATTAAAGGTTTTTTTTTGGTTTTGATGAAAATAATAATAATATGACAATCTGATTTTGAACTTAAAAGAATGGTGAATTTAAAGATGAATATTTTGTGACTCTTTAATGATGAGTTTGTTTATAAGATATTATAAGAGTGTGTGCAAGCCCAGTAACTGCTAAAGGCAGCCCAGTGTGCATGATAAGGGGGAACATATCGGTTGAGGATCTGGCATGATATAAGACCAGGGATTTGGATTTTGGGGTAGCATGTTAGAAGGTTAGGTGCGCTGTGGTGCGTGTCTGTTCGATTTTATGGTGTTGGGATTTCGTATAGAGAAGTCCAGTGATCTCGTTCAGATGCGGCCACAGTCGCCGAGCCATTGGGGTTGTTTACCCATGATGTATAAGAACAAAAGGGGGTTGTTGGCACCATATCCTCACCGGTCCTCTTAGGGGTTTTAACAATGAGATTTCTTCTGTTTCGACAGAAGACCTCTCATTGGGGGGGGGGTTATTGTAATGGGGCAAAATAAAGGGATTTTTTATTTTATTTAAAATGGGGTTTTATTTTATTAAATATCAACAATTCATTTCCATCTGTGTGGCCAGTCCCCGGTTGAATCTAAAGCGTAGTTTCTAACAAAGGAACTGTGGTGAAACAATTGGAAAGGAATGTGCGGGTGACAAAATTCTTAGAACTTTGTGGCTGTGTGGCATCGACGCCCAAACGCACTACAACAGCATGTGCGCAGACCCACGCCAAGAAGTAAACTCAACATGGCTTGAAGGCGAAAGTTTTGTTCGCACATGGTTTTGTGATGGAGGAAGTCTTGACGAAGTCCCGCCTCTTTAGTGACGTCGACCAGTGAACACAAATATCGTCGGCGTCAAATACACGAGAAACCCATGTGTTGAATGAACAGTGACGGACGATCCGACCATAAGGCATTGAAACTTCCGCTCTGTCCGAGCGTTTGGACGGAGGCACGTTGATAACTCTCTTCCCAGTCGACTAGCAATATAGGCCACGCGTGGCACCTATCAGTTTTCTGCCCGGGCAAATCTTTATTTTATTAAGTCGGCCGACTAACCAAGTTTGTATCAGAGTGTATAAAGCAGTATAAAAAGTTGAGAGTAATATGTAACGCTATAAAATCAAGTGAGCGTGTAAAAAAAAGTGAACTATCAACCATTTGGACATAGTGCGGGAATGTTACAGGACGCGCCATGCGGTCGGCGGGGAAGCTACTGCAACAAGTAACAGTATTCCATTCAAATATTTTTCTTATAAAGGCCTAAATTAAGTAAATGTGGGGGTTTTAAAAATTGTCTGAATGTGAGAGTGTGGCAAGCTGGGTTCGCCTTGATTAAAAAATATATATTAGAATAAGAAAATGTTTAAACAAATGTGCATGTGTTATCTGTTGAAAAAGGAAAGAAAAGTTGAGTTAATTGAAATTGTATTTAAAATGAAGTAATGATATAATAAATGTTTGAATTCCATCAAACAAATGAGTGTAGTGTACGTTTGTTGTGTAACCTTATAATCACACTTGCATTACACCGTTCGTGTGACGAACTCTGGGTTGGAGGAAGACTAAAAGGTAAGTGGGAGAGAAATATTTTTATGATTTAAATGTATTAAAATATAATTAACTTCACATTTTGTGTTATGTTTTATAAGTAATAGTAAATAATAGACAAGTTATAAAAAAATGGCAATATAGATAAGTAAGGAGATAAATTCTTACAAACATAATAATACAGGAAAAGAAATTAGAGAATAATAGACAGGCCATGATTTTGTAAAGTAATAAGAACATACAATTATTATCAAACAGCCCAAATTAATTCAAAAGGTAACCAAGTCGTAAGTGACACCAAGCAACAAATATGTAAATGTAAAATAATCTTTAATTTGTGTAAAATAAGAAAATATAGCCAATTACTACTTAGGCCTATAAAATGCCTAACTGTATAAATTAAAAATCAACAAATTATAAGAAATTAACTATTGTATTAGAAAGTCCAGGGCAAGTAACTAGTTAAGTACAATTAGTGAATCATATTAAGATGTAAAAGTTAAATTAAAAACATAAATTAGCAGCCATCCTTACTATTTCTTTTATGAATTTGCTAACTGCTATAATTTTTATTGTTCGACTAAGCTTTTCGTCATCACTGACATCTTCAGGTCTTAAACAACCTACATCTTCAGGTTGTTTAAGACCTGAAGATGTCAGTGATGACGAAAAGCTTAGTCGAACAATAAAAATTATAGCAGTTAGCAAATTCATAAAAGAAATAAAAACATAAAATAAGAAAGAAATGTAATTAAATAATATTAACATTATTGTCAAAACTTTAATACATAAACAAACCCAGCTTTGTGGGATGTCAAAATGATCTTTGAAAGAAAATATAAACAGTTGTGATAATATCTCATACATAGATAAGAAGACAGAAGAATAATAGTAATCAGAAGATACTTGGTCATTTTGAATTAAAATTCAAATATCATAACAATAGATACAAATGTATACAGCCAATGAGAAGACAGACAGTTGCCATAACAACGGAACGTTATTTATTATTATTCCGTTAAAAATTGTTAGTTCATTATAGACGCTCAAGACGAATAGAAGCCAAACCATAGTCGACTCAATTTTAATTTAAAACAGTCAAAAATCAATCAAAATTTCATAAAATGAAGACGCAAGAAGTCTGATGAAGAACTAGTCCATTCAACAGAGACCACAGACCAGATTTTTAAATTCTACATTAATTATTTAAACCACCTTATCCAAAAAAGAAGCCAGGCGTACTCAAATTCATACATGATGGAAGATTGATGATCAAAAGGACCCAACCTATTTCGAACTAAGTAACTCTTCACACTAATTCAACAGATTTGATAAGTATTGCTGAATTACCCGAATTTATGGAATAAATTCTTATTAACTTTTTCTCACAACACAATTAACTCTCACTACTAACTGATAATCAAATTTCCTTCAAGGATTAATTGAAAATAAAAAACTAAACTTGTATGAAACCAGAAAATAACCTGCGTATAAATTACGAACTCTGAACACACACTTTTTAACACTTCAGGAACGAATTGTAATTAAATCTAATAGTGAGTTTGTTGTGCCCTTTGCGTGGTATGAAATAGGTCAGTGCGGTTGTGAGAGGTATTGTGATGAGAGAGAGAGAAAGAGAGAGATAGAAATTTTTGAGATTAATAGAGGTTATGAAATGTTAAAGCAGAGTTTAGATATTGAGAGAGGAGAGAAAATTGACTTACCTTGTGAAATAAAAATTGATGATTATTTTGATGATGCCGTTGTAGAGGATAAAAACTTACCTAATGATGTAACTGATATAGTGGAGGAATATGATGATAGAACGTTAACAAAAAATACTGATGGAGACAGAACGAAAATTACCGATGTAGACGGGTTTTATAAAATAATGGGAGACAAAGATGTAGTTAATTACTGTGTTAAAATAATTAACGAAAGTAGTCATTACAATAATAATTATAATGTAATGTATGTAGATAAAAATGAATTGTGTTATAAATACATCAGACTAATATACGATGATGGGAGTTAAATAAAAAATCAGTGAATGGACATTTTAAATATTTTAGTTTATGGTTATGACCTTGCTAACTTATGAAATGAGGTGTGGTAAACAGAAAAATAATGATGAAGAATTGTAAATAAATTTATAGTGAAAGTAGTTGTGTTTGTACTGTAACAGGTGTTATGTAAACAATGTGTGTATATAGTAGACATGGATGTAATAATAATAATAATATTTTATTAGACTAAATAAATAATGAGAGTTTGTAGTAAATGAATTGTAATTGTTGTGGAGTAAGGTAATTAAAATATGTTGTGTTTTAAATAATTGATTGAATTAAATAATTTGAGATGTATTAATTGATTAATTTAAATGTTATATAAAGAGATTTTGATAATGAATTTAAATGATTTTAGGAGATTGGAACTTGATAATAAATAATAAATGAATAAATGTAAAATGTGTTTAGTTTGTGGAGTAACATGGTTGTTAAAATGTTTCAGAAGATACATGGAGTTATGTACATTATTTGGTGGTTATATTTTGTGTCTATGACAGTAATCATGTTGTATTCGAGTATAGGAGTGATGTACTGTAAGTATAAAGTTTATAATGCAATTTAAATAAAGTAAAATGTTTAATGTTTGAATGGTAAAGTATAGATGAAGTTCACAGATGTTAAATTGAATAATAATGTAACCAAACATATAAGAGTTTACCATCTGAGAATTGTAGTAACAGTGTAAGTGTAAACCTTATATGTCTTTTAGTAGTTTCCCCTACATTTCGGGCGGTCGTGGCTTCACCGAACCCAGACGTGGATTTTTTAATGTAAATATATTCTAAATTGGTGAACTTAGAAATTAACCAGGGGGTAACTCAGGGGAATCTACATGACTATGGAACAGCGACTATCATCGAAGGTGGTGGTAGTGCCATATTAAGGGTGTGTGAATCATTATAGTAGGATTACTGGTGTCCTCGGACATCAGTAATGCCGAATTTTTATATAACGCTGAAGCAAGAACGGGGTAGGCAGCATCTACCCCTAAAATACTTCCGTTCTTGTGGAAGCAACTGGGCGCCACAGTCCAGTGGGGGGTCATAGTGTGTGTGGCAAGGAGGTTACTCAGGGGAGTAACGAATGGAAATCTTAAACTGACATCAACTAAATGAGCTAATAAGCTCATTAAATAATTTTATTTTGATTCAAGAGATGATTACCGTAGACAATTTGTACGGAAGTAATTGATTTACATGTGTTTTGCTCCATATGATAATTTTGTAGATGAATTTACTGATTTTAAAAAGATTGATGCTAACGAGTTTATTATGTTTTATTATGTTATTATTTTCTTCTTCTTTCTATGGCACTACAGCCCTTGTTGGGCCCTGGCCTCCTTCAATTTTTCCCCCCATTCTCCTCTGTCAGCAGCCATCCTCCTCCAGGAACGCACTTCCAATATCTCTCTTGCATCCTCATCCACCGCATCCTCCCATCTTCTCCTTGGTCTTCCCACTGGTCTTTTTCCATGGATTCTGGTATACAATAGTTTTGTGGTATCCTTTCTTCTCCCATCCTGGCTACATGACCAGCCCACCTTAGACGCTGTAGTTTTATGTACCGTGTTAACGGTGGTTCTTTATACATTTGATACAATTCATAGTTATATCTTATTCTCCAGCCATGTACGTCATTAACTGGTCCCAGGATATGTTATTATTTTACTATGTTAGAATATAAGAATTATAAACATATGTTATGTATTTTTCATGGTATAGTTTTGTGTAGTGTATCTAGGGTAAGGTCATTCACCTGACCATGAGATATCAGCTGATGGCTGGTGTTATATATGTAATATGTCCCTTATAAGTGATTTGCAGATTTTTTATCAACATAATTAAATGTTTAAATAATAAATTTTCAATGTGTTTAAGAGGTTTTAAGTTAAATGATGAAATTAATTTGAGATAGTTATGAATTTTCAATGGGTAATAAAGGTTAGAATTTGGGTGATAATAAATATTTCAATAAGGCATTTGAATCAGTCAGAGTTAACTTTAAATGGGTGTTAAACAGAATAAGATTCTTGGGAATAAAAGTAAGATAGAAACTGAGTATTAGTAGGGACACAGTAGCGATAGGGAATATATGTAGAGTAATGAAAGTGATGTAATTGAAGAGTAATTAGATGAGGGAGGAATTTTGTAAAGGGGGTGGTATGATAAGGAGTCCTCAACGAAAGGCGTTGGGGTGGGAGGTGAACCGTATGTGCGTTGGCGGGGTTACCTGGGGGAGACCAGGAACTAATAAGGGAATGAGCATAGGGAGGGAACACACATCCTAAGTACAAAGAGGGTATTTTGTTATAAGGGTAGAATGATTCAAGGTGAGCTAGAGTAATAAGTAGTGGAGATCAATATTTTGAGAGATTGGTGTCATCCTATGTAAATCTGTTAGTGAGTGTTAGAGTCAGAAGGGGGGTAAGATTATATTTTTTAATGCCTTTTCAATGAATTAGATTATTGTGAATAATTGGGAATCACCCAAACCAATTGAGTATAAAAATGACTAATAGAAATTCATAACGGAAATGTAATAATAAAAAAGTAACTAAATAAAGAGTTAATAGGCTTTGAAACTAAACCCAAAATTTGGTAAATTTTATTTAGATACAGATGAGATGTTTTTGTAATGAAATGAATTTTGTATTATTTGTGAATGTTTATGTTTTATTGTGTTGTTATGTTGGAGGGTTGGGATTATAAACAGGTGTTATGTATTTTGCATTGTATTATTTGTATGTAATGTGCCTATAGAAAGGTCATTCACCTGTTAGTAAGGCATCAGCTGATGGACTGTATAATGGTCAATGTAGCCAACTCCTATGTTCTTTTAATAATCAATATAAAGTCAAGTTGTATTTTCTTTTATTGTCAGAATAGCGGTTTAATAAAACATTATTTCTTTTTATTAAAATTTTTTGAGAAAAAAAAATATTTTTTAATTTTGCTTGAAGTACAGATTGTGTTTTGATGTTCAGGATATATGGTTGATTAGGTGTATTGCTAATGTATTAACGGATTATATTGTTCATAGTATATGTGTTGTAAACAAATGTAATGATAAGAGAATTTACGATTTAATAAGGTGTCCAATTTATTTTGTTTTTTATGATTGTTAGTAGATAATTAAGAAGAGTTGTAAATTCATTTAAAAGATTTTGGAATTTTGAGAGTTCTCTAGGTGAACAAAATTTAAATGATTTAATTTGATTTGTTGATTTATTTATCGTAACGTCAAACTGATAAAATATTGAGAAAAGTAATTGAAGTTAAGATATGAAATATTTTTATGAATTTAAAATCAGCAAAGTAGTATATAGATGTTGTGTTCAATATAATCATGAGTATGTGTACGCACCCAGTATTTGCTAAAGGCAACCCAGTATGTATGTAAGGGGGAACATATCAGTTGAGGATCTGGTACGGTATAAGGCCAGTTTGGAATTTTATTCAGAATGATACAAGGCAAGGGGTACTATGGTGTGTATCTGTCCGATTTTATGGTGTTGGGATCTCGCACAGAGAAGTCCAGTAATGTCGTTCAGGTGCAGTCATAGTCGCCGAGCTAGGGGGGGTAGTTTACCCATGACGTGATAAGAATTAAAGGGGGGTCGTTGGCACCATATCCTCACTAATCCTCTTAGGGTTAAGCAATGAGAGTTTTTCTGTTTCGGCAGAAAACCTCTTATTGGGGGGGGGGGGTATTGTAACAGGGCAAATTAGGAGAAGGGTATATGTTTTCAATTTAATAATTATTTGGGACTAATCTGTTTGGGCACCATGTATGGTCACGAAAACTGAATTTATGTAACACTCTGTATTCACATTGTGCCAGGCGGTACTAAGTACGGAAGCGATAAAAACATTGGAATGTGGATGTGTGCGCGTGTGCCACTCTCTGTACTCTCCAACTCAAAGTCGCTAGCGGAAGGAACATGAAAATATAACAAATTATCGTGTGACATGGTGCCTTTTTAAGCCAATGAGAGAACGAGTAATGGAAGAGACATCCGGTTAGCGGCCACATGGTGATTAACACAAAGAAGGAACGAGTAATGGAAGAGACATCCGGTTAGCGGCCACATGGTGATTAACACAAAGAAGGAAGCGCGTCACCCCGGGCTGCCTGTTGCCCCAGTCGACTTACAGCCGCCATCGGCGTCTAAACTCGGAACCGCGCCGTTGCGTTAGAGTGCGGTTCGCAAAAACTGTACACCAGGAAAATGTGAACCGACCAGTAAATTGTGTGTTTAAGAAGTGAAATCATGTAAAAAAGTTTAATAATCAATAGTGAAGTCAAATTTGATAATGAGAACTTAATTTGGACGGACCATACTTCCGGTAGCCACGTGTTCAGATCGTCAACATTAGTTATTTCATTCACACCTAAGGGTTCCAAAGTATTGTTGAACGAGAGGCGGAAACAGTTGGGGTTATTGAAATAACGATTCATACACATTGGTTTATGATAAAACACTAGTTTAATATTTCTACATATTCTCAATCACGTTACAAAAGCTCAGCTCATAATGGAGTCATATCTAACAAAAATGGCGGCTCTGCAGTTCCGCTATTCATCATTAATTATCGTTATTGTTTTCTATGTTACGTAATTGAACATACTAAGACAAAAAGAACATTTTTATATTGCAATTGCGATCTTATTTACTCATTTAGTTTATATAACCCCTCTCACAACACATAAACCAATGTCTAGTTTAATGGTTGCCGGCATTCTCTTTCGCTCTCTTTCTCACATACTAACGTTACAGGTTTTATTTTGATGCATTTAAATTTTTTGTTCGTTAGTATTTAGAGCTCTAATTTTGATAATTTAATAGTAATATGAATTCGGACTTTCCTGAAATGTTGTTAAGACGTTCTCCATGGTATAGTCAATGGTTGGCGTACTTAGTTGTTGGTTGTACTATCTGTCTTTTGTCTGTTCTCTGCACTGAATTTACATGATGATTATTAGTATTTGTTCACTATTGACTTTTGATTACATTTTGTGGATTTAAATAAAACACTTTAACTGGCTATTTTGGACCAGCGAAATTTTAACGTGTTGTCACCATGACGAAGTTCTGCAGACTGGGCCGACATTTTTCGTATTGTCAGCAGGTGGTGGGGATTAATTGTTATTAACCCTTTGTCTGAGGCAGATGACGACATTGTTTTCCATCATCATTGTGACGTGTGTCATATTTTGTTATAACAATTTGGCTTTGTCGATTCATGCAACCATCGAGTGCGTTTTATTTTGCACGTACGCTCTTGGCCTTGAGATGAATTGTATAGACGAAACTGCATCGTTTATTTAGACATGGGGGAAGTTGACCTAACTCTCTTTAACACATGAAAATACAATAAAAAATACAATGCACCATGCTTTAACACCATAATTCCTTACGACGGACGTTCTTACCGTCACAGTTGGTCGCCACTTTATAACGTAATATAATAGTTCGATGTTTCATGGTTCTACTATTTATAAGCCACACGTTGCTGGCGTCACTTTATAACGTACACCTTTACGTACCTCATTTAAAACTTTTACTGGTTGTTGAATTTAACACTCGCGTTCATTAAATATATTCTTCAACTATTTTCTATTTATTTGTTTAATTGTTTAATTCGATTTTGAGGTTTTTGTTTATTTATATTTGAGTAATTATTTGGTTGTAGATCCGCTGATGAATGTAAACAGTTGCGTAGATCTCTTGACGTTAGTTCACTCTCCCGTTGAATAGTGTCATCTGTGTGTGTCAGGGTATAGTCTTGACAAAGTTATTTTATATAAATTAAACCTTCACGTACCTGTGATGTTGTACTGGAAGTTCAGTAGGTCACAGGTGGTTAATAAACTGTCAAGCTTTTGATCAAACAGTTTATTAATGCTGTGAAAGCTTTTTGTAAACACTTTTAAATTTTACTTGGGCGCCATATGGGCTTTCGAGAGAAATGTCCCATAAAAAGAATTCTTCTGAATAAATTAATAGTTAATTCTGATATTTTATAAATCAATAATTGATTAAATGGTTAGATAAAGATCATGCATTAAATTTCTGTTTATTTGTTTACTATAAAAATGCAACTCAATAATTAGTAATACTGATTAATTATTTGTAGAAATAATTGTTGACAATTGTTGTTACTTTACAATTCAGTTATTTATTACTCATTCAATAATAAATTCGATTAAATACATTCATTTTGTAACGGGGCAAAAGGGAGAGGGGCTTTATTTATTTAAAAATTATAATTTTATTTTTTTCCATCTGCGCGTTCAATCCCAATGTGAAACAAAATCGTCGTCAAAGGAACAATGAAGTGAGATTGTGAACGGCGAGTTGGCAATGGAATGCGATGCCTAGTCTAAACACACGGTAATTAAGCATTGAGGCACGTACAAAGACGCGCAACATAAACATGCGCGCATAGACGGCGCACATCAGACTCCAAAGGGACGCCACGAAAAATGGCGAGGGACGAAGACTTTTGGTCCATGCGGTTCGTTGATGCCGGATACTCTTAGAGGCCACGCCTTCCACAGCCTCAACATTTTCGCCAGTCAGCAGCGTCGACACCAGTGCACAATGCCAAACCATGCTACCTAAACGGTGACGAAAAGCTTTGTAATTCAAGGGGCCGTGTATGTTACCGGAAACAGTAAGACAAGGTGGGGATTTAGTTACCCGTCGTTTCATCAGTCGACGAAAGAACTCCCCCCGGCCGGGGCTTCCTAAAAAAGTTCGCGAACTACAAAATTTGACAAAATGTCCACAAAGTGTATAAAAACGTAAATTAGAGCAGCCCATCAGCTCGAAGTGAAGTGACAGAAAAGAAGAGAAAATGTGTTAAGCTTTTGGACATGTGATCGGTACGACGCGTGATCATCAGAGTCGTTAAGGGTGAAGTACTCGACTGACAATTCAACTAAATAAATAATTTTGTTTTTTTTTCTTTTTGGGGTACTAAATAATTAAAATGGGGTAATAAAAAAAAAGAGAGAATGAATGTGTGTGAATAGCAATCTGTGTCGCCTTGAATTAATTAAGTAATAGTATACAGTAGAAATAGGTAATATGTTTAAAAATATTAAAATTATTGTTGATAAAAAGGGGCTTCACCTCAGTATCAAATACAATTTAATTTAATTGTGGAAGTTAGTGTTGAAATTATGACAATAAATTCATTACTTTGTTTTATCTACTAAAAGAGTAAATAAATCATTTCAAACACCTTATTTCATTTGCTGCACTGATCAGTTTGTCGTACGAACAGGGTTAGTTCACCACGAGAGATCCGGCCAGATCGCAAGGATTAAAAGGTAGGTGGGAGTTTCAAATATAAATAAAATAAAATAAAGGAATAAGTAGGGTTACAATTGGTGCCGTGACTGCAGGATGTAATATAATAAAAAGTTGTATTACACCGGCCTATTTTGACAGTGCAGAAAGTGAAATACGGTTATGAAAGCAAAATTTAATGTACGTAAAATGTACGTAATTATGGTATAAGATTTATTTTATATATGTTATAGTATAATGTTTTGAAGGGAAGATGAACCAATTGTAATTATAACGTAAGTAAAAATAAGCTATAAATCAGTTAAAAATGTCTCAGCATACCGAACAAAGCAATGTAACAGATGTAGATATGAGCGAAAGTGACCTTGAACCACAGTCACTGAATGGAAGTGAGAGGCGGACAGCTGATCCAAGCGCTGGTATAGAAACAGCTGTTGGCAGTAACGTAATAGTTCATTCTACCCCAATTGTGACTCAATTACAATTAAATGTTGATTCTGGAATTCAATTAACTCCAGTTTTAACGAATAAAAATAAACAATCCGATGAAATGGATATGAGTTTTTTACGAAAAATTGATAGCAAGTTTGATAGTAGCTTAAACGAACTGAGAGGTGAGTTGGAAAGTCATTTTAATTCTAGTGACGATAAAATAAATAAACGTTTTGATGCCAATGATGAAAAGTTCGATAAAATAAATTGTCGTTTCGATGTTAATGATACCAAATTTGACCAATTAAGTAATGACATTAAAGAACAGAAAATAAAATGCGAACAAAATATTAAAAATTATATTAATTTTAAAGAACTTAAAGAACAAAATATTAAGTTTGAGCAGAGTATAAATGTAAAGTTTGATAATTTGAGCAAGGTACTAGATAAACATGTTGATGAACGTTGTGAAAATATTAAATTACAATTGACAGAGTCTATGAAGGAGCAATTATAGTGCCGTGTTTCTGATATAAAAAATGATATAACAAATAAAGTAGAAAAACAGATCACGGAACAATATAGTGTAATAAACACAATTGTTGAGAAACAGATAAATGAATGCAACGCTAATACTGAATGTAAGGTTAGTTATGCCATGAATAAGATGGAAAGTAATAACCATAAAATAAGTGAAATAGAAAATAGTTGTAAGATTGAATTTAAGACAATACACAATACTATAAGTGACCTTGAATCTGATAGTAACAATAAATTAATGAACGTTGAAAAGAATATTATGGAAGTTAAAAATGAATTGAGTATGGCCATCAGCCAACAAGTAAACACTGTTAGCAAACGAGTAATTATGACTCGCGACGTAAGCAGTGACGTTGAATTAGAGTCTTTTAGTTGTGACAACAAAAGAGTGCATCCTATGCAATTCATAAATAGAGTGAGGGAGTTTAATAAATTTAATACTAGTAGCTGGGAGGTACAATTATTAAAAATTTTTAAATGTTTCAAAGGTAGTTCGGAGATATGGGCTGAGGTACACAAAACAGAATGGGGGTGTTTCGAAAGTTTCGAGTCCGCATTCAGAAATAAATATTGGTCTGAAGAAGACCAAGAGGTGTTACGTAGTAGAATTATGGGAACCGGGAATTTTGGGGGACCCAATAATAACATAACAGGGTATGTAATGAAAATATTTAGTGAGGCGAAATACCTAGAACCGCCATTGCCATTTAGATCCTTCGTGAGGCATATAAGTAAGCACTTGCCAAGGGAGGTGCAAATAACACTGATGACGCGGGAGGTAGCCACTATTAGCGAGTTAGAAAACATTTTAGATGTGTTTCAGAACATCCGTGACCAAGAAATGAGTCGCCGTCACAACCAACAGAATATAACGGAGGTAATCAGGGACCGCCACATGAACCGGCATACCCCAGACGAGAACAACATAATCGAGGCCCAATGTGGACTTGTCTGGCGTGTTCACAGGGAAATTATGCATCACAAACTTTTTGTTTTAGATGTAGGAGAGAGAGACCGGGTCAGCGACAGGGAACACAACCCGAGCAGAACCACCATACATACCAACGAAGGGGAGAGGGCCAAGGAGGAGTGCTGAGAGGTAACGACCATGGAAAGCAGGTGAACCGGAGTGAAAGTGGATATAACCCAGAGGTGGCGAGCACGTCTACAGTAAACTAAGAGAGACAATGGAGAACCGGACCTGACCGTTGTCGACGGAGGATTCTGGGGTCCAAATAAATGACAACTATCAAAACAACATTATCATAACCGATTTGTCTGAGGAGTTAATGGAGGAAGAAGACGTCGAAACAGTGAGACGGGAGAATGGACTGACCGAGGTGAAAATCAACATTGACGGTAAGGAGATAAAAACTTTGATAGATACAGATAGTGAAATCTCTGTTATTTCCGAACACGTACTAGACGAATTGAAAGAATTAAATAAAAATATTCCATCTTTGCCAGGCGCGGGAGTGACTATTGTAGGTATTACGGGCGTTAGGAGTAAAAGAGTCACTAGACAAGTACATTTAAATATGATAATTAAAGGGGTAGGGTACGATAATACATTCTAGTCGTACGTGGATTAAATCTTGAGGTTATATTGGGGAATGATTTTTTGATTAAACATAAAGCAGTGATTGATTTTCAGAAACGGGCGTTAGAATTAAACAATGAAATAGAACCAGTTCGGATTCATTTTGAGCGGGTAATAGATGCAGTAAGAATTTCGGGCGTAAGGGTGATACATAATCGGGGTAGTGAACAAGAAGCGAAAGTTAGTATGAATGTATGTAATGAGAGTAAAATAGAGGGTGATGAAAGTGTAGAGGAAATATGGTATGAAAGGGCACTTAAATTTTGTAGTGAGGGTGGCGTAATAGGGAGTTCTCAACGTGAATCGTGGCGGGTAGGAGAGAATTTTAAAGGAGTGTTTGCCGATGTACCAGGGAGGGCAAGAAACTATGAATGCAAATTAAAGGTAAGGGAACACGCACCCTACATACAAAGAAGTTATCCAGTGCCATATGCGAAGAGAAGAGCGGTCCAGATTGAGTTAGATAAAATGTTAGAGGGAGATATAATTGAGCGATCCGTATCACCATATTCTAACCCTTTAGTAGTAGTGATTAAAAAAGATGGGAGAGTCAGGCTATGTTTAGATGCCCGCAAAATCAATCAAATAATTATTCCAGACCGGGAGTCACCCGAAGCCATTGAGGAAATTTTTCAGAAGTTCAGCGGCATAAAATATATGACCTCATTAGACCTACCCGCAGGATATTGGCAAGTTCCGTTGGCAGCGAATAGTAGGAAATATACAGCTTTCCTATTCAACGGAAAAAATGATCAATTCAAACGATTACCGTTCGGACTGAACACCAGCGTTGCCAGTTTCATTAAATGTTTAGATGAGATATTGCAACCCAAAAATTTAGATATTTAACTATTTATGTAGACGATATTTTAATAGCATCTAGAACTTTTGAAGAACATATAGAGCACATAGAATATGTTTTAAATAAATTGTATTTAGGTGGGTTGACGGTGAATTGGGAGAAATCAAGCTTTTTACAGAAGGAAATAAAATTTTTGGGGTTTATTATTACACCTGAGGGGATCCAAGCCAATCCAGACAAGGTAGAATCTATATTGAAGTTCCCAGAACCAAAAAATATTAAACAGTTACAGAGTTTTTTTAGGTTTATGTAATTTTTATCGAAAATTTCAGCGTAATTATGCACACATAACAGCAAAGTTGAGTAGAGTGTTACAGAAAAATAAACAATGGAATTGGAGTGCAATCGAGAGGGACGCTTTTAACGAAATAAAGGACAAGTTTGTAAGTATGGTCATGATGAATCATCCTAATTTTGAACGTAAATTTTACTTGCAGACCGACGCTAGTAACATCGCATTGGGGGCAGAGCTGTACCAGGAAGACGACGAAAAGGAGCATCACACAATCGCTTTCGCCAGTCGTACCTTATTAGCAGCTGAAAGGAATTATACTACAACAGAAAAGGAGCTGCTCAGTATAGTCTTCGCGGTCAAGAAATTTAGAACATACCTGCTGGAAAACACCACCATCATCAGGACCGACCATAAGGCATTGTTTTTCCTAAACACCTGCAAACTCACACACAGCAGATTAACAAGGTGGGTACTAGCTCTACAAGAATATAATTTCTCTTGGGAGTATATAAAAGGGGTAGAGAACAGAATACGTGACACATTATCGCGGGTAGATACAGAGGGGAATAGAACGGGTAGAGACATAAAAGAGATTGAAATTTAACGGTTATCAAGGGAGGATAGACTGTTTGGGGAGGAGTTAAAAAATATAAATGTAATGCAGAGGGAAGATACTAAATTAAATAAGATAATAACTAGTGTACAATCAGAATTAGATGAGTTTGGGTATAAACAATATTTTCAGGTGTTTAAGGGGAGTTTATTTAAAAAAGTAGAGGGGAGAGAAAGGGATTGGAGGTTAGTTATACCTGAAGGGTTGATAGATAAAATAGTATGGGACTGTCATTATAGATATGGCCATTTTGGAGCCAAGAAATGTGTGTGTGTATTGAGAGAGTCGTGTATATTTAAGAATATGGAGAGAAGAGTAAGAAAAATATTGAAAAGTTGTGAACTGTGTCAGAAATCGAAAGTAGTAAATTATCGATTGGAAGGAGAATTAAACTATATTAAAGTAGAAAAACCATTCGACTTAGTAGCAGTAGATCTGTATGGCCCTTTGCCAAAGGGTAGGGGAGGAGTAATGTATATTTTTGTAGTGCTAGATACATTTTCTAAATATGTAAGGTTGTATAGTGTGAAGCGAGCGACGAGTAAGGTGCTGAGCGAAAAGATCACACACGACTACATGATCAACGTGGGGAAGCCGAAGGTGGTACTATCCGACCATGGACCGCAGTTCGTCAGTAGAAAGTGGCGCCAGACTCTTGGATGGGAAGGAATCATCCCAAAGCACACCGCCGTCTATCATCCACAATTCAACCAGGCAGAGAGAGTCATGAGAGAAATAGGCCGGATCTTAAGGGCATACTGTCACGCAAAACACAGCGAGTGGCCACTATATGTTCAGAAGATTGAAGACTGGCTAAACTGCACCACCCACGAGACGACGGGGTTCACACCTTACGAGTTAATATGAGGGACGCGGCCGCCGAGGATTTTGGAACAACTATTTGAGTATCCACCAGAAACCAATATTACTGATCGTGATGTAAAACTTAGGCTGGCGAATGAAAATTTATTAACGAAGGGGGAGAAGAGAAAACGGAGGCATGATATGAAAGGTAAGTGGATGCAGTATGAGATTGGACACTTGGTATTAGTACGGCGACATGATTTATGAGTGCTCAGGACAAGGAGATCAAGAAGTTCTTCTTACTCTACGAA
Source organism: Magicicada septendecula (assembly GCA_034769895.1). NCBI lineage: Eukaryota > Metazoa > Arthropoda > Insecta > Hemiptera > Cicadidae > Magicicada > Magicicada septendecula. The sequence continues at coordinate 287,234,188 of CM068368.1, forward strand.
GGGCCGTACGAGGTAATAGAAGTTAAGATGAAGAATTCATATGTATTACAGAACAGAGACGAGGGAGACAGTAGGGACACACAATGCTACAAATTTGAAGTTGTATTGGTCATCACAGGAGTTTAACAATTTATCAATGTAGGTATGAATTTTAATTGGATGTTTTATGTTTTCAGAAGAGATCCTCCCCCATTTTCGGGCGGTCACGACCTTACCAGTCCTGGCCGTGGTTTTCGGCACTTGGAGGCGGACCATGGTTGGCAGATCTTCCTTCGGGTGGTGAAACAACGATGGTCCAGCTCCACCAAAATTGGTCAAGAATTTGAAATTTCGCCACATATTGAACAGGGAGGGGGACCCCTAAAGGTACGTGACACAAATTATTTTTTATACACTCAAGGTGCAGCGGCCAGGTGTACCTGTCACGTACCAGCACTGCTTCGAGTGTTTGTAAATAATGGAGGCTATATATACTGAAATAAAACGTGTTGTGATGTTTTATTTACTTATATGAGACTCCCGTGTATCAACGTCAAGTAACACGTTGAAGGTGGCAATTTGTAACAATTAAAATGTTGTTACCTTTTTTTAATCAATATGTCATTAATGAATGTATCTATTAGGTTGTTACCGATGAAACCTCCTGAAAATATATTATTAAGTAAATATAGTTATGATTATGTTCTTTTAACTTATAATCGTACTACTATATAGGTTTAACTTAGTATTCAATAGTTGGGCAATATCCACTATATACAGTATATGGTGTATGGACTGAATGTATTAAGTATTCTTGTCAACCCTAGTCCCTCGATATTAGAAAATTCTATTCAAATTTGGTACTGAAAACACGCTAGTTCGGCAATCTCCCGTTCCACCAGCTGTTGGCAATTAGCACTGTTATCTGTAATAAGCTTGCTTCTAGGTTAGCCGTTCATCGGATTTTAATCAACCTTTTATTGTAAATTATTCCACCCACAACATATAGTACCTATTCAGTAATAACATAAAACATTATCTCATACAATAAAGATCCTTTATTAATTTTATACGTTATTTCACAGTAACCATTATCTCAAAAATAATAATATTATCGAATCGATTATACAAAAATATATCGATTGTCAATTGATCAAGTTCCGTTGACTTATACAAATTAAATATAACAATAAATATTTCTTATCCCAGGGTTCGTAAGATTCTTTTAACCATTAGTAAGGCCAGGTAAAATGCAAAATTAAGGTTACTCAAGTATTACATAAGGATATTAACTCTAAATATATTGAATTTAAAAATAAGTTGTTATTTACCGAGTTGACGAAACTCAAACTGGCCTTGGGCGTCTGTAAACAGTTGAAGATGCTCGACTTAAATCACGTTCATCCAGTAAAAAGTGTTCTGGCCCTTAATAAAATTGATGGTGGAGTATACAGGGAAGCTCTCAGGAACTCTTCTAACTGCCGTTCTTCTCTTATGATCTTTATAGTTGCCAGTCACGTTGGAATAAGAATAGGATTCTAGCTTTTCTTGAAGGCGATGGTTAACTCAGCAAAACGAGGTCTTCGTATGTTTTCTTAATAATTCCGTTAGTTTCGGCCTTTACTTCTCTCAACTAGTCTTCTGATTACATGGGAAATAGGTTTAATACCGAATCCAGCGGAATTATTCTGGTGAATGAAGTGAAGAGTTTTCAATTCTTTTAGAGGTATTCAGTTATAATTTGGAAGTCTAATTGGTTTTATTACTCATCAGTAGTTTTATAGAATTAGGTTTTTTAATTTAGATTTATATTTTCTTCAAATTTTATCATTCATTTTTCTTAAATGTGTCTGCCCATCTCAACTCATTAGCATGTAACAATCGGAACGAATGATTCAATATAAACAACTCTTGTACATTTCAGTTGCCTTAACAACCACTTTTTCTGTCATTGGATGAAATTAGATATCCTAGAGCCAGAATTATAGAATATTACTACTCTTTTTCAATAAAATACTCCATGCTTGGAATAATACTAAATTACCTAAAATTCTCACCTAACCTTCCTTCTTAAACAGTATATGTTTTACTATAGTTTCATTGGACTGGGCTTCTTAAAAAGGTATTAATTTCCTTTCACAAATATTAAATTTAGGCCTATAGGTTTTCTTACAACTGTTATAATATTGTTTAGTTTTTTAACTTAATTTTCTTTACCTGACCTACTGTACAATTAATTATTGGTTAATGGTTATTTACATTAATTTTAATTTCCTGGTTTTTACTTTATTACATTACAATATAATTATCAGAACTACTTGTCAAACCTTAAACACTGATTGCCCTCCTGGCCAAGTTTACAAACATTAATTAAAACAACTTCATTATTCAATTTTAGACAATACTTAAAACTTAGTATAATGCTTAACACAGGTAACTATACTTGATTGTCTAAAGACAAATTTAATATAAATACAAACATTATAACTGATTAAGTATTCCTATTAAACAACATTAGTTCACTCTTACCATACTCAAAACATAACATAAATATTCTGTGAACACAAACATGCTACAGTATAAAACACAAGTACAATTTATTATAATAGCCATTAATTGGTATAGTATTTTATATTCAACGTTAATTATTGCATCTTTTGACTTGAGGTACTTCTCAGATACATTGATTACTGAGCAACCTTAATTCGGGGTATGGTCCTTGACCATAGTTAATTCAATTTTTTATGTAATGTTGGGGACCTCAACTCTGTTACGTTACAATATATATGAAAGGCAGTGCATTCAATTAAAATTTTAGTGTCAATGGCGAAACTACATTTAGCCATTGACAGCAATTCCAGTGTAATCTGAAAAGATTGAGTTTTGTGGCTCATGGGGTTGGAGTGAGGCAGACGGCGGGTTGGAATAAATGGGAGAATAAAAGGAATAGATCTGGTGATAAAGGGATTAAAAAGGGGACGTGAATTCACGTAGTATGTCTGCCTGGTTCCAAGTCTATGCGTGGCGAAACCCCATTTTCGGCGATCACAGACTCACTATCAATGAGAAGAAGAATTAGCCTCCAACTTATCAATATATAATTTGGAATGTTTATAATTTTAAATTTATGTCAATTTTAGTAAAGAAGTGACCAAATATAATTGTAAAGTTCATAGTATCAGTGAGAGTTGGGACATGAAGAAATGTGTAGAATAAAATAGAAACTTGTTATCATACAAGATATGTGGGTAATTTTGGGGGGCTCAGTGGTGTTAATAGAAGCGCTAGACTTAGGGAGTGTAGAAACTGTAACTGTAGAAGGGTTAATTTAGTTATTAGTAAGCTATTGCCGTGGTGGCATGTGCCACGGTAGATAGCGGTAAGTGTTGGGGGTAACAGAGAGTGTTACCTCCATCGGAGGCCAAAATGGCATAAAATACACGGCACACCTTTTATATAATTTTATATTATATGCTGATTGATTGCCGTGCCGTGTATCATAATGACATAGAGAACATGCCTGAATTTAGAGTTGATTTCCCTGCCTTTTCGGGCGATTACTGCCTTACCAGCACTAATCGTGGTTTTGGATAGCGGTCAGCTATGGCCATAAAGTAAGAACCTTGACCATAGCTGGCTTGAAATTGGTGTATATTTGAAATTAATGGGGGGTGACTTTAGGGGAAATCCCCAGAACTATGGAACAGCGGCTGCCATTCTGTTCGCGTAGGAACAGCAAACCAGGTGGGTAGACCCGTTTTAAGGGCATATAAATATATAACATAGATATGATGATATCTCCTTACTATTAAAAGGTAACGCTGAAGCAAGGACACGGAGATGATAAATTCCTCCACCAATGCTGTCCTTGTGGATGCATATGGGCGCAACAGTCCACCAGCAGAAAATAATAGTGTGTGTGGCAGGGTGGTTGCTCAGGGGAGCAACGAATTAAAATTTTGTAACTTAGCAATGGCAACTCGCTCTTGAAGTAATTAACTAATTGTTTTGATTTGAGAAAATGTATACAGTAGATGTTTATTATATTTTGGTTATCATGTTTCAGTGGGTCATTAATCTTGTTGTTAGAGTGTAAGAATTATAAATATGTGTTATGTAATTTTCGTTATGTAATTTTGTGTAGCATTTTGAACAAAGGTCATTCACCTTATCAAGAAAATCAGCTGATTGCTGGAATTATAAACGTATTACGTCACTTACCAATAATTTACAAACTTTTCAATATAACTAAATGCTTGAATATAATTAATGTTTGAACATAATGATTTCAATGTGTTAAAAGATTTTAATTTAAATGAGGGAAGTAATTTGAGATAGTTGAGAATTTTAAAGGTAATGTAAAAGATAGATTTTGGGTGATTATTGTTTTGTTAGGACATTTAGATCAGTCCATGTTGAGTTTAAAGGGGTACTAGAGATGAATAAATATTGTTGTGAATAAATGTAAGATAGAATTTGAGATGTGATAGTGACACAGTAGATATGGGGAAAATATGTAGAGTATTGATTGATATATTGATGTAACAAATACGTGGAGATATTTTGTAGTTGAAAGTGGTATATTGGGAGAGTAATTAGTTGATGGGAATTTTGTAAGGGGGGTGGTGTGATAAGGAGTCCGCAACGAAAGGTGTTCGGACGGGAAGGGACCGTTTAGCGCCGGAAAGGGTTGCCTAGGTAAAGTCCAGGGACCAGATAAGGGAATGAGCTTTGGGAGGGAAACACACATCCTGAGTACAAAGGGGTAGAGAGTATTTTTTTTATATAAGGGTAGAATGATGCGAATTGAGTTGAGTAGTAAGTGGGTTTAGAGAATGTTTGATAGATGTTTTGATAGAGAGGGGTGTCATGTTAATTAAAGCTGTTAGTGACGTTACAGTCAGAAGGGGATTACGAGTATATATAAATGCCAAGTTGATACAGTCAAGTTATTATGAATAATTAAATCACCCAAACTAATGGAGATTGAGCATGTTAAAGAAAATAAATCATAGTTAAAATGAAGAAATTTTAATTGAAACAAGTGACAAATTTTAATAGAAGCTGAAACCAATTAAAGCAATAAATATGTAATTTTTAATTAGTTTAAATGTCAATTTTATTGTTAATTGTAATAATAACCATGTTAGTTTTGAATGTCTTATTATATTATGTTTGAAGATAAAAATTTTAAAGATGTTTAATGTATTTTATGATGTAGCCTATGTATAACCTATGTAGGTCAAGGTTGTGGACTTGACCCAGTTTGATCAGCTGATGGTTGATGTTATAGGCAAAACCTGTTTCTAGTAATTAATTGATGCAAATTTTGCCGTTTCATTGATTTAAATAATTTTAAATTTTCTGAATATTGAGAAAAGTATATTTTAATAAATTTATAATTTTTGGAAAAAAAACAATTTATTATGCCTGCCATATAGGTGATGTTTGAATTTCAGGTGTATTATTGTTTATGTGTATTACTAGTGTTTTTTATTGAATTTGTTTGTTTAACATGCATGTATAATCAAATGTTAGGATAAATGAGTTCATGTTTTAATTAGATGTTCAATTTATTTGTTTTTCTGATTATTAAGAGTAATGAAGAAAACTCATAGATTCAGATAAAAGATTTTATTTTGATTTTTGAGAAAGTAATGGTAATGTAACAATTTGATTTTAATTTTAATGAAAATTTTGAATTGGAAAATAAATTTTGTTAGTATGTATTAATAAGTATACGTATGCGCCCAGTATTGCTGAAGGCGACCCAGTATGCATGACAAGGGGGAACATATCGGTTGAGTATCTGGCATGGAGTAAGGCCAGGGGTTTGGAGTTTGGGGGTGGCATGTTCGAAGGTTAGGTGCACTGTGGTGTGTGTCTGTTCGATGTTATGGTGTTGGAATCTCATATAGAGAAGTCCAGTAATATCGTTCAGATGCGGCCATAGTAACCGAGCCAGGGGGGTAGGGTGAACTAACGAACGAAATGGGCGTGGGAAAAAGTACTGTCAACGACTGGCGGAGAAACAGAAATTCACTTCAGGATTACTGTATGCAGGTTGAATCACAAAAAGTACTCAAGTCCCGTTGCACAATTAGAAAACCAACCAACGAGATTGTTGATGATGCCCTTTGGGTATGGTTTGTCCAACAACGTCGAAAAGGTACGCCGATTAGTGGGCCAATATTAAAAGAAAAGGCCTTATGTTTTCACAAAAAACTCGAAAACCAGGCCGAATTTGTTGCTAGTGATGCGTGGTTATCGAGGTGGAAAAAACGGCATGGAACACATGTGCTTGATGTGTGTGGGGAAAAGCTGTCCGCTAATCCAGGAGCAGTTGATGAATTTACAACAGAACTCGTAAAAATCATAAACGAAAAAGAACTTAAACCAGAGCAGATATATAACATAGATGAAACGGGCTTAAATTTCAAACTTCTACCAAAACAAACTTTCGCTACGGCAGATGAAAAATCTGCACCAGGAATGAAAGTTAACAAAGAAAGATTGACTGTTGCTCTCTGTAGCAATGCTGCGGGTACACATAAGATTCCTCTTTTTGTGATTGGTAAATCGAAGAAATCGCGTGTGTTTAAACATGTTAATATGGAAGCCCTCCCGGTTTACTATAGATCTCAAAAATCTGCGTGGATGGACTCCCATCTTTTCAAAGAATGGTTTATAACGCAATTCATACCAAAAGTTAAAAGCCATTTTAATCTAAATTGCCTGTAAAAGCTCTACTTGTCATTGACAATGTACCGACCCACCCCAGTGCTGATCAATTAGTATGTGAGGAAGACATCAGCGTTTTATTTTTGCCTCCTAACGTAACTAGTCTCATACAACCTATGGACCAGGGAGTTATTGCAAGTTTCAAAAGACGGTATAGGCGAAAATTGTTATCTGAAATTTTGGGTAAAATGGAAGATGAAAACTCAGGACTTGTAGACACTGTAAAGACTATAAACATCAAAGATGTGGTGTACGTGATAGCAGCTGCGTTTGAAGAAATTCCCCACACTGCTTTTATAAAATCATTGAGGAAAGCTTGGCCAGGCATTGAGAATTACGTTGACCAGATAACGGAAGAAAATATACGTGTCCCAGATAACGACAATCAAAGTTTACTCTGTGATCTGCAAAAAATAATGGCAGAATGCGAAGAAAGAGATGTCGAAGAATGGATAAATGGTGACCAAGAGCTTGAAAACGAAACTTTGGCTGATGAGGAAATCATAAGTGTTGTCTGCCAGCAAACTGATATTGACGAAGATGGGATCATAGAAGAAAAAGAAGAAGACAGCGAGGGAAAAGTCAGTCACAAAGACGCATTGGAAGCATTACAGCTGGCAGTGCGATACGTCGAACAACAAGGTGAGGCGTCTGGTGTCGATGTCATGTTTATGCAAAAGTGGTGTGACCACGCTTTTAAAAATTCATTCAAACTTAAAAAGCAAAAAACAATCACGGATTTTTTTACTGAAATACTGTATACAGTGTTAATGTTATGTCTGTAAAATAAACAACTTTTAATGATACAGTACTGTACAAGTGTTTGATTTTGTTCGGTTTAACCGGCCATTTTGTTAACCGGCTGACCCCCTGGTCCCTAGCTGACCGGTTAAGAGGGCGTCTACTGTAGTTGTTTCAATTAATATCATTATCCCCTTGTTTGTCGTTTAATCATTATCTCTTTGTTTGTCGTTTAATCATTATCTCTTTGTTTGTCGTTTAATCATTATCTCTTTTCATTTATTATACACTTCATATTAGATGGGTTCATGATATTGTCTAGTCTTCGTCTGTTCCCGTAATCATTTTATTTTCACTCGTAGTTGGTCTAATATATTTTATTTAGGTTCACATAATTCTTCTTCTCTGGTTTGCTTCATTTGGTTATCCATAACATCCGTCCTTCTTCTTCAATGGTTGATGATTATTTGGTTTAACCGTGGTCGATTATCCTTCTCGCTCGGTTTCCTCGGATTCTTTTGGTGTCCAGATTGGTTTCTGTACTGGTGAAGTATCTACTTATCATACGGCTCTTCCACTTGGCTGCTACTAAATCTTCATTTACTTCACGGTCTTCCGTCATGGTTAATTCTTGTTTAATTAACAGGTATTGTAACTCTTCTAACATAAAATAGTCACTGGTTCCTAGCATAGTTCTCTATATTTGTCTCTTTTAAATCATTGCTTTGACTTGGATCAGCTAATGTGCTGTTTTTATTCATAATATATAGTACAATACTATTCAAGTCATTTGTTATTTTGCTTATTCTATTTGATTCTGTTTATCAAAGGTTTTTTTATTGAGCTCATTTGACAGTTTATGTGGGAAACTTGTCTTGTCATTTTGTCTTTGTCATTCAGTTTATTTATGTTGTAGTGTCATTTAGTACATGTAGTGGATTTATCACTGTTTACTTGAATTCCTTCTCTCCTTTCATTCTTTATTGGTTTATTATTTTTTACTGTTACATTCGTCCTGGTTACGCATTTATAGTTCTTTTAGTATTATTCACCCTTCTGGTGTTCATTATTTTTATGGAACATTTTGTGATGTTACAAACATAATATTTTATCTATACATTAAGATAATAGACTTAACAATGGATCTTATACCTAAAATTAAATCATAATCGTGTATGCCGCCTACTAACAGGAAGACAGATTAGTAGGTAAGTCACTATACGTTAATTTTAATTATAAATTGCGCTTCCGCTGTCTTTTTGAAACTGAATTAGGCCTACGGTATCGGATATAACTCAGCTTCACCAAAATTTTTACCCACCGCACACCACTGGAATCTAAAGCTGGTTTTTACAAGGAAGAAAGGTTTTTTTCTAGTGTGGGCGTTCAATGCAAAAAGAACAAACTAAATCAGTTGCCAATCCAAACAATATTAGAGAAGAAAATTATAGTAAAAAGACAAAGTTTTAGGAGATATCAGTAAACTAACGAACAATATATACTCGACCAACCTGAAGAAGGAAAGCTGAAAATAATATCCTAAAATGGAGTACTACATCTTTGAATTTGGTGAGACCGTTTTAATACTAAAACCATCTTGACAACTATCAACGTTTTACACAACACTTCAATACAAACTAAATAACGAACACATTTAGTGCGACTACATTTATAAACATAATCTATGATATACGTACAAAGTGAGTGACACAAACTTATTTTGAACAAACAAAAGTGTAGAACTCATATAATTTTTATTAAACATTCAGTAGTGTGTATACAACTCAAGGAACATGGCGTCCCTTGCTTTATTTATCTGTTACTGAAAGGGGACAGCAGCGCGCCATGTTGAGAATTCATGAACTATGATCTACATAATACACAATTATTTTTTTCTCTTGTCAATTGTATTACTAATGTCTAATTATTAATTATTTTAATTGTTTTATATTTGTAATGTGTAATATTAAGTTTGTAAAATTATCTGAATTGATTTATTTTAACAATGAAGACTGCGTCTTAAAAGGGAAAATATATTAAAAATAATAAGAGTAAAACAGATAAACTGCAAAAGTCTGGTGTATACAAATTATCCTGTGGGTCTTGTAATAAAGTCTATATTGGACAAACAGGTCGATCTTTCGAAAAAAGAATGTATGGTCACAATTATAGTTTTAGATATAATGATGGCAAATCAAATTATGCAAATCACCTGTTAGAAAAAGACCATAGTTATAATGACAATTTTAAAATTTTACATTTATCTGATAAGGGTCCAAAGCTTGATTTATTAGAAACCCTTGAAATTAATAAACACAAATATTTAAATGTATTATTAAATGATCAGTTAGATCTAAATAGCTCGCCTTTGCTTAATTTGTATAAATAGACTTGGTTTATGTTATGTTATATGTTTGTGTAATGTGTATTAAATCTTATTGACATGAGATTACTATCGCTCTCTAAACAATAGCACTTGCCTTATATCTTATATTCTGTCATGGATTATAATTTTAATAAATGACGAGTGAAAATCACTAAAACTATTTTATTGTTTTATTTTTTAATATAATCTGCAATATTGGGTTTAATATCTGACAATTTCAATATTAAGTCACTCTCGACATCAATTTTATTTCTTAACTTTCACTTCAAATACGTGAGCAGGGAGAATATGGTTTTACACAAATAAGTAGAGGGAAACATAGTTAAACGCCTCAAAGCTTTTTTTGTGAGTTCAGGATAGTCAGTCATTAAATATAACCAGAAGTCAGCTAGATGTAATTGCAAAAACTGTAATTTTAATGAACTGTCAGTTGAAAGTTCTGCCAATGTACAGCTCCGGCCACTAGCCTGTGCGCACGGAGCTTAGGCTCCTGTAACAGACAGGGGGTGGAGAGGGGCGCCTTTTCTACAAACATTGGATGACTCATGCGGCGCTCCCAACCACACCAGCGTTTCCGAGAACACTCGACTTCCTTGTGTTTGTCATAGGTTTTTTAACTGACACACTACAGTAAAATGAAATGTCGAATGTGCGAGAAATGGTCGCGAACGCTGGAGTGACTTGCCACGATTTATGTTTGCAGAGTGAGTAGTACGATTGTGGCTGCGCGCACAGGCTAGTGGCAGCAGCTGTAGTGTAAGAGAGTTTAGTTGACAGCCCATCAGTAAATGGATTCCTTATCCACATGTCACTATCATTTGTCACTGGAAAATATTCCCTTAGCTGCAAGTGTAGTTGCTCCAAATGTGACTTAATAACGTCGAAGATCTCCTTTGGAACATTTTCTCCTGACATCTGGACGAAATCTGCCATGGAAGGGAATTGTTTTAGGATTTCAGCGTCTAATCTCTGAATCTACAGCTTCAATTTTTTTTTATTATCCCCTCGGTTTTATCTCGAACATGGAAAATAGTGATGCTAGATCCCTGCAGGTTTAAAGTGAGTCCATTCAGATGACTGAATACATCAGGAAGGTATGATAGCTTCAAAATCCAGTTAAAGTGCTACAACCTATCTTTAGGGTCGAAGTTGGAATCAAATAAAAAGAGCTTTTCTTCATCCCTTAGTTCAAATAATCTGTTCAGTACCCTTCCACGCGAAAGCCATCGTACTTCGCAGCGTATCAACAATTGCTTGTGGCCAATCCCCATTTCTTCACATATTATACTAAATAAATAAGAATTCAAAGGGCACAATTTAATATAATTCACAACTCTTCAGTTCCGGTGGCATCTTCTTTGTTGCTAACGCTTCTCTGTGGATACAACAATGAACCCAGTCAACAAGTGGTGCTACAGTTTTTATCACTGTAATCCGTCCACTGTTTCGTCCACACATCGATATTGCTCCGTCACTGCTAACACCCTCATATTTATTCCAACTGATACCGTTGTCAACCATGAACTTATTCACAATCGTAAATAATCCTTCTGAAGTTATATGTGATGGTAGATGTTTACAAAAAAGAAAATTCTCGTGTAATTTATTCTCATAATCATAGTGGATGAAAGCAATTAAATTTGCGTTATTCACACTGTCAGTACTTTCATCTAACAACTGCCAAAACTGTTTTTGTTTCTTGAAGCCTTGTTTTTACTTGTCCGGCATAGAGCACCAGGCCTTTGGTTCCAAACTGTATCAATCCAGTCTAAAACAAGCTTTTCTTCCATTCACCCTTTCTCCTGGATGTGAACGATTACACCCCTTGGAAATTTTTCTTTAGGCAAAGTATTTCTCTTTATAACCATATATGGAGGTAACTTGTGTCTGTCTGTTGTAATCGGTAGCATAAATGTGCACCTTTGTTTGTCGTGTTCTGTTGATCTGACTGGCACTGATCTCGCACCTTTTTCATCAATACTCGTAGCCACTGGCATATCCCAAAAGACAGTACACTGATCCACATTCCCAATTTGACACAAATCAAAATTGTTTGTATGCTTTTTTTGTACAATAAATCGATGAAACTCTATAATTTAAATTTTGTACTCTTGATGTAAACGTTGAGTGAGAGAAGTTCTTCGAATCGAAAGACCATGTCTGCAAAGAAACTGTACACATGTACACACCAACCAAGACTGGCACAAAATTGTGTATTGTCTATTTCTAGATGTTGAGCGATTTTCCTAGTTTCAATCTGTACCATTTCAGTAGTAATGGCGAAAGCCCCACTCCTTTTTTCTTTTATAAACTCAACTAAATGCTTTTCTATGTCTGGAAACTTAGCTTTTTTAGCACAAAAAGATCGCCAATCACGAGTAGTAACACTTAATTTTCTTTCTTGTTTTTTCCACTCCTGAACATTAGATTCCGCTTCATCAAATTTATGCAATGCGGCGCGTCTACCATTTCTTTTGTGAATTTTGTTACAGATAATTTAAACTGAACTGCATAGGATGAACGAGATGTTCTTCCACTCATTATAAATATACACTCTGGCTCTTCACATGGAATACCGCTATGAACTACTGTAGAAACAACAGACTAATGTCGACAAATACAGTAACAGAATGCTACAAAAGAGTACTGTTATAAGCCTACGATGTGAACAAATGACTGGTGGAGAAGGGAAGAAAACTGCTAACCAAATTAGCGGTAAATTTCACTTTAATATTACTAGATTCGAACCTGCCAGGTTTAAGCGACATTGCCAACTCTGCCATGCGTGATCTGACCGCACACGTGCAAATCTACAATTAAGCATGAATAGTACATGTATTCATATACATGAATAGTAAATATATTCATGTATAATGTGCACCCTCTTTTTTTTTTAAGAAAATCTGGGGAAAAAGTGTGCATTATACACAAGAAAATACAGTAATAAGGTATATTATCACTTATAATTTTCAAGCAGAATGATCACTGTTGCACACCACTATATAAAAATCCGATCTGACGTGAGCTGTGAAGCTTGAAAGCGCTAATCGGAATAATTTTTATATAGTGGTGTGCAACAGTGATCATTCTGCTTGTGAATTCAACCACTAACACAACTTTCTTCATTACACTTATAATTTTATCTTTAATATAAAATAGCCATATTTATTTAGTTTCACCTCAATGTATGATATTTACGACCGTCTAACTATCTTTTTCATAAAACTCAAAAAATCAGGATCGTCTTATATGCAGGGTATTTTTCCCTGTAAAACACCTTCAAAAATCTAAGGCCGTCTTATATGCAAGACCATCTTACATTTGGGCCAATACTACAGTATTTATGAAAAAGTACACTTACAAAAAAAAAGTAATAAACAGGTTATAATCTCTTTCAAATGAATGTACTGAAGCCATACTCATGCATCAGTCCCAATGTGATGTTAATCCAGTGGTTCCAATGTGATTTTAGGTTTCTAACAGAAAACACTGCTGGAAGTCATTTTCCATCAGCCTCTATGCACGTCCTGTGATGTCTTTTGAATCTCCTCTACCATATCAAGTTGTTTCCCCTTGAACTTATTTTTATTTCTGGGAATGTAAAGGAGTTGCAGGAAGCTAAGTTGGGTGTATATAGAGGTGGGGAATGACAGTCATGTTGAAAAACAGATGCAATGAGTGATTAATGACCAAAACTGGTGTCTGCTTGGCCCACATCTCTGAACATTTCCATCAAACATGTTCTCAAAGCCGCCTCAAAACAAAACACCACAGTTGAATTACTCATTCACTGTCTGGACCTGAGGAACAAGTTCTTTGTGGATAACACATTTGTGACAAAAAAAACATTTGTTTCCTATGATCAGAACTTGAAGTGTGCTTTTTTTCAGTCTTAAACTTGGGTGACTTGCACTGAGACAACTGATGTTTTGTTTCTGGGTACATAAACCAATTTTGTCACCAGTAATGATCCGTGAAATGACGGTTTACGATTTACGAGCTTACTACACACATGAATTGCTGTTACTTTTTTATTAATTGGTAGCAAGCAGGCACAAATTTTTCTGCAATGTAGCACATTCCAATTTTTCTATGGCAAGTCCTGTATGACAAACTGAAAGCTTTACAAGCATACAAACAAATCATGGATTCTTTGCCAACAATCTTAATGAATCATTTCATGACATTGACAATGTCAGTGCTGCAAGATATTCGTCATCTCAAATGAAGTGCTACCATTTTTGAAATGCTAAAGCCACTCACAGGTTTGAGTTTAGCTCATAACTTCATGGGCAAAAACTTATTCAAGTCGGTTATGTCAACAACTGATAACCACAACCAACTTAACTTCACAAAAATACACATGTAAACAAACATGACTTTCCATGGCAAAAATAAACAATACGCTGGTTCTCTTGTGACAATGGTGGGTGTCCTTAGCAGCACGATTTTGTACCACACTCGTTTTAATGGCACACTACAGTTTTAGGAACTTTTGGACAGCACCTCATATTTTACAAGAACTTTTTGTTTTAGTGACAAGGTTGGCGGATGAAATTTGTTATGAAGGACAAGCAAGCTGATTCGTTTAAGTTTAGAAATCTGAGGAACATTTTAATTTGGAGGGAACAAGAGAAATATTCTCGCTTCAAATAAACCAGTTTCTTCAGCCAATACCATGAACAGCTTCTATTAACATATGTAAATCTTAATAATCTTAATGTTTGCAGAATAAAAAGCACTGTGCTTATAGACTACAATGTTGACCGATGTAATACACACTTGACATGTGCACTGTAATGGGCAAGTACATGTGCACTTTTATTGAGCATAGTACAACGATAGATTTTCGTGGGTGTCAAACAGATCTTCGGACCATGTGGAATTTTTGTATGTGACTTTGGCCTGGGAAGTGTGTAATTGTCTGACAAGTCAAAACTCATTTTTATACGTTTAGTAGTCTCGCACCAGGCGAAAAGGAGTTCACACCTGCTAAATTTCCCACGGAACAACTGGAAAAACTAACTCAGCATGGGATCAGTGTAGGTGATGCTACACCTTGCAATAGTCAGTCGCATTACAACCATCATACAGTGCTCACCTTAAAGTACAGCGAATTAGCACCTGGGGGTGGATTGTAGCCCAACCGTATACAACAATAACCACAGTGAGCGAGATGTAAGGTTTCGGACACAGTTTTATTGTGAAAACTAGGTAGCAGGCTGGGAAACAAAGTATGCACAAGTGCAAATAATGGAAAACACCAGCCACGTGTTGTGCACAAATGGACAGAACTCGCTGGACAATAACGCAATTACACCAGCCATAAGTGCACACAGATAAGTAAAGAAACTAAACTATTATCAAGTGAGGGGAAATTTTGACCATAAAAAATTAAATAAACAATATTCAGGACATGTGTGTGTGTGTGTGTGTGTGTGTGTGTGTGTGTGTGTGTGTGTGTGTGTGTGTGTGTGTGTGTGTGTGTGTGAGAGAGAGAGAGAGAGAGAGAGAGAGAGAGAGAGAGAGAGAGAGAGAGAGAGAGATTGCCTTGATTTGTTTTTATATTAATATAGGCTTAATAGAGTACATTTTTATCAAACTTTCATGTGCTGATGGCAACTGCACCACGAAACGTAACCTTTAAAAATAGATTACCTTATTATTGGTTAATGTTTATTTTTTTATGTTGTATACAAAATTTTGGGTTAATTTTTGTTATAAATTTCAGTTTTTATTTCTTTGTAACAAACTGCAGTCTTTGGTAACGGTATATATTTAATATGATCAATTTGAATAATAGTCATGTTGCAATGTAATACTAATGTACTGATTTTTGGGTAAGAAAGCCAACAAGAGTTAATGATTATTACTAAATGGGCTTATCGGGATAACAATTCAAATGAGTTAAATTATTTAAATGTCACCTCGCCTTAACCTAACCTGTGCTCAACGAGTTTGTCTAAACGAATCTAGAAAATTCTGTTAAGAGAAAAATTTGTGATGGTTGTTTTCATGGGGACAGTGTTGCGGTTTTCACATTCTGCCTGTAAAAATATGGTGGCAGCAGCCAGGGTTTTTGCTTTTTTTGGGGTGAGGGGATCTTCTGAAGATGCAAGGTAAGTGAATATTAGGGCCTTATGTTTAAACCATTACAGCACCTCAGACTCTCTCTCTCTCTCTCTCTCTCTCTCTCTCTCTCTCTCTCTTGCACAGTCTTATAAATGCACACAGCAGTGTACTCAAATGACATGGCAATAGCACTCATAAAAATAGTACTGCCATAGTGCTTTTTGTTCTAAGGTTTGTACATACAGTAAACAGGTTTCATCCAAATGCATCTTTACTAAAATTATTCTGAAATGTTTCACTTTTCTTCTCTAACCTGAGTCTACAAACATTACACTTCCCAAATTTCATGGATTTCATGAATTCCACACACATAAAAACATCACTATCAAAATTTTAACATACTGCACTTACTTCACCAGCATATTCAATAACCATCTCGCCAGAGTCAATATCACGTAAACAAAACAGTCCTCGTCCATGAATGTCTGACCTAAAAACTCCAACAGATTCTCTTGATGTTTCTTTCAAGTGACGAAACCGCATGGCCATTGGTAAATTCAGACTGGTTGCTCTCCGACTGAAATTACATCCAATTTGTAAACAAACAAAAATGTGATTACTAGATAAAGATGTGATGCATGATTGTAGTTTTTCTTTGATTTTAATAAAATGATCTTATTTTATTACAATTAATTGAAAACTTTTTAGCTAACCTATAACATAGTTATAACATAAACTATGTTATAACATAGTTAAAACATAGTAGTAAATAGTTTATATAAGTTATAAAATCAGTGTTATTGTATCCAGATTCTCAATGCCTTATCTCCAACAGTGATCACAAAGCATATGCAGATCGAAGTCAACAACACATGTGAGAGAAAAGCTCCTGACTGTGGTAGTGAACATGCAAATGCAGCTCTTTGGAAACCAACAAAGGATTCCAAGAACTGTTAACTATTTCTACCACTTGTAACTACATTCTATCAGCAATATACAAAATATCACACCATCCAGTACTAAAACATTTGTTCTAGTATACTAAGTGGCCCAGATCAAATTAGAAGTCATTTCAAATATAAGTTTTTCTCACATTTATCACAGATCACACTACCTAACCACTGTATATGTGTTCCTCCATATATACTTGTTTCTGGGTCTATTGTGCTAGTGTTAATCATGTAAATAGATATTCTTATTTTTGAAATATGGTAGGTAGATCGTTAAGTACTTCTAAATGTATGATTCAATACATAAATACAATAACTTCAAGCACAGTATATTCCACAATTATTTTTTTATTTTAGAAGCACAAGTAAAGAAGGTTAATTTATAGGGTTGTGATAGGTTTTAAGAATATGTTTTCAATGCTAATTAAAGTTCTAACAGTTAGTTATTTTTAAACAACTGGTGCCTGTATGCACAAGTATCTAAATGTATCAGTATAAAATGTATTGGTGAAAAATAATAATGACAACAGTAAAAAATACAAATAATAGTCAATAATAAAAATAACAGTGAAAAATATTTTAAAACTGAAGTGCCCTTTAATATTTAAGACATAATAAAAGCCTGTGTAATAAAGATTGTAAAATTCAAAAAATAAAAACTGATTAAAACCAAAACTTCCTTATAAAAATCTGCTTTCTCTTTAGTTTAACAATGCCACTTACTTTTCACTACTCCTAACAAACACATTATACTACAAACATACGGCAAACACAGATATATTATTAATACAGAAATGATATGAATCTCCTTAAAATACCAGCAGTAGTACTAAAAATATGTATTATACTAAAGTTCACTAACCTGTTCCCATTGACAATATCTGAATCAGAGTTGACAAGTAGCTTTGGTGGGCGTCTATGGCGTGAAGCAAGCCAACTAAACATGTCGTACTTGTTGCGTGTTCTAAAAGGTTCAGATCTAGCACATCCCGTTGCATTCTCTTGAGGCACAACTATGTAGTCACCAAGGACTGGAATTCTTTGTTTATGATAAACTGGTTTGTATTTAACACAATGGTCAACACCTGGTAACTGTTCAACTAAATACTTAACACTATTATTATCTAGCCCCAGCATCCGTAATTCTGATACAAAAGGGTTCTGAGGTAATGGTGGTAATCTTTTTGCTGCCCGTGCTGCCTGAACTGCTTCAAATACTTTTTGCCAAGCTTCAACGAGACATGAAGAGGAAGTCGTAAACCCATCCTGAGAATTTATTTCATATATTATTTTAGGACTTGATGAATTTTTCACTAACGTATTAGTTTTTCTTGGTTTTATTTCCAAGTTTCTTTTTATTATCTTATTTTCATGTAATGGAATTCGACTTACTTCTATACCTTTGTTTGTTTTCGGTAGCATCTGAGATGTATTAGATTCAATGTTATTTTTGCGTACTACAAACTGTGCTATTTTTCTTGTAGTCACATCTTTATTTTCAGATTCTGATTTATTAGGTTCAATTTTCAGCTTGTCCTGCTTTAAAGCTAGCACAGGTGGTAAAGTAATTTCTTGCATTTTTACAGTAATTTTCTGAGTATCATTACATGAAGGTTTAGAAATGTCTTTTGATATTTCACTAAACACTTTCTGGTTAACTTGAGGAATCACTGGACACTTTGCAATATTTCTCTTTTGATTGATTACTTGTTTTTTTGTGCAAAAATTATCCACCATTCTTGATAATTCATGAACAGGTCCCTTTTTCTCTGCAAATCTAGTAGGCTCGATTTTTATTTCCACTTTTTCTGATGTTGGTTGTTCAATAACTATTGTCTTTTGTGTTGCATTTACCATTTGTAAACAGTCCATTTTCTTTTCTTCACGTATGATTTGTCTGGTGACAGCTTGATATGTTGTGCTCTCCTTAAACTTATATGCCTCCTGATAATTGCAAGACCAAGGAAATGATGTCTGAGCTGGTGGTTGAAATATACTCTGTGCCTGAGGTATTGCAGTAGGTGTTGGAGGAGGCTGAGTATTCACAATAACATATCCCTGTGCTAAATCCATTACAGGCTTTGCTGTTTGGAAGACCTGAGTCGTTGTAGCTGAATAACTGCTTGCAGCCAACACACCTGATACAAACTGGCTGGAAGACATAACAGTATTACTAACTACAGTCTCCATTCCAACATACATAGGTGGACTTGCTATGAACACACCACTAGTAGGATTCTGACTTATTACTTCTACAGCAGGAGCTGGTGTGTTAACAACTAATTGTTCTACTCCATTTGGTTGGATTATTGTTCCGACAACAGTTGGTACAACAGACTGAATGCCCAGAGGAGTTGTTTGCAAATGATATGTAGCTGGTATTATAGGGTTGGCTGCTAAAAACTGTGTTTTATCTTGTGCATCTATTGCTGTAATATACTGGATGTTATGAGCTGAAGACTGCTGAGTGTACGATGCATCAACATATGCTGGAATTACATTCTGTGTTGGTACCTGATGAAGAATCAGCGCAGGTGCACCTGATACAGTTGTAGGCTGATACTCAATTATTTGATGTTGGGATGTAGTTACAGGTGATGTTATTACAGGTGTTACAGTTGTGACCCCTTTTTTACGTCGAGTGTACGTTCTTGGAGTACGATTTCTTACTGGACTTGTTTTTGGTGATAGAGAAAGAGATGCTACATTACTGTGTTCAAAATTTTCAGGTATAGTTCTGATAGTTTTGGGTTTACCTAAACATGTCCTGTCTGAAAGAGGATTATTTGGAACAAAAGCCTCTATATTGCTATGTAGCAGTCCATTTATCTTGTGGCAATTTTGTTCTAAATATTCACAATTATGATTTTCAAAACTATCATTATCATTTCTACTTTCACACCTCTGAGACTCACTATTTTCTGGGTATACAGATGTTTGGGTTTCGTCCACTTGAGAGTATAGTGTTCCAAATGGTAACCCATTGATATCTGTTTTACAATCTGAAGCTGTTTCAGATAATGTAGTTACACATTCTCGTATTTCCGGTATGGACACCTGAAGGCTTCCATCTTCTGACAATGACTTTGCTTCGCTTATTGTATACAAAGTATTTGGTGCTAGCATATCACTGTCTACTATTTCAGCAACAGGGCTATTTATTTTTTCTTCCTCACTTGAATCACTCTCGCTACACGAAAGGATATAGTCCACACTACATGTTTGTAAATGCCGTTCATAACTCTGTGCTGTTCTGTAAGTGCGGTGACACTGTGCACATTTCACAGGCTTCTCCTCACCGTCTTCACTGCTACTACAATCCACTTGCCCATCCAACTGTTCTATTAACTTCCAATTACAATATTCATCCCTTAATGGACTACCATATTCACTACTGCTGCTGCTGCTGCTACTGCTACTACAAGTACTACTATAATCAGCTGTTCCATCCACCTGCCAAATGCAGTGTTCACTGTTACTAATTATACTTATAGATGAATTAGTTTTGTCTATCGTGTGTTGGCTTTCTTGAATTGTTACATGTAAAACTGGTGTGTAAGAAAAATCTTCATTTGAAGGTGACCCTGTATCACTTTCGCTGCTACAGTCTCCGGCTCCATCAACTTGGAGTATCTGAGGCCTCTGCCATTTTCCAGCATTTTCTTTTTCTTCTACCTTGTCTTCAGTGTTTCCTTCTGATATCAGCTGATTATTAGGTATGTCACAGTTTCTTCTACGATTAAAATACCTTTTATTATACCTTCTTTTTTCTTCACTTTGTAAAGAATATGTTTTTGCAAAATGGGCAGAATTCTTGAAGAGACTGTTCTCAATAGTATTCTCATAACCATCAAACTTGATTTTTTTAGAATTGTAAATGTGTAGATTCTCTACATCTGAAATTGAATCTGATTTATATTCCTTATCTCCTCTTATGTCAACTGACATATCATCGTAACTCATAAGTTTTGGAAAAATATCTTGCATAGAAATACCATCCAAGAGGTCATGTGGTATATCTTCAAATATAGCATCCTTCAACTCCGGTGGCAGGAGGTCAGCTGCATTTTGCGGATCTGACAAACATCCTTCGTCTTCTTTGGAACATATAATTTCTACAATATTTTCTAAAACTTGTTTAACATCATTTTCATTAACTTCTCTCACAACTTCTTTTTCTTGTACTAAAACTTCATTTTTATGAGTAATGTCATCGTCTAGAGAATGATCAACAGTATAGTTATAATCATTTTCAGCAGAATATTCTAATGTGGAATGAATAACTTTAGTCCTTATATGATATTTGACAACTCGCCATGGCTCAAGTGATGACCAGAAGAGACGAGTACAATAAAATTCACATGGCAAGATAGTGTTTTCGTGATCTGAAACATCAGGCATAAACTCCCCTATACTCTCTACAGTAAGTGAACCTACCATTAAACGAACATCCTGTCTAGGCACAAATTTCTTTTTCTTTCTCTCTAACTCTACATAAACAGGACGAGATATAGGATAATCTGACTCATCCACAAGAGGCTTACTATCATCTGCTTCACCCTGGTGAGCAAGACAATAAACAGTCTTATTCTCCATAAAGACACATCGACCAGCCCTAGCACATGGAAAATGGTATGCTTCAGGGCAATTACGATTGCAACATCCTACACTAGCCCCCTTCTTGCCACATCCTGTACACCTTATATGTCTGCTTCTGGAAATAGCACTATGAACATTTTGTAGTGATCCATCTATTTCTTCAAATACTTCATTTGACCATAAAGCACAGTTTGCGTGCACCCACTCATTATGTCCACAGTACAACAGGCGCCCTTCATAAGTTGTTTTCCCTTCACCCACTGTTTTGCATAACACACATACTCTTGAATCTGACATAATAAAGTCAGTGTAATAGTAATCTTCACTTAAATTCAACAAGTTTTTTAACACTACTGAAACCTCTTCATCAAAGTTTTGTGTTTTTTCATTATTTACAGATTCAGAAGATTCATTTAACTCTGTCTGAGTGATGCTAGATTCCTTCCGAGAATCATATACTTGAGAGCACTTAGGATCAAACCATGGAAAAACATCTTGCAAAGCCTGATAATATAAATCTAGCAGTTCCAAACCCTGAACACTGTTGATAACCTGCTGCATTTCTTGATGAAACTGTAGAAGTGATGAAATATTCACTTGCATTAACTTTTTTCTTTACTGTAAGTAGGGTAGGTGATGTTTTTGTCCAAGGATCCAATCCTAGACAGAAACACAGTTCTGCTGTATTTGATTTTAATTCATCATCTGTACTTGCAATACCTGCAACAGAGCAAATTCACAACAACATTACCAGTGACAGAAGTTAAATATATTCGGTCTGTACAAAAAATATCAGGAAAAGGTTCCGTATCTGGATTACAACTAATCCCCTTCAAAGTAGGCCCTTAGTGATTCCACACATTTAGTCCAGGAGTCCTTCCATCGCTAAAAGCAATCCTGAACGGCTTCCTTTGGGATAGTGTGCAACTTGTAATAGTACATTTTATTAAGGTAATGAAATAAAACATTTTCGTGTGCAAGAAACATCAGAGAGCGTGGAATTTTTTGTACGTGACTTTGGCTGGGAAGTGCTGGCGTTGTTCTGTCATGTGTGTAATTATTTGGCCGGTGTATGTGCCGGAAAGTCAGTTTCACACACCCAAAGAGCGTTGCATCAGCCTCACTGGCCGATTTTCTCACAGGAGAGCAGAAAAACCAGTATAGAGCAGAAGCGGGGGGAGAGGGAGAGGGAGAGGGAGAGGGAGAGGGAGAGAGAGAGAGAGAGAGAGAGAGAGAGAGAGAGAGAGAGAGAGAGAGAGAGAGAGAGAGAGAGAGAGAGAGAGAGAGAGAGAGACGAGCAAGCATGTATCAGTCAGTCGCTTTTTATCTTTGCAACAATGTGGACGGTCATGGCGGTGGCAGCAACTCAAGAAGGCCGTGCCTTGGTAAAAAAAATGTAACCTATTTACTGAAAACAGTGTCAGCAGTCCCTCGGGTGAAATGTAATTGCAAACAATTAAGTTGTACAAGTTTAACAGTCGGGCAGAGCGCATGTATAAAGTACTACGACTCGGCGGTACTACTTATGTGATAAGTGCGAAATAATATCAGCCACATGGTGCGCATGAGAGAAGTGGAATTCGATAAAGAGATAAGTAGACCAACTGAACTAGTATCTATTGTGAGAGAATTTGGATATAAAAAGAAAAATGAGGAAATAAACGCTGTTCACAACATCAGAGTATGTGAGAGAGCGAGAGAGTGAAAAGGGGGTGGGAGAAGTAAGAGAAAATGTTTGAAAAGTACTGATTTGCTTGGTTTTGTATATATAAGTGTTTAGTTAAAACGTTTAAACAAAAAGATAAAATAATATTTTATTAAAATAACAAAACAAATAAAAAGGTATATTAATATGACTATGAGTTAACTTATTTTAACGTCATTTACCTAACCTAAACTGTGCTTAATGAGTTCATCTAATGGATCTTCAATCTTCTGATAAGGGAAGTTATTTTTAAGTTGTTTTTCATGGGTAAAGTTGTTCAGGTTTCCACATTTCGGCCTGTCAGAAATGTGGTGGTGACCCAAGGGCTTTTGGTTTTTTGGAATCTTCTGGTAAATAAAGTAAGTAAAAGTAGTATCAGGGGCTTCTTATTCTACTTATTACTTGTACAATTACAAGCTGTGTCACTGTGTTTTGCATAATTTCTCGCAGCTATCAAAACAGGATTCTTTTATGGTGTTCTTATCTTTGGGAACAGCCAGAAATCATATCAGAAGAGTAGAGAGCCTGACAAACCTGCATAAATGCTGTGCTTAGTCAGGAAAGTCTGGATCAGGTATGCTGAATGGGCTGGACCATTGTCAGGATGCAGCTGCCAGTACCTTGTGGCTCATGCTCTGGTCTCTTGCATCAAACTGGATCACAAACATGAAGGAAGACTTCTCAGTAGCACTCCTTATTGATGATCTGGCCTTCTGGTGCGTACTCATGATGCACTATGCCCTGGTAGTCAAAAAAAGCAATCAGCATCACCTTCATTGTGCTCTGAACGTGTCGTGCTTTTTTTGTCCTCAGGGAATTTGGGTACTTCCATTGTGACAACTGGACCTTAGTTTCTGGGCCATACCCATACACCCATGTCTCATCACCAGTGATCACAGTCTTCAGACTCTCAGGATCCCTGTTGGCACATTACAGGATGTCTTCTCAGACCTCAACACGGAGTTGTCACTGTTCCAGTGAAAGTAGCTTGGGGACAAATTTGGCAGCCACTCCGTGCATGCCCAAATCCTCATTCAGAATGCTGTCTGCAGAACCAACACTGATCCCAACCTCATCAGTAATTTCCCAGACTGTCAACAATAGTCTTCCATAATCAATGTCCACACTTTCTCAACAACGGCAGCATTTTGGCTTGTTGATGGTTTCCCAGAACGCTGGTCACTTTCCATGGACAAGCAGGCATCTTTTGAATGGCTTTTAATTTGCGTAACCCCCATTGCATCATCACTGAAATCGGTATCCCCTGGTTTCTAACAGAACTTGCTGCAGTACCACTGCTCCAAACATCCAGTCATTATAAAGAAAATGAGAATGTGACAAACATGTGTTGCATCAAGTGACTTTCTGGCAGTTACCCAGAAACTGGTGGCACTGGTGGTACTACAAGGAAACAAAATAATTGTGCATATGCACAAAAGTCCTTTCTATGCGTACTCATTGTTGGTACGTCTAGATCATCACTAGTTACCATGAAAAAAATAAAGTCAGTTACGTTTTGTACAGACCTCATAAAATAATTATTTTAACAGTTGATGTCATCAGTTCATTAGAAAATCCATATCTGACTGCATTATCAAGAATGTACTAACATTATCCAAATAAACTGACATTTCAAGGAAAACAAAATAAATCCAGTGTTCAAATTATGAGTACTGACAGAAAACTTTTTTTTAAACTATAAACCTTGTACATTCATGATAGATAAATTAAAAATGTGTTCTATTTTATGTTGTAGTTTTATGTTGCCTACAACATAAAATGACATTAATTATAAAACACTCACAATTTGATTAAATAGGAACACCTGTTTATGATATGTGCTTTCTATTACAATATAGTACTAAACTATGAACTTATCAGAAACATACAAAAAGTACGACAAAAAAACATAACACAATCAATTTTTAAACTTGGGCAATTTTCATCCAGTGTGAAAGGTAGCTCAAGTCAAAGTTCCCAGAATTTTATGATGATGGAATTCAAAACTTATGAAATGCTAAAAGGTGCCTTAATCTCACTGGTGATTATGTTTGAAAATAGATAATAGTTGTAGTATTAAACATTACAGCTCAGACTTGCGGCATGTCATTCATATAAATGCATATCTTACTCAACTTTTTTTTTAAGTTTACATTACATTTTATCCGTAGCATGTGTAGCAGCATATTGTTGGTCATATTCAATTGTGTTTTTATGTTTTACAAGATGACAGTAATGTACAGTATTTCTATTACAATGAACGATACTGTGCTGATATTAGCTAGCATTTTTATCTTATTTTCTCATTATTCTTGAAAAATAATAATATTCTGTTATTGACAACAGTATCGACAAATATTTCCTTTGTACATGGTACAGGTTCTGAGTTTCATTACATTTCTCTTGGAAAAGTATACTGTTCGCCCCATTCTTATTGAATTTATATTAAGGAAAACTATAATCCTTCTACAACAAAATAAAAAAAGTACAAATGAATGTCAGAAGAAATATGGTATGGGCCTCCATAATGAAACCAGCAACAATGAAGTTCAATATGTAGCAAATATAATTCAACAAGACGGGAGACAATCAGAAAAGGCAGTAGAAGGACTATAAATGTTGTATTCTAAAACTGTGTACATTATCTGTTTTGCAAATGCCCTTCATATAGTGGTTGAAGAAGTCAAGGACAATAACATTAGACAAACAAATTCATTCAGATCTGAAACAAAATTCTATACAGCCCCACTTCAGTTAATAAAGTTTAAGAGAGGGGCCATCTCAACCCCCCCCCCCCCAAGCATCTAATAAGACATTGTATGGAGAGAGAGAGAGAGAGAGAGAGAGAGAGAGAGAGAGAGAGAGAGAGAGAGAGAGAGAGAGAGAGAGAGAGAGACCAAATTTGATGGGAACGACTCCAACTCTCAACTGCAATCGAAACTTCTTAACAGTAGTTCTCAGCTTTGTGTCATTTTGTTCAGTTTTTATGGCGTTTCATAAAACATGACCTAGTTACTTATAATTTTTTTTTTTAATTATGTTTTTAAAAAAACTCATATTTGAAAAAACATATTATATTTAACCCTATTTTAGCAACACTCATGCCAAAGTTCATGATGGTACTCCTATGGTATCATAAAGAAAAAAAAAATATTTTCTGTATCAACATTTGTGTAATTTCTGTAAAAAAAACACATAATGTGCTGTTAAAGAGTGATCTGAGCATAAACAATCGGTATGGAGAACCATACATGACTTCCATATTCTAAGATTTATATTTAAAATCATTTTTGAAATGAAATATTTCTATAGAAACTACTTCTGTCTTCAGCCTTAACCACAGTACTGTGATCACTAATGTATACCACCTTACGTTAGCGCACTCAATTTTCACTGATGACGGCAGTCAATGGCACTGCAGAAACGTCTGGTTTTTCAGAAAACATTGGACCACGGCCAAACAGCCCGGGAAGGAATATTAACAACAAACTACTTTTTTGTTGCCAATAACGTAGTACACATATATAAAATTATCCCCTCCCCCTTCAACTACCCCTTTCGTTTATAGATATTCCGCTACCTTTCTACAGTGGATTATTATGACCTTCTTTTCAGGATACATTATTTATCAAAATTAAGTACTTTACTCTTGTTAAAACATAAAACATTCCAGGTAAACTACCCCTTCCCATTAACCAATCTTCATAAAAAGCAATAGGCCTTGAGTCCTCTACAACTCAGGCACATATGCAAAAAATTATTTGATTCTGTTTGAATTTGCAGCAGTTATCGTTCGCCATATAACAAATTCACACACAACACACACACACACACACACACACACACACACACACACACACACACACTTTTCGGAAAATGACTTCATGTTTTGAGGGTAGTACAATCAGAATCAGCCCTTTATCTTGAACACAATTTTTTCGCCATCACCATACTTCCTTTCCTTATGGACCATGGAAGTAAAAATGGCCTATTCATGTTTAAAATATTCATATTTTCCATTCATGCAGGTTAAGCTCAATTATCAAATAAAATATTAGTGTGTAATTTGTTAGGTTTTATTTATTTTGTTAAATAGCTCACAATAAAAATTAATTGGACTAATCAAGATAAGTAATGTTTTGTGTAATTTGACAAGATAATTATTTTTTTAATTCATATTAAAAAATGAATAAATTGGTAAGTATAATAAATAAGTTAATAAAAGAAAGAAAGTCTTCTCAAACAAAATAGAGCTCAGTAAAACAAAGGTTTGAAATGAACAAGGCTGATGCAGTAGAAGGTTTTGATAATCATAATGAGTCACACTCAAGCAGCAACATGTTTCTTTCCTGTTGCAACCTGCACACTTCAGCCTTCTCCCACACGAGGGTCCTTCAAACATCCAGTGTTCTGTAAGCTCTTGTCAGGGTTGCCAGGTGTGGGGATTTTCCCCAGTGGCGAAATTTGAAGCCTCAACATCTTAAGTGGGAAAATGGTGGGGATTTGTATAATAGTGGCGATTTCAAATAATAAAATTTATTAGATGTGTAAAGTTATATTTTATGCATATTTTAATAACCATTCAGTAAAAAATATATATTTCCTTTCTTCAACATTTTTCAAGTCTGATTACCATGAATACTGTACTCCTAGTTTAGGGAACCACCAGTCGGGATCCACAGGCCTCCCGCTCTCTGCGAACTGCCTTAGTAAGCTAGTTGCACAATCAACATACTGGGATTCACAGGATTTTTCAGTTATTTACAATAGCCCATGCATATGTTAGAATCTATTCATAATTGATAGAGATCTTTGTTAGCTACTTTAGTTGAAGTTGTTATGCCCAATGGCGTAACTAGAATTTGGCCTTGGGGGAGGGGGCAGTCCTGTCGAGTCAGCTTCATATAAAAGAAAAAACAAGTGAAGAGTAATCAACAATACTACCTTTTAAGTGGTTGGAAAACTTGTGATATTATCACGAAATTAATCCCATTAAAATAGAAAATACTTCTTGACTGAACTGATTTTACTACATTTCATATTTCAAACTTCTTCGCAAATGCTGAGTAATAAAACTGTATATTAAAAAAAAAAAGTTACTACTTTATTAGCGTACACAGCTGTCATAGAATAAAGTGATCATTTAGTTGGACTCATTAAAGCAGTTTGTCCAGACTGAAATAAGCAAAAAAACTGCCATGTAATGTTACTAAATGTATGGCAATAATAACAATTGTGATAGTCAAAACAGAGTTTTACTTAATGTTATGAGAAGCAATAACTTTAGCATTTTGGTAGATGAGTCAAGTGATAGGTCTTCTAAAAAACACTTAGCAGTAGTTGTAAGGATATGTCTGAATAATCATGATGTGCGAGTTTTTATGTCTTTTGCCTATTATATAAGAAACTGCTGATGGCCTTTATAAATTTATTAATCATATTTTGAATAAATATGAAATTCCATATAAGTCCAATCTAATAGGATTTGCAGTGATGGTACAAATACCATGATGAATCCTAAACATTCACTGCAAATTATGTATATACCTACTTTCAATATAGTCCAAAAGGACAAAACGAATTTCAGGTTTTCCAAAAATTTACAAAAGTTAAACTCCATAAGTTGATAAGGCCCTGCCAACAACTACATGACATGGTTATCTTTGCTGGCATGTGTTGAAAGAGTTGTTGAACATTGCTGTTATATTTTTAAGGCGAATACTTAATTGATGGCAACTCAGAATCCATTTATGAAAAGTTAACTCCTGTAAATAACTTATATCTTCTTTTCTTGGAGCACGATAGCCCTATTTTAACAAAAATGAACCTAGAACTTCAATCAGATAAACCTAAGATTCAATATCTCTATAACAGATTCGAAACATTGTACGGGACAATCTTTTCTTTTTCCATTGATCCAAATTATTTAAGTAAGACAGATGAGAGCAAACTACAGTACAGAAATCCTGCAAATTTTATGAATCAAGAAAATATTTATTAGGTGTAAATCAGGGACGTATCCTGCTTTGACAAGGTGGGTGTGCTGCTTAAAAAATAATCATATCCGTCTACTATGAAACTATTTAATTATCAAGTTTATAAGCTGCATTATTTAGGGAAATGCAACAACAATAATAATAATAATAAAAGTATCCTAAAAGTTAGTTCAGTCAACTTTTCTCCTGTTTACATATCTATTTATAAACAAGTTCTGCTCTTCTTTCTTTACATAAAAACTTCTCAATTACCCTTTCATGAAATGAGTCTTTGAGTCTCAGTCTGTGGAGTATTTCTTTCTCAATAGAAATAATACTTAAACTGCTTAACCTGTCCTCACTCCGAGTGCTCCTGCAGTAGTTGTGAATGCGTTTTAGAGCCGAAAAAGAACGTTCAACTAAACTTGTGGTACTTGGTATAGTCTGAATTAACTCAGCTAACATGTATACTTCTTTGAATGCGAAAATTAAGTCATTGTTCTTTAGAAACCTTACCAACTCAAAGACATGTAGACCATGAAATTCATCACTGGAATATACCACTAAAAGTTCACTTTTGAGTCTTACAAGATCAAATAATGACTCATACACTGATCCTAAGGACTCCAGAAGGACAGACGGAAAATTTTCCTTGTAAATGAAAAATTTATTAGGTGAGAGGAGATGACAGAATCTCAACTTCGAAACTGAACCATACCTCACATCTATTTGTTGCACAATACTGTCAATGATTTCACAGAACAATCAACGACAATAGTTGTCCTTAGAGTCCTGACAAATTCTTTTAGTTCTAGGCTCAGCTCCTCTTCTCTCACCTTTAGCTGCTATCCATAGGGCATCAAAACCATTTTGTCTCTCACTTTGCAATTGTTGTACAGTATTAATAACTTTTTGATGACAGTACATTATATCTACAGATTCACTCTGGAGAATATTATACAGTACATCTGTGTATGAAAACAGTTTGGAAAATACTTCCAACAAAAATACGGTATTGAACTCACTCAAAAAAGAGAGAAAACCTCTTGATTTGACTACTGTATCACTTTCCCATTCACTACAGTTTTCCACAATACTTTCAAAAAATTCTATAAGTTGAACACTATATTCTTTGACAGTTTGCACTAACCTTGAAGTAAAATTCCATCTGGTAGGAGCAACTGATGGCAGTTTCATCTGTACAAATTCTTCCAAAGCAATTGTCCTTTTTGAGGATTTGGAAAAGAACGCTGGAAGCCCACTAAGTGTTTGGAAAAAAATCCTTCAGTCTTTTATATTTGAGAGACATTGTTGAAGAACTAAGTTTAAAACATGGGCATAACAATGTGTAAAGAGAGCCTTTGGGTAACATTCTAGAACTTTAGCTTGAAGCCCGTTCAAGTGACTGCTTATTACTGCGGCACCATCATACGTCTGCCCTACCAATCTGTCACTGATATTAAACTCTTCCACGAAACTTGTCACATGTGCAAATAGTCCTGCAGCTGTTCTATCTGAACTTACGTCAGTAAATCCAACAAAGCGTTCACAAGCAGCACCATCCTTAACAAACCGGAGCACAGTTGAAAGTTGGGATTTACATGAGATATCAGACGACTCGTCCAGCATGATAGAAGTGAAAGTTGCTGAAGAAACTTCTTCCTTTATTTCGTCTATAATAACATCCCGTATAGCATGGATTATGTCATTTTGTATTGCTGGAGATGTACCTCGAAACACAGTAGCTGTTTTTAGATGGTTGTCTAAAAGAGGATCATATGCTCTGAGTGCCTCAAGAAACTCCAAGTAATTTCCTTTGTCTAATGAGTCGGCTGATTCATCATGGCCTCTCAGAGGAAGTTCCTGCTTTGCAAGATAACAAACAGCATCTATTAATCTCTTCAATATGTCTCGATTTTTTTTAACAAGCTCATTGTGTTTGCTGATATTGTCTTTATGTTGGGAGTCAATTAAAACGTCAATTCTCTGCTTTCCAAACATCTTGCATTTAAGAAATGATTCTACATGAGACTGCGATCTTTCGTGTCGTTGCTGTGCAGAGGATAAATGACTGAGATCGGAAAATCCAGTTTTCGTCCACACACTTTTTTCTTTGGAAAAAAGAATACATGGTCAACAAAATAATTTATTTAATTTCTCACAGCCAGTTAACCATGGAATCGAGTTGAAAGATGATACTGAAAAGTGTCTAGTGTATTCTTCCTTTTTGCCCTTGTGTTTAGTTGTTAAATTAGGCAACAGAGGGCACGGTCTTCCATTTGTAACAATTTTAAGTTTTTCTTCGAAACTTCTACATGAAAATCCCATTTTTCAAAATGTCATCAATTGTACAATTATGATTTTCCATGATTTAGAAGCACATCACAAAAACAGAATCACGATTCAACAGAAATTATTCGAAAATCTCAAAGAACTTTAGAAACCATACAACTCTCGGCACGCCTGGTTGGTGCGGTACTGAAGCCGCACTCAAGGCACGCTAACACCGCTGCACCCCCACTTTACCTCTCCGCTCCCCTCTACAAGTCTAGCACGCACTTCTCGCCAGTCAGCTACCTCAGCAATAGCCATGAGAGGTGTGGCCGCTCCCAGCCCACACATTCCTTGCAATAACACATCTTCATTTGAAACATAAGAAGAGTTTTAAATTATTTATTCACAGCAATAATTTTGACGCGTGCACCACACACGTCGCACATATGGAGAATTCGCGCCTGGTGTAAATGCACTGTGAATTTAGGAAAATACAAATACAAATCTCCTACAGGAAGAAATACAAAATTTTAGAGTAAATTGCTTAAACTTTTATGTTAAATGTGCACACCAAGCCGATTTCCTTTAACAGTGACTGTGTTAAAGCCTAAACATCTAGAATTTCTAGACAGGAAAAAAATTAATGACATCATTCATTGGCTTCAGCGGCAGAACCCTTTGAGAAAAGTATTGAAATAAACATGATAAATCTAGATAGGCAATGGAAAGTTCTTAGAAATACAAATATTAAACCTAGTAAAGTTGAAAGTTTGTTAAGATTTTGGAGGGAAGTTAAAAATACAAAGAACACGAATGATACTGAAACTTTTCCAACTTTAAATAATTGTGTGGCTTATATATTTACTTTACCACATAGTAGTGGGAGTGTTGGAAGGATTTTTAGTGCAATTAATATTAATAAAAACCAAATCAAGAATAAATTGAGTACTGAGACACCGTATAGAATATTACATAAGAAAACCAATCTAAGCAAACAAAATACATCCAGTTTCGATTTTACTAAACATGATTCAATGCTGGTATAAAAAGGATTTCAAAAAGTATTGAGGCTGACCTCAGCAGGGGAGAACATTTTCTTTTATCATACTTAAACAAGTTTTTAAATATTTAAATTATTTTTTAATAGTATTTAAACATTTATAATATACTTAGACTAAAACGTGACACTTTGCATAAAGCACATAAATTTGTGGCAATGGGGATTTTTATGTCAAAGTGGGAAATTTTGGGTACTCATGTGGGGAAAAGCGAACTCACTGACCTGGCAACTGGAGTTGTGGAGGTGTGGTGTGCAGACTGCCTTTTGTTCCCATAATACCATAGGCAACTTGCTGAGTAGAACCACCACACCTAGTGTTTCTACTTTGGACACAAAGAACATAATACACCAACTTGCATGTGAGTATAGGGCACACTATTTTGGAGAAACGGGCTGGCCTCTGGGCATCTGTGTGCCTGAACACACGAAGAATGTCCAGTTACACATGAGGTAAGACAAATACCGGGTCATTCCAAGTCAAATCATCCAGGGGTGTACACCCCACACTCTCAGATTTTCATGAAATTTATTTTACAGCATCTATGGACAAATATAACAACCCATGTTTTTCATTTTTGCCAAATTCGCTTTAGGTTTTTTAAAACGATTTTTTGAAAAAAAGTCCATTTTTAGCCGATTTGTTAGTCGTGGCGTGAGATCTAAAGGGCACTTTTCAATAGAAACTCTACTTGTATGGTTATTATTTAATATTAAGTTATGAAACTCACAATACTTACTTGAAATTTCACAAGGATTCCAAATATAGAGTCAAAAATAACATTTTAACTCGTATAAAACTTGTTTTTCCACTTCAAATTTGGCAATACTGAATTTTTTTCTCCGTGCAGGCTTTTATGTAAATGTTTCTAACTTTTTTTGTCTGGTCCTATGAGGCTGAAAAAGGTCTCATTTGAAAGAGAATTAAATGTAATATAATAGCATAAAATAAAAGTCATGGGTATTTAATGACATCATTTTATAATTTAAGTACAAAGTTTATATTTCAATGAAATATTTTGCATAGTACCATATCTTGTGTGGCCAATGAGGATTTTTTTTACTTAAGGTACAGTCATACTCCGCTTAACGCGAGTGATATGGTCCTCGGCGATTTGCATAAAACGAAAATCGCGCTAAGCAGGGTTTCCTATTTTTTACCGACCAATACCTTGTTGTTTTAGTTTTTATTGCTTTTATACGATTGTCCTTGTCAAAATGTGTTATTTTCGACATTTTATCAGCGCACATTGTTAATTCGTTCTAATTGAATGTTCGAACTAAACTGAAAGGAAAACGTATTCCCAATGTTTAGAAACAATAACGAGGGGGGGGAGGAAGAGTGGTTTTCCAGGAAATTGGCCGAGACTTAAGTTCAACAAGGGGCCCTAAAAAGGATGGATTAATCCGAACTACCATTCCAAGAATGTAAATTAGTACATATACAGTACAGTAATGTTTATTTGGCTGAGACAAGATAAACAAGAAACGTGAATACATTTCTGGCGGGAATGGAAGATGCATTTTGCAAACTAACGCCTACGTCACACACGTCCGCCTTTTCTACAAACATTGTGCACAGTTTAATCCGAGTTGTCACATCAGGAACTCAGAAATGGTTAATAAAAGTCAGCCACTGCTGTGTGTAGTGAAAATGTGTTGTGTCTATTCAGCGTCACCATGGGTCTCCAGCACAGAGATACGATTTCTCATTCGTCAGAATCCCGCCAACGAGAGTATTCAAGGTCAAATAACATTTATAATGTGTAATGGGGCACAGCCATGTATGTTTACAAAACGTACTATTGTTTTGGCTGACACTTATTACAGATCTATGTCTGACCTAATGCAGCCTCTTATTTATCTGTACAAATCAGCTGTCTGTTTTTACGTTTCCACCAAACGTGTTGGTAGGCTGACGTGTTCGTACTCCTTAAAAAATAATACAGTAATGTAATTACAGTACTGTATGTGTTTATTTGTCATTTTCAAAATAAAATACGCAAACTTTAGTTGTTAAATTCAAAATTTACATATTCATTACATTTACGATGATACGTATATATACAATATTATTGGTACTGTATATGTATTGTTAATATGTATAATAAATATTTTCTTAGGAAAAAAAAACGCGTTATGTGGGGTCGCGCAAAGCGGGGTATGACTGTATTCTTATATTTTTCTGTACTAAAACCTTCAGTTAAAATTAGGCTTATCAGTGTAACAAGGCCTAACTACCTGTCAAAACTAAAACAATATGGATTTTATAGAAGATTTGTCCGTATTTTAAAAATAATAACTTGCTTAGGTATTTACTTGTTGAGTTAGCTTACCTTTTCAGTCTTAAATGGTATTACAGGATATTTATAATATATACAGGTGCTTCTAGATTGATATGAAACTTAATTTTGCCTTGCCCAGGCAGCATTAATATTCTGAATACTTTTTTTTGGATAGTCTGAAAAGCATTCGGCCCACCTAAGCACTTAATTCAGGTACATCTATGCAGCAAATTATGTTTGTAAAAGGGACCAAACCTTATTCTGTGTTCTGGCCAAAAAAATGTTTTTGATGGCCAGTGAGGATGCATAAAATTGACGTAAGCATCTTGGTTGTCATCATCTAGCTCCAAAATTAGTCCAATATAACATTTTCTTCATAGACACAGCCTACATAGGTATTTGGTTGGAGATTTGAAAGTTGCAGTTCTTGCGAAAAGCTATATCTTAAGGAAAAATCTTTGTCACTGCTGATATGTTTTGCTGCTATTTCGGGTTTGGATAGTGGTTGGAAATAATGGAAGGACCTTGTGCCAATAACAGTTTTATGATCACTAAAACGCAAAGTTAACACATAGGTTCTACATTTTTTATATTGTCTGTATTGATGAATTCAAATGTTATTTTTGAAAAATGTTGGTCACAAATCTTGAACATTTCTTTTGGTGTACAAATTTGATCTTTATACAGCAATTTTTTTCTACAGTTGTCACAAATCTTTCTTCCAGGAATTAATATTATTACTTTTTTCTTTTTACTTCTTTAGCATATTTAAGAGATATTGGTCTTAAACCTGCTTTGATGACCTTTTTGTGGACATTCTTGGGTCGCAAAAACTTTTTTGGTTATTTTCATAATATTCAGTACAGTAGAGATAATGATGTAAACATAAATTGTAACTAGGTGTCAATGTTTTTCCTAACCTCCATAAGAATTGCTTTAACTTCATCTGGTAAATTTGAAACCAACAGTATTTCTTTCTTATCTGTAAAATTTGCGTTGTGACAAACAGAATGAGTGATCAGCACCACATACACTGTTCTTTAGGTACTAACAACTCTTCATCTGAACTCATGATTATACATAGATAGTACAGTAATAAAGAAATCAATCTTTGTTTTAAACTGCACATTAATGGTTATCAATGAAACTTAATAGTACTAAATCAGACAAAATGATTGGTTAAACCAGAATCAGATGAATCAGACTACTCACTGTAGTTTGTATGTTTGTTTCAAACACTACTGTCCCCTATTATCTTTATATATATATTTCGTGTGTGCGTGTGTATGTCACTGAACTCCTCCTAGACGGCTGGACCGATTTTGATGAAATTTTGTGTGTGTGTTTGAGTGGGTCCCTGGATGGTTTAGATTCACAATTGGACCCGGTAGGTGGCGCTGCGATCGGGTTCCAGGAAATTATATATAAAAATGAATGTTTCTTTGTTTGTCCCGTATGCGTTCCTATACCATTCATCGGATTGCAATGAAACTTCGGTGAGTTGTTGTGCGCACGCCCGCGAAGGTTTCTGAATTAGTGGTGTTTTTTCGATGGGGTCCTTTGGGGGGTTCTTTGGGGTCTTCCACATCTCCTCCTAAACCACTGTACCGATTTCAACCAAACTTGGCACAAATATTTTACGCAAAGGGAGAACCAACATAGGATAGGTGTTTTTTCGATGGGGTCCTTTTGGGGGTTCTTTGGGGTCTTCCACATCTTCTCCTAAACCACTGTATCGATTTCAACCAAACTTGGCACAAATATTTTACGCAAAGGGAGAACCAACATAGGATAGGTGTTTTTTCAATGGGGTCCTTTTGGGGGTTCTTTGGGGTCTTCCACATCTTCTCCTAAACCACTGTACCGATTTCAACCAAACTTGGCACAAATATTTTACGCAAAGGGAGAACCAACATAGGATAGGTGTTTTTTCGATGGGGTCCTTTGGGGTCTTCCACATCTTCTCCTAAACCACTGGACCGATTTCAACCAAACTTGGCACAAATATTTTACGCAACGGGAGAACCAACATAGGATAGGTGTTTTTTCGATGGGGTCCTTTGGGGTCTTCCACATCTCCTCCTAAACCACTGAACCAACATAGGACAAGTGTTTTTTTCGATACAATCCTTTGGGGGGTCCTTTGGGGTCTTGCACATCTCTTCCTAAACTATTAGACCGATTTCAACCAAACTTGGCACAAATATTTTACGCAACGGGAGAACCAACATAGGACAGGTGTTTTTTCGATACGATCCTCTGGGGGGTCCCCCAAACTATTAGATTTGGTTACTATGGCAACCCAATAGAATAGATTCTGTTATAAATATATTATCGCATTAAACTGAAGACCACGCGAACGAAGTCGTGGGCAACAGCTATTTATTTTTAAGAAACCTACTTTAATTGAACTTTATTAATTAAACTAACATTTTCATTACGTACAACGTGAAACTCCGTAGCGAAGCACGGGTATTCCCCTAGTACTGTATAAATTTATAGATTATAAAAAAACTATTTTACACAAAACCACTTCAAACAATGTATACACTTTTTTATAATGAACTAATTATGCACTGTTTGTATGCTACTGCAACTGTCACAACAGTGTCACAGACCAAACTGAGGCTCAAAGTACCTCTGACTGGCTGCCTGTACAGACATGTAGTATTCATGTTGTAACTTGTAGTCCTGCCCTGTTGTAAGTCAGTCATGCAAAATATTTCAATGAAATATTGTGACAGTACATACCGAGTCACATGTGTTAACGGGGTTCAGAGTTTTAATTAGATTAAAATTAGGAATAAAATCATTTTACTTTGTGATCCATGTGAAACAGTGGCGGATAAAGCGGTAAGGAATGTGGGGTGCGCCTTGTAAACAAGTTAATAAAAGCTATTTTTAGCTGCGTCTAGCCAGTGTCGCCGATCTAACCCAAAAAGTGGCCTCAACATCGCAATTTTCAACAGACGTCACAATCGTAATGACGTCAAATCAACATTTTATACCTCTAGAACATATAAGAAAACGCAGTGAGAAAACGTCCAGAGACATCTGAAATGACGTCGCCAATGTGGAAGGGGTATCACGTGACCGGCTTTTACATTGGCCGCACTTTGCCCAAGCTCGCTCTATTCTGCTCAACTCTTAAAACCGGCCGGTTGAATATAATTCAAGTCCGCGGACAAATCAGATTTGGAACCTTAACCCAGTAAAAATGTGATCAAATACTAAGTAAAAATAAGTACTAAGATCAAATCAGTACCCAGTGTCGACCACCAGTGACGAGTAAATTAAACAGTTTTTTGAAACAGTTTCAGACAATTATCGAGTACAGCAGAAATTAGTGGAACCAGCAATGACGCCACCCAATGGATAACTTTTGTGATAAGTACTAAGATCTAGGCAACTACAAAATCATACAAATAATGATCTTTTAAAGCAATAAATGGGGTTTCTTTAAGAATGAAAGCGAGTGTGAATATGAAGTACTGGTGACCCTTATTAAAAATAAGTAAATGTTTCTATTTAGTATTCATTATGTATGTTCATTAATGTGGTCTATGAACCACCAGAAATATGGGGCAAAACATCGTTTATTTTTTAAATCCAAATAAAATAATAAGTTCAATTTACAAAGACCACGTGTTAGTGTAATTTACTAAACGCTACCTCAGTCTGTTTGCGTCATTTAAATCCTCACCTAACGAACTCTGGGGTTACTGGATGCAGGTAAGAATTGGAATGTCACAGGTAGGTGGTATTTTTGGAAGGGATAAATGGTTGTAAAAGTAAGTAACTTTACAATTGGTGCCATGACCAGGATTATTGTTTAAAATAATCAATTAGATGTAACTTTACAATTGGTGCCGTGAGTCAGGATTTTTGTGTGAAAAAATTTTTTTGTGTGAAATAGGCCTGGATTGAATAAACGGGAACAGACCGAGACAAAGCGGAAATTGTATTGTTAGGTTAAGACGCTCAGAAAACACGTTGTTGAAAATTTTTTTTTATAAATATAAACACTCATTTTATCTCAATTAAATTGTAAAAAGGACTTAACGAAATATAATTTAAAATATGTAGAATATGGTTTTTGGCGTGGCGTTAAGTTAGAATGGTTATCGTATATACATACGTTACATATAAGTGTGGTTATGTGTTTTGGTAATGTGACGTATTTGGTGAATTATTTGCTTACTTTTATATATTGGTGTTGATGTTATTTAGTGGGTATTTCAAGTTAATGTATAATTATGGTGTATTAGGAGGGTTGTAGTTTGTTTAAGGGTATTATATAAATAATTTTTGAACATGGCTGAGACAAAAGAACCCAAGATAGGTGGATCAGGGGAGGCATGGAATAGTACGGAGTTCATGGACGAGTTTAAAAGGATTATGGAAAGAATGACTGAGGATGATTGGCATAAATTCAATAATGTGCTTAGACAAATGAAAGAACAAAAGACGGGATTATTCGCTCCTTGGAAATTTAATGACACTAGTGATGATAATAAGAAACAAATTAACGAGGTAAGAGGACAAACTGAAAAGAGTACACGAGATACGGATAAACTAAATAAAAATGAAGAGAGTAACTTCAATCAAGTAATGGACAAGAAGGTAAGTGAAGGGGTTAGTGAAAGTAACATCGTTGAAGTGGTAGTGTTAGAGAATAAGATAGTGAATAATGATTATAATGCTGATAGTGTAGTGGGGGTAGAAAATGGTAGAGAGACAGATCAATTAAAGGAGAATAAAACTAACCAGATAGTAGATGACAAGGTAATTAAAAGTGATAGTAATCACGATATCACAAGTAATAATGGTGACATAATTGAAAACATAGTGATAGAGAGTGGTACATTTAATAATGATGGTACTTTTACAAACAATACAGATAGTTTAAGTGCAAATGAGGTGACAGTAGACAAGGTAAGTAAAAGTATTAATTATGATGATAGCGAAATAATGGTGAATAATAATAATAATAACAAAGTAGTTGAAATCGAGGTATCTGAAAGTGATTCGGTAAGTAATAGTGTTGATGATGAGAGTGTAAATTTAGTAGAAACGAAGAGAGTTTAAGTAAAAAAAGAGAGTGGAGGGCAAATTCTCCCCGGGTTAAATGTGAAGTAGAGGCTTCACAAGTGTTGTTAGAGAATGAAAGTTTCTCTAAGGTTTATTTAGGAGACGAATGGTTTCAAAAGGGTCCCTTAAGTTTTTGTGTATCTGGTAAGGCCAGATGGTGTTGTAACAAAGTTGTATTGCCCTCTGCGTGGAGTGAAAGTGTGAAATGGGTTTGGGAAAGTGATTATAAAGAGAGTGAGAGAGTGATAGAGATATTCAAGTTAATTAGAGGTTATGAAGGGTTAGTTAAGAAGTTATAATTTGGGAGAGTAACTATACGAAAGACTTACCTTGTGCAGTAAATGTTGATGAGTATTTTGAGGATACCACTGTCGGTAATAACCACTTACCTTGCGATGTAATTGATGTAGTAGATGAATATGATGAGGAGATCATAACTTACCTGGGGATAACGAATAATACTAAGGGCGACTTGAATATAAGCAATGTTGACAAAGTTTATGAGATAATAATAAGGAAGAATCCTATAGATTATTATGGTATAATGAATAACACAGATTTAACGGGGCATTATATTAAAAATAAGAATATAATGTATGTAAATAAGAATGAAAATTGTTATGTTAAAATCAGATTAAATTTCGATGAAGGCGATTAGATACAGGGTAAGTCAAAAAGTAAAGGCAAATTTTATTTTCCCTGCTCCAATAGATGGCAGCACTGACTGAACAATGACATATCATAACCTCAAGGTTTTTTGTTCTTCAGCTGTGTTGTTTCAGTCCTCAGCTCCATTCGTAGTGATTTCAGGGCATTTTATTATGAGTGCCCCATTGTCCGTGTGCACCAAGGAAGAAATGAGGGGAGTGGTACGTTTTCTGCACTCTGAAGGGACTAAACCTGCAGAGATTATTCGCAGAATGCAGCAGCAGTACGGTGAGAGCTGTCTTAGTGAACGCAAAATTTATGAGTGGATAAATCTCTTTAAAAATGGTCGTGTATCTATCTGCGATGAAGAGCATTCAGGTAGGCCATCTACTTCGAAGACGGACAAGAACATCGAGACAGTTGAGCGAATGATTCATGATGATCGTCGTGTCAAAATTGATGATATTGCGCATGCGTTGAACATTAGCCACGGTTCAGCAGTTGCAATCATCCACGAATCACTAAATTATCGCAAAGTGTGTGCTCGTTGGGTACCACATCGACTGACAGACCAGCACAAACAGAAACGTTTGGAAATTTTGAAATCACATTTAAGGCGTTTAGAAGAGGAAGGAGAAGAGTTTTCTCAGTCGCATAGTAACCGTTGATGAGACGTGGGTCCATCACTTCGAACCACAGAGTAAGCGGCAGAGTATGGTGTGGAAACGTCCATCCTTGCCTACAGCAAAAAAGTTCAAAAGACAAGTTGCTGCAGGAAAGTTGATAATGACAGTGTTTTGGGATATGAAAGGTCCACTTTTAATTCATTACACTCCTAAAGGTCAAACAGTGAATAGTGACAGCTACTGTGAGCTACTGCGAGATCTGAAACCCAAAATCAAAACAAAGAGGCGAGGAAAACTTTCAAAATGTGTGCTTTTGCTTCAGGACAATGCCCGTCCTCATACTGCGGGGAAAACGATCCAGTGCATTCAAGATCTTGGTTTTGAGCTGCTGGAGCATCCGCCGTACAGTCCTGACCTAGCTCCAAGTGATTTTCACCTTTTTGGTCTGATGAAGGAGCACCTGCGTGAATCCAAGTTTTCGTCGGATGACGAGGTTGTGGAGGCGGTGTGCGAGTGGCTGTGCACAATGCCACAAATCTTCTTCCAGGACGGAATTACAAAGCTTGTCAAGAGATGGACCAAGTGCATAGAAGTTGAGGGAGATTAAGTAGAGAAATGATGTTACTTGTCATCTTGTTTTCAAAATAAAAAGTTCCTTTTCAAAAATTTGCCTTTACTTTTTGACTTACCCTCGTATATAGTGAATGAGCATTTAATTATTTTAGTTTATGGTGTAATTACTTGGCTAACTTATGTAATGAGGTGTGGTAAACAATAACATGATATGACGTAGAGTGTAAATAAATTTGTATTGATGTTAAATGTATTGTGTTAAGGTTATGTTGTTGGTATGTACATTGTATTTGTATGATCGATCTATAGTTTTGATCGAATTAAATTAATTTAAATTGTTTTGAATAAAGTAATTGAAGTAATTTACAGTGTATTGAAAAGATGGAATTAAATTAATTTGTAATGATTCAGTTAATTTAAAATGTTGTAAAAGATGGATTTTGGGTAATGATTTCCTAATAAGTATAAAGCAGGAATGGATTTCAATGAACGGGTATTAGACACAATAAGAGTTGCAGGAGTAAAATGATACGAAAACGGGTAAATAGCAGTGACACAGAAGCGAGAGTGAATGTGTGTAGAGAGAGAAAGGGAGAAATGAAAGTAAATAGCGTATATGGGAGAAAGGGTACATAAGTTTAGTAGTGAGGATAGAGGTGTAGGGAGTCCCCAACGCACGGCGTTGCGACGGGTCGTGAAGAATTTTAAAAGGGGGTTAGCAGAGTATCTGAAAAGGGCCAGGAACTAATAAAGGTGTAAGTATAAGGTAAGGGAACACACATCCTACGTTCAAAGAGGTTATATGGTGCCCTATTCTAAGAGGAAGAGGTTCAAGTAGAGTTAGAGAAAAGGTTGGAGGGAGATATAATTGAGAGATCGGTGTCACCCTATTTCAAATCCGCTAGTTGTTGATAAAAAATAATGGGAGAGTGGGGTTAGGTCTAAATGCCCGTAGATAAAACAGATTATTATTCTTGAAAGGGAGTCACTCGTTTATTGATATATGAAGATATGAAATAGTAATTCAGAATAGAAGGTATTATGTAATAATTGGAAGATTTAATTGAAAAATGTAATTAAAGTTGTAATGTTGGTAAATTTTATTCAGATTCAAGTGTGAAAGATTTATGTTAATGTAATAATAGTAATGTTCATTTTGAGTGTTTATTATGTTGTACTATGTTTATTATAGAAAACATAAAGGGTTTATTTGAATATAAGGTAACTGTGTAGATATAAGACATATAAAACATGTGGTGCACGTTTTAACTGTTGTTCCCCACTTTCGGGCGGTCACGGTTTCACCGAACCCTGACCGTGGATTTGGCTTGTTATATTCTAAATTGGTGAACTTAGAAATTCAACTGGGGGTAAGATCAGGGGAATCTAATATTATATAACTTTGGAACATGGCTATATACCTATGTAAAGGTGACAGACCGATTAAGGGATTGTGAATATTAATTTAATAGGATTACTGGTATCCGGGATACCAGTAATGCCTAATTTTGTATAACGCCAAAGCAAGGATGGGGGAGAAAGAAAAGAAAAAAGTGTTCACCCCTTCCGCTTCAGTCCTTGTGGAGGCAACTGGGCGCTACAGTCCGGGGGGGGGGGTAATAGTGTGTGTGGAAGGAGTAGTTTAAGATATAAAATGAAAAAAAGAGTGATAATTAAATCACAATATAACAAATAATAATATGGTGTTCAAATACACACACAATTGACTGTACATGTTTTATTGTATAACTGTTGCCCATTATGTATTGTATACAGGTTAATACTAAAGAAATTAAGAGATGAAATGAGTTGTTTAAATACAAGAATAATAGGGAGTGGTTATTTAAATTCTGATTGGAATCAGGAAAATAATTTGAATTTGGAATAAGAATTAATGAGCAGAGGTTTATGTAAAATGTTTTGAATTAAAATATTTCATATGTTAAGCTAAGGAGTTCTGTTAACATAGAATGTGTGTTATAAGTTAAGAAAAGCCAGTACTTCGTAAAAAGGCTAACCAGTACAAATAAAAGGAAAACAAATCAGTTCAGGATCTGGAAAAGTGTAAAGCCTTTTGTTAACATTTTAATTTGTTTCAGAATCTGGTGACACTGTGGTGGTGACCCTGTGCTGACCAGCGTGTCAGGGTAGGGGCGTCTAGCGCCTGCCTGGCTTTGCGGTGTTGGGATCTAAACAAGAAGTCTAGTAAAGTCATGCAGGTGCGACCGCA
Source organism: Magicicada septendecula (assembly GCA_034769895.1). Taxonomy (NCBI): domain Eukaryota; kingdom Metazoa; phylum Arthropoda; class Insecta; order Hemiptera; family Cicadidae; genus Magicicada; species Magicicada septendecula. The sequence goes on from CM068368.1 coordinate 287,278,120, forward strand.
ATCACTAGATCAGGGGGGTAAGTTACCCATGGTTAATAAAATTTAAGGGGGGTCATGGTGCCATATCCGGACTGATCATTTTAGGTTATGTCAATGAGAGTTTTTATGCTTTGGCATAAACCTCTCATTGAGGGGATTATTGTGACAGTACATATCGAGTCACGGGTGTTAATGGGGTTCAGAGTTTTAATTAGATCAAAATTAGGAATAAAATCATTTTACTTTGCGATCCATGTGAAACAGTGGCGGATGAAGCGGTAAGGAATGTGGGGTGCGCCTTGTAAACAAGTTAATCAAAAGCTATTTTTAGCTGCGTCTAGCCAGAGTGTCGCGGAGCTAACCCAAAAACTGGCCTCAACATCGCAATTTTCAACAGACGTCACAATCATAATGATGTCAAATCAACATTTTATACCTCTGGAACATAAGAAAACGTCCAGAGACATCCGAAATGATGTCGCCAATGTGGAAGGAGTATCAAGTGACCGGCTTTTATATTGGCCGCACTTTGCCCAAGCTCGCTCTGTTCTGCTCAACTCTTAAAACCGGCCGGTTGAATATAATTCAAGTCCGCGGACAAATCAGTTTTGGAACCTTAACCCAGTAGAAATGTGATCAAATACTAAGTAAAATCAGTACCCAGTGTCGACCACCAGTGGCGAGTAAATTAAACAGTTTTTTAAAACAGTTTCAGACAATTATCGAGTGCAGCAGAAATTAGTGGAACCAGCAATGATGCTGCCCAATGGATAACTTTTGCGATAAGTACTAAGACCTAGGCAAATACAAAATCATACAAATAATGATCTTTTAAAAGCAATAAAGTGTGTTTCTTTAAGAATGAAAGCGAGTGTGAATATGAAGTACTGCTGACCCTTATTAAAAATAAGTAAATGTTTCTATTTAGTATTCATTATGTATGTTCATTAATGTGGTCTATGAACCACCAGAAATATGGGGCAAAATATCGTTTATTTTTTAAATGCAAATAAAATAATAAGTTCAATTTACAAAGGCCATGTGTTAGTGTAATTTATTAAATGCTACCTCAGTCTGTTTGCGTCATTTAAATCCTCGCCTAACGAACTCTGGGGTTACTGGATGCAGGTAAGAATTGGAATGTCACAGGTAGGTGGTTTTTTTGGGAGGGATAAATGGTTGTAAAAGTAAGTAACTTTACAATTGGTGCTGTGACCAGGATTATTGTTTAAAATAATCAATTAGATGTAACTTTACAATATCAAATGTAAACTTTGTACTTAAATTATAAAATGACACTAAATACCCATGATTTTTATTTTATGCTATTATAGTACATTTCATCCTATGCCTATAAAGAAAAGTGTTATATTGAACTAATTTTGACGCTAGATGATGACAACCAAGATGCTTACATCAATTTTATGCATCCTCACTGGCCATCAAAAACATTTTTTTGGCCAGAACACTGAAATGTTGGTAGAGAGGATACGTGCTGGGTCCCTTTTACAAACATAATTTGCTGCATAGATGTACCTGAATTAAGTGCTTAAGGTGGGCCAAATGCTTTTCAGACTATCCAAAAAAAGTATTCAAAATATTAATGCTGCCTGGGCAAGGAAAAATTAAGTTTCATATCAATCAAGAAACACCTGTATATATTATAAATATCCTGTAATACCATTTAAGACTGAAAAGGTAAGCTAACTCAACAAGTAAATACCTAAGCAAGTTATTATTTTTAAAATACGAACAAATCTTCTTTAAAATCTATATTGTTTTAGTTTTGACAGGTAGTTAGGCCTTGTTACACTGATAAGCCTAATTTTAACTAAAGGTTTTAGTACAGAAAAATATAAGTATACCTTAAGTTAAAAAAAATCCTCATTGGCCACACAAGATAGGGTACTATGCAAAATATTTCAATGAAATATCAAATATAAATTTTGTACTTAAATTATAAAATGATGTCATTAAATACCCATGACTTTTATTTTATGCTATTATATTACATTTAATTCTCTTTCAAATGAGACCTTTTTCAGCCTCATAGGACCAGACAAAAAAAGTTAGAAACATTTACATAAAAGCCTGCACGGAGAAAAAAATTCAGTATTGCCAAATTTGAAGTGGAAAAACAAGTTTTATACGAGTTAAAATGTTATTTTTGACTCTATATTTGGAATCCTTGTGAAATTTCAAGTAAGTATTGTGAGTTTCATAACTTAATATTAAATAATAACCATACAAGTAGAGTTTCTATTGAAAAGTGCCCTTTAGATCTCACGCCGCGACTAACAAATCGGCTAAAAATGGACTTTTTTCAAAAAATCATTTTAAAAAAACTGAAGCGAATTTGGCAAAAATGAAAAATACGGGTTGTTATATTTGTCCATAGATGCTGTAAAATAAATTTCATGAAAATCTGAGAGGGTGTGTAAAATTTTTTCTGGCTGGATGATTTGATTTGGAATGACCCTACCTCGAGATTGGCAGAACATGCTTGGGACAAACGACATAGAGTACAATGGGATGCCAAGTCCATAGCAGGTAAGCAGCCTAAAATTGGACAACACAAGTTTAAGGAAGCAGCTCTCATCATAGTTAATGAGAACTGTTTGAGCTAAGCAAGCAAAGACATTCCTCAGATTTGGTTTAATATTTTGAGGAATGTGATGAAGGGCTATGACGGTGGGGACAGGTGTTAGTAGGTTGGAAATTTCCATGTGGGTTGGTGTTTTTTGTTTCATGATATAGTGAGAAGCAGGGACGGGGCATGGTCTTTTGGTCTTTAGCAGGTAGGCGGGGGGTATAAATAAGGAAAAAGACAGCTGTCCAGCCGTTGTTAGGTCTTTCAATCACCACTCACAGGTAAGAAAGATTCATTTTATTTTACATTCTTTTATAGTTTAGTCTTATATTTCTATTCACGTTGTGGCTAATGTTTGTATGACTTATATTGTTATGAAAAGTTATTTAACCATAGTTTGGTATATATTGCTAATATTTTTTACAATATTTTATTGTAAGTTGTTTTATGTTGTTTAGCTTCTGAGGACGATCCCAGATTCCAGGGATCAAAACAAAAAAACGACAAAAAAATTATGATGGAAGTACTCCAAATAGAGGATTTAGATGTAAGGAATCACCCATCGCTTAGAGGTGTTAAAGAAGAGGATTACTTGAGTCTGTGTCTACAATATGCTTTGCTTCAAAAGCTGGGAAAGTAAGCACCAGCTCTGAGCATAATGAAATTTTTGAATTTCTGGAGGCTTGATCACTCTCTTGCTACTGGAATGTTCATTTATTTTCTGTTAATCCTTATTATAGTAGTTTAGCAATAGTAGCAAAGCCTTTTACAAAATGTATGCAATATGAGCACAACCCCAGTATAAACTCTGAACCCTGGATACGGCCAATTTTTCATGATGTCTTTATTAGGGACCAGACTAACACCACCTGTTGAGACCAAATGCCTGAAATATTGAGAGTTTTTAAAATAGAGTAAACTTCTTCAGGCTTAGTTTCAGTTGGGTATTGCAAATTCTGGCTAAAACTTTCTTAATGTTTTTCATATGGTCTTTAAAAGACTTGCTAATAACTGTGACTTTGTTTACATAATGGTAAGTATCATAATATTTTAATATTTTTCAAATTTTAAGCTTTGATATCTCTTTTGGGGGATCAGAGAAAAATCTGAAAAACACACACATAAAAGATGTCAGTATAAATTTCAACTTTGAGATTCAACTTGGAGCAGAAAAAGTTTTTGTAAATCAAGTTATGATCATTGTTTTCCACATAGGGAATCAATGGGAATAAGCAGTAATTCAATCACTTAGGCTTGTTAAACTAAGATGCCTACATTTCTTAAAAATATATATTAAGTTTTTTGTTCTCAATGGGCGGAACTTAAAATTAGTTTAGACACAAAGTTTGATCTAGGCCTAAATACTGTAATGAAATCCAATATCTTGATTTGAAAAACACGGTCTGAAACAGCAATCAGGTGAATCTGAAATAGTTTCCCTAACAATTTTAACACTGAATCATTAATTAATACCAACCATAGATTATATACTCACAATAGGTTAGTGTTCATTTAATTATCAATAGCAGTGATATTTTGTAAAGTTACAAAATGCTATTCATAAAGTGCATTTTTTTCATAACTCGTACATCAAAAATGTGTCCACATATCAAAATGCAGTACATAATTTGAAGTGACACGTACTAATAATATAATTATTAAAGAGTAAACTTTTGTCCTATTATTATTATTATTTTTATTACAGTAAACTTATTGTTTGGTGTATATGTGAGAAAGAAATCACTAAAGTGTATATAAAAAATTAGTTTAGAAAATATCAGTGAAAGATGGTAGAGGTGAAACAGGCCAGTCCAAAACAAGGAACCTCTCCCCTGACTAGGTGCTGGCCACCTAGTCAGGGGAGACTAGGAACACACCTTCAGCCAATTGTGCTGGATGTAAAGTAGTTTTTAAAAATGTAAAAGTTCAAAATTACGTTTAAAGTGTAAGCATGTGGCAAAGAAAAATGTTTTAAAAATTAAGACCGAAAATAGCATGGCAATAAAAGACTAAACAGCTAAAAAGTTGTGCAAAAGTGTTGGTTGCTATGTTTCGAACTGCGCAGTTAATAGAAGGTATGTGTCTCTAAACCCAGACAAATTTAATTTTTATATCAGAAACGTTCTAAATGTTATAAAATAAAATATAAAAGAAGAGAAATAATCGAAATTTTTGCAAAATATTTAGTAACAGTGAGTTTAATTTGGACCCATTTTATGACAACTGTGTAGTGGCACACAAGTTCATTATTCTCATGTTATAACCATTTTGGAAATGTTCAATTCAGTTTTACAATTATAGAACCTTAAATAAAAATTATAAATATAATCAATTTTTGGTATGAAATAAATTCTAAATTTTGCAGCATCGTTGTGAAACTCACTGTGCAAGCAAGGTCAGTCGTCCAATCACACCATCTGACATCACCCCTGACATCAGCTAACAAGGAATTTCTCTTAATCATACTGTAATGGCGGAAGTCTGTAACAATATCTACATCAACTGCAAATAGGTTGCTTCAATTGAAACATAACCTCAATTGAAATAGGTATTTGGATTGAACAAGGTATGCACGGGGCTTTGCAGTCAAAATAAGTATACATAAGTAAAATAATGTGCATAATAAGAACTTAAAAAAACACTGTGATAAACAGTGGTGAAGCGTCAGGGGAGACAAGGTAGACAGTGTCTCCCCAAATAATTTATTCATAAAGTAATTAATTTTTATTTATGCTTATATAAGTTGCATAAGATACTCAGAAAGGGTATAAAAATAATTTAAGAAGTTAAATATTACGTGACAGGCAGCTCAGCAGACCAGTGGGTATGGCATCTCGGTACTAATCTAGAGGTCCCGGGTTCGATATCCGGGCCCGCTTCCATAAAATCAAGGTGCATTTTTCAGCCCCCAGGTCGACTCAGCCTGTTGAAAATGAGTACCTGGGATAACGTCCTTGGGATAATAATGGGTGACTGAAGTGTAGTGCTGGCCACACTGCCTTCCTTGTATGCCGTATGGCTCACATTAGGCAGCCTACCCTGCTTACTCCTAAGCTACTTCGGTGGTACACATGGGAGCCATTATTATTTATATTAAATGACATGGCATGACTGCGTGAACCATGGAACCTTGCTGTGCGATGCAACTGTACGCGGAGTATCAGGGTAGACGTTACTTGGAAAGTCTTTTTAACAAGGCAGGAGGTGAGGTGGGCTTTGGTGGACAACAGGAGAGGACCTGCACACACAGCATAATAATGTGTCCAGTTCATCACATCAGAAGACACGTCTCCCTCACTGAATAGTACAGAATTTTCACATGGCCGCCTGTGTTTGTTGCATTATGCACGCGTAGTGAATATTTGTTTTTGTTGAGTTTCCAAATTATTTTTAATTTTGTATACAGTGTTACAGACTAAGAAGTGTGTAATCATTTACGTACTGACTATTTAATAATAAACATTTTTAAGTGTCGTTCTTTAAGTGTTTTAAGCATACTGTTTAATTTATTTAATGAAGCAAAGTGAGTACAGTTAGTATCAGTTCTATCTCAGAAGTATTTGATATGACCTCTGAGATTAAATAGAATTTTTCTTTAATATGAAAGCAGTACGTTACCTTTAGAGCAAAAGGTATTGCTAAAGTCTAAAACATCTCGGCTGCCTTTAGATTTGTCACAGAAGAGTGGACAAATTGTCAGAAATTTTCAGAAAGTTTGGTATAGTAAATATAGGTGGCTCTCTAGTTGTAAGCGAAACAAAACTCTGCACTGCTATTATTGTTTGATGTTTAATGGAGAGGCACCATGGAGCAAAGTAGGCACTAAAAAATTTTGAAACTAAAGCCACTAAACATGCTGGTAGCGAAACTCACATAAAAAATTCTGAGATGTTTTACATGCTACGACATAATAGAATAGAACATTGCTTGTCCGAATCGGCTAGAATTCAAGCAGTATAGCACAATGAAAATGTGGCTCAAAATCGAAGGACAGTAGGCCGTTTGATAGATGTTGTTTGTTATTTAGGGAAGCAAGAGTTAGCTTTTAGGGATCATAAAGAAAATGAGCAATAATAAGGGCAATGAGCAATAATTCTTAATAAGGGCAATTATTTAGAAACTTTACATTTACTGCAATGGAAGACTCTTTCATGAAGGAACATGTAGAAACCAGCACTGTACTTAAAGGCACATCTTCAGAAATTCGGAATGAATTTATCAAGTCTGTTTCCATCGCTATTAATGAAACAATTTGTAATGAAGTAAACAACGCTAATTCTGTTTCCGTTCAAGCTGACAAAACAACTGACGTATCTGTTAAAGCACAACTGAGTATAATTGTGCGATATGTTCGTGGTTTGAAAACTGAGGAACACTTTCTAGGCTTTTTTTATGTTTCTTCCAACAAAAGCACAGAGGGATTGGCTAATAAAATCATTTCAGTTTTGAAAGAATATAACATTGAAAATAAATTAGTAAGCCAAACATATAACGGTGCTTCTGTGATGGCTGGTAGTCACGGTGGAGTACAAACCCTTGTTTGTTAACACTGTCTACAGGCACAATTTGTGCATTGCTACGCTCACCAACTTAATTTGGTCTTCTTACACAGTGCAAAAAATATTAAAGAAGTTAAATTGTTTATTTATAATTTAACTGCATTTAATAGTTTCTTCAGTAGATCTGTCGCTAGATCTGATTTACTCTGAGAACAAGGGTTTAAACTTCCTCACCCAAAATCAGCCCGTTGGCGATACCATTCCTGGGCTGTTTCAACAATCAAAGATTACAAAGAACTATATCGTGCGGTTTCTCACACTACTGAGTGTGATGACTGAGATCCTGAGTCTGTGAGTGCTACAACTGGTCTCCTAAATATTTTAAAGTCGACATCTTTCATGTTTTACATGATCGAATCTTTGTATTTACTCAACATCTGTTTAATATGCTACAGGCAAAATCTAGCAGTGATGTAAATCTCTGCATTAATGATATTAGGACAGTGAAAGAAAATATCGCAGCACCGAATTAAAATAAAGTGCTGCAAAACTGTATGGACAAATGTAGGCGCATGAATGCTGAAATGCTGATCCCATTGCAGGAATCTGTAAGTGAAGTCCATAAATGCGTTGCTTATAAAATTCTTGTTCTAAACAGTGCAACTAGACGCCCGATTCAGTGAATTTTAAAATATATTTTTTGTAGAACTTTGTTGAATTTTGGAGGACTTTTCCTCAACTCCAGTTTGACAAGCTGAAATGTTTGTTCCCAAAATTCTTTGACTGGGTAACACTGCGCAACGAATTACTGAACATCTACAACAGTGATGATAAAATGCTTCCGTGTGTTAAACTGCTAGAATATATTATGGAGAATCAACTCAATAGTGTATATGAATAAACATTAAGGTTACTGAAATTAGTACTGAGTATTCCAGTTACATCAAAATCGACTGAGCATTCAATGAGCACACTGAAGAGGATCAAAACGTACCTTCGTAATGCTATGAAAAAATAAAAGATTATCACAACTGGCTACTTTGTCCATTGAAAAAGAATTAACATTTATGTGCACAAAGGACCCAACTTTCAAGGAAAGGGTAATTAGATATTTTTGCAAACTTTAAGACGCAACGTGTGGACCTCATTAACAAGAAAATATGAAACGATTGTGTAATACGGATTTGCCATCATTCAAAATATGTGAGTAAAATTTATATTTTTTGAACAATATTTTCTAATTAAGATTCATAAACGACACTAATAACAATACTATAGTTTTTTCTTTATACTTAGGCCTAATTATATGTATAATAAAATGCGACAGTCACTTAGCTATTATCTTATATTTACCATAGTTTTACTGGTTCATTAAGAACGTCAACAATCTTAGTAGGAGGTTGCTTTTGACTGGTATTTTTATGTCTACCCAAATTATTTTGTCATGCTTCGCCACTGGTGATATATAATTTTAATTGGATGGACAAAGTTATGGAATATTATGGATAGAAGAGGATATTCACAGCATTTAATAAATTCAGTTAAGATTCTTTATAAAATTACATCTGTAGTCCTGGATCTGAATGGTAGGCTCTTAGGTGACATTCCAATAAATAAGGGAGTTAGGCAGTAATGCTGTGTTTCCCCAACCTTGTTTAATATACACACTGACGACAAGTTGAGAGCATGGAAATCCAGAATGACTTCGGGAATACAAATTAACAAATCAATTTGTATGGGTTCCCTGGTATATGCGGATGACATAGTTCTTATTCAAGAAACTGAGGATGATTTGCAAAGAGCTATGTTTCAATTACAAGAAGTGGCAAGAGAGTACTCACTGACAATTTCAGTAAGAAAGACCAAAACCATGGCCTTTAAAGGTAAATATCCAGTGAGGACTAACATAGTTATAAACAACAGCACTTTAGAACAAGTGAGGCATTTCAAATATCTTGGCTGTGCAGTAAGCTACGAATCTGAATATGATATAAGAGAGAAGATAAATAAATTTAGGAATATTTGTGGTACATTTCATAGAAATCTTGGAAATAAAACAAGACATTGCATAAGGATTAAATTTTATAAGACAATTGCAATACCCACGTTGATTTATGCAAGTGAGGCTTGGGTCATGACAAAAAAGGAAAGCGGCAAGATTCAGTGCTGAAATGCAGTTTCTTCGAAATACTTTAAATTATACATTCCAAGATAGAATAAGGAATGAAGATATCAGAGCAGAAATGGAAGTAAAGGACATGAATGAAATTATTGCAATTTACAGAAGACAATCGTGGGATCATCTGCAAAGGATGACAGAGGGACGATTGCTGGAAGCGGGACTAAACTATAAAGCCATTGGTAGAAGAGACGTGGGTAGTCCGAGGATGAGATGGGTGCCGGAACAGGTTTATATAACCTAATCCTTGAAGAGAAGAAGAAGAAGAAGGTCTAATTTGATATAATATTATTCAAAAGCAAATAACACAGGCCAACGATTAAAAAACTTTTTAAATGATTTTGCCTCATTCTTAAGTTTTTCAGTGCACTGAAACTGAAAATGACAATAAGAAAGTCCTATCACCCACCATTTTGTCACAAATGAATAGTCAATGTTTGAAAAAATCAACATTCATATAAAATATACTCAAATTTTATATAGTAAAGAAAAAGTAAAAGTGAGCAAAATTCAACTGCCAGTGGCAGCAAATGGAACATTGAAAACGTCCTGTTTCTTTGTTCTTCTTCTTCACTGAGTGAGCTGTTTGTTTTGTTGCTGTTAGTCTAACCTCACTTTCCCATTTGTTTGCGCATGTGATTAAGTATGGCTAGCGTGGCTGTAGAACTATTCTGACTGTTTTTGTTATATTTGTGGACAGTTTATGATTAGAAAACATCAAAGAAATATTAGAGTTTGTTAAAAAAAGTGTACTTTTCATATTTTGGAACGAAACATGGTGGTCAGTATAAGTCTTGGATGCCACACAAGGTATGTTATGTATGTGTAAGTCCTTTAGATTTGCTGTTCCTATGACATGGAGAGAGCCCAGAAACGATTCTGATAATTGTTACTTTTGTAGCGTTGATGTTACTGGCTATAACTCCAAAAATAAAAAAGTAATTTTCTACTCAAACCTTCCGTCCGCTATTCGGCCAGTAGGCCATGGTCCAGGTCTTCCTGTCCCTCAGGTATTGATGATGTTGTCCTTGATATTTCTAGTGATACCCAATCTGATGAAGATGGACAGGACAATAAATTTAAATGTATACCTAACAGAAAACTTAGAACCTCATTTGTTTATGCAAATCGAGTTGAATGACTTGGTGAGGGATTTGGGTCTAACTAAGAAGAAAGCTGAACTGCTTGGCTCTAGACTAAAAGAAAAAACGTGTTGGCAGAAAGCTGGCTCTGTTTATGTGTATAGGACAAGAGAGCAGCAATCCGCACAATTTTTTTAAGCAAGAAAACGATTTGGTGTACTGCTCAGATATTGCTGATCTAATGAGTGAATTTGGAATTGAATACAAAAAGGAGGAATGGAGGCTTTTTATAGACTCTTCAAAAACCAGTTTAAAAGCTGTTCTTTTAAACAATGGGAACACGTATGCTTCATTGCCTGTTCATTCAGTGCATATGAATGAAAGCTATGAAAACCTAGATGTAGTTCTAAATAAAATAAACTATTCTGCTCATAGTTGGATGATATGCGGGGATTTGAAAGTTTTATGCATGCTCCTTGGCCAGCAAAGCAGGTTTAAAAAATTCTCATGTTTTTTATGTGAATGGGATAGTAGAGCAAGCGATCAACACTGGTCCAAAAAAGACTGGCCTGCAAGAAAAACCTTACAGCCATGCGAGAACATTTTGCGATAAAACCTAGTGAATCCGAAAAAAATTCTTCTGACACCTCTTTATATCAAACGAGGTATGATGAAATAATTTGTAAAAGCCTTGTTTAAAGATGGAGAATGTTTTAAGTATCTATGTGAGAAGTTTCCTCATTTATCATAAGCCAAACTGAAAGAGTCTTCGTTGGGCCTGACATCTGCAAAATTATGTTTGATACCAACTTTGAATCAAAACTGACTTTAAATGAAAAGAAGGCTTGGATCTCATTTAAACAAATTGTGACCATGTTCGTGGGTAATGAAAAAAAAACAAACTATGCATCTATCATAACCAACATGCTAGACAAATTCAAAAAGTTGGGATGTCTGATTAGCCTAAAAATTCACTTTTTGGACACCCATCTTGACTTTTTCGCTGAAAACTTGGGCAATGTAAGTGACGAGCAAGGAGAGCGTTTCCACCACGATATCAAGGTGATGGAAAAACATTACCAGGGCCGACGAAACACCAACATGATGAGTGATTACTTGGTCACTTCACCAAGAAATTCAACATCCATCACACCAGAGAAAAAGCTACATCAGAAGCTTTAAAGAGAAGAGAGAAGGAAAGTACAAACCAATGGACATATAAAACTATACGTTTAAATGTTATTTTTAAGTTTTGACTTGAATAAAGGCTGTGCACATATTGTAATACTGGTTTAAATTTTCATTCCTATTGAATTTTTGTCAGTTTTCTTGATTATAACTAGATCATATTGTGACAAAACTGTGGGTGATAGAAAGAAACTAAGTCCAGATATGGATTCAGCATGTCAAAAACCATAAGAATCAGCTATAAGTATTTAAATAGTTTTTAAAAACTTTTTTTTTGACCTATGTAATGAATTATAATGTTTAAATATACTGTATAAACATTGCTCGAATATAAATCGATTTTAAATATTAAAATATTAAATGACCAATAACAGCGTTCAAAGTAAAGATTAATAAAATGAACAAGTGTTATTTTTTTTATTTGTCACCTCACTCTGGCCTAACCTGTGCTTGTCGGGTTCGCTTAAACATTCCTAGACTTACATTATTTCTGTAAGCGGAAAGCATTCATATTTTAGTATTTTGGTTATTTTTTTGTAGGGATAATGCAGCAGTTTCTCACACACCGCCTTCAAAAATGTGAGTGGTGACTCTGGCTTTTGTTTTCTACTGTTACAATTTCCTCAGAAAGGTTTTGGGTGAGATTTTACATCAGTATACAGTTACAGTAGTTATTTTCAAGGAAATAAGTCTACTTAAAACATTTTTCACTGAAACTCAGATTTGGTCCTTTTCTTTTCTCTGAAACAAAGTTCTTGGCCCAGGTGGATGGAAAAACACAACACGAGCATCTTTGTTTTGATCATTTATGTCACTAACTTCAGCATCACCATTCCCCATCATAAACACATGCAATTATGTCTTTATATTGGGGAGTGTTAATGGCTCAGCTATGACAACTTGATGTACTTCACATTCAGATGTTTAATAACATTTTAATGTTCTTTCTGATTCTGAAAGGTATGAAACAATGAAAGGATCGTCACCTTTAATTTTCTGGCAACAGTGATACCTTACCTTCTAGAGATTATAACTAACATTTAGGATTTCTTCAGTTTTACACAAAAACATAAGCGATTCACTTAATATTTTCTTTGCAAAATGTAATTACTTCCTCTGGTATAATGATTTGATCCTCATAAGGCTGACGTAGACTAGCCTTTGTCACAGTTTACTTTGTACTACATTCTATGCCATCACAGGCACTTTTCCCATGACAAGAAAAAAGAAATGTCTTTCATTGTTAACTCCAAAATCTTATTTATGAAAGCACATGTTGATAAAATTCTTCTTATTTTTGTATGGACTTGCAGCCGAATCTGAAAATTAGTTAATTTTGTTACTAGATGATGTTCTTTAACATGATCAGTGAATTCAAGTTAAAATGCATGAACTGTTGTATGGTTTTCCAAATGATCACTTATGATACAAAAGTTATGGCTCTTTACTTTGTCAACATTTTTTAACAAAAAACAAACGGGTGAACTGTAGCCTGCCTGTTAACCCAATGATGGGATTGTGTTTCTTCCTGTACAACTAAGGAATAATTTCTCTTTTACTCTTTTTTAGAAAAATTATTGCTATTCCTACCAATACCTACGTAGTAAACAACTGTAATTAATCGATTGCTGTTTCAGATGGTTTTTAAATCAAGATGCCTCATTTTATTACAGTGTTTAGACCTACTGTATCTCAATTAGTTTTACGTTCTATATTATCTGCCTATGAGAGCAAAGAACGTAATTTGTAAAAAAGATTCTCCTTCCTTGTCTATTTTTAAGAAATATATAATTATCTTAGTTTAGCAAGCCTAAATGACTGAATTACTGCTTATTCCCACTGATTCCTATGCAGAAAACAACCGAAGAAAATGTTAAATTGATTTTCAAAAATTTTTCAATCTGTTGTAAGTTGAAATTTATACTAACGTGTCATACCACAGATACCTTTTATGTTGTTTTTGTTTTTCAGCTTTTTCTCTGCTCTCCCAAAAGAGATATCAAAGCTTAAAATATGAAAAAATTAAATATTTAAACTTTTAAGAAGCTACAATTTTTAAAGGATATGTTACTTAACACTAATACTTTTTATAAATTAACTATACTCATATACAAATAAACATATAAAAAAAAATTAAGACTGACATTCTTTTCGTTCCTTGTGAAATTACACTATAGACTGAATTTTATTAATTCTTGTTCGGGAATATTGGATACAACGATCACCTGTATAGAAACGGACTATGTTAGTACTGAAAACAATGAAGTTTATTTAAAAAGGCCTATGACAACATAGTCCTGAGAAATTTAGAATACTGTAAATATCTGCAAATGGAAAAAATGGTGTGCACCACAGAACAAAAATGGTCGCCATCTCTAAACTGGGTACATTAAAAAAAAGAAAATATGTTTTGAACTACCAAGGCATAAGGGAATGGATACACAACAAATGAATTTTTTCTGGTGACCAGTGCTGGATCACTTAAAGTGGATTGAACCAATATTAATATTAATGTAATATTTGAATTCTGTTATATTAAATATAATACTAACTTACCAGAATCACTCTGTGAAGTTGCATGTGGTGAAAATTGTGCAGTTTTTCCATCAATGTTCTGGTATGGAATGTTTAGTAACTGTGTATCACTATCTAATTTTAGATGCAACTCTTCTTCAGCATTTGGCCTTAAAACTGAACTGTCTCTGTATTTCAATCTCAAATCACACAAAGCAGAAGTCCTTTCATCTACACTCAAATCTTTTGATTCACTGACTAGATTAACACTATTTTCTGAGTCTAAACAATTATTTTGTTTCACAGATTTCTGAAGGCACTCATCTTCGTTGCTTAAAACTTCTTCATCACGCTGTGTATCACTTGAAGTGCGAAGGTCTGATGATTCAGCATCTGACTGTTCTGACAGCTCTGGGAATCGAAGTGTACGCTGACGAACTCCCCCACGGCATACACATACCTGTTTTTATAATAAAAAACTAATTAAAGAAAAATATAACATAAGTTACTTGAAATTTCAAAACTCTGGTTTCATCCAGTTATCTACATTATAGAGAACTACCAAGAATATTTTCTATTTACAACCAAAGAAACTTAAATATCTTACTGTTCCCCAATACATATAAAAACGCCATGAAAATTGATGGCTACCTTATAAACAAGTCCTTCACTAATGAGTAACTGCAATTTGTTTAAATACTGTTCATCCATAATGTGTTTATTACCAGTGGATTTGCTTTAATTACTTAATCTGTTTTGCATAAAAATGTTTATTTGAAGACAGGATACAAAAAAGGAATAACTGCTAGTATAAGTTTGTATGTAATAACTTTAAGTATGGTCTGATAGTAAACTGTTGCCAATACTGTACACAGACTAGAATACTTACTTTGTCTATTACTTTTGTTTAGTCCAACCAGATTTTGTTTGCTTCAACTGTATAACTGCAAGATATTTGAGACAGACTATAAAGGCTTAATTGACTAACAGTTACTATATTCACAAACAGAATTATCACTGTTGCACACCACTATAGAAAAATTATTCCGATTAGTGCTTTCAAGCTTCACAGCTTATCGTCAGAACAGAAAATTTTTCTATAGTGGTGTGCAACAGCGATAATTCTGGTTGTGATTTTAACCACTAACACAACTTTCCTCATTAAAGTTACTATATTGTTCATTTTTCTTTTAGTATTTACAATCTATGATTAAGGGCCCTACACACACTGCAGCAAGCCGGAGAGGCCTGCCTCAAGGCCACATACCATGAGGCAGATTGGAGCATGTGCAGCGAGACTGGTCTCAAGGCGGCAGACCTGTCATGGCAGCCTCAAGAGGCCACCACGATAAATACAAAAGTCTGTTCTTCCTGCCTTCAGATAGTCCCCTCCAGCCCGCCAGCCTTGAGGCCATTCAGTCGTACAGGTTTAACTCTTGGTAAATGTGTACTTTTTTAGTGATCACTATTCTTGACTATTCCCAGTTTTTTATCCATGTTTATTTTTTTGTTTTTTTTTTTTTTTTGTTAAGTCATGACTTCCCATGCAAAATAACTATTAGAAAAATTTATAATTTATTAATTTGTATAAAGATTCTCCTTGCTTGTGACACGTTAAAGGCAAGAATTATCATGATCAAGTCAAAAAGTTGCGTTTGGGTTATTAATAGCAACATTAAAAGAAATAGTTTATAATTTAACATATAATTAACATAATTTAATGTTTGAAATCACGATTTTTTTGTTTCTGTTTCTTATTTATAATTTGCTGTGTAAGTTAAACTATTAATGAAACTTATTTCCTTGACCTTCGTTTACAGAATAACTTATGAAACCTTCTCGGATATTTCTGGCAGCACTTGTGATACATACAATATTTAAGGATTATCCTCTCGTCAAGATCACTGATTCAATGCTTCAGAATAGGCATTTTCAAGTGGATCTAGATCAGTGGCATATCTACAATTTGGTCTTGGGGGGGGGGGGAGAATCCGGTTTAGTTCTGGTCTATTCTTTGATATTCTTGCAATCAAAACATTCAGGAGGTGCATTTTTGTCAAAACATTCGGCTCACTTTTCATTCAGAAATTAAGTAAAACATAGTGTCAAGAGTAAAAAATCAATGTTATGTAGTTACAAATTAATTTGAGTATGAAATATTTGGAAACCAAGATGCAACATTTCCAAATATGTTCTCAACAATATGCCTTGCTTGTGATGTGCGATAATTAAATATTTTCTTTTCTGGGATGTTGAATCTGCTTGTCAAAAAAGGTTTTAATGTATCCACTCTTAAATGAAAGGCATCTTCGGCTATGAAAATGTAGTGTACGATTGTGGATGTACTTCTTATATTCTCTTCACCTAGGATGTTTAATTGATTATTCTCAAGCTTTTAGAATAGTAATTATTAGGGTGCAAATGAAATCAGAAAATTCGACAATAAGGTAAACCAAGGTAGAAAACCCTTTAACCCCAGAACAGCTTGTCGTGACACTGACGGCATCCTACTTACAGAAAAGGGGAAGATCCTCAGGGTGGCGCAAGCACTTTGAAGCTCTTCTTTCCAAGAATGACGAGGTGGACAACTATGTACCACCTGTGCTAGAGGAACATGTACACACTGAGTCTCCGGATGAAGATGATGTGATAGCTGCAATAGAAAGCCTTAAAAACAACAAAGCTCCCAGTTCTGATGATCTTCCTGCGGAGCTTTTCAAAAACGGTGGCCCAGAGCTGGTTAAAACCCTTCAACACCTTGTCATTGATATATGGATAGAAGAGAAACTGCCAACAGCCTGGCAGAAGACAGTTATATGTCCGGTTTATAAAAAGGGAGATCAACTAGACTAATTACAGAGGTATTTCTCTTCTCCCAGTGGCATATAAAATAATGTCCCATATATTGTACCAAAAACTGCTTCCACATGCTGATCAGGTGATTGGTCGATATCAGTGTGGATTTAGAAGAGGAAAATCTACAATAGACCAGGTTTTCATGCTCCGACAAATTCTGGAGAAAGGTAGGGAACATAAGCTACAAACCCATCACCTCTTCATAGATTTCAGAAATGCATACGACAGCATTGGCAGAAATGAACTTTACACTGGTCTTGAAGAACTGGGCATACCAAAGAAATTAATAAGATTGTGTAGGATGACAAAGCTGACAGTGAAGGGCATGGTGATGATTCAGAAATGACTTATCAGGAGAGTTTGACTATGGAAAGGGAGTCCTCCAGGGTGATGCTCTTGCTTGCCTCCTCTTCATTCTTGCCTTAGAAAAAGCTATGAGAGATGCTGGAATAGATTCCTCTGGGACTGTATTCAACAGGTTGGTGCAGGTCCTAGGATACGCCAATGACTTAGATATAATCGGGAGGTCCCTTCGAGCAGTCACTGAAGCCTTTCTTGCTCTTGAAGGTCCCGCAAGGAGACTGGGTCTCATAATAAATGAAAGCAAGACAAAATACATGGCCACAGGACAGGAGGCTAGAGAAGGAGAGCACATCCAAATTGGCATCTATTCCTTTGAAAAAGTCAACAACTTTGTTTATTTAGGATGCCAAGTTAACTCCAATGGGGAAACAACGGAAGAAATAAAGCGAAGAATCACCTCAGCTAATAGGTGCTTCTTTGGTCTCAGACCCCTGTTCCAGAGGAGAATAATCGCCAGGAGCATCAAGCTGCTTTTGTATAAAACACTGATCCGCCCAGTTCTCACCTATGGTTCTGAGACCTGGACTATTTCTAGAAAGTCTGAGTCAAGACTGCAGGTTCATGACCGCAAAATCCTCCGCAGTATATTTGGTCCAATATGTGTAGGAGGTGAATGGAGGAAAAGAATCAACCAAGAACTTAACACTCTTCTGAATGAACCAGATATTGTGAAAATTATAAAACTTGGTAGACTCAGGTGGGCTGGACACGTGATCAGAATGGGGGAGAATGAAATACCAAGAAAGGCGCTCACAGAACAGATCTATGGCACCAGGAGAGTTGGTAGACCCAAACTATGTTGGGCATACGGTATGAACTACAATGCATGCCATATCCTTGGGACCCAGACCTGGAGAGCAGCTGTACTCGACCAGGACAACTGGCGGAGACTGTTAAAGGAGGCCTTGACTCAGTAATGGGTTGTTGCGCCACTGAAGAATTATTAGGGAACTGCGGGTGCACAAAAAGTCGGTTTACTACTGAGTAAATTCTGCCTTGAGGTAAGCCATGTTGCGGCAGGCCTCTCTGGTTTATCAAAGCATACATAGGGCCCTTTAGTTTTTTTTATGGTAATTACTGTTTTGATCAATCCATGTTAATGTAAGTTAACAATATGTGTATGGAAGGGAGTAACAAAGGTCAAGTCACTCTGGATCTTCGACACAGTTACAAATCAAATTATACTTTAATAATTTGTAAATGTAATAATCAAAAAGGTAAGAAAAGTGACAAATAGACCAAAAATGTGACAAAAAAGTGACATGAATGGTACACGGCATAGGAATTTTGTTCTGTTTAACATTTTTTTCAATCGACTTGAAAGGTAAATGTGTAAATTCATAACACGCTTTTTTTGTGAAAATCCCCTACCAAAAAGCTGGATAAGATCAAACCTCAGTGTTTACTCATTTAATTATATGTAACTTGAAACACAATTTTTAAATTAAAAGCTTTCAAAACTGGATAATTATAATAGTCATTAAACATACAAATAGGGTCTATGCGTACAATGTACAAAAAAGGATAGCAATAAAAATACATTTCATTATGGGCACTGAAGTTTCCTCTTGGATGGGGTATGACAAAATTTAATCTTGTATTATATGAACAGTACAAGATTTAGAATAACAATGTTGGTTTCTTATTTTAAAAATGAAGTTAGTGAGATATCCTTTTGTCTATAGTAGTTTTCCGTTTCTCAGTATTTTCATACATGTTTTTATAGCTTTCCCCGTATTCTCTCCTTCCTTTTGCATTTTGGAAAAACCCGCAAGCATTTTTCAAAGTCTTTCTTTTCTAAAGCCTTCTGCAATCTAATGCTGGCTTCTTCAAGTACTTTATTAGCAAGCTTATGATTTTCTTCTTCTTCTTTCATTTTTTGTTTCAGTTCTTTTTCTTTAACTTGAATCGATTTCTTTCCGTATTCTGTTTCTTTTAAAATTTCAGATTCCTTTTTTCCTGTTCGTTTCTTTTCTTTCTTTTTTGTCATCTTCCAGTCTTCTTCTTTCTTCCAAAAAATTTAGGTAGCTTTTGTGGGCACTCTGAGCAAGAGTTATCAGCTGTCTGGTACAAGCTCAGGCTTATTATTATATAACTTGAGAGCATCTTTAACAGTCAAATAAGCATTCAGAGTATGGTCTGACATTTTAGAACGTCTTCAGTAAGAACCTTTCCTGAAAAAATTTCCACTCACAATATAATCAGAAGGTAAACTGAAATATAGCACTCTAGTAACACCTGAAAGGTCTGTTATAGAATTTTCTGCTACTATCTAAATTAGTTTCAAAAATCTAAAATGTTTTACCTAGTGATTAGCAATGGGACCTTTATTGATAATATGTTTGCATGCTTCAATGTAATGGTTTCGCGCACCCTGTAAGAATAAGAGTCTGTCTTCTTCACACACTGTTCCCAAAGCTACTTTTGCCTTGACAATGATAACCCTTTGTGACAATGGAAGTAAGTTTTTGTTTTCAAAATGATAACCCTTTGTGACAATGGAAGTAAGTTTTTGTTTTCAAAAAGTGTATCTGCCTCTCAATTTGTTGCTGTACACCTACTCTTCTTACCAGTGTCTGGATAATACGTTCACCTACTGAATATACCAGATGAACATATGGCCCATCTTTCTGAAAAAGACCAGAGAAGCAAGAAAATAAAAGTGCACTTAAGCGAACAAATGGGAGTTCCACTTTCATTGTTGGTATTTTAAGTGGTCTGGTATAATCAGTTTATAAGTCCCACGTTGATATTAATTTTGAGTCTTTTAAGGGAAAGAATTTTGAAAAATACTTATTAATAGCAGTCCACTGCCTGAGTACTCTTGAGGCAGAATTTTCTATTGTAAGCCATCTGGATGAACGATGTTTTAGGAACTGATGGTTTGGAACACCAACCTCATCTTGTATTTGTGTGAAATCCTCCCATCTTGAGGGCCAACCATCAAAGAAATTATATAAAGCAACAATCAAATCGAAGCATCTGTTTCTAATTTTGACAAACCTTTCTTATGTAAAATATGGATATAAAAAAGCCAAGACCAACAAGCTTCTTATTGTGTAACATCAACATTTCTTCATTCAAAGGTTTTTAAAAATATATAAACACTAGGTAAGTTTCACAGTTTTTATTTTACTCTGACAGCTGTTTCAACTTCTTAAGGCATTGTCAGAGATCAATGAACAACTAAACAGAGGATGTAAGGGTGGTGAACATCTGTTTAAATTCAATTTGTTAAATTTTTGTTACTTTTTATTGCTTTTCTAGTTTCTAGAATTTCGAACAAATCCAATTTTTACCTTTTTGTTGTGCAGTAGTGTTATGTTTTACATCATGCAAAAAAATGGATTTATTAGAAATTCTAGAAATTAGAAAAGCAATAAAAAGTAACAAAAATTTAACAAATGAACAAACTGAATTCTGTGTATCCCTTTTATTAAAAGCTGTTATTTACTTTAGTTAATTTTATATTTTGCATTCAGATTATATTTAGTTTTTATAGTTTTTACACTTGACCTTCCCTTAGCTCCTACAACCCCCCTCCATCTTCACACTCCACACATGTTCCGATACACGCCCTAAACAGATGTTCACCACCCTTACATCCTCTGTTTAGTTGTTTATTGATCTCTTTGACAATGACTTAAGAAGTTGAAACAGCTGTCACAGTAAAATAAAAACTGTGAAACGTACCAAGAGTTTATATATTTTTAAAAACCTTTGTATTAATATGTTTCACCAAGTGCCCAACGAGTCATCAATTAATTTCTTCATTCATTAGCCTTTTAACAGTCTTGTTTACATTGGGACCATCTGACCAAGCATGAGAAATTTGACAGTGGAAGATCTGCATTATCGATAGCATTTTTAATTTTATCATAAATGCTATTACCTTTGGCTTTTCCCATGAAATAGGTTTGTAGGTGACAATTAATCACTCTCTGTTTATTAGACCAGTAGCGCATGGTAGTGTGAAGTTCTTTATGACCACTTACATTTGTAGTTTTGTCATAACAATGAGCATAAAAACTGTCCTCCATATCATTATAAAGTTATTGAACATCTAACAATTACAAATTGTAACGGTACGAATTTGTAGGGCCAAGTTAACATTTTAAAAAATTATATTCCCCATGCAGTCATTGTTCACCTTTTTAGAACCTCAAGTTAGTCAACCAAGTATGCAGTGTTTATTACAAAACAAAACGTCTATGTTTTGTCTCCGCACTCAAACAGTCCAGACAGATTGTGAAACAACACACAATTTTGCGTCAGCCGTAAATCACGGAAGAAAATAATGCAACTTTATATTGCACCAGGCGGCAAATTATTGCTAAACCTTACGCCAGCGTTATAGCGCTCTTTTAAAACAGCACCAATGGGAGCGCAGGCTGGCGATCACGTGACCAAAAAAGGACTCCGTGTTCTCTGCCTTAGCGCAGTACCCAGTTCAGTTCTATTGCACCTAATGGCCGCGCGGCCAGAAAAAATTAACCACCTAAGTACTTAATTACAAGTAAAGTCGGCCGACTGAATTGTTAAAACGTGAAATGTTCGAGTGATTGAACTTAAACAAACCGGTTTGAAAATATGCAAGCAATTAATGATAGACGAAGGACAAAGTAACTCTAAATAACTTCAAGTGACTTTCGAAGTGCGGGACAAAAAAGTGTTTACACAAATTGGACCAGGTCTACAACCAGGCTGAGTATTTATTAAATCATTTTCTGCTAATCACAAAATTGAACAGTCGCAAAATTCATAACTATTATTACGAGATCTCTAAGGGAATGGATTTTATTCAAACATTAATGTAAAAGCAAGAGTGTGTATGTGTGTGTAAAGGTTATGTACTGGTTCGTTACAGCATTTAATATATTCATATCCAGCCAGTAAAATCGGTATACCGTAAAATCATTTATAATTGTAGTTAAAAAACTTATAGGGATAAGAATTAAATTCATGATTTTATATTGATATAAAACAGTTGTACAACCTTTCATAGAATGTAAAAGAAGGATGTGAGTTTATTTTTTTAAATAAAAAATAAGCATGTGATTTTAGACAGTATAAAATGCGTTAGCGTAATCATTTCGCACTTAAACCCAGATAACCTTGTCTGCAGTGGATTTTCGTCTGTAAGACCCTAGAAAATGCAACCAAAGGTAAGAGTTGATTTAATTTGAACAACCTATGTTGAAATCCTGAATTTGAAGTAACTTATAGTGTTTCAGTGACCCCGAACTGGGACTCGAGTAGTATTTTATTATTTGCAGTAACTTATAGTGTTTCAGTGGCGCCCGATCAGTTAGACGATTTGCGTGATTTAATATAAATCACACAGATCAGACCTAATTAAGCTGCAGAACAGGTTATTTGGGAGTGGTGGCGAGGTTGTAAATTGTAGACTGTGATGACAAAGGGGTAAAGTAAAACCAGGCATATTTGTATATGTAAAAAATAATATAGAAAATAATAGTTTGACCGAATCAACGGTCATGAGTGGGTTGGAGGTCCATTCGACCCCAATCCCAGTTCAAAATAGAGAATTAAGTAAGTCAGCTGACATAGATGACTCTGGGATTCAGATAACCCCACCCGTAATGAATAAAAATAAACAATCTGAGGATAATGATATGATAAAAATGATGCAATTGCTTTTGGAGAAAAATACATTGTTGTGTACTAATTTCAGTGAACAGAGTGTAAAATTAAATGAATTAAGTAGCGATTTCAACATAAAATTTGACGAACTTAAGATGGATATCAATGAGGTCAAAATTAAGTGTGAGAGTAATTTAGTGAATAATTTAATGAATTGAATGAATTGAAATATGAATTAAATGAAACGTTGAATCATTCATTAAAAAGTATGAATAACAGAATTGACGAAATAGAGAGTAGTGTGGTAGAAAAAATCAATAAACAAATACAGGAGGTAACTGAAAATTTTGAATGTAAAATAAATGAATGTAATGCTGATATGGAGTATAAAATAAGTGAATGTAAATTATCTTTTGCAAACAAAATTGTAGAAATCAATAAGAATATTGACAGTAGGATTAATAAAACGGAAAGTAGTAATAATTCCGAAATACAGTTAATAAAAGACGCGATAGAAATGGTAAATAATGCCAGTATTCAATCTGAACGTGTAACTAACAACAAGTTTAATTTAATGGAACAAAAAATAATTAATGTTAAAGACGACTTAAACACGGTAATAAATAAAAAACTAGATAGTGTTAATGAGCAAGTAGTAATCACCCGTAACGCAGATAGCGAAATAGAGTTATTTACTGGTGAATAGGAGGGGGGTACACCCTATGCAATTCCTAAACAGAGTAAGAGACTTTAACAGATTTTGTAACAGTAAGTGGGAGATGAAATTATTAAAAGTTATGAAATGTTTTAAGGGAAGCCCCTCAGTTTGGGCGGAGGTGCACAAGGGAGATTGGTTAAATTTCCAAAGTTTTGAAAGGGATTTTAGAAGTAAATAGTGGTCTGAAGAGGACCAAGAAGTGCTTAGAAGTAAGATAATGGGGTCGGGTAATTTTGGGATTAATGGTAACAATGTCACCATTTATGTAATGAAAATGTACAATGAAGCTAAATACCTTGAACCGCCATTACCGTTTAGATCATTTGTACGCCATATAAGTAAACATTTACCAAGGGAGGTGCAAATTAACCTAATGACGCGGGAAGTGGAGGGCGTAAACGACCTTGAACAAATATTAGATATTTTCCAGAATATCAGGGACCGGGAAATGGGTAGGCGCGTAAACCCGTCAGATGTACATAACACTGATAATCATAATCGATCTAGTGGGACACCAACCACATATAGAGGGACAAGGGGAGGTTACAACAATAACTATAGACGTGATGACTGGCGATGTGGAGAGTGTCATTGCGAGAACTACGGCAGCAGAACGACTTGTTATAGGTGTCATAAAGAGAGGAGTTGCCAACGCAACAATACGGAGTCTAACCAAGATAGTCAACAACAGAGAGGAGGGAGTGGCAACCGAGGAGCACCGGGAAGCAGTGGAACTTCTAACAGAGGTTGTGGTGGATACACTCCAGGCCGTGTAACCACTCAGACGGAAAACTAACAAGGACAGTGGGTGAAGGGACACCACCATTGTCGACAAAGTAATGTAATCCGCACCGACCTGTCCAAGGAACTGATGGAGGAGGTTGACTTAGAGACAGCGAGACCAGAAACCGGACTGACAGAGGTAAGAATTCAAATTGAAGGTAAGGAAGTAAGTTGACACAGGTAATGAAATTTCTGTTATTTCCGAACACATATTAGAGAGTTTGCAAGAAACAAACAAAAATATCCCATTTAAGTAAGTTGACACAGGTAGTGAAATTTCTGTTATTTCCGAACACATATTAGAGAGTTTGCAAGAAACAAACAAAAATATCCCATTTTTGCCAGTAGCGGGGGTGACCATTGTAGGTATTACCGGGGTCAGGAGTAAACGTGTAACTAAACAAGTACATTTGAATATGAGATTTAATGGAGTAGAGTATGATTATACATTTTTAGTAGTACGGGGGTTGAATTTGGAGGTTATTTTGGGGAATGATTTTTTGATAAAGCACAAGGCAATAATTGATTTTCAGAAGCGGTTGTTAGTACTTAATAATGAAGGTAAACCAATTGAGATTAGTTTTGAGCGGGTAGTAGATAAAGTTAGAATTACGGGAGTTAAGATGATACTAAATCGGGCTAGTAAAGTAGAAACGGAAGTCAATACGTATGTATGTAGAGCGGAAGAGTTAGGGGGTACTATAGATGAACGAATTTGGGAGGATAGAGCGGTGAAATTTTGTAGTGAGGGGGTGATGTAGGGAGTTCTCAACGTAAAGCGTTGTGGCAGGTAATAGAGGGTTTTCGAGAAGTGTTTGCTGACATACCAGGGAGGGCAAGAGATTATGAATGTGAATTAAAAGTAAGGGAACACACACCCTATGTACAAAGAAGCTATCCGGTACCCTATTCAAAAAGAAGAGCGGTTCAGGCGGAATTAGATAAAATGTTAGAGGGGAATATAATAGATCAGTATCACCATATTCTAACCCGTTAGTAGTAGTCATTAAAAAAGATGGCTGCGTTAGATTATGCTTAGATGCCCGCAAGATTAATCAAATAATTGTCCCGGACCGGGAATCACCCGAAGTAATAAATGAAATATTTCAAAAATTCAGTGGAGTTAAATATATGACCTCATTAGATTTAACTGCGGGGTACTGGCAAGTCCCGTTAGCATGTGAAAGTAGGAAATACACAGCATTCCTGTTTAATGGAAAGAATTACCAATTTAAACGATTACCTTGTGGGCTGAATACCAGTGTGGCCAGCTTTATAAAATGTTTAGATGAAATACTACAGCCACAAAATTTAGATTTTTTAACCATTTATGTAGATGATATATTGATAGCATCACGAACATTTTCGGAACATGTGGAACATTTAGAGTACGTATTAGATAAACTGCGTAGAGGGGGGTTGACTGTTAACTGGGAGAAATCTAAATTCTTACAGAAAGAAATACATTTTTTAGGTTTCATAATTACACCAGATGGGATAAAAGCTAACCCAGAGAAGGTAGAATCAATTTTAAAATTTCCGGAACCCAGAAATATTAAGCAATTACAAAGTTTTTTAGGGCTATGTCATTTTTATAGAAAATTCCAGAAAAATTATGCCCATATAACTTCAAAGTTGAGTGCAGTGTTATAAAAGAATAAGCAGTGGAAATGGGGGGAAAAAGAACGAGATGTGTTTAATGAGATAAAGGACCATTTTAGTAACATGATCATGATGAATCACCCTAATTTCGAACGGATATTTTATTTACAGACGGCCGCCAGTAATATTGCTTTAGGTGCAGAACTGTACCAGGAGGACGACAACAAAGAACATCATACTATCCCCTTCGCCAGCCGGACGTTGTTAGCTGCTGAAAGAAACTACACAACAACTGAAAAGGAATTATTAAGTATTGTTTTTGCTGTGAAGAAGTTTCGAACATATCTATTGGGAAACTCCACCATCATCCGGACTGACCACAAGGCATTGTCTTTTTTAAACACCTGTAAGTTGACACACAGCAGGATAACCAGGTGGGTGCTAGCTTTACAAGAGTACAATTTTAGTTGGGAGTATATAAAAGGGGTAGAAAACAAAATACCTGACACTCTATCCAGGGTAGATACAGAGGGAATGAGAACAGGGAGGGACTTACAAGAAATAGAAATTTTCAGACTTAGTAGGGAAGATAGATTGTTTGGGGAAGAATTGAGAGATATTAATAGCATGCAGAGGACAGATCCCAAATTGAATAAAATAATAACTAGCTTAGAGTCCGATTCAGATGAGTTAGGGTACAGCTGTTATTTTCAAATCTATCAAGGGAGTTTGTTTAAGAAAGTAGAGGGGGGGAGAGCGTGATTGGAGGTTAGTCATACCGGAAGGGTTGGTAGATAAGATAATATGGGACTGTCATTTTCGGTATGGGCATTTCGGTGCTAGGAAGTGCGTAAATGTATTAAAAGAATCATGTTTATTTAAAAATATGGAACGGAGGGTGAGAACTTTACTCCGGGGTTGCAACTTATGCCAAAAGTCTAAAGTAGTTAATTACCGAATAGAGGGAGAAATGAGGTGCATTCAAGTCGAAAAGCCTTTTGATTTAGTTGCGGTGGATTTGTTTGGTCCTCTACCAAAGGGAAGGGGAGGCGTAATGTACATTTTTGTGGTATTAGATACTTTCACGAAATTCGTAAGATTATATAGTGTAAAAAGGGCAACTAGTAAAGTACTAAGTGAAAAAATAACTAAGGATTATATGATTAAAACCGGAAAACCCAAAATAATACTATCTGACCATGGACCCCAATTTATTAGAGGAAGATGGCAACAAACTTTGGGTTGGAAAGGTATCATACCTAAACACATGGCGGTATACCATCCTCAGTCGAACCAAGCAGAAAGAGTCATGCGAAAATTAGGGAGAATTTTCTGGGCGTATTGCCATGCTAAGCACAGTAAATGGCCAGCATATGTGGGTAGAATTGAAGAATGGTTAAATTGTACCCCCCATGAATCAACGGGGTTCACACCATACGAGTTAGTCAAGGGAACACGTCCACCTAGGATTCTGGAACAGCTGTTCAACTTTCCACCCGAGAGCAACACCCGAGATCTGGAAGTAAAACTTAAACTCGCAAATGAAAACTTATTAACCAAGGGAGAAAGAAGAAAACGGCTTCATGATGCCAAAGGTAAGTGGATTAAGTATGAGATAGGTCAGCTGGTATTAGTGAGAAGACACGATTTATCAAGTGCACAAGATAAAAAGATCAAAAAATTCTTTTTGTTGTATGAAGGACCGTATGAAGTAGTTGAAATTAAAATGGATAATGCTTATGTTTTACGAAACCAAATAACGGGGGAAATAGTGGGTACCCATAACGCCACCAATTTAAAAAAGTATTGGTTAAAATAAAATAATAAATTAAATCCTGTAACTGTATGTAAACTAAATAAATATAAAATTAGGAATTTAACATAAAACAGTAAGTGGTAGCGGGTAGATGTTCCCCACTTGTCCCAGTGGGGTTCGTCTATTTCAGGGACGCGCCCCTGCCCACGCGAGCCTTGGTTTTCTCCATTTACCCTTATTTTCGGAGGAAGCTTTGTCCTTACCTTTAGTCCTAGTTGTTGACCTTTTAATGATCCTTACCCTTTTTATCTTCCCGATTTCCCTAACCCTCCCACTAGAGAAAACATAAAAATAGTTACATAAATTGGCACACCTTTTCGAACCATTTGATTACCTTAATTCTAAATAATACATTAGGGTAATCCTCAAAATTAAATAAACTGGTGTTATTTATGAACTGTAAACTCATCCCTTAATAGGTAGGCAGTGGAGAAGTTTTGTGGCTGAGTAAACAAACTAAGATAACAAATTTTCTGTATAATCTAATAGGATTATTGTGTATAGAGATGGGGTCGTAGATTAGTGGTTGTGGTTTGTTTTGCAATTTTGGAAAAAAAAAAAAATTTTCGAGGGTAGCTCATTATATTCATGGGAGTTGGGTTCTGTTCGTTTTCAATCGCATCTCTACACACAATTATTCTGTACATGTAACATATAACCTATTTACGGGTAATTAAGGAAAAAATAATTTTTGAAAATATTTTAAAATAAAAGCTATGTAACCAAAAGGTTAAATTATTATTTTGTGGTACCTGCTATGTTAGGTTATGAGTAGAGATAAATGGTATATAGAATGTGGTTATGGAGGAGTTAAGTAGAGACTTGAAACCAATGATGTAATGTTTGTAAAATTTATTGAAATACTAAGAAAGAATTATACATTAAACCCATTAGAATCATTTTGAAAAATGCAATTAAAGTAAGTGAAATTGTTTGGAATGTATGAAGAGACTAAATTAAATTGGAGTTGTCCCTGGATTAACGCAATAATGTAAATGTTAGTGATGCATTTAACTTTATTTTGCTCTGAATTCAAACTGCAATTACAAAATAAATAATAATTGATGAATGAAATATGTACTTCACTTAAATTGAAAACTGAAGGAAATTTTGTGTAAATGCAATCAAAAATGTTTGGGAAACTAAGATGTGTATATTACTGTTCATGTAAACTTTTATCAATGTCAATCCATATTTTACGTTTAATTGTAGATTCCCCACCTAAGTGCGGCCATGACCTCACCGGATCATGACCGTGAAAGTAGTTAATTGTGACAAATCATAAATTTTACTTGTTATAACCGGCTTGTGGTTTGTTTTATTTTGTTAACCCGGTGGTTTGTTAGACTTAGTAGGGGGGTTATTTTTTGGGGAATCTACCAAATTTTGGCATAGGGCTATTTTCACCCAAATAGGGGTGGTAGTCCATTAGGGGCGTATCAATCAACAATAGTAAGTGCAATAGTAAATTTTTTTTATTGTAACACAGAAGCAAGGATGGGGGTGGAATAAAAGAAAAAATGTCCACCCCTTCCGCATCAGTCCTTGTGGAAGCAACTGGACTGTAGCAGTCCAGGGGGGGGGAAATAGTGAGTGTGGATGGGGGTGACCCAGTTACAGGTCACGAGGGAGATGTGGTTTACGGCTAGGATGAGGCCGGCAATGGCCAAGAAGCCTAGTGCAGAACACAGTAAAATGTAACTGGTATCAGGGGCTAAGGGATTAAATGGGGAGTAAAAAAAAAAAAAAAAAAAAAAAAAAAAAAAAAAAAAAAAAAAAAAAAAAAAAAAGTAGCTAAGTACAGTAGACTCTCAACTATCCGACCTAATGTGGCGGTCGGCCGGGTCGGATAGCAAAAAAGTCGGATACACTGGAGCCGTAGGCATACCAGCCTCTGTAAGGTCAATGACCGCCACCCTATTGCGTTGAATGTACTTGTTGCTATTTGGATGCGTACGTCATATCAGTTTGTCCTTATAAATGACGTACAGTAATAAATGAATTATTAAGAAATGAAATAAGAATTCGCAACTACAGTATCTTTCACAAAACCTTTATTTGAAGGACGAAACAAAATGTGTAGTTAACAATAAGTTGAATGAGTTTTACTATGAGTTTTAATTTATACGAAAGCTTTCAACCAAATTAGTTGTTAATATAAATCAAATTATAATAACCTAAAACTACGTACTGTATAATGAAAGAACAAGTGAAACTTACATTGTCTAAGGTTTGAAAAAGTCTGTAATTGAGACCTGCTTCTTTCCTCGCATTAATTTCCTCGCCGCTATATCCTTCCACTTACGTAAACATATGATGTCTGCTGGTGTTGCTTCTTCTTGCTGGCCAATGTATTCCACTGCCGTCTCGATCGCCTTCAGGCCTTCGGAGTGGGTTATACGATCGGAGGGTTCATCACCTTGTTCCTCTTCAATCGGCTGTTCATTTAATACCATCGCTACACTATCTTCGTCTGCAATTTCTTCGATTTCGTCCTTTGCCAACCATTTTGTGATGTCTTCCAATGAAGCTTCTTCACATCCGGGAACTTTTTCTAACAGCGATACAAGCGCAGTGTTGTCACTTGCATTTTCCACATCACATTGCTGTTCTACCTCTTCCCACTTATCACTGGCTCTGTGATCCAGCAAAATTTTCCACGATCGCACAAGTGTTAAAGATGGAATTTCATCCCATGCCTCGGACACCCATCTGATGACGTCAAGCATGTCTACTGACTGTAGTGCTGTCGCAATTTCTGTATTATCAATTGCCGCGATGATATAGCTTAGTAGCCTATGTCGATATTTCTTTTTCAAAGCTTGGAGCACTCCCTGATCCATTGGCTGACATATAGATCTAACATTTGCAGGCAAGAACAAAGCTTTTATGTCTCCATCTTTTAATTGGTCATTTGCTGGATGTGAAGGAGCGTTATCCAAAACTAGGATTGCTTTCCTTGTTAAATTGTTTTCAGCTAAATGTTTTTCAACTTGTGGCACAAATTCCTGTTCAAACCAATTTTTGAAAATTTCTCCATTCATCCATGCCTTTTTTTGATGGGTATAATGCAGGGGCAAAGAACTTAAATCTTTAAGATTTTTAAAAGCCCTAGGCTTGCGAGATTTTCCAATCAAGGTCAGTCTCAACTTGTGGTTTCCGGTTGCGTTACTACAAGCTAAAACTGTAACGTGGTCCTTGCTCTTCTTGAACCCTGGTGTGGCCTTTTCCTGTTTAGACGCTAGTGTTTTAGACAGCAACATACGGTAATTCAAACCCGTCTCATCACAGTTGTACACCTGTTCTCCGGAAATACCTTCCTTATCAAGCAGGTCGAAAAAGTGTTTTTTAAAGTCAGGGACAGCGTCCTTATTAGCAGACAATGCTTCACCACTAATCGTCATCTGACGAACACCAAAACGTTTCTTCCAGCGATCAAGCCACCCGTCAATGGCAGTAAACTCACCATCGTCTCCTTCGATCTGTTTTTTAAACTGAATCGCTTTTTCTTGGAGCAAGGGGCCTGAAACCGTCAATCCTTTCCCCCTCACATTTTCATACCACAGATATAAAGCCTCTTCAACTTCCACATGTTTTCCTTTTTGCATAGTTTTTCTAACTTTCACGCCACTGCCACTTGCTCGCTTAGAACACCATTTTTCAATCTCTGCGCGATTTCTTCGCCAATCACCCACAGTAGTTTTTCCAACTCCTAACTCCAGTGCAATTTTGTTTACCGACTCACCAGAATCCATTCTTTTTATTGCTTGCAGTTTTTCTTCCAAAGTTACTACCACTTTCTTTCGTTTGTCACCCATATTTCACTTAAAAATAAAAGCCACCAACAATACTGTATACACACTTTATAACAAATTAACAATCCACGAACGACTGAACCGCATGGACTGACTGATGCACCTGTTACACACTCAAGTAGGAACACGAAACTTTCCTGTTACAACATGAATCAATTGGCGTACTGTATTGGTAACTGGTGATTCACGCGTAAGCGCCTTCACCCGCGTGGCGGGATTGCTCACATGACGTTTGAAGGCGCTAGTAATCGGATCGGAAATACTGCATACGTACTGTACTCAAAAAATACCTTTTTTTTTTTTTGAGTAGAGCGGGTCGGGGGTCGGATAGGCCAGAGGTCGAATAGTCGGGAGTCGGATAGCCGAGAGTCTACTGTATAAATATTCTTGAATAATGATAAGTAATAAATTGTTGAGATTTAAGGCAATTTTGTATAATTAATGTGTCATTTTGGCTGGGCAATATTGTACGGTGAACATTATTTAATTTGTCTGGAATGCATATGTACTACTGTAAACTTCTATTGTTTTGTTAACACTGTATTTTCTAGGGTTAAGCCATATTGTCGAACCATGTAACTTGTTGAAGAAGAGCCAATGGGCCTGATAGTTAAAATATAATTGACCCAGGTAACTGTTGGACAATTTAGAAGCTATATTACAATGTAGTCAAATGCACATTATATTTTACACTAAAAAATGAACCCGTACTTTGTCAATGAACCAGTACGGCTAAGAGGAAACAAATCGGTTGTGGGATATGGAGTGATGGAAGGCCGTTTATTAAATTTTAATCGAATGTTTAGAGTCGGGTGATACTGTGGCGGATATCTGTCCGAGCTTATGGTGTTGGGATCTCGTACAGAGAAGTCCAGTAAGATCGGATGGGTGCTGCCACAGTCACCAGACTAGGGGGTCAAGTACCCATGATTTTATTAGAAAGTTCAGGGGGGTTATGGCGCCATATCCTCACTGATCCTCTTAGGTTTTAGGCAATAAGAGTTTGTATGCTTCGGCATCCAATCTCTTATTGGGGGGGGGGGGTATTGTAATGGTACGAATTTGTAGGGCCAAGTTAACATTTTAAAAAATTATATTCCCCATGCAGTCATTGTTCACCTTTTTAGAACCTCGAGTTAGTCAACCAAGTATGCAGTGTTTATTACAAAACAAAACGTCTATGTTTTGTCTCCGCACTCAAACAGTCCAGACAGATTGTGAAACAACACACAATTTTGTGTCAGCCGTAAATCACGGAAGAAAATAATGTAACTTTATATTGCACCAGGCGGCAAATTATTGCTAAACCTTACGCCAGCGTTATAGCGCTCTTTTAAAACAGCACCAATGGGAGCGCAGGCTGGCGATCACGTGACCAAAAAAGGACTCCGTGTTCTCTGCCTTAGCGCAGTACCCAGTTCAGTTCTATTGCACCTAATGGCCGCGCGGCCAGAAAAAATTAACCACCTAAGTACTTAATTACAAGTAAAGTTGGCCGACTGAATTGTTAAACATGAAATGTTCGAGTGATTGAACTTAAACAAACCAATGAAAATACGCAAGCAATTAACGATAGACGAAGGACAAAGTAACTCTAAATAACTTCAAGTGACTTTCGAAGTGCGGGACAAAAAAGTGCTTACACAAATTGGACCAGGTCTACAACCAGGCTGAGTATTTATTAAATCATTATCTGCTAATCACAAAATTGAACAGTCGCAAAATTCATAACTATTATTACGAGATCTCTAAGGGAATGGATTTTATTCGTACATTAATGTAAAAGCAAGAGTGTGTATGTGTGTGTAAAGGTTATGTACTGGTTCATTACAGCATTTAATATATTCATATCCAGCCAGTAAAATCGGTATACCGTAAAATCATTTATAATTGTAGTTAAAAAACTTATAGGGATAAGAATTAAATTCATGATTTTATATTGATATAAAACAGTTGTACAACCTTTCGTAGAATGTAAAAGAAGAATGTGAGTTTATTTTTTTAAATAAAAAATAAGTATGCGATTTTAGACAGTATAAAATGCGTTAGCGTAATCATTTCGCACTTAAATCTTCGAAATAACAGATAACCTTGTCTGCAGTGGATTTTCGTCTGTAAGACCCTGGAAAATGCAACCAAAGGTAAGAGTTGATTTAATTTGAACAACCTATGTTGAAATCCTGAATTTGAAGTAACTTATGGTGTTTCAGTGACCCCGAACTGGGACTCGAGTAGTATTTTATTATTTGCAGTAACTTATAGTGTTTCAGTTCAGTCCCTAAATTAAACTGCCCAGGTCGCAATGATATTTTTCTAACTGGGTACTGCGCTAAGGCAGAGAACACGGAGTCCTTTTTTGGTCACGTGATCGCCAGCCTGCACTCCCATTGGTGCTGTTTTAAAAGAGCGCTATAACGCTGGCGTAAGGTTTAGCAATAATTTGCCGCCTGGTGCAATATAGTTACATTATTTTCTTCCGTGATTTACGGCTGACGGAAAATTGTGTGTTGTTTCACAATCTGTCTGGACTGTTTGAGTGCGGAGACAAAACATAGACGTTTTGTTTTGTAATAAACACTGCATACTTGGATGACTAACTCGAGGTTCTAAAAAGGTGAACAATGGCTGCATGGGGAATATAATTTTTTTAAATGTTAACTTGGCCCTACAAATTCGTACCGTTACAAAATAATTTGATGAGATAAGTGATTTTTCTAAAAACAGTGACAAGTTTTAAAAAAAAGTGACTAAAGGTGAGAAACATAATGCACTTGCATCCCTGATTAAAGGTTGTTCATGAAGAAAAGCTTCCACAAACTATAGTTTCGACAGCTGCCAAAAAAATATAGTGTTCCCCTGAAAATTGTTAGACAATGGCAACGGCAGAAAAGTCAATAAATAATTAATATTTAATGAGGAAGACATTGCAGGGCCCTAAAGAAAGGAAAACACAAGGAAATAGATATAAAGTCAAGTAGTTTACATCATAAAAAAAAAATTACTTGGGGTTTTTTTGACACATGACGTATGATACAAAAAAAATTAAATGAGGTAGCTCGAAGATTAAATTTAAATGAAAATGACTTTAAAGCAAGTTTTGGCCGGTTAAGAGATTCATGAGTTGCAAAGGATTAGTGCTCAGGTTACCTTAGCTTAAAGGCATTTGAATCAACAATATAACGACTAGGACGTGTTCCATTGCTCACACATTTATACCAATAGAAAACTAAAATATCCACTATTTCAATGGTGTCTGACTGAACACAGGCTTGCGGAACAAATCTGAAACGAATCCACTATACAGAATTCAAGTGTTGCTGCATTTTTAACAAAGATGGAATGGAAGATTATATATTGTAACATTATGCTTTTGACAAAAATTAAACCAATAATTTGTTTACAGAACAAATATGATACAGAATAGTGAATAGATGTCAAGGAAATTGTGACTAATTTTAAAATAATTTCTATACTTAAATGCACAATTATTACCAATAAACATTAAGCAACATACTGTACTGTAGTATAATAATTTTAACATGTTTTGTTAGGATTACAAGTTTAAATATAGCCTAATTTTGTTTCTTACTTTTGACTAGTTTTCAATTAAAATTATATTCATAATAGTACCACAAAATGAGAGCTGCTATGTGTTCAGTACATTATGGTACTATACTTGTTGAAAGTTATTAAGGAAATTAAACTTTCAGTGTTTCCTTACTGTATTAGAATGATGTGATTATTAAACTAAACCCCATAATTTAGTAATCTGACAAATATGACTCATTCAACACCTGTTTTATTAAAAAAAAAAAAAATGTAATTTCATGGATCATAACCTCACAAAAACCTCTATTTGATTAGGAAAATCTATATCAAGTGAATCTCTGTTACATTTATACAGCAATCCTGTTATTTTGCCCATCTGTTTTAAAAGTTGAGTAAAAAATCAAAAACACTGGTACAATATCACACCAATACAGTCCCATCCACATCCCGAATTTTCTAATTCACAAGAAAATTATGAATTACAGGTAAAAATTATGAAAATTTTCTATTTCACAGATGAAAGTTTCTCCCTAAATTTCCCATAAGCTACCTGAATATATCAAAACATAATTATTCTGATACACACAATTAATAAGTCTCAGATGTTAATAAAAATAAAATAATGTATTTCACTATGTAAACCAAAACTTGAAGCTACAATACAATAACTATTTACAATCTACCAAAATAAATGTTATTTGTACATATAAATCTACGTATCCTATATAACTGTTTGTTCGAATTGCCTCAATTCAGACGTTACCTTAACAGTACTTTATTTCCTATTAATCACATGCACACGCTCGCACGCACGCACGTGTGCACACACACACACACACACACACACACACACACGCATGTGCACTGCCAAATAAAATTACCAATTTACTTCTACATAAATTACTATTACGAATGAATTTAAAATAAACAAATATCTACATTTTAAAACATTCAAACAACAACTTTTATTACACTCACAAAGGTGAAAACAATAAAGTAAAAAAAGTTTAATAAAATAATTAACCTACTGAAGATTGTTTCTTTGGGCTGCATTTCAGAAGATCACAGGCTTTTCGGTTCTTGCTTAGTGTTTTTAGAACAGACAAATAACCGACTTTCATTTCTGCCTCAACAGCCAGCCACCATGGCGCTGGTGGCATCTCACAACACATCCTAGTTAAATAAGAAAAAAACTGATACAAATTCTGCTTATCTTTTATACATATTGATTGCTTAACCATTAATTGTGTTCTGTTTATTA
This sequence comes from Magicicada septendecula, assembly GCA_034769895.1. Taxonomy (NCBI): domain Eukaryota; kingdom Metazoa; phylum Arthropoda; class Insecta; order Hemiptera; family Cicadidae; genus Magicicada; species Magicicada septendecula. Next base: position 287,314,518 of record CM068368.1, read on the forward strand.
CTTCTTTCAAGATACTGAAAATTACACACTAAAACTGTGTGTGTGTGTGTGGGGGGGGCAGCATTTTTTTAAAGAAATGTGGCAGCATGACAGCACCCTCACTGGAGACAACATTTAGGATGTGAACATTGGTGGGAATCTTCATCCTGGCTATTATGGGGATATTTTCGGGATCTTGGGTGAGCAAACGGTAATTCCTCCGTCACACCTGGGTCTTCCAGAATGACATGACTCCCTCCTTACCACTTCCACTAGAGCCAAACTGAGGTTTTTATAGGGTGTAATAGCAAGTAATGTGTAGGGTTGTGAAGAGAAATGACATGGAAAGACTGGAAAACCTGTGAACAACATACTGAAAAACTGCAACAAAAGAACTTTATGGATCTCTAAAATTATAAATTTGTAATACTCATACCAATGATTATAGTGAAGAATTTGAAATATGACGATAGCAATGACACAAATGAAATGCCAATCACTGTCATTGATACAGTCTTATAGTACAGTGTCAATATTATAAATGTATTATCACTATAGAACGAACAGCAGTGGCCAACCCAGGCATGTTGGTCACAAAAAGTATTCTATATATATTGTAACTTTAACTTTAATTGTTTAATTACTTAGTTACATTTATGTTGTGTGTATTATTAATAATCACTTTCACTTTCAAAATCGGGCGCCATGTTGTCACACTGCACAACAAAATACAAACTTACCTTTAGGGCCAGAATTCGGGTAACACGAACCAGGGTTGTGGAATATATCACCTGAAATAATCGTACTCAAGATAAAACGTACCATTGACCTTTTATTTTTAAGATGACTCTAAATACATATTGAAAAATGACTCTAGCTGTACCAAACACGTACATATTACGCCATGGGGCGTTTAGCAAACATCAAACCCTTAGAACATTTTAACCCTCCAAAACAAACATGTGTTATAATATTAACCTAATAAACATAATATATATATTTATTATTAAAATATTGGCACAACCCAGCACTTATTAATATTGAATCATTTTGTATTAAGTATCCACTCTCTCGCTCTCTCACTTTCATTCTTTGGTACAATTTCGACTGGTTAAAATGAGCTCATTTGAATAAATTGAATTTAGTATTTTATATAAAAACCATTTGATCGGTTTTGGCAGCAGTTTTTGTTTAGATATTACTTAGCTGCATTATATGTGAAGATGTCCCATTTTTGTAGATCGCGCATTCTCGCGTGATGTTTTCGGAGAACTGTTTTAATAATACTGCACTTTCACATTTTTATTTTCCTGTTGCTACTATTTAAATTTTGGTTTACATTTTTTGATGTAGTTGTAAGATTTAGATAATGTAAAGTTTAGGGTATGCCAGCCGGCGTGGAACCCTGTTGAGACGAAACTGGCAGCGGTTAGTAGCTTTGCAATGCGGAGGTGGGGCAAACTACGTCACTAGTCCTTTGTTCGAAACGGCCAAACCCCGTTGCTTACAGATGTATTTATTGCGTATCGCATTCCTGTAGCTGATGTCATCATGGGTTAGGCTTGTTTACACTTTAATATGACGAACTGTTTTTTTGCTATTACTGTGATTTTACCCTGACCTCGACACAAATCCTGTCCGCTCAATATTACGTCGTTGAAAACTTTTGGAAAACTTTACTCTGTTTTCTTTATAGGGCTTTAAAAACAATTATAACAATTATACTTTATAACAATTATATCCCAAAATATTATAGGACCAGAATTGTACCGTTACAAAACCCCCTCAATGAGAGGTTTTATGCCGAAGCATAAAAACTCTCATTGACACATTCGTACTTCCTAAAGGGATCAGCTAGGATATGTCGCCACAACCCCCTTACTATTTATATGAAAAGAATACAATAACTCACCCGTGGTCCGATGATGGTGACAGTACCTGCATGACCTTACTGGACTTCTCCTACGAGATCCCAACACCATAAGGCCAATCAGGCTCTTTACGCTCCTGCTCTGACGCACTGGCCAGCTCAGGACCGTCGTCACAACATCACCAAACACTGAAACAATAAATAAAAAATATCAAAATAGTGGCTTGGTATAATGCTATATCCCTAACTGATCTGTTTCCCCTTAGCTATGTGCTGGTTTGTGTTAAGAAGCACTGGGTTTGCTTCAACTCAACAAGAATTATATAGAAGTGCCATTCTCTTCATTGACTACCCTTAACATTATAAAATTTTTGATTCCCATCGATAATAATTAACCCTTTTTTGTTTTGATAATTAATATAATTATAAGAAGAAAATCTTTATACTACAATTGAAACATATAATCCAAAATTTATGGATACAATTACCAAAATCTCCCTCTTCCTAAAACATTTTATAACAAAAAAATTTATTATTATTATTATTATTAATACTATTATTAACAGTAAGTAATCCGGCGCTGTTAACAATATTTACCCCTCTTTCTCCTCCACACCCACTATTCCCCCCTCTGAACTGTTGCGTTCAGTTGCCTCCACAAGGACTGAGGCAGAAGGAGTGAGCACTTTTTTCTTTTCTCTCTCTCCCATCCTTGCTTCGGCGTTACAGAAACTTCAAGGTCAATACCCCTACTTATTATTTTATTACACGCCCCTAAGGTCTACCACCCATATTTAGGTGAAAATAGCCTATGCAAACAAATAATCTTAGATTCCCCTGAATCTCCCATTAAATTTCTAAGTTGAACCAATTTCATAGGCAACCAACTATGGTCAGGTTTTACAAATTCTGCCCACAGCTGGTTGTCATCCAAAACCACGATTAGTGCTGGTAAGACAGTAATCGCCCGAAATATGGGGAATCGCATTTAAAACATGTTGTACATACATACAATTCATGTTCAAATTACTATGCTAATACATAATAAACATAATACATAATGATACAGTCATAATTAACATTGCGATTATTACATTAAAATAAACATTTCACATTTAACTTTGATCAAAATTTACACACCCTACATCTTTAAATTTGCATATAAAAATTATAAACATTACATTTTAATTTCAATTGAACTTTTATTAATTAGCCATCAATTATTTATCATTTAATTCTATAAAATTCAAATTTATTATTAACATTCATTTTACATTATATTTCATCTCTTATTACCTTTCTACTATGAATTTTCTACTTAACCTTCACATTTTGATCATTGATTAGTCTGGGTGACTCCTGTATTCGCTATGCTTTCAATTGAATAGACATTTATAATCTTACTCCCTTTCTTCCTACTAACAACCACTATTAACAACCAGATTTACATATCATGACACCAATCTCTCAATTATAACTCCCTTCACATTTTTATCCAATTCCTCTGGCACCGCTAGTCTTTGTACTAGGATGTGTGTTCCCTACCTGGCCATATACATACCTAACCATTTGCCCCCCAAAATATCGGCAAACACTCCCTTAAACTACTCTAACACTTGCCACAACGTCGCACGCTGGTCACTCCTTACATCACTACCCTAACTACAAAATATCATCATCAACAAATATATTTACTCTTTACCTTACTCACCTCTCTACATATGATCACTACTACTGTGTCCCTAAAATATCTAACACTCTCTTTGTACTTTACTGGTATTTCAAAATTCTTATTTATCCAACTCCCATTAACTTTAATTGACTAACTCAAATGCCTTTTTTATTATTATCACCCAAACTCTGTCCCTTGTTAACATTCTACATTACTGTGATCATTGACAATTGCATTAGAAAATTCATCCCACACCTACTAATAACAATACATCTCAATATCCAAATATATTACATGCTTAATCATTTATTATTCATTAGAAGCTACATCTCATAAAATCATTTTACTTCATCGTCAAAATTTATTTTGTACAACATTAATTGAGTAATTAATCATCAATTAATTCAATTATTTAAAATTTCATCATTATTTTCATCACTTGTTTAGTCAAAAAAAAAAGGTTACAGTAATTGTTATTATTAAATCAATTAAACTATAACTTCTTGTTACATACATGGTTTACATAAAATTACCTGTAATACACAACATCAAGAATACATAAATACATTGACATTAATACACACAAAAATATACAATCCAAACTACAATTTTATCATTGACCAAAATCAGTTCATAAACAATCCATTTTAAAACCACTGTTCACATATATTAATGTTCATAAACAATAAAACAATCTATCCTCCATCATTGAACAACAGTCGAATCTTAGGTCTATACAACTTATTTTTTATTAAATATATGATATTATTATTATCAATATAATACTTGTTTAAAATTTTATATTCTTCCACAATGTCGTTTGAATTAATAGGTTTATTCCATATCAATTTATCATATACCAAGTCATCATAGGGTATGATCCTGTCTCCCTTAGTATTATCTGTCATAATCGTGTAAGTCATAAAGTCATTATTATCGTCAGCATAATTATCTACTGCTACACCCTTTACTTCACAAGGTAAGTAATTATTATCATCATCTACTATTGCTGCTGTCTCAGCTTTAATACAAGGTATGTATTCACTATAATTATCTACCACCTCTACTCCTAACCTTTCTACAAATTTGCTATAAATTCTATTTATCTTAAAAATCTCTATCTCTCTCTTTCTCTCATCACAATACCTCTCTCTCTCTCAATATATTTCTCACCATAACACCAAGCTACACTTCTCTCTCTCAAAATATGCAGGGGTCACTAACTCACAATTACTGCACCACCTATGAAGTGCACAAAAAACCCAGGGAACTCTACTTGTAGACATATCGTCTCCCAAATATATACCTAAGGAACTCTCGTACTTGCTAAACACACGTGAAGCCGTTACTTCACCCCCAACTACAATATCAAAGGAAAAATTTACCCCCGGCACTCCCCTTACTACTACACTTTCTCTCTAACTCAAAACACTCTAACATCTCATCATCATTTTCTAACATCATGTTCTTAATTATATCATTATTATTACCTGTAAACTCATTATTCAAATTATCAATGTTGCTCACCTTATTAATTAGCACATTGTTTTTCGTCATATTGTCACTGCTACTTACCTTCTTATTCCTTATTTGACTTAATCTCTCATCTAACCTTTTATTCACTTCGTCACATTGTTTATCAAAATTATCATTTCGTTTTTTAATTTCATTTTTCATTTCATTGAACTTCTCATTAAAATCACTTTTAATTTCATTTTTAGTTTGAATATTTTGTGTTTTAATTTCATTTTTTATTTCACTTTTGAAGTTATTAAAATTTTCATTCTGTTTGTCAAACTTTACCTCTAGCTTGCTGAACTTCTCATCAAATTTATTACTTTGTGTCTCAAATTTCAAATTGGAATCTCTTTTTTGTTCATCCAGCTTTATATCAAAATTATCAAATTTAGTTAATAATAACTGCATCACAGCAGCAGTTGTTTCGTCTGTTTTGTTTTCATGGGATGTTGCTGTTACTTTCTCTAACTCTACAGATTCAGTCGCACTCGACCCACCAATCTGACTAATTTGTGTTAATGGAACATCCATCTCACTAGTCAAATTTTCATCAGTTGCACTGATTTCTATTGTTTTATTGTCATTGGTACTCATTTTTTTTTTTTATATCTCCCTAACACATACAATACTGCTAACACATATATGCATATAGCCTCGTAACTTAACCCTACCTTACGCACGTGTTTATGTACTTTCTCACTCTTACCTCAGGTAATCATTCCACATTCTGGTAAGTATACTCCACATAAAATTAAGTTTTATGTCGAGTCACTGTTCGGCACGCGCCATTGTAACTTTAACTTTAATTGTTTAATTACTTAGTTACATTTATGTTGTGTGTATTATTAATAATCACTTTCACTTTCAAAATCGGGCGCCATGTTGTCACACTGCACAACAAAATACAAACTTACCTTTAGGGCCAGAATTCGGGTAACACGAACCAGGGTTGTGGAATATATCACCTGAAATAATCGTACTCAAGATAAAACGTACCATTGACCTTTTATTTTTAAGATGACTCTAAATACATATTGAAAAATGACTCTAGCTGTACCAAACACGTACATATTACGCCATGGGGCGTTTAGCAAACATCAAACCCTTAGAACATTTTAACCCTCCAAAACAAACATGTGTTATAATATTAACCTAATAAACATAATATATATATTTATTATTAAAATATTGGCACAACCCAGTACTTATTAATATTGAATCATTTTGTATTAAGTATCCACTCTCTCACTTTCATTCTTTGGTACAATTTCGACTGGTTAAAATGAGCTCATTTGAATAAATTGAATTTAGTATTTTATATAAAAACCATTTGATCGGTTTTGGCAGCAGTTTTTTGTTTAGATATTACTTAGCTGCATTATATGTGAAGATGTCACATCTTTGCAGATCGCGCATTCTCGCCTGATGTTTTCGGAGAACTGTTTTAATAATACCGCACTTTCACATTTTTATTTTCCTGTTGCTACTATTTAAATTTTGGTTTACATTTTTTGATGTAGTTGTAAGATTTAGATAATGTAAAGTTTAGGGTATGCCAGCCGGCGTGGAACCCTGTTGAGACGAAACTGGCAGCGGTTAGTAGCTTTGCAATGCGGAGGTGGGGCAAACTACGTCACTAGTCCTTTGTTCGAAACGGCCAAACCCCGTTGTTTACAGATGTATTTATTGCGTATCGCATTCCTGTAGCTGATGTCATCATGGGTTAGGCTTGTTTACACTGTAATATGACGAACTGTTTTTTGCTATTACTGTGATTTTACCCTGATCTCGACACAAATCCTGTCCGCTCAATATTACGTCGCTGAAAACTTTACTCTGTTTTCTTTATAGGGCTTTAAAAACAATTATACTTTATAACAATTATTTCCCAAAATATTATAGGACCAGAATTGTACCGTTACAATATTAAGTGGTTTGTTGTGTCACAAAAAGTATTCTATATATTGTAACGTTATATAACCCCTACCCAAATATGATCAAAGAATCACCATCGTTAAAACCAGTAATCACCCCATTCTAAAAGTCAGAAATGGGTATTATGTACCAAGCTATAAAAAACTTTGTACTACAAAACACTGTAAACAATAATAATAAAAGTGCAGTGTACAAAGTGAAATATAGTGTACTTAGTGAAAGTGTAAACTTTTAAAAAGAGCATCTCACAGATTGGTACTGGAGATGAAAAACAATTAATATTGTAGCAGTGGACTATATTGCTGCTGACAAGTTTTGTATTTTTGTGTAATTTTGTATTGTGTAGGCCACAAAGGTCTTGTACCTAGGAATAATCTTTGTGTTTAATATAATGATTTTGTTTAAATATAAGATAACCCAGGGTTAAATATAAAATAATAATATATAAAATAATACTATGTTAGCAAGATGGCATATGAAAAATAGTTTAGAGTAAGGATACATTAAGTAAACGATAAATAATAAATAAATCAAATTAAAGGGGATTAAAATATAAAATAACAATGAACAAGCTTAAGGAAAAATATAAAGAAAAACCTTAAATAAATTAAATCCGATTATAAATAAAATCTAAAAAGGTTTATTTTTCTAAAAAGAAGAAATGAATTTATAATAATTAATAATAGCCTATATACTAAAAAGTATATAGATTCACCAATAAAAAACCATAAAAAATTCTTGGTTACTAAGAGTAACCAACTAACAAGATTTGAAATTAATTGTTAAACGATATTGGAAGTGAACATTTTGAAAAAGTGTAATGCATATAAAAAATTTAAGAAATTAACAAATCCCATTTGGAATAAGTAGTGCAAAATTAATAAAATTAACGAGTGATGTCCACTACATATTAGAACTCCTTCGAATAGAACAATTCACGCCTGTAATTTGATGAAACCTTGAAAAACCTTCGATGTCCAGGCCTAGCCCACAGAACTTCGACATTTTGGTGAGATCGTTACCGAGTAAAATTTAACTAAATTACACCTCAACTATAACTTTATAACACTAGAAACAGCACCATCTCTCTAAATACTTCAGGAAAAGAGGTGAACATAAACTTTATTATTTAGTTAACCCAAAAACCAGCAGAACGGGCTCTTGTGAACATTCCGGCCGCCATTAAATCATTTTCGTGTTTTCAGTGAAGAAACGTAATCTGCGCTCTAGTGGTCAACCAATAAACTACATAATCTAAATAGTACAAATTATATTACAAAAATTATTTATGTAAAGTTTGGTATTAATCCTTATTCATTTCTGACTTTCTCATAGTACAAAGAACTCTATAATAACCCTGGGAAATTAATAAATTGTTTCTTTATTATTATTGAAATAAAAAATAAAAATATTTGTTATATACTATATGTTTAAAAATAAGATCGAACTAATCCTGTGTTGTCAGTAAGAATCGATTATCCCTTTCTGTTTTGGGAGAAGATAAAAAAAAATGCTAAATAAACTCAATGAATACTTTGTTGTTTGAATAAAAATGTGTATTATTTTCAGCAGATGGTAGTTGGTTACAGATTGTCAGAAGACTGAGAAGAGAACGGACAACCAGAAAATATTACGTACCATTTGGAGTTAATATAACCTCAAATGTGTTTGTAAACGTCACAGTCAGCTGGTCTCATGAGCGGAGAAATTTGAAATAATTAATCGAATACTAAGAGAGTAATTCTCTTTGCACTCTCTCTCTCCTCACTACTGTCAAACAACGGTACTGATTTCAAACAAATAAAATCTAAGAAAATATTTGCATAATCACACACACTCGATTTTTGGAAACATTGAACATAAAATATAACAAATTCTGTGACTCTAAATAAAGCGAGATTTTCGAAGAGTATAAATAGACGTAAAATTACTACTACTCAGAGAAATAAACCGCGAGACGTTACAAGATGACGTACAAACATGGGTGTAAGTAGGAAAGTGTATAGATAAGACGTTTGATTGACTCAGAGAAAACCGCGAGACGTTACAATATATATATTATAAAGGAATAGATCTGTGCGTGTCTTAAGCCACACGTTGTTGCGTCAATTTGTAACGTTAATTATAGTTTGTGTATTATGTCACACGTTGTTGCGTCAATTTGTAATGTTGATTTGTAAAGGGGATACGACAAGAGATGGGTTTTCTCTTCCTGTTATTATGGAAATATAAAATTATTTATTATTATTATTTAAATATTTAATTCTTTATTTCATTTAGTAAAAGTGCCTCGGTGATACCCAGTCGTCAACGACTTCACTGATACGAGGAGAGTGGTATTCGTAGCCGTACGGTTTGAACTGTCGCCAAAATTAATTAATCTTTTTAAAGTGAATCCGATTGTGTTGTTTTTTCACAATCGATTCCTGATTCGAATCGGTCTTCTAGGTTAACCGACTTCGTCTCCAAAATTTTCGGAGTTCTTCACTCTCGTCGTGGTTCTACTCTTCCTCGTCTATCTGAAATTATTAAATCTTAATCCACTCTACAAAAATAAAATGCTGGTTGTTAACAAATTGATTTATTTGGTATTGTTTTAAAACTTGAATCAGTTGGTCGGTTCACGAGTCGATCGGATATGGTCCGAGTCGACTCGCTTGCTACACTCAATTTGAACAAACAATGTTAAAAATTCAGTACAATATTATTTTTTGTTCAGGTTGTGAAATTCTTTTAGCTGTTAGTAAAGATCGGAAAGCGCTTTAGTACAAAATACAATGCATTACAATATGGTTAATTACAACTCTTAATAAATAACAAGACATAAAATAATACTGTGTTTAAAATGTTACAATTCTGAGGTTGATTAACCTTCAACAAAATGGTTGGCCCCCACCCCAAGATGGCGGACTTCCTCCAGCTGGCTGGCTATGCTATATGCCTCTTACCTAGTATCTTAAAATTAAATATTGTTTTAAGAATTTAATGTCAATAATGTCCCTGAATAAGGTTTTGTTAAGGTCCACAAGTGTCTGGATTAACTGTGTTTTGGTGACTATTGTGTTGTGTAGTGATGTGGTTGGTTCGTTATTAAATAATCGAGATACTCACTACCCGATGTCATGTGTGACGATCTCGGGAAGCATTAGTTTAAATAGATCGTCCTTTTTTCATTCAAATTTCGTTTCTTCTGTTATTATGTTTTCCAGGGTTATTCTGAATGGTTCTCCTGGAATTCCTATTGCATTTTTTACGTCTCCTGGTATTTTATTTTTACATTTTTTTATCAAAATGTGACTCTGCTACATGCAGCTGACCTATATAGCTTGACTTTAAACAACAGACTAAAACAATCTTCCGTTAAAGAAAACGGCTTGCCCCGGCTTTTTTGGGCTATGACTAGTTAATTTCCCCTGACCCTGGTCACGTGGTTTTAATTATATCTGACATATGTAAATTTTAAATCTGTCCTAATAGGGTTGTACTTATTAATAACAATAATGTTTGATATTTTTACCTTATATATAACCTTACAATTTTAAATACCTATTCTTCATTTTCTTATAATAATGAGTTTTGACATATAATTTTACCAATATTTTTCCTGTTTCATTAAAGTCAGGCTTCTGTTTAATTTTATCTGGTTTGGTTAGGATTATTGTGGATATTTTAGTGTTGTTTAAGTTCAGTTCATCTTTCTTGGCCTATAGGCTTAGCATTTTGCCATTTCTTTACAATGATTTTTTACATAATGTGATGTTTCACCAAGTACCTGATATTGACATTTCTGAACAGCCTTTACAACTGATGTTCTTGAAAAATTAACAAATCTTTTAACCATTAATTCTAACATAACAAAATTCTAGGTATATTGAACCCTTTTAACAAGTAATTATAACATTTTATCCTATGAGTATACAAAACTCTTTAAACAGTTAATTCTAACATAATATATCATGGATATACCAAACCCCTCTAAATAATTAACTATAATATAATAACTCCTGTGTATATTGAACCCTTTAAACACATACAACTTTTATTTACTGGCTCTTAATATGTATTAGTTTATACATAAGGCCATTGCTTCACTTTCTCCCTTCCCCCCTGGTTTATAACATGATCTTTGATCATCACTATTTCCTTCTTTGTACACTTATCACTTCACTCACTTATCATATAAGTTTTTACAATTTTTTCTTAGACTTATGCATATATTTTTTACTCTTATTCATATCATTGCATTGCATTTTCTATAACTCTACCTACTGTCTGATCTTTCTCTTTAATTATTATTATTATTATTAATTTAATAATATATATATACTTTCACTTATGAACTTACTTTTGTCACTTCCCAAACGTTTCGAGATGTTTCTCTTCTTCAGTGGGTTTAATACTAACTGTCGATTACAGAATAACCGTTACGGAATGGAGTGTGTGGTGGGGGTTGATGGTGGGAAGGGATTGGCGCTGAGGTTCGAATTATGTGTGTGGATCAGTGTGTCAAATAGTGTATGTGATTTGTAATGTATCTGTTCATTTAATATGTTGTTTGGTTGTAGTGTGTGATATCTGTATATTTCAAATTGTTCAGCTGTGTTTAATTTTCTACTTTTAGGTAAGTAGTGTAATATTTCCATGTTGTGTTCTATGTTTGTGTAACTGTGGTTTTCGTTATGTAAATGTGTGGCAAATGTGGAATGTATGTAGTTTGTGGTGAGGGCTTTTAAATGTTCAGAAAACCTGGAAGAAAAAGATCTTCCCGTCTGGCCGATGTAGAATTGTGGGCAATCATTACAATTTAATTTATAAACCCCTGTTTTGTTGTATGTGTCAATGTCTTTGTTAGTATTGTTTATGTGTTTTCTAATGGTGTTGTTGGTTCTGTAGGCTACTTTATAATTTTGTTTCCTAAATGTGTTTGCAATTTTATGTGTATTGGAATTGTAGTATGTAAGTGTTATGTATTTACTGGGTTGTGTGCTGTTGGTCAGATGTGTTTTACTTTTTGTGTTGAGGATTCGTTTGTGTAGTTTATTTATTAATTCAGGGTTGTATCCGTTTTTGACTGCTATGTATTTAATTGTGTTTAATTCATCTTGGTAGTCATGTGTGTTTAGGGGTATTGACGTGAGCCTATGGAGCATGTAGTTGAAAGCTGCATGTTTGTGTTGAGTTGGGTGGTTGGATGTGTTGTGTATGACCATATCTGATGTGGTGGGTTTTCTGTATATTTTGTATGTGTGTGTGTTGTTTGTTTTGGTGATTGTAAGGTCTAAAAAGTTTATGCTGTTATTTAATTCTATTTCAAGTGTGAATTTTAATTTATGGTGTATAGTGTTAATGTATTTGTGGAAATTTTCTATTTGTCTTTTGTTGCCGTTGTAAAGGAGTGAAATGTCGTCGACATTTTTCTTCCAGGTTTTCTGAACATTTAAAAGCCCTCACCACAAACTACATACATTCCACATTTGCCACACATTTACATAACGAAAACCACAGTTACACAAACATAGAACACAACATGGAAATATTACACTACTTACCTAAAAGTAGAAAATTAAACACAGGCAACAAAAGACAAATAGAAAATTTCCACAAATACATTAACACTATACACCATAAATTAAAATTCACACTTGAAATAGAATTAAATAACAGCATAAACTTTTTAGACCTTACAATCACCAAAACAAACAACACACACACATACAAAATATACAGAAAACCCACCACATCAGATATGGTCATACACAACACATCCAACCACCCAACTCAACACAAACATGCAGCTTTCAACTACATGCTCCATAGGCTCACGTCAATACCCCTAAACACACATGACTACCAAGATGAATTAAACACAATTAAATACATAGCAGTCAAAAACGGATACAACCCTGAATTAATAAATAAACTACACAAACGAATCCTCAACACAAAAAGTAAAACACATCTGACCAACAGCACACAACCCAGTAAATACATAACACTTACATACTACAATTCCAATACACATAAAATTGCAAACACATTTAGGAAACAAAATTATAAAGTAGCCTACAGAACCAACAACACCATTAGAAAACACATAAACAATACTAACAAAGACATTGACACATACAACAAAACAGGGGTTTATAAATTAAATTGTAATGATTGCCCACAATTCTACATCGGCCAGACGGGAAGATCTTTTTCTTCCAGGTTTTCTGAACATTTAAAAGCCCTCACCACAAACTACATACATTCCACATTTGCCACACATTTACATAACGAAAACCACAGTTACACAAACATAGAACACAACATGGAAATATTACACTACTTACCTAAAAGTAGAAAATTAAACACAGCTGAACAATTTGAAATATACAGATATCACACACTACAACCAAACAACATATTAAATGAACAGATACATTACAAATCACATACACTATTTGACACACTGATCCACACACATAATTCGAACCTCAGCGCCAATCCCTTCCCACCATCAACCCCCACCACACACTCCATTCCGTAACGGTTATTCTGTAATCGACAGTTAGTATTAAACCCACTGAAGAAGAGAAACATCTCGAAACGTTTGGGAAGTGACAAAAGTAAGTTCATAAGTGCAAGTATATATATATTATTAAATTAATAAAGTGAACGAAGAGGATGCAACAACAAGATATTATTATTATTAATTTATGAAGTATTGTTTATTTATTTTTTACCTGGTTATCAACATGTTTTTAGTTCAGTTTTTTGTTTGTTAATTCTTTATTTTCAGTTCTTCATGCATTCCAGTTATTTGGTAATTAATGTGGTCTTCACTGTCTTGTTGCTTAGCATGTCTTTATTTTAATTAGTGATTTCGTTGTTAGACTTGTTTATACCTCTCACTTACCATATCTATTGGGTTTATCACGTTATTATAGTTTTCTTTGCGTTTCTCTTCTAATTTTCCATTATAACTACTGTGTTGCACTATTTTCAATATTTAATTCTTCATCGACTGCTTTTGTTTTAATTTGGGATTGACATACTATGTTTATTATACACTTTTTTTTTTTAAGTTTTCTTATCATCCATGGTTTATACTAATACTCATGACTGGTGTTTTACTATTATATAGATTATAGGTCTATGGTGATGAAACGTACCATCACTATATATATATATTGTGACAGTACAAATAAGTGATGTACTGAGCATGAAATATAAAAATTTAAATTTACTTAATAAACTGTAAATAATTAATAATATATTAGAAATAAGCATGTTAGGGATTGCAGGCTTGGCTCAGACAAAAATATGAACAGGTGTTTCGACCTGAATCAACGTGCACACACACACAAATGTAACTGAAAGTGTGTACACCAGTATTTTGCTAGTGTGTGTGAACGCAGGTCTCTGCAGGCGAGTTTGCCACCCCAAGATGAATAATTGCACAATTACTGTTTTTCCGTAATTATTCTTAAACTAGAATTAAGAATTAAAATCCAAAAGCACCATAAAATGTAAATAAATTTACTAAATACTGTGTACGAAAACCACGCGAAAGTGACACACCGTACAAGTGCAATAGTGAAATAACTGTGTACAAATCGAAAGGGTTAAGTTGCAATGTCCAAAATTACAGTGAACATGTGTTGTAAAATTAGTTATAAGATAAGTATAAGAGTATACTTACAGGACTCTGCAATTCGCAGAAATATAAAAAATAGCGAATTTGACAAAGAGTGGGGGAACTGACGCCAGAGACAGTTTATAACATGTCGATTTTGTATCACTGCAGGGTGTCGACCAAGACATGGGTATAAATAGGACACGCAAGCTACAGTGGTTCTCTTTCTTGAATCATCCACGGTGCAGCGGGAGCTTATGCCCGTCAACACGGCGTATTTATTTTTTTCCGTAAACAGTTTAAATTTACCGGTTACGTACAAATACGTAACTAAGCTGTAAAGACAATAATTTTAATTAATAACAGCACTACTTAAGAAGATCCATTAATGATTCGACACTAGACAAGAGAAGAGTTCCAGAGAGAGATACGACGCTGGACAAGAGAAGAGTTCCAGAGAGAGATACGACGCTGGACAAGAGGAGAGTTCCAGAGAGAGATACGACGCTGGACAAGAGGAGAGTTCCAGAGAGAGATACGACGCTGGACAAGAGGAGAGTTCCAGAGAGAGATACGACGCTGGACAAGAGGAGAGTTCCACACAGAGAGACAGCCGATGCTGGACAAGAGGAGAAGAGAGACAGTCGACGCTGGAGGCGAGACGAGGACGAACACCGATGGAACAAAAATGATCGAGTATGATTGACGACAATAAGGTGATATACAACTTATTCATATCTTAATCATACAAAGAATTCAAAGACAGTTAAAGACATTAATATTTTATTTAAAAATAAGAGCAATGTTTCTTGTATAGTAGAGTTAAAATCATAGATGTTTTAGAAATACGATTAACGTAACAAGAGCTCAAATTAATATGATATAAAATGATTACAAAGCATTTAAATAAAAACAATTAGTATTTGAGAAAACAGTACTGAGAAACAATAACTATTAATATTTTGAGTACGTTACAATATAGAAAAAGATTTAAATATTGATATTTTGAAACATATTAATAGACCGAGTAGTCGAAAAATGAGATTTTTCTTTTATATAATAATTAGTAGCATAGAATATTTAGTCAGTAAGGATGTATATATCTTAAGCCTTACGGCATAATAACAAATAATAACTAATGTTTTAAAATCGAAGTCAGTGCCATGTGCACATATTTTTTTATAGTATCAAATAAATTTTAATTACCGTTTCAAGTTACATAGAGTTCTTATTGCAGATACACCTGAACCCCAATTTAAATGTTATATTGTTTAAAGAATTTGTCAATCTTGAACGTGAGATCGTTCACACCTATTTATGTATATGTAACGTTGCATAAATTTGGTGCTCCAAGATCGTGGGGCTCCACAAATTTAAATTATAATAAATTTGCAAATTGTCACGTTGCAATATATATATATATATATATATATATATATATATATTACATTTAATATTTATAATGAATTTACCTCAAGATATTTTTTCCTTATTAGAAACATGTTTCGGGTACCATCTTGTACCCATCCTTAGCCTTCAGGTTTTTGTGTCTGGTGAAGTACATATGTGTTGGTTGACTATTATTATTGTGGCTTCCTGTTGGCTTCTAGTACTTCAAATTGGTTTTATTGTGTATGAATGTAGTGTATGTGTTAATTTTATGTGTATTTTCGATGTTGAGTGCTTTGAATATTGTGTCATGTTTTGTATTGATTTGTATTTGTTCAGGTATTAGTTGCATAAATATATATATATATATATATATATATATATATATATATATATTTCAATCACTTTCTGCTACAGTCCGTTTCTTGATGTATATAATACATTTAATATTTATTATAAATTTACCTCAAGATGTTATTTTTCTATTTGGAACATGTTTCGGGTACTATCTTGTTCCCATCCTCAGCCTTCCAGTTTTTTTGTCTGGTGAAGTACATATGTGTTGTTGGTTGATAATTGTGGCTTCCTGTTGGCTTCTGGTATTTCAAGTTGGTTTTATTGTGTGTGATTGTGGTGTATGTGTTAGTTTTTTGTATATTTTCAATGTTGAGTGCTTTGAATATTGTGTCATGTTTTGTATTGATTTGTATTTGTTCAGATATTAGTTTGTTTTCTGTTTTATGTTTGTATATTTGTAAGTTTTCCCATATGTTCATTATGGTGCCTTTGTGTGGTATATGTTTTATTAGTGTTACATTGGTTATGTCTGGGAATTCATGTCCTGTGTTTATTGCATGTGTGGCTAAATTGGATATATATATTTCTGGTTTTTTGTATGCATTTAGGTGTTCAAAATAACATTTTTTCAGCTGTTTTTTTGTTTGTCCTATATAACATTTATTGCAATCTTGGCATTCAATTTTGTATATACCGTTAGTTGTTGTATTATCTTTGTTGTGTGAGCTATTTAGATTTTGTAATTTATTTTTATTAGTTTTGTATGCTATTTTTATATCTGTGTTTTTAAATAGTTTTGTAAAAATATATAAAAATAGCATACAAAACTAATAAAAATAAATTACAAAATCTAAATAGCTCACACAACAAAGATAATACAACAACTAACGGTATATACAAAATTGAATGCCAAGATTGCAATAAATGTTATATAGGACAAACAAAAAAACAGCTGAAAAAACGTTATTTTGAACACCTAAATGCATACAAAAAACCAGAAATATATAAATCCAATTTAGCCACACATGCAATAAACACAGGACATGAATTCCCAGACATAACCAATGTAACACTAATAAAACATATACCACACAAAGGCACCATAATGAACATATGGGAAAACTTACAAATATACAAACATAAAACAGAAAACAAACTAATACCTGAACAAATACAAATCAATACAAAACATGACACAATATTCAAAGCACTCAACATTGAAAATACACAAAAAACTAACACATACTGTGATGGTACAATCATGGTACATTTTGTGATTACTTTAAATATGGTAAATAAAACCATAACTATTGTATTTTTCTATTTTGGTCATAATCAAACCAACCTTAAATAACCGGTACGAATATATAGAGAGTGGAGTGTATAATAATATTTGCCAGGATTTGGACCGATTCATAGCAAAAACCCGTGAAGCATCACAAAAACAGTATGTAAGTTGTTGCGATAAGAGTGCCGATCCTTAATTACGTCAGCGGCTGAGAATGTGTTTACATCAACAACACGATGCTGTCAACAGCTTTAACAAAGGAAGTGTGACGTAGATTCACCCCACCTCGGCAACATATAACAAAGACTCTTCGTCATTTCATCTGCAGCCGTGATCATCGCCGGCCGGCAACCCGTTCACTCACTAGTGAATTTTAACTTTTTAACCACTGTAAGTGGTTAATAAACAGTATAAATATCTAAAGTGCGTCAACTACAAAATGTGACCGTAACATGCAATCGGTAAACTCGCGGTACCGTACGCAAAGTTTTACCGCACAAAACTGCAACTATAACAACCAGTAACTACACGAATTTGGTGAGAACGTTCCATCAACACACTCAGATACTTATTTTATTTCCACGTAAACTTCATCTGAAATGATCAAATCATAAATAACTTCAAGTATTCAAAATTTCACTTATATAAAATGAGCTCATAAAATAATAAAAATTTGTACCATGAGAGAGAGAGAGAGAGAGAGAGAGAGAGAGAGAGAGAGAGAGAGAGAGAGAGAGAGAGAGAGAGAGAGAGAGAGAGAGAGAGAGAGAGAGTGTGTGTGTGTGTGTACTTGCGTAATTCCTAAGTGCTGGGTTGTGCGAAACAATATCTAAAGATGTAGATCTATATTTATCATATATCTATCATAATTATCTAATACAACACATTTTTTAGTATATGTAAGGGTTTTGGAGGGTAATTTGATTTTGAAACGCCTCTGGCAATATGTGGGTCTTATATATTTCACTATGTAGTAACTACCAGTTTCAATACTAATACTTTATATATGTTATTTGGTGTATGTTTTTATTTCAGGTAATTTGTTTCACAAAACTGGTTCGTGTTACACGAATTCTGGCCCGAAAAGTAAATTTAGATCATGTTACCTTGTACAAACATGGCGCCCGAGATTATTTACTAGCACATACGAAAATACATTTTTTACGAAAAATAATTAAACGATAAAAAGTAAAAGATTACAATTGGCGCATGCCGAACATGGACTCGACATAAAATAAAATTTTATGTAGAGTACACCTACTGGTATGTGAAACAGTTACTTGAAGTAATAGCGTAATAGTTCGCAAAGCGTGCGCAAGGTAAGGTTAAAATTTAGGTTATAAATAAATATGTTTTAGTAACCTAAAATAATACAATATGAGTACTAATGACAATATTACGTTAGAAATCAGTACAACTGACATAAATTTGACTGGCGAGATGGAGGTACAACCAAATCAAGCTAGTCAGACTGACGAGGCAAATACGCCTGTATCTGTAGTGACAACGAAAACTGATACATCCATTTCAGCTATGTCAGATAACAAACCCGATTGTACTGCTGTAATGATACAACTCTTATTAAATAAATTTGATAATTTTGACAAAAAACTAGATGAGCAGAAAAGCGATTCTGATATTAAATTCACAAATTTGAATGACAAATTTGATAGTTTTGATAAACAATTTAATGAACTTAAAAATGAAATAAAATTAGGTCACAATCACCTTATTAAGAAATGTGACAAGCTCATCACAAAACTAGATGAGAATTTAAATTTGGTAGAAAGTCAATTAGAAAGCCAGAAAGTAAATAGGAGTACCCAGCAAAATGATGTACTGAATAATAACATATTTAAGGGTGATAACTCAAATAATGAATGTACAGATAACTCAAATATTACAAGTAGTAAGAATGTGGTGTTAGAAAAGGATAAAAATAATAATGAAAGTATAATTAGTGAAAATGAAAAGTTGAGAGAAAGTATTTTAGTACAAGGAGTGCAGGGGGTAGAATTTTCTTTTGATGTTGTGTTAGGGGGTGAAGACAAGTCTTCATGTAATTTTTATAAGGATAAGAGTTCCTTAAATTTATATTTGGGAGACGAAAGGTCTACAAATAAAGTTTCATTGTGTTTTTGTGTACCTAATAAGTGGTGCACTTATGTTAGGGATAATTTTATGTTAGGGACCCCTGCATATTTGGAGAGAGAAAGTGTATTTTGGTGTTATGGAGAGAAATGTATTAATAAAGAAAGTATAGAGAGATATTGTGAGAGTAAGAGAAAAATAGAAATATTTAAAGTAAACAGAAATTACAGACAATTGTTAGAAAGGTTAGGGTTAGATAAGGTGGATGAAAATAAGGAATACGTACCTTCTAATAACAATGAATTTGAGATAACAATAAATGAGAATAAAGGTATTAAATACTTACCTGTGGTGGATAATTATGAAGATAATTATAGAATAAATAACAAATTAATGACATATGATACTGAGATAAACGGAACCCTACTTGATCGTGACTGGAAATATTTGGTTAATAACAATTTCATAAAGGAATATGAATATAATGTTACTAATAATAAAATTTATTTATTAAGTAATAATTTAAATAGACCTAAGATTTGTTTGTTGTTCAACGATGGTGGATAGACTGTTGTATTGTGTAATGAACATTAAAAATATATGTGAAAAGTGATATTGAATTGGACTGCTATGAACTGAGTTTGGTAAATAACAAATTAATGAGTTGGAGTGTATATTTTTCATTGTTTTATATGTATTTATCTATCAATGTATTTTTGATGTGTAATGTATTACAGGTACACCAGTATATATTATTATGTATTTTAATAACATGTTTAATAATAATATATTTTTTTACAATTGCATAACCATTCAAGAGTAATCATTCTTTATTAAATTGTGGTACAAAAGAAAGTTGTACTAACTTTGTAACTTTATAAATTATTAATTGTCATAGAAAGTTTCTATGAAGATAAATTATTATTTAAATTATTGTATTGAAGGTAATGAATAATACTATTAGCGAATATTGATGAATAATAATAATATTTAAATAAGAATACATATATATTTGAATTTTGAAAAGTATTGTTATGAGTAGGTGAGAGATGTATTTTATAAGACAAATGTCAATGATTATAGTGAGGTAAAAAGTGTAAACAGGAATAGAGTCTGGGTATAGATAAAATGCAGGCGAGTTATTTAATTAATGAAAAGGGAGTTAGATAGTTAAGAATATTGAAGTAAATAATACAAAGAGAATTATTAGATATTTAGGGACACAGTAGTTAGTGATTATTAGCAAAGGTGAGTTAAGTAAAGGTATAAACAAATATTTGTTGTTGATGAATTCTGTAGTGGGGGTGAGGTGATAAAGAGTAGCCAACCAATAGTGTTGTGGCAGGTATTAGCGTAGTTTAAGGGAGTGTTTGCCGAATTTTGGAAGGGCAAAATAATATGAATGTATATAGCCAGTTAGGCAACACCCAACCCATTGCAACGACGAGCGGTGCCATAGGATTTAAATGAAAATAGTAATGGTGTTTATAATTGAGATATTGGTGTCATGATAGGTAAATTTGGTTGTCAGTTAGAAGAAGGTGAGTAAGATTATAATAAATAGGAGTATAGTGAATATAGGAGTCACCAAGACTAAACAGTGATTAGAATGTGAAAGGTTAGGTAGTTAGGTAGGTAGAAAACTCAGAATAGAGAGGTAATGAAAAATGAATAATGAAATAATATTAATAATATGAATATTAATAATAAATTTGAAATGAATTTTATAATTATAATAAATAATAATTGATGTCTAATTAATTGAAATGCAATTAATTTTTGTAATGCAACTTCAAATAAATTATGCAAATGTTAGTGCATATCTTATAGTGCAAATCTTAATCAATGAATAAATTATTTTAATGTATTAAATGTATCAGTATTAATTATCAATGTATTATTATGTATTATGTATTTATGTTATAAAATTTTTAACATGCTTTTATAATATGGAAATAATGTGTGTGAAGAGTTAAATTTAAATGGTGCTGTTAATACCAGATTATTACCTGTTAATAATAATAATAATAATAATAATAATAATGTTTTAATTTTTTATTTTTTTAACCATTCAATAAGATTTATACATAAATAAATATACAGATTTATTAATTCTTTTATATCAATTTAATTTGTTTTTCTCCAGGTTTGGGAGATATATAGTGTGATTTTCATATTTTCAAATAGAGTTTAATTCTTTTATATCAAGGTGTTTATGTTATAATTACAGTAATTATAAAAGAGAATGAGATAAATATTATCTCCTTAAATTTTTAGTGACCGTCAATCAGTGAATGTTTTAGTGGATAGTTAGTGAGGATCGGTCAATAATACAACTTTTAGTAATTTTGCGTCGACGTTTCGACAATATTTATTGTCATCTTCAGGACCTGTGTATGAAATACAGTAGAAATATCAAACATAACGAAACAATTAAATATTTGGGTGAACGTGTTGGTGATGTGAGTGTGTGCGTGTGTATGTATGTATCATTTTTTATGTGAAGACTTATGATAGTTTGTTTACATCTTCAAATTATCTTTAAGAAAGCGAGCAAATTATAGTATGAGAGAACTTAATTTATACAGTATTACAATTTAAATTACTAAATATAATGTTATTTTAATTAATTAAACAAACAGTAACCAACAATTGGATATTAGATTGGTACAAAAATTGTTTATACCTACAACAGTCAACATATAGCAAAGTAATATATTACCTATAACTAAAACAGATTAGGGGATGTTCACTACGTAATTATTAAAAGTTATTTTTACCATGTTTCACTCCCTACTGGTGTTAGCAAACAATCATAATTTAGAAATATACAATTTACACAATATTGTAAAACATTACGACTTAAATCAGATAGTTGACAAAGGTTACACACAAAAGTTTCTGGTAAATTTTACTAACAGGTAAACTTGGATAATACGGTAATTGTAATCATATTGTAAAATATAGTCAAGAGTACTATAGAATAATGTAATATATGTATGTGTCCACAATCACCCTTCTCTTTCACCCATGCTCCCCCCGCCAGTCCACCCAGCCTCTCACTCTAACCTGAATCGATCTATCACTCACTATCACCCCACTCACTCACCCTCTCTCTCTCTTTCTCTCTCTCTCTCTCACTGTCTCCCTTCTTCTCTCTCTCACTCTTCCACCCTTCGCTCTCACACTCTCTCTCCCTCTCATTATCTCTCTTCATTCACTCTCTCTCTTTCACTCTCTCTCTCTCTCCCTCTATTTGTCATTGTCCACGATTGGCACTCTAAAACACTCACCATTTTTATTACACTATCATCCTCATATAAATAGAGAATTATACACACGATAACAGAAATGATTTACCAACTTGTATTAAAGGGTTACAGACTTTAAAACACAACATTATAGATAACAGATCTATTATATGAAAAAGGTTATTACTTAATATTTACATTTTTGGTCAATGTTATTTACCTGGAACTTGGTTGGTCTATACAGAGTACCATAGTCAATGTAGTTCAAATATATGTCAGTCATAATCTCTCTCACATGATCCCTCAATCTCTCTCTCTCTCTCTCTCTCTCTCACTCTATTCTAAACAGATATATACCACAAATCTAACACGTAGACGTGTACATACACACACGCTAGAATTACATACGCACGCACACACACACACACACACACACACACAACAACCTCACAAGTCAACTACACATTCGAGAATCCATACATAAATATAACACTATTTTATTGACTTATTTTTATCATCTAAGTGTAAATTATGCACAACGGAGATACCCACTGTACTGAGTTTAAAACTGATCGACTATGTGTCTATAAGAAATGTTATATGTTTCTTAGCTAATACTAAATAATATAATCAGTGAGACACTTACAATTGTTGCTGACGCCAAACACACAACTGTAAATTTTCCCTGACCAACACCTTATTATAAAGCAGAACAGATGACCCTTGTACATTTGTAGGAAATTAAGTAACATGTGTTTGGAAGACAGTTGAGAAAGATTTGCACTAGGGGGGAGTGTGACACTAATTAATATCCAACGACAAGCTGGCCACTAATGACCAACACATCCTGTAGGGAGACTACTGAATATTTCTTCAAATTCTTGTTTTGACGGTGTGTATAAGTTGAGCATAACTGGACGAGAGGTTTTGAGTATCAGTGCGAAAATTAATGGAGTGAGGGTCACTTTTAATTTGAATCATTTCCAGTACGCACCTTTTGAAATAATTATTTTCGTAATATTTAATTTGGGTGTTGTTGAAGTCAAATTCATGACCGGTGTTTAAATGGTGAGATACTAAAGCGTTGGGGTTATCATTATGGGTTTTTTTATGGCAATCATACCTATGTTGATAAATTCTCTTATGTAAATATTGGGACGTAATACCAGTGTATGTGGCTGGACAGTCATTGCATTGGATAGTGTATACGACATTAGATCGTTTATCTTTGGATGTCGGGTCTTTGAGGCTTGAGAAGAGACCAGACCTATACACTATCCAATGCAATGACTGTCCAGCCACATACACTGGTATTACGTCCCAATATTTACATAAGAGAATTTATCAACATAGGTATGATTGCCATAAAAAAACCCATAATGATAACCCCAACGCTTTAGTATCTCACCATTTAAACACCGGTCATGAATTTGACTTCAACAACACCCAAATTAAATATTACGAAAATAATTATTTCAAAAGGTGCGTACTGGAAATGATTCAAATTAAAAGTGACCCTCACTCCATTAATTTTCGCACTGATACTCAAAACCTCTCGTCCAGTTATGCTCAACTTATACACACCGTCAAAACAAGAATTTGAAGAAATATTCAGTAGTCTCCCTACAGGATGTGTTGGTCATTAGTGGCCAGCTTGTCGTTGGATATTAATTAGTGTCACACTCCCCCCTAGTGCAAATCTTTCTCAACTGTCTTCCGAACACATGTTACTTAATTTCCTACAAATGTACAAGGGTCATCTGTTCTGCTTTATAATAAGGTGTTGGTCAGGGAAAATTTACAGTTGTGTGTTTGGCGTCAGCAACAATTGTAAGTGTCTCACTGATTATATTATTTAGTATTAGCTAAGAAACATATAACATTTCTTATAGACACATAGTCGATCAGTTTTAAACTCAGTACAGTGGGTATCTCCGTTGTGCATAATTTACACTTAGATGATAAAAATAAGTCAATAAAATAGTGTTATATTTATGTATGGATTCTCGAATGTGTAGTTGACTTGTGAGGTTGTGTGTGTGTGTGTGTGTGTGTGTGTGTGTGTGTGTGTGTGTGTGTGTGTGTGTGTGTGTGTGTGTGTGTGTGTGTGTGTGTGTGTGTGTGCGTGCGTATGTAATTCTAGCGTGTGTGTATGTACACGTCTACGTGTTAGATTTGTGGTATATATCTGTTTAGAATAGAGTGAGAGAGAGAGAGAGAGAGAGAGAGAGATTGAGGGATCATGTGAGAGAGATTATGACTGACATATATTTGAACTACATTGACTATGGTACTCTGTATAGACCAACCAAGTTCCAGGTAAATAACATTGACCAAAAATGTAAATATTAAGTAATAACCTTTTTCATATAATAGATCTGTTATCTATAATGTTGTGTTTTAAAGTCTGTAACCCTTTAATACAAGTTGGTAAATCATTTCTGTTATCGTGTGTATAATTCTCTATTTATATGAGGATGATAGTGTAATAAAAATGGTGAGTGTTTTAGAGTGCCAATCGTGGACAATGACAAATAGAGGGAGAGAGAGAGAGAGAGAGAGAGAGAGAGAGAGAGAGAGAGAGAGAGAGAGAGAGAGTGAAAGAGAGAGAGTGAATGAAGAGAGATAATGAGAGGGAGAGAGAGAGAGTGTGAGAGCGAAGGGTGGAAGAGTGAGAGAGAGAAGAAGGGAGACAGTGAGAGAGAGAGAGAGAAAGAGAGAGAGAGAGGGTGAGTGAGTGGGGTGATAGTGAGTGATAGATCGATTCAGGTTAGAGTGAGAGGCTGGGTGGACTGGCGGGGGGAGCATGGGTGAAAGAGAAGGGTGATTGTGGACACATACATATATTACATTATTCTATAGTACTCTTGACTATATTTTACAATATGATTACAATTACCGTATTATCCAAGTTTACCTGTTAGTAAAATTTACCAGAAACTTTTGTGTGTAACCTTTGTCAACTATCTGATTTAAGTCGTAATGTTTTACAATATTGTGTAAATTGTATATTTCTAAATTATGATTGTTTGCTAACACCAGTAGGGAGTGAAACATGGTAAAAATAACTTTTAATAATTACGTAGTGAACATCCCCTAATCTGTTTTAGTTATAGGTAATATATTACTTTGCTATATGTTGACTGTTGTAGGTATAAACAATTTTTGTACCAATCTAATATCCAATTGTTGGTTACTGTTTGTTTAATTAATTAAAATAACATTATATTTAGTAATTTAAATTGTAATACTGTATAAATTAAGTTCTCTCATACTATAATTTGCTCGCTTTCTTAAAGATAATTTGAAGATGTAAACAAACTATCATAAGTCTTCACATAAAAAATGATACATACATACACACGCACACACTCACATCACCAACACGTTCACCCAAATATTTAATTGTTTCGTTATGTTTGATATTTCTACTGTATTTCATACACAGGTCCTGAAGATGACAATAAATATTGTCGAAACGTCGACGCAAAATTACTAAAAGTTGTATTATTGACCGATCCTCACTAACTATCCACTAAAACATAAATATTATCGATAGTAATCGAAACCATTCATTAATTCAGGATTTGTTAATATGGAGAAAGGAAATTCTTTCTAATTCTTGAGAATTATTTTTAGGAGTATAACTTTTATAACTATATTAAGCCAACCCAGTGCTTATTAGCACAAACCGGCACCTAGCTAAGGGGAAACAGATCAGTTGAGGATGGAGTGATTTTTAAGCCACTATTTTAATATTTATCATGTATTGTTTCAGTGTTTGGTGATATGACAGCGGTCCTGAGCTGGCCAACGCGTCAGAGCAGGGACGTTAAGAGCCTAAATGGCCTTATGGTGTTGGGATCTCGCAGGAGAAGTCCAGTAAGGTCATGTAGGTACGGTCATTATCATCAGACCAAGGGTGAGTTGTCATTTTCTTTTATATAAAATTATAAGGGGGTTGTGGCGACTTATCCTGGCTGATCCCTTTAGGAAGTATGAAAGGGTCAATGAAAGTTTTTGTGCTTCGACACACAATCTTTCATTGAGGGGGTTTTGTGATGGTACAATCATGGTACATTTTGTGATTACTTTAAATATGGTAAATAAAACCATACCTATTGTATTTTTCTATTTTGGTCATAATCAAACCAACCTTAAATAACCGGTACGAATATATAGTGAGTGGAGTGTATAATAATATTTGCCAGGATTTGGACCGATTCATAGCAAAAACCCGTGAAGCATCACAAAAACAGTATGTAAGTTGTTGCGATAAGAGTGCCGATCCTTAATTACGTCAGCGGCTGAGAATGTGTTTACATCAACAACACGATGCTGTCAACAGCTTTAACAAAGGAAGTGTGACGTAGATTCACCCCACCTCGGCAACATATAACAAAGACTCTTCGTCATTTCATCTGCAGCAGTGATCATCGCCGGCTGGCAACCCGTTCACTCACTAGTGAATTTTAACTTTTTAACCACTGTAAGTGGTTAATAAACAGTATAAATATCTAAAGTGCGTCAACTACAAAATGTGACCGTAACATGCAATCGGTAAACTCGCGGTACCGTACGCGAAGTTTTACCGCACAAACTGCAACTATAACAACCAGTAACTACACGAATTTGGTGAGAACGTTCCATCAACACACTCAGATACTTATTTTCATCTGAAATGATCAAATCATAAATAACTTCAAGTATTCAAAATTTCACTTATATAAAATGAGCTCATAAAATAATAAAAATTTGTACCATGAGAGAGAGAGAGCGAGAGAGAGAGAGTGTGTGTGTGTGTGTGTGTACTTGCGTAATTCCTAAGTGCTGGGTTGTGCGAAACAATATCTAAAGATGTAGATCTATATTTATCATATATCTATCATAATTATCTAATACAACACATTTTTTAGTATATGTAAGGATTTTGGAGGGTAATTTGATTTTGAAACGCCTCTGGCAATATGTGGGTCTTATATATTTCACTATGTAGTAACTACCAGTTTCAATACTAATAAAATACTTTATATATGTTATTTGGTTGTATATTTTTATTTCAGGTAATTTGTTTCACAAAACTGGTTCGTGTTACACGAATTCTGGCCCGAAAAGTAAATTTAGATCATGTTACCTTGTACAAACATGGCGCCCGAGATTATTTACTAAGTACATACGAAAATACATTTTTTACGAAAAATAATTAAACGATAAAAAGTAAAAGATTACAATTTGCGACCGAAAGAATAGGGACAAAAGATTACAATACACCACAATCACACACAATAAAACCAACTTGAAATACCAGAAGCCAACAGGAAGCCACAATTATCAACCAACAACACATATGTACTTCACCAGACAAAAAAACCGGAAAGCTGAGGATGGAACAAGATAGTACCCGAAACATGTTCCAAATAGAAAAAATAACATCTTGAGGTAAATTTATAATAAATAATAAATATTAAATGTAATATATATATATATATATATATATATATATACCTTTAGTCACTTTCTGCTACAGTCCGTTTCTTGATGTATATAATACATTTAATATTTATAATTAAATTTACCTCAAGATGTTATTTTTTTTCTTTTTTTTGGACATGTTTCGGGTACTATCTTGTACTCATCCTCAGCCTTCCGGTTGTTTTGTCTGGTGAAGTACATATGTGTTGTTGGTTGACTATTATTATTGTGGCTTCCTGTTGGCTTCTGGTATTTCAAATTGGTTTTATTGTGTGTGATTGTAGTGTATGTGTTAGTTTTTTGTGCATTTTCAATGTTGAGTGCTTTCAATATTGTGTCATGTTTTGTATTGATTTGTATTTGTTCAGGTATTAGTTTGTTTTCTGTTTTATGTTTGTATATTTGTAAATTTTCCCAAATGTTCATTATGGTGCCTTTGTGTGGTATATGTTTTATTAGTGTTACATTGGTTATGTCTGGGAATTCATGTCCTGTACCATGTACTATGTACTTCACCAGACAAAAAAACCGGAAGGCTTGAGGATTGTTATACTACTTTTTATTGCTGATAATAACATACAATATAATATCTTTACACTTAGTCAATAATTTCAAAGGTCGGGCACCATCTTGATATGCAAAAAAAGTAAATATAAACGTGAAGTTTACTTACCTTTGAGGGCAGGAAATTCGTTTTAAGCGAACTTCTTGAGTAGCGGAAAGTGTTTATGTGAAATAATAATACTTTGTTAAAATTTTTTACCAAATGATATTACCCAGTTTATTTTATGACATTTAATTACATATATTCTCCACCAGGTGGCGACAATACGTTAAATTTCCCTTTTACAAACCCTCCAAAATACCTACACAGTAAACATTAAACATTTGATATGTGTTTTATAGATATATATATTTTATATTTGCACAAACCCAGCACTTTTTAAATAGTATTTTGTTCACGCTCTCTCTCTCTCTCTCCCTCTCATTCTCTGGTACAATTTTTTATTTTATGAGCTCATTTTTTATTTAATGAATAATTTTTTTATTGAAGCTGAATTTACTGAATTGGTCAATTTTCTTTGATATGTAAGGGTTATAGCTGATACTTAGCGTCCAGTTTTGGAACGTCGCACACCGCGAGTTCGCCGATTCTGAACGATCACATCTCACTCACTTTTTGCCGAATTGAACTGTACCGGACCACTGTTATTTAATCCACTTTTGGTGGTTGTAAAATTTACACAAACACTCTTAGTGAATACGCTGGCCACGTGAAGTGCCGACCGGCCCAATTCACGGTCCAGGCGAAAATGACGAAGAGTCTTTGTTAAACATTGCGTAGGTGGGGCAAAACTACGTCACGAGTTCTTTGTTCAGAAACCCAGCCCAGTCGAATACAAAGAGTCTTACATTCCTTGCATCTGATGTAATCGTGGGCTTGTTTGTTTACTGCTTATCTGTGACAAATAGTTTTTGCAAAATTTGTAGCTTTTCCGCGAATTTGACAGAAATCCTGTTAACTCCAAAGTGCGTTGTTTTAAAATATTCTACAGTTTATTCACCAAAACTTTATAGGGATTATGAAAAAAAATTATTATTATTACAAAATAAATGGTTAGGGAATAAAACTACAATACTTATGGTTTTTAGGACCATAGTTTTACAAAATTATTATCGTACCAGAATTGTACCGTCACAAAACCCCCTCAATGAAAGATTTTATGCCGAAGCATAAAAACTTTCATTGACACATTCGTACTTCCTAAAGGGATCAGCCAGGATATATCGCCACAACCCCCTTATAATTTATATGAAAAGAAATACAATAACTCACCCATGGTCTGATGATGAGGACAGTACCTGCATGACCTTACTGGACTTCTCCTTCGAGATCCCAACACCATAAGGCCAATCAGGCGCGTAACGCTCCTGCTCTGACGCGCTGGCCAGTTCAGGACCGCCGTCACAACATCACCAAACACTGAAACAATAAATAAATCAAAAATATTAAAATAGTGGCTTGGTATAATACCATATCCCTAACTGATCTGTTTCCCCTTAGCTATGTGCTGGTTTGCGTTAAGAAGCACTGGGTTTGCTTCAACTCAACAAGAATTATATAGAAGTGCCATTCTCTTCATTGACTATCCTTTATTTTTTTTTTTTTTTAAATCTTTTCGATTCCCATCGATAATAATTAACTCTTTCTGTTTTCATAATTAATGTAATTATAAAAGAAACAAATATCTAAATGAAATACATGGATATAATAAATATATATAAATCCCAAATTTATGGATATAATGACCTAAATCTCCCTTTAAATTAATTACTCAAACAGGGAGAAAAACATTAAAAAAATAAAAAAAAATAAAATCTTATTAAAATTAATATTATTATTATTAACAGTTAATAACTGGAGCTGTTAATAATAGTTACCCCTCTTTCTCCTCCACACACACCATTTCTTATACATCATGTTCAAATTCCTATGCTAATACATAATACATGTTACATAATACATAATAATACATTCATAATTAACACCGATACATTAATACGATTAATACATTGCAATAACCAATTCATATTTAATCTTGATCAGAATTTACACATTCTACCTATTTAAATTTGCATTTAAATTATAAAAATTAACATTTCAATTAATTAATTAATAATTCTAAACTTTCATTAATTAGCCATCAATTATCTATCATTTATTATTAATATTCATATTATATAATTATTATTTCATTTCTTATTACCTCTCTACTCTGAATTTTCTACCTACCTAACTACCTAACCTTTCACATTTTACCATTGATTAGTCTGGGTGACTCCTGTATTCTCTATTCTTTTTACTTATTATATAGGCACTAACTTTTATTATCGTACTCACCTTTCTTCTAACTAACAACCAAAGGGTACCCCTGGTTAAGAGGGGCAAAATGCCCCTTGAAACCAATCATTTTTTTGACTATGTAGGTTTATTACAACTGTTAAAACATTATATTACACAAGGTTCTTAGGTTTCCATCTACCCCCTCTACAGAGGGAGGGTGAAAATTTTTAAGAAGAGTATTGCACAAAGAACTACAGCCAAAATTATTACTTGTAAGTACATATGATTCCTACTGTACAAAAAAATATTTGAACATTCATATAGTGAATGAACTATTGTAGACGTTGGTAAAACATACGTTTGTAAAAAAAAAAACATTCTTAATTATTTGGTAATGATTTTAGTACGTTTGGAAATATCAATATTAAAAACATACATATATTATTAACCTCAATTTTGCTTCCTATCTAAATAGGTATAATTAAACGTAATGTATTTTTATGTGAAAGTTTAATTACAAAGGAATAAAAAATAGTACTTAGTGTAATACACTATATGTTAAAAGTAACATATGAAAACAACTTTTTACTGATAAATATTCGTAAGTATACTTTACAGTTTATGTAGTTTTTGAATCCATACTGTTAATAAGCTTTGGTTTTAATTAAAAAGTGTTGAAATAGAATTAAACTACACATTTATTAACAAATATTATTTCTATTATTTCATGCAGTTGAACCATGGCAGATTCAAATGCAGAACCTCTGTGTAAAACAGCAAAGCGAGATAATTTCAAATGTGTTCACTGTAATATTTTTATTCGAAAAATTATCAGAGTGGCCAAATCAGTGGATACTCGTGAAGATGCAAAGAAAATAATGGATGATTTTGGAGTTTTCGTTCAAGTTGGTGATAAGATATGCTCAAAATGTCGTACTAAGTTAAGGCTTCAAAAGTGTATAATTAGGCGACAAGAAGAATCTCACTTAGAAAATGTTAAAGTTCAAGAGGAGGCGCCTATACCAATCGCAGAACTACCAAGCATAGGACATCAAGAGGATCAAAATGAACATGGGGAAGGCAGAGAAATATCGAGCCAAGATATATTATCGACTACACCTTCTGAGTGTACTCTCTTCTACCTCTTTTCACAAGCTTCTATGACTTCTTCACAGACTTCAAATGATGATCCTTCGTATACATCAGAAGCTACACCACAAACTATTGAAGTAGTAGAAATGCCATTTGCACGTTCAGTTTCAAGTGACGGATATTGTTTTATTTGTCAATAAAAAATGATCTTCATGATGTTACTTTTGAAGCAAGGATACAAGTATTCGTAAAGAGAAGAATCTTTATTCCAAAACGCAACAGATGTTGTTCTATCCATACAATAAAAAATCGATTTTATGAGAGTGAAGTAGGAAAAATTTGTATTTATTAAAACATCAGCCTAGTAGAAATTACAGAACTTTCAAAGTTTATGGACGTTCTGTCTGTTAAAGTTGATTCTCAGTTATTCGATAAGATTGCCGATTTTTCTATTTCAGAGGAATGTGTTTATGCTCTTACAGGACAATCTTGGGAAAATATCATTTCACTTCAAAATATGATGTCATCTATGAGAAATTCTGATAATCGCAATGTAACTCAAGCTGTTGTTGCATTCTTATGCAAATTAAGAACTGGCAATTCTGATAAAATAGTTTCTGCTACACTTGGTGTTGAAGATGAGAAGATGATTTCTGAATTCATTCACTCTGTTTTACAATGTTTCAAAAGGGACGTGTTACCTAAACATTTCGGTCTTCACTCTACTTCTAGGGAATATCTCATCAAAAATCACACTGCTACAGCTGCACAAAAACTCCATACTTTAAGTAATCGACTGGCTATTATTTGTGATGCTTCCTATATACGTCATCAGAAGAGTGCCAATAACACTTATCAGCGCAAACCTTACAGCAGTCAAAAAAAAACCTCCTTGTGTAAGCCTTTCACTATAACTACAACAGATGGATATATTATTGATGTTCCTGGACTCTTTCTTCCTACAAAGAACGATGCCAAAATTTTAGACTATTTATTATCAATTGAAAATGGACTAAGCACTATTCTAAAAGAAGGTGATATTTTCATTTTAGATAGAGGCTTTAGAGACATAGTAAGTACATTAAAAGAAAACGGTTTTGTTGTACTGATGCCTGCTTTGAAAAGTAAACGTAATCAGTTAACAGCAAAAGAATCTAATGAATCCAGATTAGTTACAAAACTTCGATGGGTCATTGAGGCTGTACATGGAATAATTGGACAGAAATATAAGCGTTTGCATCATCAGTTGCATACTTCTCTTCTTCCTGATACCGGTTTATACTGTCGAATAGCCTGCTTCCTTCAAAATCGTTTTGGAAAACGATTAAATTCAGATAAAGGACTACTTGACGAAATTATCAGTCGGATGAATGCTGCCAAAAATGATGTAAATACATTGGGTGTAGAAGTTGAAAATAATAACTGGAATAGAAAAGTAACACCGTTTCAGTTGTTATCTTCAGAGGAATTGCTCGATTTCCCAGAAATGTCATTAGATGAATTAACAGTTTTTTTCATAGGATCTTATCATTTTTCCCAATCTGTATCTTACTTAGCTGAAATTATAGATGAAAATGGTTCATTCCCTGCGAGTACGTTAAAAATTAAACCAGAGATTGTTCGATTTGAAGAAAGGTCAAGACATATAAACAGCAAAACGTATAAATGCTATTTACATTATAACCCAAATAGTAGTGAAATGGATGGAATCAAGCGTTATTGTTGTAACTGTGCAAATGGTAATAGAACAATTGGATGTTCTTCACATATCGCTGCTGTTATTTATTACTTATCATACGGCAGATATTTGTCAAAAATTATACGGCCTGCAGAAGTTCTTACAAAATTATTTCATTTTGAGGAAGTGCAACCAGTTATTGACGAAGATAGTGATGAAGATTTACTTTTTTACAACTTAATAGTAGTTTTAAATATTGATTATTTTGTTGAATGTAATAAATATAAATCTGCCTTATATTTTTAGACTATTTAAAGATCTAACTTTCTACAATTGTAGTTCTGAGTAATTCTCATTACTGGCATACAAACTGTCAAAAGTTTTGCCAATTTTTTTTTTTCAAAATTAATAGGATAATACTTTTGAATTTCTTAAAAAATGAATAACTTAATTATATGTAAGAAACAAACAGTTTTATGTCTTTTTTGATAAACAACAAATAAATAAGGAGTCTTAATTTTTCAGAAATGTCGTCTTAATTCTTCATCACAATATTTACTTCTTCTTCTCTGACGCATCAGGCCCATGACCTGTTGTGCCATCTAGCCTAGCCGTGGTACAACCAGAGTTGTTAAATGAAATTCTTGTTTCTGTAAAATGGTTGCTATAGTAATAATTGATGTATTTAAGAATGCACGGAGTAAATAAAAATCTCTTTATTGAGCGTAAAAAAAAATCCTTATTTGAAACTAAAGTATGTTGCATACTTTTCTAATTTAATACAAAAAAACAAGCTTTAAATGAGCTAAATATAAGAATTGCAAATGTCAAATAAATAAATATATATATATTCACACACACACACGCAGTGTGTATATGTATATGTGTGCACACATAAGAATAATATTACTAAATTGTAGCTCATTTAAATATAAAAATAAGCTTAAAAATAACAAAAATTCACGAATTCCAATTTATTTATTTAAAAAAATGACCTTGTATTATATATTATGAAAGAAAATAATATAATTTTACATTTTTAATATTATTTAGAGTACTAGCTACTTTCAGGCTAACAAACCCCCCCCCCCTAAAAATAACCAAAAAATTTATTTTTTTGCGTTTTTGAGGTTGGCCCACCACTCGAAAAAATCTGAAAAAATTGGAGTATACAAAGATTGTTAAAGTACACTTTTTAAAATAACAAATATGCCTGTAGCTCTTTTGGGACTTGAGATATAGCATTTTTTAACTTTTTCGAATTTTTTGAGAAACAATCCCATGATCCCATGGGGACCGTAATTTTTTAGTTTATTGTTTTTGATGCCAAAAACGTGATCAAATTTTTTGGAAACTTTACGTTTCATAAAAATTGAGAAAAAATAAAGATTGAAAAAAGTCAATTTTTCACCCTCCCTCTGTAGAGGGGGTAGATGGGACCTAAGAACCTTGCGTAATGTAATGTTTTTACAATTGTAATAAACCTACATAGTCAAAAAAATGATTGGTTTCAAGGGGCATTTTCCCCCTCTTAAGCAGGGGTACCCTTTACCTATCATGACACCAATTTCTCAATTATAAACACCTTTCACTAATTTCATTTTGATGATAAATCCTATGGCACCGCGCGTCTTTGTATAGAGATGAGTGTTCCCTACCTGGCTATATACATTCATAATATTTTGCCCTTCCAAAATATCGGCAAACACTCCCTTAAACTACGCTATTACCTGCCACAACGCTATACGTTGACTACCCCTTATCACCTCACCCCCACTACAAAATATCATCAGCAACAAATAAATGTTTAACCTTTACTTTACTCACCTCTACAAATAATCACAAACTACTGTGTCCCTAAAATATCTAATACTCTCTTTGTATTATTTTCTTTAAAATTCTTATCTATCTAACTCCCATTTACTTTAATTAACTACCTCACATACCTTTATTTACACCCACGCTCTATCCCCTTTTTAAACATTCTATATTCCTGTAATCATTGACAATTGCATTATAAAATTTATCTCTCACCTACTCATAACACTACCGCTCAATCTTCAAATATACATTCTTACTTAATCATTCTAATGATTAAGTAATCATTCTAATGATCATTCCTTAGAAACTTTTATTCATTGCAAATTAATAATTTAAATTCATAACTACTTCAGTTACCAATTTAGTACAACTTTCTTTTGTACCACATTAATTCAATAATTACTCTTTAATTATTATTCAATTATTTAAAATTTTCACTATTACTTTCACTTGTTTAGCAAAAACATGTTAATTGTTATTTATTAAAACAATTACTAAAACATACATGGTGTACATAAAATTTACCTGTAATACACAACATCAAAATACATAAATACATTGACATAAATACAATTAAAAATATACAATCCAACTTGTTATTTTATCATTAATCAAAATCAGTCCAGAGCAGTCCATTTCAAAATCACTTTTCACATATATTAAATGTTCATTACACGATAAAACAATCTATCCTCCATCATTGAATAACATTCTAATCTTAGGTGTATTTATCTTATTGTTTAGTAAATAAATTATATTATTATAATCATTATAATATTTATCAAACTTTTTATATTCATTCACAATTTCGTTTACAATAATAGTTGTATTCCCTATTAATTTATCATATGCCATGTCACGATCGGGTATAGTTCTGTCTACATCATTATTATATGTTACAATCTTGTTAGTCATATTGTCAACATAATTATCTATTATTATTTCAATTTCAATTTTACTATAATGTAAGTATTCATTATTTTCATCCACCATCTCTACTCCTAACCTTTCTACAAGTTCTCTATACTTTCTATTTACTTTAAAAACCTCTATTACTCTCTTTCTCTCACCATATCTCTCACAATACCTCTCTACACTTTCTCTCTTATTATATTTCTTTCCATAGCACCAAATTACACTCTCTCTTTCCAAATATGCAGGGGTCACTAACTCATAATTACTGCACCACCTATGAGGTACACAAAAACACCAAGGAATTCTTTTGTAGACCTATCGTCTCCCAAATATAAATCTAAGGAACTCTCGTCCTTATTAAAAATACGTGAAGACTTGACTTCACCCCCTAACACAACATCAAAAAAAAATTCTAACCCCTGCACCCCTTTTACAAAAATACTTTCTCTCAGCTCTCTCTCTGACTCAACACACTCAAACACCTCATTATCACTTCTAATATTCTCATTATCATTTTCTAATATCATATCATTCCTACTACCTGTAAAGTCATTATTCAAATTATCACTGTTACTCACCCTCTGATTCTCTATTTGGATTAACTTCTCATCCAACTTTTTAATTACTTTGTCACATTGTTTATCTAGATTATCGTTACATCTTTTAATTTCGTTTTTTATTTCGTTAAAATCACTTTTAATTTGAACGTTTTGTGTTGTAATTTCATTTTTTATTTCAGTTTTGAAATTATTAAAATTTTCATTCTGTTTGTCACATTTACTGTCGATCTTTAATAGCAACTGCATCATTGCCATTATGTCATCTGTCTTACTTACGTCTTGAGTTGAGATGGGGTTTAACGGAACTGGGTTTAATTCAGTTACACTGGTCTGACTAATTTGGTCCAGTTTAACATCCATCTCACTCGCAACTGTTTCTTCTACGTTATCACCTTTATTGGTATTCATTTTACTTATTTTAATATTACCCGCATGCATATAACCTTATAACATAACCTCGTGGAAGTTGGGTTATGTTTACGTATTTAAAATTATGTAAAACTATTACTTCAAATAACTTTTCCGCTCTCTCCGTAGGCTTACCCACATAAAACAAAAGTTTACGTAGTGTCCCTGTTCCAGAAGCCAAATGTTATACTACTTTTTATTGCTGATAATAACATACAATATAATATCTTTACACTTAGTCAATAATCTCAAAGGTCGGGCACCATCTTGATATGCAAAAAAGTAAATATAAACGTGAAGTTTACTTACCTTTGAGGGCAGGAATTCGTTTAAGCGAACTTCTTGAGTAGCGGAAAGTGTTATGTGAAATAATAATACTTTGTTAAAATTTTTTACCAAATGATATTACCCAGTTTATTTATGACATTTAATATGTAATTATTTATATATTAATATGTAATATTCTCCACCAGGTGGCGACAAAATTACGTTAAATTTCCCTTTTACAAACCCTCCAAAATACCTACAAAGTAAACATTAAACATTTGATATGTGTTTTATAGATATATTTTATATTTGCACAACCCAGCACTTTTTAAATAGTATTTTGTTCACGCTCTCTCTCTCTCTCTCTCTCTCTCTCTCTCTCTCTCTCTCTCTCTCTCTCATTCTCTAAATGAATAATTTTTTTACTGAACTGAATTTACTGAATTGGTCAATTTTCTTTGATATGTAAGGGTTATAGCTGATACTTAGCGTCCAGTTTTGGAACGTCGCACACCGCGAGTTCGCCGATTCTGAACGATCACATCTCACTCACTTTTTGCCGAATTGAACTGTAACGGACCACTGTTATTTAATCCACTTTTGGTGGTGTAAAATTTACACAAACACTCTTAGTGAATACGCTGGCCGCGTGAAGTGCCGACCGGCCCAATTCACGGTCCAGGCGAAAATGACGAAGAGTATTTGTTAAACATTGCGTAGGTGGGGCAAAACTACGTCACGAGTTCTTTGTTCAGAAACCCAGCCCAGTCGAATACAAAGAGTCTTACATTCCTTGCGTCTGATGTAATCGTGGGCTTGTTTGTTTACTGCTTATCTGTGACAAATAGTTTTTGCAAAATTTGTAGCTTTTCCGCGAATTCGACAGAAATCCTGTTAACTCCAAAGTGCGTTGTTTAAAATATTCTACAGTTTATTCACCAAAACTTTATAGGGATTATGAAAGAAAATTATTATTATTACAAAATAAATGGTTAGGGAATAAAAATACAATACTTATGGTTTTTAGGACCATAGTTTTACAAAATTATTATCGTACCAGAATTGTACCGTCACAGGATGAGTACAAGATAGTACCCGAAACATGTTCCAAAAAAGGAAAAAAATAACATCTTGAGGTAAATTTAATTATAAATATTAAATGTAATATCTATATATATATATATATATTGCAACGATACGTTTAGCAATAAGTATATGTATCAACCCCTGACTGAGGTAAGATAACATACGAACGCACATATGATATATAAGATGTAAATAATAAAAAATGATGTATAATAATTAAGCATTAGGCATAAGAGATAATATAAGAAATAAACGTAGTGTTTAATTTTAAATACTTAAATATTTGTAAGTGAGCCTGCATATGAAATTAAAAGCTTAAACGGTTTTTAATCGTAGCGAAGGGGAGAAACCGACACGCGCCAACTGGCAAAGGTGACGTCATAGCGACACGCCGCCGCTGTGTATCAGTCTGCGTGAGTGTACTAGTGTACTTGTGTAAACGAAAGACAGGTTGAATTATGCAAATGAGGGTGGAAGGTTTTACACAGTTTTTTAAATACTCAACGAGAACCAGAAGTCACACGAATCAGCGACATATGTAAAAACATAGCTAGCACCTGGCGCTATCATTGAAGACTAATTGGTCAATGATCGTGGGAACCGTTCAGCCACCACGTGAAATTTTGCCATAACTGCCATAATTTACACACCTTAATATTCATAATTTGCATAAACAAAGTTAAATAATATACCTAACGATTTGTGAAATAATATTTACAAAAAAATGTGCGCTTCACAGAAAGATGCGTAGGTTGAAATTAGCAATTAAATCGACGCGTGGACCTGTTCAATTTTGTCCAAACAGTTTCCAACAGGAATGAGACGGAGGCAGCAGTATAAAACCCCAGCGAGCGACACACTCTTTCTCAGATGAACTCAGATAAAGTAAGTGAAATCCACG
Source organism: Magicicada septendecula (assembly GCA_034769895.1). Lineage (NCBI taxonomy): Eukaryota > Metazoa > Arthropoda > Insecta > Hemiptera > Cicadidae > Magicicada > Magicicada septendecula. Next base: position 287,354,474 of record CM068368.1, read on the forward strand.
CATCTCGCAACCGCGAATTTTACAAAGTCAAGTAATGTTTTTCAACAGTATTACATAACGTGAAGTGCGATGGAACCAGCACTACGTCGGTGCAAGTATTAATGAAACACAAGTTATTGTAAAAGACTATAATATCGAATCTACGAGAAGTTGTAACCACGATGGACTTCAAGAAGTAGCATAGAACTTCGAGACAACGAGGGACAAGACAAGAAGAGGAGAGGAACCAGAGCAGAATACGAGAGGACGCAGGGACAGCCACATGCAGCTAAATCCAGCCGTACATCATCACGACGAGAGGTCCACGTCTGAACTCAGCATCCAGTAGACGGAGAGGAATTTCAACGACGCAGAAACAGAGAAGGTGATACCGAAGAGGATCAACAAACTCGAAAGTCCAGGTGACGGTAACGACAAAGTTAAATGGTTGCAGAAAAATGCAAGTGAAGTCAGACATTTACTTAATATTATAAATGACCCTGAGGTCTATCGAAAGAAGCTCTAGATTCCATATACACGTTTACAAAAACATTAGTATATTTTTATTTTCCAGAATGAGTAATAAATAAGTTCAAAGAATAACTGAACAGAGCATATAAGTTAAATTTATTAACCTCATAAATAAATGGTCAATATAGAACCATAGTTTATTATATTTTATATTTTATTAGAGAATTAAACTCAAGTATGAGAATTATTTAAAGTGATGATTTTTAATTAATTGAGACATTAATAAGATAATTAATAAAAATAATAAAAATGTTCCATATTAGTAATTTTTAATAATTGTTTAATTAATTAATATTTTATTAAGTGGTATATAATAAAAACCACACTTGCAAAGACAAGATAAATAGTCAATTTCACACGTGTGAGTCACGTATTATATAGGTTTTATATTTATGTATTATATAATTTGTGATGTTTTCAATTTGTTTTTTCTGCTAGTTTTTTTTTTTTTTTTACACCTTAAGAATATACAATATTATCTACTAGCAGAAGAAACAAATTGAAAACATCACAAATTATATAATTACTGCAAGAAACATCGAGTTACTTATACAGAAAATTATGTATTATATGTCTGTGTAAATATTTTACGTCATATATGTTTTATGTTGTATATAATATGTCTTAGAATATAAGAGATAAGATTTAAACAAGTTATAATTACATTATATTCGTATCGTATATAAGGGTTCAAATAGTAATTAACCCACACAAAATAATAATTAATATGATAATTTGAATTTTTTAAATAATTAATCAAATGAATATGATTTTATTAACACAGTCGTACTAATTTCACAACCAGTACTAAATCCTCTGTACTCTTTACTTGTATTAAAATTATATAACGATATTCACGTGCTTATCCACACTCAATCAACGACCAAAGCCTGCGACCTAGCTGGGGAACATCAAGGTAAATACTGCAGAAGAAGAGTATAGCTTCGAGACGTGGGTAAGTACGCACAAATGAGTAAGAGCATATGTGCAAAAGTAAGTGTCTAAAAATAACATTGTATAATAATTGGCGCCCAATGTGGGGCTCGATATGTGTATAAAGTCACGTTGGCATCGTTGTATAATAATTATCGCTGCCAACGTGGGTCCGACATAAAGAAAATAAATGTTAATTACCATTACAAGTAAATGGCACCCACAGAATATAAATAAAGCACAGAGAATAAATAAAGTCTAATAAAAAAAAATTAGCACAAATATTGTAGAAAGAATTAATAGTCAATTCATGTAATAAATAATATTACAGATTGTTAAATTAAGTACAGAGAAAAAAAAGAGTTGTGAAATTAATACTGATAAATAAAATAAATTTTAAATAAAGAAATGTAGAGTCACGGTGGACTAATAATTAAAAATATAATTCATATAACTAATCAGAATAATTAAAAATATAATTCATATAACTAATCAGTTAGGACACCATAGTCTACAATGGCGAAGCCACCAACAATGGACTTCGAAACGATGTTTAAACGACTTCAAGAAGAGTTGAAAACGAATAGTGAAAAAATAGAAAGTAAATTAGAAAGTAGCAGTGAAAAATTAGAAAGTAAATTAGCAAGCAGCAATGCAGAACTAAAAACTCAATTAGAAAGTAGCAATGAAAAATTACAAAATAAATTAGGAAGATTAGAAGATAGTAATATGAGATTAGAAACTCAAGTAGAAAAGTCGTAATAGATTAGAAATCACTATTGAAGAAGTAAAAACTCAGTTAGAAAGCAATAATGAAAGGTTAGAAACTAAAATAGAACTCGTCAGTAACACTTTGGAAACAGAGCTTACTGCACGTGTTGAAGCAGTCGAACAGCGAGTTCAACAAAGTCACTTAATGAACAAGGTGTAAAGATTGATAGCAAATTCAAAGAACAGCGTGAATATACAACATGTGAAACTAAAGAACACATTCGACAACTGGCTGAACAGTGGAATCAGAAATTCAAAATTACGAAGCAGGAGCAAGACGTCAGACACAAAGACGTAAATGAGCGCATCCTGGACAACACCAACAGAACAAAGGAACTCACTGTGAGGACCGAGACAGTAGAAATAGCTGTGGAGGAGGTCACTAGGAAAACTACACACCACTCCATGGAAATTAACAATATGAAAGATGGACTACAAGAGGAGGTAGAAAAACTACGAGCGGAAGTCAAGAGACGACCAAGTGTTATAATGATGTGTGCTGCAAAAGTAGACGATGAGAGAAGATCAGTTTTAAAGGTAATAAATGGGAGAACCCCATAGAATTTTTACACAAGTGTGAACGAGAAATGGCAACAATAGGAAGCAACCTAAGCGACAGAGACCGTATAGATTTTGTAAGTCGACATGAAATCTTACTTTCTTTCGCTTTTAATTAATAACATTTCACACATTGTTTACACTTTCTGCTCGGGCAGCCGCCATGTACCAACAACACAAAATACTTACTAGGGCCAGGCGATCGTCTAGACGAACTGAGAAACAAAATGGTTGCTGTGAAATAATTTACCTCAAATTATGTGGTATTTCTAAACTCGTGTTTATTCATTATTTGAGCATTATGTTATCTGAGCATTATGTATTGATACAAAGTAAGATTTACTCCCCCCATCTTTTACAAATTCAATCAGGCATACCACATATAGTTTACTTTACATCGAACTTTCTTCAGGGTATCTTTAAGTAACATAATTAGAAGTCAAATTACCCTTGTTGCACATTGAAATCAATACAGAAAATTACTAAACTATTTTGTCTTAACGTAAACCAATGCTTTTATGTTATATTAAGATAGGTACCTACACACACCCACACCCATACGATGTTATACGATACATTTTTATTTATTGAGCTCAAAATTTAGTATTTTATTTAAAAACCAGTATTTTATATAGTTGGATATATAATGTCTACTTTCCTGATGTTGCGGATAAATTCCACTCCATAGGCACTAACTCGTGGCTTACAGTTTGCTGTCTCTCGTAGTTCTCATTTTTTTTTATGGCCGAACTGTTAGATTTCTTTACCAATTTCACTCACTGTCTCTACTTTGTAGTTATAATACTTTTAAATACCAAAATATATCAAGATACACATTTTTGTTACATTGCGGGCGCGTAAATCACGCCGAGCCGGCGGACGCGCATACAGATTGCGTCCGTATTTATTGGATGTTCATAGCCGACTGATCTTTGTTTGCTGTGTGTCACAAAGCTGTTGGCGTTGACACACCCTGCCTAGCAGCGTGACGCATGCACTGACGTAATATGGTCTGATGTTCCATTACATAACTTGTTTATGCTGTTTTGTGTGTCATTGGTTGACCTTGGCACAATTCCAGCTTATTAATTCTGTTCGCTTCAATAATTTTTACGTATAATTGTCAACAGCAGTGCTGCCACTGTCGCTACCGTCGCAACCACTGAATTTACCTTTGTCTATGTTTGTCCCTATCATAGTAAAAAATGTTATCTGCTTTAATAAAAAAAATACAAATTTCCTTATTACCCCAAAAATAGACCCAAAAATGCCCCGTTACAATACCCCCTCAATGAGATATTTTATGCCGAAGCATAAAAAATCTCATTGACACATTCATACTTGCTAAAGGGATCAGCCAGGATATGTCGCCACAACCCCCTTTACGGTTTACAAAAAATATAATCAACTCACCCTTGGTCCGGTGACTGTGACCGCACCTGAATGACAATACTGGACTTCTCTTTCGAGATCCCAACACCGTAGAGTCAGACAGATACTTAACGCCCCTGCTCTGACGCGCTGGCCAGCTCAGGTCCGCTGCCACAGCATCACCAAACACTGAAACAACAAATCAAATATCAAATAGTGGCCTTATACAACACCATATCCCCAACTGATCTGTTTCCCCCTAGCGATGCTGGTTTGCGCTAAGAAGCACTGGTTTTGTTTTTTCACTTACTTCTAATATATATATCAAAATACCTAACAACAACATGATACCCATTTTAAAATTCCATAATCTCATTCTATCTACTTTCTCTTGTTAACTTTTATCCCAAAATTCAAAATCATTGCCCTGATTCCCATCAGAATTTAAATAAACAGACGACTGACTCATAAACATTTCCCATTACCATATTACATTTCTCTCATCCCCAATTTAAAATGCATTTAAAATATTTAAATTCATAAAATTCTCTTACACTAACAAACACAATATAACATAAGAAAACATAGTACACTCATAATTCACATTGTTATTATTATCAATTTTATCTTAAAAACTTACACACTTTACATCATTAAACTTGCATATAAAATCATAAAATTACCTTTTAAACTCACTTTACTTTTATTAATTCGTTTCTCCCAAAAATATATATATATTTTTTTTTTCATGACATTGCAATTATCATCCCATTTCATTCATTTGGGTGATTCTCCGTTATTCATTATAATTCACTGTATCAACTTGGCATCTACTCATAATCTTACCCCTTTTATTACCCTAACGCTCCCTTACAAAATCTTTAACTAGTATGACACCCCTCTCTATCAAAAAATCTACTAACCCTTCTCTACCTCTAACTACTTACTACTTTAACTCAATTCGCCACCTTCTCTCAATATATAAAAAAAATACTCTCTAACCCTTTGTACATAGGATATGTGTTTCCCCCCCAAAAAAACTCATTTCCCTTATCTGGTTCCTGGATTCTACCTAAGGCAACCCCTTTCCACTAAAATCGTTCCTATCCCGTCCCAACTTATCATTATGTTGCGGACTCCCACATTACACTACCCCTACTACAAAATTGCCATCCCCAAAATCTCAATCTCATTACCTTACTACTACTGCAACAAAATAACATCATTAATTATAAACAACAATATATCAATCAAAACTCTACATATATTCTCCATTACTACTGTGTCTCCACTTATACTCAAATTCTCATTACTTGTATTTCATCTCTTATTCTCTTTAATACCCCAATATATTCAACTTGGACTGACTCGAACGTTTTACTCAAACAATTACTATCACCCAACTTCTATCTTTTGCAACCCATTGAAAATTTTAACAATCACAAATTTATTTCATTTTATTTTCAAATCTATAAACACATTGAAAACATATTATCATATTTTTATAATCCTTATTCCTAACATACTACATGCAATTAACACAATAAGACATAATAAACACAATATAGGAAGTATGTAGTGCATTTATTTTGCAAATCAAAAACAAAATTATTTAGTAGCGAGTCATCATTATTAAAATACAACAAATTTCTAATTCGTTATCCCCCTGGATAACCTCCCTGCCACACACACACACATCTTAACATAACATAATAAACAAATAGATATTTACCTTGATTATTAGCATACATTAAACAAACAATTCTCTGATATAAAACTGATAAACATTATTGCTTGAAATTTTTCATTAACTTTTTTATTTATCATCATTCCATTATTTATCCTGTGCTGCAATTAGATCTTCAAAATATTCAAATTTATTATTAATCTATATTTTTAACCATTATGCTATGTCACAAACTAAATCATTTAACATTTATTTACTCATTAATTGTTATTAAATTGAAATCTCATCAAACAATTTAAATTCATTATAACAGTTCAAACATATAACCTTCAATCACAATATTGAAACATTTCAAATTATTTACTTCAATTGATTCTTAAAACACAACATATTTCAATTATTATCAAAATTTACAAATCATCAATTATTGTCTTCATAATTATTTTTATTTATTTATTTAGACTGCAAAATATTAATAATATTATTATTATTATTATCACAACATTTTTCTACTACATATACACATTATTTACCTAACATTTCATAATACACACAATTGAATTCACTACCTTATTTACAAATTATTCGTCAATAACTGTTTAATTGTTTCACACTTCATATGTCCAAATCTGCAAGGTCATTACCAAAAATTACAATATTTAAATTGTCCATTCACTGATTTTTTATTTCAACCTCCATCATCGTATATATATCTAATATATTTGTAACATGCATCATTGTTATCCACATACAATTTGTTATTATTATTATTATTATTATTATAATCCATTAACTTTATTTCATTCATTATGCCATTATAATTTATAGGGTTATTCCCTATTATTATTTCATAAACCTTGTCAACATAAGTTATTACTGTCCAGTCTCCATCAGTATTATTGGTCAACGTCAGGTAAGTTGTTTTATCATTTTTATATTCCTCTACTATTACGTCAGGTAAGTCATTATCGTTTATAAAGATATTATCAAAATAATTCTCTATCTCTCTTTCAACAGGTAAGTATTTTATATGGTTTATCTTCACCCCTTCTAAACTTTTTCTCAATTCATCATAATTTCTTTTTAACTTATATAATTCTATCTCTCTCTCAGTACACAACTCTCTCTCTTCATAACACCACATTACACTCTCACAATTATTACAGACAGAGGGTACGTTATACAACATCAATATACACTTCAATTCATCTACCAATATGGGTCTCTCGCCCTTCAAAAACAACATTTGTGAACACTCTGGTTCAGAAAAATTAATGGAAAAATTTACCCTCTGCCCACATTCAACTACTATATTATTTTTCCACTCTCTCTCTACTTCATCAATACACCTCAACATCTCATAATCACATTCCACAAACTCATCAGTACTCTCTGATATGACATTTTCAATTATATTATTATTCTCATTATTTTCAACAACGTCATTATTATTTGTTATCTTACTTTCTACTACTACGTTTTTACCCATATCATTATAATTATCCGCTGTTTTACATTCAAAATTTTCAATTACCTTTTGTCTTTGTTTATCAAATTTTTCCCCCACATTACTCGCTATTTTGTCAACTCTGTTATTCATATTTTTTACTGCATGACTCAAAGTTTCGTTTAATTCACATTTCAATTTGTTACAGTTACTCTCACAATTGATTTGTACTTTATTAATTTCTGTTTTAAGTTCATCAAAACGACTCTCAAATTTTTTGTCAATTGCATCAAACTTGTCATTCTGTATATCTAATTTCTCATTTATCTCGTTTTTCTGTTCATTGAATTTAATATTGAAAACACTATTGTTCATATCAAATCTATTGTTAATGAGATTAAATAAATCATTTAATGACAATTCTTTTTCTCTTGTATTTATTTTACTTGGTACGGGAGTAGAAATCGCTCCCGGCGAACTAATTACAGATATCCCCACATTCTGCTCGTCTATTGACCCCGCTTCTGTTTGAATACCAGAGTCGGTCTGACTGTCAGAGAGGCTGATCTCATTATTATCTGCCATTTTTTTATAAATCTTTTAGATATATATTTCTTTGCAAAAATATTATTATATGCAACACATACTTATTAAAAAAAATATTCTACTCACCCATACTACACATAATCATAACATAACCTTACTACTTATGTTTACACATTTTTTAGTTACCTCAAACAACCATTCTGTTCTCCCAAGTAGGCCTATATTTATATAAAAAAAATATTTTTTATATAAATGTCCCTACGTTCGGAAGCCATTGAAATCTTACTTTCTTTCGCTTTTAATTAATAACATTTCACACATTGTTTACACTTTCTGCTCGGGCAGCCGCCATGTACCAACAACACAAAATACTTACTAGGGCCAGGCGATCGTCTAGACGAACTGAGAAACAAAATGGTTGCTGTGAAATAATTTACCTCAAATTATGTGGTATTTCTAAACTCGTGTTTATTCATTATTTGAGCATTATGTTATCTGAGCATTATGTATTGATACAAAGTAAGATTTACTCCCCCCATCTTTTACAAATTCAATCAGGCATACCACATATAGTTTACTTTACATCGAACTTTCTTCAGGGTATCTTTAAGTAACATAATTAGAAGTCAAATTACCCTTGTTGCACATTGAAATCAATACAGAAAATTACTAAACTATTTTGTCTTAACGTAAACCAATGCTTTTATGTTATATTAAGATAGGTACCTACACACACCCACACCCATACGATGTTATACGATACATTTTTATTTATTGAGCTCAAAATTTAGTATTTTATTTAAAAACCAGTATTTTATATAGTTGGATATATAATGTCTACTTTCCTGATGTTGCGGATAAATTCCACTCCATAGGCACTAACTCGTGGCTTACAGTTTGCTGTCTCTCGTAGTTCTCATTTTTTTTTACGGCCGAACTGTTAGATTTCTTTACCAATTTCACTCGCTGTCTCTACTTTGTAGTTATAATACTTTTAAATACCAAAATATATCAAGATACACATTTTTGTTACATTGCGGGCGCGTAAATCACGCCGAGCCGGCGGACGCGCATACAGATTGCATCCGTATTTATTGGATGTTCATAGCCGACTGATCTTTGTTTGCTGTGTGTCACAAAGCTGTTGGCGTTGACACACCCTGCCTAGCAGCGTGACACATGCACTGACGTAATATGGTCTGATGTTCCGTTACATAACTTGTTTATGCTGTTTTGTGTGTCATTGGTTGACCTTGGCACAATTACAGCTTATTAATTCTGTTCGCTTCAATAATTTTCACGTATAATTGTCAACAGCAGTGCTGCCACTGTCGCTACCGTCGCAACCACTGAATTTACCTTTGTCTATGTTTGTCCCCATCATAGTAAAAAATGTTATCTGCTTTAATAAAAAAAATACAAATTTCCTTATTACCCCAAAAATGCCCCATTACAATACCCCCTCAATGAGATATTTTATGCCGAAGCATAAAAAATCTCATTGACACATTCATACTTGCTAAAGGGATCAGCCAGGATATGTCGCCACAACCCCCTTTACGGTTTACAAAAAATATAATCAACTCACCCTTGGTCCGGTGACTGTGACCGCACCTGAATGACAATACTGGACTTCTCTTTCGAGATCCCAACACCGTAGAGTCAGACAGATACTTAACGCCCCTGCTCTGACGCGCTGGCCAGCTCAGGTCCGCTGCCACAGCATCACCAAACACTGAAACAACAAATCAAATATCAAATAGTGGCCTTATACAACACCATATCCCCAACTGATCTGTTTCCCCCTAGCGATGCTGGTTTGCGCTAAGAAGCACTGGTTTTGTTTTTTCACTTACTTCTAATATATATATCAAAATACCTAACAACAACATGATACCCATTTTAAAATTCCATAATCTCATTCTATCTACTTTCTCTTGTTAACTTTTATCCCAAAATTCAAAATCATTGCCCTGATTCCCATCAGAATTTAAATAAACAGACGACTGACTCATAAACATTTCCCATTACCATATTACATTTCTCTCATCCCCAATTTAAAATGCATTTAAAATATTTAAATTCATAAAATTCTCTTACACTAACAAACACAATATAACATAAGAAAACATAGTACACTCATAATTCACATTGTTATTATTATCAATTTTATCTTAAAAACTTACACACTTTACATCATTAAACTTGCATATAAAATCATAAAATTACCTTTTAAACTCACTTTACTTTTATTAATTCGTTTCTCCCAAAAATATATATATATTTTTTTTTTCATGACATTGCAATTATCATCCCATTTCATTCATTTGGGTGATTCTCCGTTATTCATTATAATTCACTGTATCAACTTGGCATCTACTCATAATCTTACCCCTTTTATTACCCTAACGCTCCCTTACAAAATCTTTAACTAGTATGACACCCCTCTCTATCAAAAAATCTACTAACCCTTCTCTACCTCTAACTACTTACTACTTTAACTCAATTCGCCACCTTCTCTCAATATATAAAAAAAATACTCTCTAACCCTTTGTACATAGGATATGTGTTTCCCCCCCAAAAAAACTCATTTCCCTTATCTGGTTCCTGGATTCTACCTAAGGCAACCCCTTTCCACTAAAATCGTTCCTATCCCGTCCCAACTTATCATTATGTTGCGGACTCCCACATTACACTACCCCTACTACAAAATTGCCATCCCCAAAATCTCAATCTCATTACCTTACTACTACTGCAACAAAATAACATCATTAATTATAAACAACAATATATCAATCAAAACTCTACATATATTCTCCATTACTACTGTGTCTCCACTTATACTCAAATTCTCATTACTTGTATTTCATCTCTTATTCTCTTTAATACCCCAATATATTCAACTTGGACTGACTCGAACGTTTTACTCAAACAATTACTATCACCCAACTTCTATCTTTTGCAACCCATTGAAAATTTTAACAATCACAAATTTATTTCATTTTATTTTCAAATCTATAAACACATTGAAAACATATTATCATATTTTTATAATCCTTATTCCTAACATACTACATGCAATTAACACAATAAGACATAATAAACACAATATAGGAAGTATGTAGTGCATTTATTTTGCAAATCAAAAACAAAATTATTTAGTAGCGAGTCATCATTATTAAAATACAACAAATTTCTAATTCGTTATCCCCCTGGATAACCTCCCTGCCACACACACACACATCTTAACATAACATAATAAACAAATAGATATTTACCTTGATTATTAGCATACATTAAACAAACAATTCTCTGATATAAAACTGATAAACATTATTGCTTGAAATTTTTCATTAACTTTTTTATTTATCATCATTCCATTATTTATCCTGTGCTGCAATTAGATCTTCAAAATATTCAAATTTATTATTAATCTATATTTTTAACCATTATGCTATGCCACAAACTAAATCATTTAACATTTATTTACTCATTAATTGTTATTAAATTGAAATCTCATCAAACAATTTAAATTCATTATAACAGTTCAAACATATAACCTTCAATCACAATATTGAAACATTTCAAATTATTTACTTCAATTGATTCTTAAAACACAACATAATTCAATTATTATCAAAATTTACAAATCATCAATTATTGTCTTCATAATTATTTTTATTTATTTATTTAGACTGCAAAATATTAATAATATTATTATTATTATCACAACATTTTTCTACTACATATACACATTATTTACCTAACATTTCATAATACACACAATTGAATTCACTACCTTATTTACAAATTATTCGTCAATAACTGTTTAATTGTTTCACACTTCATATGTCCAAATCTGCAAGGTCATTACCAAAAATTACAATATTTAAATTGTCCATTCACTGATTTTTTATTTCAACCTCCATCATCGTATATATATCTAATATATTTGTAACATGCATCATTGTTATCCACATACAATTTGTTATTATTATTATTATTATAATAATCCATTAACTTTATTTCATTCATTATGCCATTATAATTTATAGGGTTATTCCCTATTATTATTTCATAAACCTTGTCAACATAAGTTATTACTGTCCAGTCTCCATCAGTATTATTGGTCAACGTCAGGTAAGTTGTTTTATCATTTTTATATTCCTCTACTATTACGTCAGGTAAGTCATTATCGTTTATAAAGATATTATCAAAATAATTCTCTATCTCTCTTTCAACAGGTAAGTATTTTATATGGTTTATCTTCACCCCTTCTAAACTTTTTCTCAATTCATCATAATTTCTTTTTAACTTATATAATTCTATCTCTCTCTCAGTACACAACTCTCTCTCTTCATAACACCACATTACAGTCTCACAATTATTACAGACAGAGGGTACGTTATACAACATCAATATACACTTCAATTCATCTACCAATATGGGTCTCTCGCCCTTCAAAAACAACATTTGTGAACACTCTGGTTCAGAAAAATTAATGGAAAAATTTACCCTCTGCCCACATTCAACTACTATATTATTTTTCCACTCTCTCTCTACTTCATCAATACACCTCAACATCTCATAATCACATTCCACAAACTCATCAGTACTCTCTGATATGACATTTTCAATTATATTATTATTCTCATTATTTTCAACAACGTCATTATTATTTGTTATCTTACTTTCTACTACTACGTTTTTACCCATATCATTATAATTATCCGCTGTTTTACATTCAAAATTTTCAATTACCTTTTGTCTTTGTTTATCAAATTTTTCCCCCACATTACTCGCTATTTTGTCAACTCTGTTATTCATATTTTTTACTGCATGACTCAAAGTTTCATTTAATTCACATTTCAATTTGTTACAGTTACTCTCACAATTGATTTGTACTTTATTAATTTCTGTTTTAAGTTCATCAAAACGACTCTCAAATTTTTTGTCAATTGCATCAAACTTGTCATTCTGTATATCTAATTTCTCATTTATCTCGTTTTTCTGTTCATTGAATTTAATATTGAAATCACTATTGTTCATATCAAATCTATTGTTAATGAGATTAAATAAATCATTTAATGACAATTCTTTTTCTCTTGTATTTATTTTACTTGGTACGGGAGTAGAAATCGCTCCCGGCGAACTAATTACAGATATCCCCACATTCTGCTCGTCTATTGACCCCGCTTCTGTTTGAATACCAGAGTCGGTCTGACTGTCAGAGAGGCTGATCTCATTATTATCTGCCATTTTTTTATAAATCTTTTAGATATATATTTCTTTGCAAAAATATTATTATATGCAACACATACTTATTAAAAAAAATATTCTACTCATCCATACTACACATAATCATAACATAACCTTACTACTTATGTTTACACATTTTTTAGTTACCTCAAACAACCATTCTGTTCTCCCAAGTAGGCCTATATTTATATAAAAAAAATATTTTTTATATAAATGTCCCTACGTTCGGAAGCCATTGAAATCTTACTTTCTTTCGCTTTTAATTAATAACATTTCACACATTGTTTACACTTTCTGCTCGGGCAGCCGCCATGTACCAACAACACAAAATACTTACTAGGGCCAGGCGATCGTCTAGACGAACTGAGAAACAAAATGGTTGCTGTGAAATAATTTACCTCAAATTATGTGGTATTTCTAAACTCGTGTTTATTCATTATTTGAGCATTATGTTATCTGAGCATTATGTATTGATACAAAGTAAGATTTACTCCCCCCATCTTTTACAAATTCAATCAGGCATACCACATATAGTTTACTTTACATCGAACTTTCTTCAGGGTATCTTTAAGTAACATAATTAGAAGTCAAATTACCCTTGTTGCACATTGAAATCAATACAGAAAATTACTAAACTATTTTGTCTTAACGTAAACCAATGCTTTTATGTTATATTAAGATAGGTACCTACACACACCCACACAAACCCACACCCATACGATGTTATATGATACATTTTTATTTATTGAGCTCAAAATTTAGTATTTTATTTAAAAACCAGTATTTTATATAGTTGGATATATAATGTCTACTTTCCTGATGTTGCGGATAAATTCCACTCCATAGGCACTAACTCGTGGCTTACAGTTTGCTGTCTCTCGTAGTTCTCATTTTTTTTTACGGCCGAACTGTTAGATTTCTTTACCAATTTCACTCACTGTCTCTACTTTGTAGTTATAATACTTTTAAATACCAAAATATATCAAGATACACATTTTTGTTACATTGCGGGCGCGTAAATCACGCCGAGCCGGCGGACGCGCATACAGATTGCGTCCGTATTTATTGGATGTTCATAGCCGACTGATCTTTGTTTGCTGTGTGTCACAAAGCTGTTGGCGTTGACACACCCTGCCTAGCAGCGTGACGCATGCACTGACGTAATATGGTCTGATGTTCCGTTACATAACTTGTTTATGCTGTTTTGTGTGTCATTGGTTGACCTTGGCACAATTCCAGCTTATTAATTCTGTTCGCTTCAATAATTTTCACGTATAATTGTCAACAGCAGTGCTGCCACTGTCGCTACCGTCGCAACCACTGAATTTACCTTTGTTTACATTTGTCCCTATCATAGTAAAAAATGTTATCTGCTTTAATAAAAAAAATACAAATTTCCTTATTACCCCAAAAATAGACCCAAAAATGCCCCGTTACAGACATTTCCAGGAAACAGCATCCAAATGGTATACGACTGTTCGGGACCAAACAGAAACTTATGAACAGTTCAAGGCATCCTTCGAAAATCGGTACTGGAATATATATACCCAGAGAGAGGTACGAGACCAGCTGAAGTATGGGCGGTATTACGTCAACAACAAACGTTCCATGGAAGACTACATTATACAACTCGTCGAATTGTGTAAGCATCTTAGACCAAGTTTCATGGAGCACGAATTAGTATTAAAACTAAGTTATCATTATGACAGACTCATTAGACTTGCTTTATATATCCAAGGAGTTAAAACCATTGAGGAACTTCTTATCCTTGTAACGCAATCATCACAATTTGTTAATAAAGAGTACGAAAGGAGAGACAACCAGCCACAGCAGCAGCAGTACTTTACACCAAATCCAATATACCACAAATCGCCACAATTCGAGAAGAAAGAAGATAAGTGGAAAGAATATAAACAACCCTTTGAAAAAAGTAACCCGACTCCAAATAAAGGAGCGTACGCACAACCAGGTACTTCGAAAAAATACGTAAAACCGTACAATGCAAATGTACATAACGTTAATACAAATAATAATCATAATAATCAAAATAATTATGAAAATAAAATTGTACAACAGCTGACACGCCCGTCAATGTCCAAAGAGGAAGGGGGTGATCGTAGAACAACTGACAAGAAAACTGTATGACTGCAGAAGGGGAACCAAGCGCCAGCACGGACAGGTTTGTTAAACGATCTGCACACACATGATTTGCGTGACACCCTAAACAATACACAACAGGAAAGAATGTTGTCGAACACCTACTGTCCTACAGAAGGGGGAACAATAAATAATATAAATAAGTGTAACGAGGTTAAGATATTAAACATTACATATCAAACAGATGATAGAGTTAAATATTTGTTAAACAATATAGCAAATGAACAAAACAAAGATCTTCAAATAAGTCACATGAAGTTATCACCATTATCTAGTAGATATACAATAAAAAATAGTATATTGTACACTCTTGTCAATTATGATTGGAAAATAGTCCTATCACCAGAGATGCTAAAAACACTAATTACACCATGTCATCAAAGTTTAGCACATGCGTCTGCTTTAAAATGTCATTTAGCTTTGAAGGAAGACTTCATTTTGAATAACATGTTTAGAAGACTAAAAGCAATCTTAAAAGGATGCTACGAATGTCAAACAGCACGACATCCAAATCTTCACACATACGTAGATATGCAAAATATCAAGACACAGGAAAAGGGAGAATTAGTAGCAGTAACTTCCTGGGCCCATTTCCGAGACCTATTCACGGGGGTACAAAGCACATACTTGTATGTATAGATGTGTTCACCAAGGCAGTTCGACTCTACGCTATTCGAAGACCCACCACAAAAAGTGTACTGAATGTCGTACTATGCAAATACGTACCGAAGTATGGTCAAATCAAAAAGATATTGAGTGACCAAGGTAAACAATTTCAAAATAAAGCATGGGCAGAAACACTAACTCAGCACGGCATACAACCAGTGTTAACGTCAATACGACACCCACAAGGAAACCTTGCTGAAAGAGTAAATAAAGAATTAGGACAACATTTACGCATCTACTGTAATGAACAACATAACCGATGGGCTGAGTACATATCATTTTTTGAAAAAGCTATAAATGCTACATACAGTGAAGCTACGGGATATACAATGGTGGAACTGGAAACGAATAAAAAACCTAATAGATTCTGGTCGAGAAACACTGACAAACCTCCAAACTAAAATCTGCAAATTCCATTGATTCACAAATACGACAATGCGAAGAAGGGGTTGGAAAAACTTGGAGAGAAGAGGATCGAGAGGTTCAACAGAACGCACAAACTCATCACATTCCAGGAAGGAGAGAGAGTGCTACTAAGAAGCAATCCAGTGGGAAAACAAATCGACAATACAACAAAGAAACTATTCAGACTGTACGAGGGACCCTACTTATTACAAAGGAGGAAAGGACGACACACATTTATCGTCTATGATCCGACAAGAAGAAAAACTATTGGAAAATACCAGGCATCAGCATTCCGTAAATTCTATGGATGAATAAATAAAAAGTCAACTTATAAATCCATGGGAGGGACGTAATCCACCCAGGGAAAGAGTGAAAAAAATTTTAAGAACCCTTATAACCACTAAGTGTGAGGTGTAATAAAAAAAAATAAAATAAATAATTTCTGAGTAAAGAAATAAAATTTGAATAAAATTCAAATTTTATTTTACCCAGCAGGGGAATTTATGCAACGATACGTTTAGCATAAGTATATGTATCAACCCCTGACTGAGGTATGATAACATACGAACGCACGTATGAGCTATATAAGATGCAAATAATAAAAAATAATGTAATAATTAAGCATTAGGCATAAGAGATAATATAAGAAATAAACGTAGTATTTAATTTTAAATACTTAAATATTTATTTTGATAAACATTATGCCACTGATTTGTTATAATATTATTATATACATACCACCAAAATCAGTAAAGTTTCAATTTTTTAAATTATTGAATAAGGCCTTTTTGAAATTATTATAATTTCATCATCAGTTCACATTAAAATGTTATTTTAGTGTGAACTGATGATGAAATTATAATAATTTCGAAAAGGCCTTATTCAATAATTTAAAAAAATTGAAACGTTACTGATTTTGGTGGTATGTATATAATAATATATAATAATACTTAAATATTTGTAAGTGAGCCTGCATATGAAATTAAAAGCTTAAACGGTTTTTAATCGTAGCGAAGGGGAGAAACCGACATGCGCCAACTGGCAAAGGTGACGTCATAGCAACACGCCGGCGCTTGTGTATCAGTCTGCGTGTGTGTGCTAGTGTACTTGTGTAAACGAAAGACAGGTTGAATTATGCAAACCAGGGTGGAAGGTTTTACACAGTTTTTTAAATACTCAACGAGAACCAGAAGTCACACGAATCAGCGACATATGTAAAAACATAGCTAGCGCCTGGCGCTATCATTGAAGACTAATTGGTCAATGATCGTGGGAACCATTCAGCCACCGTGTGAAATTTTGCCATAACTGCCATAATTTACACACCTTAATATTCATAATTTGCATAAACAAAGTTGAATAATATACCTAACGATCTGTGAAATAATATTTACAAAAAAGTGTGCGCTTCATAAAAAGACGTGTAGGTTGAAATTAGCAATTAAATCGATGTGCGGACCTGTTCAGTTTTGTACAAACAGTTTCCAACAGGAATGGGATGGAGGCAGCAGTATAAAACCCCAGCGTGCGACACACTTTTTCTCAGATGAACTCAGATAAAGTACAATGTGAAGTGCGATGGAACCGGCACTACGTCGGTGCAAGTATTAATGAAACACAAGTTATTGTAAAAGACTATAATATCGAATCTACAAGAAGTTGTAACCACGATGAACTTCAAGAAGTAGCATAGAACTTCGAGACATCAATGAGGGACAAAACAAGAAGAGGAGAGGAACCAGAGCAGAATACGAGAGGACGCAGGGACAGCCACATGCAGCTACATCCAGCCGTACATCATCACGACGAGAGGTCCATGTCTGAACTCAGCATCCAGTAGACGGAGAGGAATTTCAACGACACAGAGACAGAGAAGGTGATACCGAAGAGGATCAACAAACTCAAAAGTCCAGGTGACGGTAACGACAAAGTTAAATGGTTGCAGAAAAATGCAGGTGAAGTCAGACATTTACTTAATATTATAAATGACCCTGAGGTCTATCGAAAGAAGCTCTAGATTCCATATACAAGTTTACAAAAACATTAGTATATTTTTATTTTCCAGAATGAGTAATAAATAAGTTCAAAGAATAATTGAACAGAGCATATAAGTTAAATTTATTAATCTCATAAATAAATGGTCAATACAGAACCATAGTTTATTATATTTTATATTTTATTAGAGAATTAAACTATGATTTTTAATTAATTGAGACATTAATAAGATAATTAATAAAAATAATCAAAATTTTCTTTATTAGTAATTTTTAATAATTGTTTAAAAACACAAAATCCATTAACTTTTTGTAAATTCATAGTGCTAACCTACAAATATTGTGCTAGGTTAAGAAAATAAATTATTCTCTTAATTATTAGCTTAATATTCTTAATTATTAAGTTAGTGAAAAATTATGTATGAGTTTTGTAATGATCTTTCAGGTTTCTCCTGAACTTTCCAGAATTGACTGGGAAAAATGACTATTATTGCACCATCAGTAGTATCGACATCAGATGATATTGATGTGAAAAACATATCAAGTGGAGAAGATAATATAATCAAAGCAATTTAGCCTATAGATAATTTCAAATTTTATTTTTTCTATTTGTGAATTTTGTAACATTAGCATATTTGATTTAATGTTTGTTTCATAAGTAGTGTTAGGTTTACCTAAATTATCTTTACTTGACAAACTAGACTTGTATACTTTAAATCAATTAAGAAAATCTGCTTTGAATGTAGCACAATGAATTCATACCATATTTCATTAATGTTTTGTTTTCAAAGCACTTTTTTGTTTGGGCATTATTTAATTTGTGTTATGGCAAAGTTAATTTTCTGCATCAGGAATGTCCTATTTCATTGAGCAAGCTTTATAGGAGATTTGAAGTTTGTGATAAAATAGCCATTAATGATTGTGTTTTGTCTTGTTAATGACAACAATATAAAGTTATTAACAGTCCCATTTACATTTTAAATGAGAAAATTTAGTAACATAGTAGTTGGAATCATTTTTAATTAGTAGTATTATCGGGTGTCAATGCTTTCAAATCAGGGTCTTCCTTTGGAAAGTATAATCATATGATAAGTTTAAGATAAGTATTGTTTGAAGCTCTAAATAAGTTTGTTTATATTATTTTTTATATAAAGAGTTTTGGAAGCTGCTGGAAAAACAAAAGTTCTTAATAAAGTACATAATTAGTTTAATAACGTTATTTCCCATAAAATTGCAATTATTTCATTTAGTAATTTGCACTTTTGTTGATACTGGCAATGATAATTACTTTTCTCTGTTAGCTAAAATTCTTTCTTTGTTACAGAGTCTATTGTTGTAGAACCTCTTATATAGCCAGATGGTTGTGCAAGATTTATAAGTTTGGAGGTAAATTTCTCCTTATAGAACTGCTGTATTCTTATATAGTTAACTCTCTCTCTCTCTCTCTCTCTCTCTCTCTCTCTCTCTCTCTCCCTCCCTCTCGCTCTCTCTCTCTCTCTCTCTCGCGCACACACACACACACACACACACACACACACACACACACACACACACACACACACACACACACACACTGTAACAGTACCAAAAATATGGTAGTTACATAATATAAACGAATGTAACGTCAAGTATGAGGAAAACATGGGAATATATCTAGATAAATAAACCTAAGTGTATATAAGTGTGTATCTACAAATATATTAATAAAAATCCAACAATGAAGAAGAGATTACTAATATATCAACATTAAATACAAAATGAACAAAGAAAATGCCACAAGCCCAAAACTAAATATCAGTAACTAGACCCAATAGGATCCAACAGTGAGGGGAATCAACGAAACAAGGACCAACAAGCTCCAACAACAAGGGAGATAAATAGAAATAGCAACTATGATGAAAATATAGAATAAAGAAGAAAGAAGAAGGACCAGGAAGAGCACCAAGAAGAAGAAAGAAGATGGACAGAAGATACAAGGACTTAACATAAACCACATGTACTAAAAACAATGTAAGTGACAAAAGAAATGATTATAAGTGTAACAAGAAAACCAGTGTGAAACATTTAAGGAACCACAAACAATTACAGTGTGTACTTAATACAAATGTGAAACCTGTGAATAACTAACTAATTTCAACTGAATAAACCACACAAACAATTACAGTGATGAAGTTTACAGTGTGAAAAATATGTTAATTTCATGATGAAACAACAAAAATTAAAAATAGTCAAATAAACACAGACAATGAGTGTGACTGATTTAATAAAGTTGTAATCAATACACATGATCATAAGACCACCAGATTAGAACAAAATAGAACAATTATGTTATTGCTCATAGAGAACTGACAACAAATAAAGACATTTGTTAAGTATCAAACAATGACAGGAATTAAGGTCCACCATTGACCAGAAAAATATTGTAAATAATACAAGAAAGATTTGTGTTAATGTTTAAGAAGGAATTGTATAAACATGTGTAACAAAATAGTTAAAGTATTATGTTAATATACCGTAGTGAAGTCAGTTTAGTAGTAGAAAAATACTGCACTAAAACAGATGGTACATTGTTACACAACCCACAAGGAAGAGACCTATTACAACAGAAAATGATACATATTAGTATAAATATCTGATCATCAAATATGTTATCAAACGAGAATTTATTATAAGTAGTAATGATAAATATTGAGAGACAATGTAATATATTGCAAAACAATGTAAATAGAACAAGTCAGACATAATGGCACAGAGAATAGCAGAAATGGGAAAAATATGCCAATTTAGTTAAGCAAAGTACAGTATCAAAACCAATATCAATGTTTATAAGAGTATTACCAGTAGTGAGATAAATATCTGATAATACATTGAGAACAGATTCTGAACATGATAAGAACAATATTATAACTAAATTATTGTAAACCAACTAACCATGTACATATGACCAGAAGTAAGCTGAACCATTGTATAGCTAATTAGTTAAGAAAAATACTGTATCAAATATTGAGAACAGATTATTACAATTGTTACCAGTAGTAAGAGGAAATCCCAATGCTACTTTGAGAACAGATAATGACCATAAAAACAGTCATATTATATACAAACATTTAAAAACCAAATGACTATTATGAAGAAAACCAAATGTAAACAAACAATGACCAACAAGTTATTTATGAAAAATATAGCATATAAACTTGTGTAAAAGTAATTGGAAACTTTACCAAAAGTTAGAATAATATCTAATGCTACTTTGGGAATCCAAACCAAATAGAACAATAACAATTTAGTTGTTGTATTAGAAAAAATAAATAATTACTATGATATGACACAACATGAACAGAGCCATTACTGAAAGATTAAAGAGTTCTGAGCTAATTAAAAGATAACCATTATATATAATAAATTAGGTACTATGTGTGTACACTAATTACAATCATTAAATGATATGATTTATATAGAAGAGACCAAAAATAAGGTGAAAAAATTGTATAAGAGAGATAGGAGGGGACTGAAGCTATGTAAATATTAAATTAACCACAGTCATATATAAATATTATAGTGTAAAATTGTGTAAATAAACATTACTAGTATTATTAGATAGTAATATGATCATTTTAAATAAGAAAAATTAATCCTAAGCATGTTTATGAAAAATTTAACATGGACGCTTAATCACGCCATAACGAGATTAGTGTAGGGAACAATTATTCCCAAATTGTAAATTAAACCGACTGAGATATAGACTCAAAGTGTTTAGATAAGAAGTGTTTATTATAATTAAGTAAAATCTGGTGTAACGAACTTATAAAAATAAGATACACCAGACATAACAAATAAAATCGTTATTGTGATAGTAGTAGTGAACGGAAAATAAGCGTTCTTGGACTTATTTTAACAAGCAAAACGCCCTGAATTCACTGATATCAACCAATTAACGATAGGACATAAAATAAGAAAGTTATGGTAATTTTAATCTTTCCAGTTAAATTTTTGTACCAGTGATGACGTAAAAAAGCCTCCACCCCAAACTCGATTTTGTCAAAAAATTAAATATTTTAATAAAACGAAGGCTTTTGGGTCAGAGAGTACAACGCATCCAGCCAATAGAATGAATGACTTTCGCCAGACAACCGAGAGACGCTTCAGAGGAGCAGAACAGTCTACGATCAACCATCAAACGTATAGGCCACGCCGCTCGAGACAAAAAGAAGGAGTTTATATTTTAAAACTGTGCGCACCATAATACGTCAGTACACAACATACAGTTAACCTTAACACAACATTTATACATACGAGTGAAAAAGTGCGGAATTGTTTTAATTAAACAAGTAGGTCAGTGTATAATGTCGACCATACTTGCGAGTGAAGTGTTAAATAGGAAACAGGGAGTACAATTTTATTTAAACAATATTTGAACGAAAATAATAATTTTTGTGAATAGCTAACTTTCGATACTACGCAAGTCAGATAATGCTGAGTATCGAAAAACAGTAATTAAATTATCAGAATTGAGGAAAGATTTAAATCGCCATTATTAAAATATTATAAAAATATTTTAATTAATTATAATAATTTAAAATATAATGTTTGGAAATAATTGTTAATGAGTACAAGAATATTTAGTCATTCATTTGACTAAACTTATTTTTCTTGAATTTTTTTTCGATGTTTTGAAATATATTTTATTAATTTTCTTACAGTCTGAATAAATGTAATTCTGATAATAATATATTAAAAAGTATTATGAACAATATGTTTACATGTATAGTCTAAGAAATAATAGCTATTAAGAAATACTTATCCTTTGTAACAACACCGGTTAATTCTAACCTCAGAAATCGTTACGGTAACTTGATAATTTCAATATTACCGATCTGTTCTCAAGTAACATTCAAATCAAATAGAATTACTAACAAGAGTTTTTTGAGAAATTTTTCTCTTGTGAATAAATGATTTTTAAAACTAATTATTAAACGAAAGTAATACATTTTTAAATACTGTACAAGTCATACAGCTTGATAATTGCAAACTAGTATTAGAGATGCGTGCGCATGCCCGCGTACGATAGTTTCATAAATACCAGACATATGGTACCAATTTTTGAATTTTTATATTTGTTCGATTATTATTCATTATTGTTAATTCTATATTGTTATTTGTATTACATCTTGTGACTGGTATCATGTTACCTCAAAGAACCTAACGAAATATGGTAATTCACTGAATCAAAGTAACATAACCTATGTAGTTAAATTATTGTACTAATAACAGGTCTACCAGCCTTGAGGAATTAGACAGAGTCTTGTTGAATTTTTATTGTAATCAGTCATTGAAAGGTTGTTAATTATTGTTTTTTAATTGTCAAAGATTTTATCACTTATTAACTTGTTAATAAACCTCCAATTTTATTACCACAAAAGGAGTATCATTTCTATTAAAAGTAAATTCATTTATTTTTAATCAGTTCTGACACAGGTGGCGGAAGAATTTAAAAAGATTTAGCATAATTCAGAATATTCATCAGATATTGCTTCATTTACTATTGTGTGTGATGATATATTAAATATTCAATCCGAATATTTTCTTGTATTTGAAGTGCATGTATTTCAGAAGGAACGTCACAGAACAGAATTGAAGTATTCAAGTGTGGTAAGTATGAGAGATACACAACAAAGTGCGCGAACCATATTAAAATAAAAGGAGTGAACTATTACTACGTACCCATAAAAAACAATACATTAACACCAATAACCTCAACGATTACGATTACATCTTTGATAAACAACATTATCGTAGATACCGGTGCGTGTCTACATTCACACGAACACACCAAAATATAAATATATCTATACCCATCATAACCTACTATCATCACAAACATCAGAATCTATAATTTTATATTATAGATCGACAAACCCAACGTGGGGCTTGATATAATAAGACCCAAGGAAAGTAGATACTACAACATCATAAATATATCAGAATCTATAATTTACATTATAGATTGGCTAGCCCAACAGTGGGGAAGTAAATTCATTTATTTTTAATCAGTTCTGACACAGGTGGCGGAAGAATTTAAAAAGATTTAGCATAATTCAGAATATTCATCAGATATTGCTTCATTTACTATTGTGTGTGATGATATATTAAATATTCAATCCGAATATTTTCTTGTATTTGAAGTGCATGTATTTCAGAAGGAACGTCACAGAACAGAATTGAAGTATTCAAGTGTGGTAAGTATGAGAGATACACAACAAAGTGCGCGAACCATATTAAAATAAAAGGAGTGAACTATTACTACGTACCCATAAAAAACAATACATTAACACCAATAACCTCAACGATTACGATTACATCTTTGATAAACAACATTATCGTAGATACCGGTGCGTGTCTACATTCACACGAACACACCAAAATATAAATATATCTACACCCATCATAACCTACTATCATCACAAACATCAGAATCTATAATTTTATATTATAGATCGACAAACCCAACGTGGGGCTTGATATAATAAGACCCCAAGGAAAGTAGATACTACAACATCATAAATATATCAGAATCTATAATTTACATTATAGATTGGCTAGCCCAACAGTGGGGCTTTAAGGAGAAACACAAATCAGCATTATATCTTATATATCTAGAATCTATAATTTTACATTATAGATTGGCGCCCAACGTTTGAGCACGATTTAAGGGAAATTACACCATAACTAGTTACCCAATCACCCCAATTCGTGAAAAAGACAGCAGGTACATTACCAGGACAGCAAGATGTACACCAACAGATTAAAATCAAGATCAAAATCGAGATCAACATCGAGGAAGAGGGCAACCGAAGCGGAAAAGGAGACCAGAAGAGAAGAAAAAGAGGCCATGTCAACAGAAGATGTAGAAGAAGTTGTAATGGAAACGAAGGAAAAAACAATTGAACCAGCGGAGGGGGTTCAGCAGCCAATGGAGGAACCGGAAGTGATAATTCAAGAAACTCCACCAAAACCAACCCAGCCTGAACAAACAACGTCACTAGGAGAGCCTGCATTTCAAGAGTGGATGAGGAAGGTAATGGAAGGTTTGAACAGTAAATTAGACGATAACAATAAGAACATGGAGTCAATGAAAACGGACTTAAATAGAATGGAAGAAAGCCAGAAGTCCACAGACCAGAAGATGAACAAATCCATAGAATCCATGGAGTCACTGAGAACAGACTTAAATAGTAAAATAGAAGAAGCCAGTCGGTCCACAAACCAAAAAATAGAGGAAGGCCAGAAGGACAACCAGAAACACATAGAGTTGTTAAAAGAAGAATTTAATAACAAATAAGTGAAACGAATAGGAGAATGGAAGAGGGTCAACGGAAAACCGAAGAATTGTTGGAGAAGAGAATGGCCATCATGAAAGATTTATCAGCAGAGTTGGGAGAGAAGATTGATCAAACTAACCAGAAAATTGATGGGATCAATGCTAAACTTAATCGAGATGTTGAGGCCATACAAGCCGATCACGAAAATATATGGCAACAGATAAGTGTCAACAATAATAAAATGGAGGAGATCGCTAAGGAGACGGTAGAAATGGTTGAGAGAAAATTGGGAGAAAGCGTCGAAGAAATCGAGAAACAAATGGCCATATTAACGACGGAAATTAATGTAGAAATGTCTGAAGTGCGGAAAGAAGGAGAAGGTACCAACCTAAAACTAATCCACACGGAGATGGACCTTAACCAACGTATTAATGATGTGAAGAAAACCCACGATACCCAACTAGATGTAATAACACAAGAGCAGACTAAGATGAAGGCAGCGCAGTCAACATTAAAAGATAAGTGTGAAGAAGTTGCTGGAAAAGTAGACGCGATCAAGCAGCAAGTACACGATGACAAGACACAATCCACAGAACGTCAACGGAGGGAATTGGACGACCTCCGAGACGAAATGCATCATCTACAAACCATACCAAATTTCCTATCCGGTTTGAGTCATTTAGAGGGAAGAGATCAGATTGACTTCCGGACCTATTCAAAAAATCCTTTGGAATTCCTAGAGAGAATGGAAGAAATCATACAACGGAATCGTGAGAGCAGATGGTCTGTCATTAAAGGTATGTTAGATGAATCATTTAAGCACACGTTTGACAACTGGTGGACAGCAACCCGACACGAAGTGGGTAATTATGACACCTTCAAGACAGCATTCAAGCAAAAATATTGGTCGGAGGCCACACAGAACATCATAAGGGACGATATTACCAACGGAAGGTTCGACGCGAATGGAAGGCAATCCATGACCACATACTTTTTAGGAAAGATTTGCCTGGCAAGGAATCTGGAACCGGCAATCCCAGAAGAATGCCTGGTCACAAAGTTGGCTTACCATTTTAATCAGGGTATCTCACACAGAAGACTAAATGCACAGATAAAAACAATCCAAGGAATGTGCGACCTACTCGAAAGCCACGAGAGAGAACGATACTATCAACGGAGTCGACAGGTACCAAGCCAAACATACGATCGAGGAGGGCCTGGTAACAATAATCCCACCAGTCACAATAATGGTAATAACTCAGGAAGGAATTTTCATAACCCACCGAGATTCCAGAATCAACCCACACCACGTCAAGACGGAGGTGGAAATAACATAAATAGAGGGAACCATAATAACCATCATCCTGGTGGTTACCAGCGAGATACGCATTACCAAAGAGGTAATCACTACTACAGGCCGTATCAGAACCAGTCTCCTAACCACCAACCAAGACAAGGTAATAGTCATAATAATAACAACCATTTTCGAAGGGTTCACTATGCCCATGCCAGTCGAGGTGGAAACCATAGAACTTATTATCAAGGAAGGAGGAGTTTCCCACACCAGCACCATCATTCCAATAATAGTGACAGGGATGAAAGAGAGTCCGGATATCGGTCAAATGGAAGTGACAGCAGTGGAAGTCCTAGAGCAACCACACAAACTACAGAGGTATACCACAACGGACATGGACCTGGAAATCAGGAGCCCGTAGCTTCGACGTCTCAAGACCGACGCGAAAATGGTGACCTGAATTTAAACACCAACCGGCAGTGAAAAACCCAAGATCACCCTCACTGAACCGGACTATTGGGTCTGATGTTTTGGCAAAATCTTCGAAGCATCGCAAAGTGTATAACAACAACTACCTAAAAAATATAAGGAAAGATTTGATGGAAGAAAAGGAAAATACTATCGGCGATACAAGCAACAGTGAAATTGCATATATATCCGTTAAAGTAAACAACACCGATGCCACAGCAATGATTGACACCGGCGCAAACGTATCACTAATCGACAAGTTGGAACTGGACAGAATTCAATCGGAGAATAAAGCCACAATACCCACATTGCCAATTAGCAACATAATTCTCATCGGTGCTACCGGACGTCAGAATAAGACTATCCGACAGCAAGTACAATTAGATGTATCCAGCAAAGGGAAGACAATACAGATGGTATTCCTAGTAGCCAGTGGGCTACCGTTCACTCTACTAATCGGTTGTGATATTTTAAGAAAATACACCGCAATCATCAATATGGATACTAATACGGTGATGATGAAAACAGAAGAAATAGAGTGGACAGCCAATTTGACAGAATACAGGAAGGCACCCTCAGAACATGTAATATACTACATCAGAGAAGGCCGTGAACACCAAGAAGGCGCCATCAACCAAGGAATACACAACAGTCCAGAGGAAGCTTTATGGTTGGAGAAAATTAATGGCATCCGAGAATTTAAAACCAGCCAGAATAGCCAAGAATTAACTTGGGAACAACGGAAACAACTGATAGAAATATACTACCAATATCGCCACGTATTTTCAGATACGCCTGGGAAAATAAAAAATTTCCAATGTGAACTGAAATTCAAAGACCAGACGGAGTTCAAGCGGAAATCATATCCTATCGCCTTTTCACTAAAAGAAGCTGTAAGAGAGGAGATCCAGCGTTTAATAGAGAATGACATAATAGAGATAAGCAATTCACCATACACCAACCCTATTGTCGCTGTACCAAAAAAGAATGGTGCAGTACGAATTTGTTTAGATGCTCGTGAACTTAACAAAACCATAATTAATGACAGGACATCGCCTGGAGAAATCGATGAAATATTAAAGAAATTTTATGGTACAAAATTTTACAGTATATGGGATACGGTATGTGGATATTGGCAGGTTGAGCTGCATCCGAACAGTAGAAAATACACTGCTTTTATCTTTGAAGGCCGAAACTACCATTTTAAAAGGCTACC
This sequence comes from Magicicada septendecula, assembly GCA_034769895.1. Classification (NCBI taxonomy): domain Eukaryota; kingdom Metazoa; phylum Arthropoda; class Insecta; order Hemiptera; family Cicadidae; genus Magicicada; species Magicicada septendecula. The sequence continues at coordinate 287,383,075 of CM068368.1, forward strand.
ATTCGGTTTAGTAAACTCAGTAGCAATATTCGTCAAATGCATGGACGAGATACTGGGCCATAACACACTACAGTTCACGACAGTTTATGTCGACGATCTCTTAATAGCCTCTAACAATTGGGAGGAACACTGTGACCGGGTGGCACAAGTACTGAAAAAATTGGAAGACAACCACATTACTTTAAAACTAGATAAATCTCAACTAATTGCAAAAGAAGTGCAATTCTTGGGGTTTAACCTATCTGAATACGGAATTACACCATCCCAGGAGAAGATGGAGGCAATTCAACGTTTCCCCGTCCCGAAGAACAAAAAGCAACTGCAATCGTTCCTCGGAATCTGCAATTATTATCAGAAATTTCAAAATAATTATTCCAAATTGACAGCTCGATTCTCAGCACAGTTATCATCGAAAGAAAAATGGAAATGGGGAGCAGAGCAAGACTCCACATTTGAATTGATTAAAGTAAAGTTCCTGGAAACCGTTATGCTGCATCACCCCAATTTTAATAAACAGTTCTTCATGAATTGTGACGCTAGCGACCTAAGTCTTGGTTCTGTACTCTATCAAGAAGACCAAGAAGGGCATCATCAAGTGATCAGTTTCGCAAGCCGTACGTTAAACAAATGCGAACGTAACTACCATACAACACACAAAAAATTGAGTATAGTGTTTGCATGCGAAAAATTTAGGACATTTATTTTAGGATATACAGTAACAGTGAGGACAGATCACAAATCCATTTCATTTCTAAAAAACTGCAAATTAAAACACGGAAGACTGACAAGATGGACTCTTACACTTCAAGAATACAACATACAATGGGAGTACATATCCGGAAAAAGCAACACAGCTGCAGACGTGTTGTCCCGGATAAACATTAACGCCCAAACATTTGAAGGAGAGAGGGAAACCATTGCGAGAGTATACCACTTACTGAAGAGTAAATCCGAACTCACTAATATATTATCTGACATCATCAATCATCAACAACAAGATCCCAAAATATCATTAATTATCAAAAAACTAGCCAACAATGATGCAAACCTAAACCATTATTACTGTACTCATAATCAGTTGTTATTCACCAAACACAAGAAAGGTGATGAGAGATGGAAGGTAGTTATCCCCAAAGCCCTAGAAAAAGAATTGACCATCGACTACCACATACGTTATGGTCATATGGGCGCAGTGAAGGTCATAAAGGCTTTGCAGGAGCATGTGCATTTTAAGGACATGAGTAGAAAAGTCAGAAAATATGTCCAGGGTTGTAATATTTGTCAACTAGCAAAATGCAGCAACGAAAAGCGAGAAGGAGTTATGATACCAATTACATCAACAGCAAGACTAGAAAAGGTTTTCTTAGACATTTGTGGACCTTTTCCATGGAGTGGTGGGAGACACCAGTATAAATATATCATAATAATATTTGATCATTACACCAAATATACTAAGCTGTACCCACTCAATCGAGCGACAACCAGTAAAATACTAGAGATAGTTATAAATAAATATATACCCGAAGTGGGTAAACCATCGATGATAATTACAGATCACGGAACGCAATTCCGAGGACAAAAGTGGCGGGAAACACTGATCCATCTGGGAGTAAAAACATACAAGACATCGGTGTATCACCCCAACAGCAACCCTGCTGAGAGAGTGTTGAGAGAAGTAGGAAGGATTTTAAGAACCTACTGTCACAGCCAGCAGAGGAAGTGGGAGGAGTATTTATCCCCCGCTGAAGACTTCCTAAATCTAGCCTACCACCAATCGACAGACGAAACACCATACATGGCTATGTACGAGAAAAGACCACCCCGGGAGATCACAGAGATAATTAATTTTCCAATCAGTGCCGAGATCAAATTTAACAAAACTCGATTCTATAATAATGCAGTTGAGAGAGCGAATAAATTGAGGCTCAAGTACAAAAAGTTACAACCCAAAATTATCAAATATGAAGTGGGAGACCAAGTGCTTATCAAAAATCGAGAGCTCCCTAGCACTATTGAGGGCATTGCAAAGAAGCTACTACTGCTATATACCGGACCATATACTGTGACTAAAAACAATCTAAACAACACATATGAATTGCAGAACCCTATTACAAAGAAGATAAAAGGTACCTATAATCAAACCTCAATGAAAAAATATATTGAAAATTAAATTATGGGACCAAAAGGCGAAAAGATAGCGATAAGGATTATTTTATTATTGATAATGTAAAGGATGAAAATATTTGTTATGAAAAATGAAAGTATAATTATAAATATAACTGTTGACTATATCAAGATGAAAAATGAAATGTGGCTATGAAGATTATTGTTATTTAAAGGTGAAAAAAGGAAAATATGGTTATAAAAATAGATGTTGACTCAAGAGAAAAGGATGTATTACTATTGTGAAAATTATTATGTGTGTATATTAAATGAGAAATAACTGTATAATTATGTATTTAACATTGAATATATTGTAATTTTATAATGTGAGAAAACATACTTCAAGAGAATTAATGTAAAGGATTCAGAACATTGTATTTGTTAATAATAACATCCTAAAAATAAAAGAAGAGTATGAATATACGAGACAGACAAATAAGATCCAAGGCATAACCATTTCCAAGAGCCATGTCAACCAGTAATTATAACATCTCACCCGTACTATAGAAAAAGAAAAAATATACGAGAAAGACAAATACCATCTTTGGCACAAAATATTTCCAAGAGCCATGTCAACCAGTAATTTCAACATCTTACCCGTACTAAAGAAAAGAATGAATATACGAGAAAGACAAATACCATCTTTGGCACAAAATATTTCCAAGAGCCTAGTCAACAAGTAAAACTTAACATCTCACCCGTACTATATATATAATAAAGAAAAAAAATTACGAGACAGACAAACAACATCTAAGGCATAACCATTTCCAAGAGCCTAGTCAACCAGTAATCATAACATCTTACCCGTACTAATAAAAGAAGAGTATGAATATACGAGATCGACACCCTAGATCCACGGCATATATGTATGATACATGTTAATTCCAAGAGCCATGTCAACAAGTAATTTTAACATCTTACCCGTACTAAAGAAAGGAATGAATATACGAGAAAGACACCTTCCAACCAAGGAACAAATGAGAAGTTGGAAAAATGAAACCAAAATAATGTATTAATGTAGACAAACCACCACACACAACCACATTGTTTATGATATATATTACTAGAGAAGAAACCGATACCACATGGAATATAAAGACCAAATACAAACCATGAAGAAGAAGAAAAACAAATGTACTTATGAATTATATCTAAAAGAATGAAACCTGAGATGAAGAATATGACGAGACAACATTCAAAGTGAAAACAAAATGAAGAGATTGATCAATGATAATGAAGAATGAAAAAAATAATATACTAACGAAGACAATCATGAGAGTATACCAGTGAGGAAGTGTAAAACAAACTATCCCTATAATATGTGAAGAATATAGTTAAGTTGAATCAAGAAAAGAGAGAATAACAATGTATAAACCGCAGATGCGTGAATTAATCCCAAGGATATTTATTATTTGTCGGAAGAACGACCACTATTATTATTTTTGATGATTTGAAATGAATTGACTGAAGAGTAATGCCAGCAATAATTTGTTATTATTGAAGGAGATGATTTGCCTCCATATTTATTGAAATTAGTATGGCCAGTAGAGATGAATAGCCAAAGTGAGCCGCTCTAAACTGCCCCAGCTAAACTTATGTTAGGGAATTAGGGAACTAAATAAACAAGGGAGATAATTACATAGAGAAGATATAAATACGATTCAAATAGAAGAAAGTGAAGGGATATATGGAAAAAACATGTGAATCAACATGGAATGTACAACAATTGATGATTTCTTCAATGAGAAATATATTATAATAATTCAGAATTAATCAATTCTTATAGGAAGGCATATGTAACAGTACCAAAAATATGGTAGTTACATAATATAAACGAATGTAACGTCAAGTATGAGGAAAACATGGGAATATATCTAGATAAATAAACCTAAGTGTATATAAGTGTGTATCTACAAATATATTAATAAAAATCCAACAATGAAGAAGAGAATACTAATATATCAACATTAAATACAAAATGAACAAAGAAAATGCCACAAGCCCAAAACTAAATATCAGTAACTAGACCCAATAGGATCCAACAGTGAGGGGAATCAACGAAACAAGGACCAACAAGCTCCAACAACAAGGGAGATAAATAGAAATAGCAACTACGATGAAAATATAGAATAAAGAAGAAAGAAGAAGGACCAGGAAGAGCACCAAGAAGAAGAAAGAAGATGGACAGAAGATACAAGGACTTAACATAAACCACATGTACTAAAAACAATGTAAGTGACAAAAGAAATGATTATAAGTGTAACAAGAAAACCAGTGTGAAACATTTAAGGAACCACAAACAATTACAGTGTGTACTTAATACAAATGTGAAACCTGTGAATAACTAACTAATTTCAACTGAATAAACCACACAAACAATTACAGTGGTGAAGTTTACAGTGTGAAAAATATGTTAATTTCATGATGAAACAACAAAAATTAAAAATAGTCAAATAAACACAGACAATGAGTGTGACTGATTTAATAAAGTTGTAATCAATACACATGATCATAAGACCACCAGATTAGAACAAAATAGAACAATTATGTTATTGCTCATAGAGAACTGACAACAAATAAAAGACATTTGTTAAGTATCAAACAATGACAGGAATTAAGGTCCACCATTGACCAGAAAAATATTGTAAATAATACAAGAAAGATTTGTGTTAATGTTTAAGAAGGAATTGTATAAACATGTGTAACAAAATAGTTAAAGTATTATGTTAATATACCGTAGTGAAGTCAGTTTAGTAGTAGAAAAATACTGCACTAAAACAGATGGTACATTGTTACACAACCCACAAGGAAGAGACCTATTACAACAGAAAATGATACATATTAGTATAAATATCTGATCATCAAATATGTTATCAAACGAGAATTTATTATAAGTAGTAATGATAAATATTGAGAGACAATGTAATATATTGCAAAACAATGTAAATAGAACAAGTCAGACATAATGGCACAGAGAATAGCAGAAATGGGAAAAATATGCCAATTTAGTTAAGCAAAGTACAGTATCAAAACCAATATCAATGTTTATAAGAGTATTACCAGTAGTGAGATAAATATCTGATAATACATTGAGAACAGATTCTGAACATGATAAGAACAATATTATAACTAAATTATTGTAAACCAACTAACCATGTACATATGACCAGAAGTAAGCTGAACCATTGTATAGCTAATTAGTTAAGAAAAATACTGTATCAAATATTGAGAACAGATTATTACAATTGTTACCAGTAGTAAGAGGAAATCCCAATGCTACTTTGAGAACAGATAATGACCATAAAAACAGTCATATTATATACAAACATTTAAAAACCAAATGACTATTATGAAGAAAACCAAATGTAAACAAACAATGACCAACAAGTTATTTATGAAAAATATAGCATATAAACTTGTGTAAAAGTAATTGGAAACTTTACCAAAAGTTAGAATAATATCTAATGCTACTTTGGGAATCCAAACCAAATAGAACAATAACAATTTAGTTGTTGTATTAGAAAAAATAAATAACTACTATGATATGACACAACATGAACAGAGCCATTACTGAAAGATTAAAGAGTTCTGAGCTAATTAAAAGATAACCATTATATATAATAAATTAGGTACTATGTGTGTACACTAATTACAATCATTAAATGATATGATTTATATAGAAGAGACCAAAAATAAGGTGAAAAAATTGTATAAGAGAGATAGGAGGGGACTGAAGCTATGTAAATATTAAATTAACCACAGTCATATATAAATATTATAGTGTAAAATTGTGTAAATAAACATTACTAGTATTATTAGATAGTAATATGATCATTTTAAATAAGAAAAATTAATCCTAAGCATGTTTATGAAAAATCTAACATGGACGCTTAATCACGCCATAACGAGATTAGTGTAGGGAACAATTATTCCCAAATTGTAAATTAAACCGACTGAGATATAGACTCAAAGTGTTTAGATAAGAAGTGTTTATTATAATTAAGTAAAATCTGGTGTAACGAACTTATAAAAATAAGATACACCAGAAATAACAAATAAAATCGTTATTGTGATAGTAGTAGTGAACGGAAAATAAGCGTTCTTGGACTTATTTTAACAAGCAAAACGCCCTGAATTCACTGATATCAACCAATTAACGATAGGACGTAAAATAAGAAAGTTATGGTAATTTTAAACTTTCCAGTTAAATTTTTGTACCAGTGATGACGTAAAAAAGCCTCCACCCCAAACTCGATTTTGTCAAAAAATTAAATATTTTAATAAAACGAAGGCTTTTGGGTCAGAGAGTACAACGCATCCAGCCAATAGAATGAATGACTTTCGCCAGACAACCGAGAGACGCTTCAGAGGAGCAGAACAGTCTACGATCAACCATCAAACGTATAGGCCACGCCGCTCGAGACAAAAAGAAGGAGTTTATATTTTAAAACTGTGCGCACCATAATACGTCAGTACACAACATACAGTTAACCTTAACACAACATTTATACATACGAGTGAAAAAGTGCGGAATTGTTTTAATTAAACAAGTAGGTCAGTGTATAATGTCGACCATACTTGCGAGTGAAGTGTTAAATAGGAAACAGGGAGTACAATTTTATTTAAACAATATTTGAACGAAAATAATAATTTTTGTGAATAGCTAACTTTCGATACTACGCAAGTCAGATAATGCTGAGTATCGAAAAACAGTAATTAAATTATCAGAATTGAGGAAAGATTTAAATCACCATTATTAAAATATTATAAAAATATTTTAATTAATTATAATAATTTAAAATATAATGTTTGGAAATAATTGTTAATGAATACAAGAATATTTAGTCATTCATTTGACTAAACTTATTTTTCTTGAATTTTTTTCGATGTTTTGAAATATATTTTATTAATTTTCTTACAGTCTGAATAAATGTAATTCTGATAATAATATATTAAAAAGTATTATGAATAATATGTTTACATGTATAGTCTAAGAAATAATAGCTATTAAGAAATACTTATCCTTTGTAACAACACCGGTTAATTCTAACCTCAGAAATCGTTACGGTAACTTGATAATTTCAATATTACCGATCTGTTCTCAAGTAACATTCAAATCAAATAGAATTACTAACAAGAGTTTGTTGAGAAATTTTTCTCTTGTGAATAAATGATTTTTAAAACTAATTATTAAACGAAGTAATACATTTTTAAATACTGTACAAGTCATACAGCTTGATAATTGCAAACTAGTATTAGAGATGCGTGCGCATGCCCGCGTACGATAGTTTCATAAATACCAGACATATGGTACCAATTTTTGATTTTTTTATATTTGTTCGATTATTATTCATTATTGTTAATTCTATATTGTTATTTGTATTACATCTTGTGACTGGTATCATGTTACCTCAAAGAACCTAACGAAATATGGTAATTCACTGAATCAAAGTAACATAACCTATGTAGTTAAATTATTGTACTAATAACAGGTCTACCAGCCTTGAGGAATTAGACAGAGTCTTGTTGAATTTTTATTGTAATCAGTCATTGAAAGGTTGTTAATTATTGTTTTTTAATTGTCAAAGATTTTATCACTTATTAAATTGTTAATAAACCTCCAATTTTATTACCACAAAAGGAGTATCATTTCTATTAAAAGTAAATTCATTTATTTTTAATCAGTTCTGACACAGGTGGCGGAAGAATTTAAAAAGATTTAGCATAATTCAGAATATTCATCAGATATTGCTTCATTTACTATTGTGTGTGATGATATATTAAATATTCAATCCGAATATTTTCTTGTATTTGAAGTGCATGTATTTCAGAAGGAACGTCACAGAACAGAATTGAAGTATTCAAGTGTGGTAAGTATGAGAGATACACAACAAAGTGCGCGAACCATATTAAAATAAAAGGAGTGAACTATTACTACGTACCCATAAAAAACAATACATTAACACCAATAACCTCAACGATTATGATTACATCTTTGATAAACAACATTATCGTAGATACCGGTGCGTGTCTACATTCACACGAACACACAAAAATATAAATATATCTACACCCATCATAACCTACTATCATCACAAACATCAGAATCTATAATTTTATATTATAGATCGACAAACCCAACGTGGGGCTTGATATAATAAGACCCCAAGGAAAGTAGATACTACAACATCATAAATATATCAGAATCTATAATTTACATTATAGATTGGCTAGCCCAACAGTGGGGCTTTAAGGAGAAACACAAATCAGCATTATATCTTATATATCTAGAATCTATAATTTTACATTATAACACACACACACACACACACACACACACACACACACACACACACACACACACACACACACACACACACACACACACACACACACACACAGTGAGAGAGCGCGAAGTACTGGTTTGCACAAGTATAATTAGTTCTTTATAATTTTATCTCACTGATTTTTATGTGTACTCAGCATTCAGTAATTTTTAATAAAAAGTGAATATGGTAATTATTTTGATTTGCTAGAAATGAAAATAAAATAGATTTCTGTGCTACCATAACCATGTGTTAGAGTAGTTATTACGCCAGAACATATCCTAATTTTCTGTGCCAAAAAACCTGCCTAATCGAACCTGTGAAATTTTGAATTAAGGTAAATTATTAACTAAATTATTTAAGGGGAAGAGTATTATGGTTTCGATGTATAACCTCAAAACATCGTGGCAACCTTGAATTTAGGATCTTCAGAGATAATAAGGTAAGTAGTAAGTCAGTTTGTCAGAATCGGGGTAAGTAGTATTTTTGTGTATTTGAATTTGTTATTACAGTTACAATTGGCGACCCTGCCAGGATTCAAACCTGGGACTTCTGATTCGCAGTCAGACGTGTTTCCTTTACAACAGCCAAAATTAATTAAAATATACATCAATTTGTATTATTCTGAAACTAAAATATAACTGAGATCTCAAAATAAAGAGAGAGAGAGAGAGAGAGAGAGAGAGAGAGAGAGAGAGAGAGAGAGAGAGAGAGAGAGAGAGAGAGAGAGAGAGAGAGAGAGAGAGAGAGAGAGAGAGAGAGAGAGAGAGAGAGAGAGAGAGAGAGAGAGAGAGAGAGAGTGTGAAATATTAATGCACCATATTAAAAAGGTGTAGTTTAAATGTAACTTAAGATTTCATTTTGTTGTAAACATACCAGTCTAGTTTTTCTATTTATAGTGTATGCTATTTTTTTTTTTTTTAATAATTTGAACTAATTGAACCCCTAATCAATCCTACACTCCCTCTGACACTTTTCAATTTACTGATATTAATAAAATATGACTGATTGATTTTATTCAACTATTACTCTCTTTTTATCGGGCGCCATCTTGTGTTTATTAACAAGAAACATACTAAAAATTTTGTACTTACCATTTTTGTTTTCGGGTTCTTTTCGGCGAACAGGAGTTCAGAATTGGTTGTTCATAATAAAGAAAACTTTATATGGTTTCCCATGATTTAAAATTTATTAACATTTAAACTTTATCAAACAACTTATTCTTTTCTCCAAGTAAAATATAGACATAAAATGAATCATTATTATGTTGAATATATCTGTTCAGCAATAGTCAAAATAAAACAAGAAAGATAAATACAAAATAATTTGCTTAAATTATACTTAACTAACACAACGGAAACCAGCGCTTTTATGTCATATTAATATAGGTATACACACACCCCCACCCATACTATGTTATACGGTACATTTTTTATCTATCGAGCTCAAAATTTTAGTATTTTATTTAAAAACCAGTATTTTATATAATTGAATATATCATGTCTACTTTCCTGATGTGGCGGATAAATTCCACTCCATAGGCACTAACTCGTGGCTTATAGTTTGCGGTCTCCCGTAGTTCTCATTTTTTGTTTTACGGCCGAACGGTTAGATTTTGTTTACCCATTTCACTCACTGTCTCTACTTTATAGTTCTCAACGACTGTTTGAATATCGAAATATATAAAATTTACATTTTTTGTAGTTCTGCGGGCCAAAATTACGCACAGCCGGCGAACACCAAAACTTCGCCCAAAACCGGCGAACGCACAGTTGTTTGCGTCCGAGGTGTTCAAAAGTTGTTTTCCGACTGCTTTGTTCTGTGAGTGTCACACAGCTGCTGGAGTTGACACACCCTGCATTCTTAGTTATGTAACGCGCTGACATATATACTGACGTCAGATGGTCTGATGTGGTTACATAACTTGTTGACGATGTTTTTTGTATCCTTGAAGCTGCCCTTGGCACAGTTTGTCGGTTGTTTTGACTTGTTTACAAAATATTATTGAATAATTTTGTATCTAACGTCCCAAGCAGTGCTGCCACCGTCGCTTTCGTCGCCACCCATAAATTTACCTAAGTTTTGTCCCTATTATTGAAAAATGTTATTTATTATATAAAAAAAATACAAATTTCGTTATTACCCCAAAATAGGCCCGTTACACCTCGCAGGAAAACCTACATTTAGTTCATTTATATTGTCATCTGAGTTTAGTTATGTTTGATGTAATAAATAAAATGTTTATTTCATCAAAGGTGTTTTTACTTTTTGTAATTATGTTCTTGTAAATAAATATTCTATGTACTTTATTAATGTAATCTTATAGTTACTGATAAAGTAACAAAGCCCAAATGTCTGTGTGGTATTTTTGTTGTAATAATATTTGCTGATATGTATTATTTTTGCAATGTTTTTATGTATCTTCTCTGAAGAAATAAATTGTTCATTATCCTTAATATTTATGAACTATTGATACCATAGAATTGAAACTGTTTTATATAAATGTTGTAATAAAAATCAATATACTTGTAAGTCATTTTTTATCACTAACCTAGTGACCATAACACATTCCTTGTGCAATGCAAGTACGCCTACCAAATACCTACCAAAAATGTATATCCCCAATTTTTGATAGAATATTTGATTTTTGTTGCCACCAGAATTTTACTTTGATTTTATTTTCATGTTCCATAAGGAAATGGAAGTATGGTGATGGCAAAAAAAAAAATCGTGTTAGAGATTTTTGCAGATTCTGATTGTACTACCCTCAAAACATGAAAAAAAGTAATTTTTCGAAAAGTCTCTGTGCGTCTGTCTGTAGATTTTTTTATGGCAAATGATAAGAGCCGCAAATTCAAACAGAATCAACTAATTTTTTGCATACAGCCCTGAATTGTAGAGTATTCAAGACCTATTGTTTTTTGTGAAGACCGGTTAAGACAAAGGGGTAGTTTACCTGCAATATTTTATGTTGTAACAAGAGAAATTTTTTCATGACGAACGATAACTGCCGTAAATTCAAACAGAATCAGATATTTTTTTACATATGTGCCTGAGTTATAGAGGACTCAAGGCCTATTGATTTTGGTGAAGATCGGTTATGGGGAAAGGGTAGTTTACCTGAAACATTTTTTGTTGTAACGTAATAATTTACCTGATAATTTTTTTTATATATGTACTACATTATTGGCAACAAAGAAGCAGTTTGTTTTTAAAATTCCTTCCTGGCCTGTTTGGCCATAGACCAATGTTTTCTGCAAAACCAGACGTTTCGGCAGTGCCATCGACTTCCATCATCAGTGAAAATCAAGTGCGATAACGTGAGGTGGTATACGTTAGTGACCACAGTAAGTGGCTGAAGCAGTAAGTAGAAAGAAGTAGTTTAAATGGAAATATTTCATTTCAAAAATGATTTTAAATATAAATCTTAGAACATGGAAGTCGTGTATGATTCTCCATACCAATATTTTGTTCTTAAGTGTGCTATTAAGTATTATGAATCTTCTTCTCCATGTCAAGATATACGATTACAGCCTGTTCTGCCTTCACTGAAGGCATCTCTTTTCCTTGCCCTACCTATATCTCGTCTTCCCTGAGGTATCTTATTACTTGTTTAGGTAGTCTCATGTTTTCCATTCTCTTGATATCCTGCCTCTATTTTATTTGTCCTTCCCTTATTCTGCCGGCTATAGAATATACATTTAACTTGGTTCTTATATTTTCATTTCATATTTGATATCTAAGGGTTTGTATTATGAATGCTCAACACAATATTTTTCTTGTTAGATTCGAAGTTTTAAGTAATTTTCTCTTAAAAGGTGTGTATGAACATACAAAAATTTGACAGATATTTTTGTCACAAAAAACTTGTATGATATATTGTGTACAAATACACATATAAAGGTATTTTTGCCACAAAAAACTTTTATGATATATTGTGTATAAATACACATATAAAGGTATACAATACATTTGATTTGTTTAACAGTCATTATAAGACAGTATTACCATATAGGGGAGAGCAGAGACATAAGTTGATACTTTGTACTTCTTCAAGTGTCCCTTAGTCGCAGCACCTCTGCAACTGTATAACGTTTTTGTTATAGCTTGTAGTACGTGCTCCTCCAGTCTGATTATAGCAGTGTACAGTAAAACAGTCTTTGTTCCCTTTTGTATTTTAGAACGTGTAAAGCAACCTTTTTGTCACTAATTTGCTATGGGTGTTTACAGCTATGTACTTTGTTGGATCCATGGTAAGTGTACAATTGAATCATACTAATACAAAAGCAATGTGGCAGCATGAGGGCAAGTTATGTTTCTCTATAACTCTTAAAAGAAAACTAATTTATAACCTAACAGATCTCAGAACTAATTATGTGTCAGTTACTTGTGATCCTATAATGAAGATTACATGTTTATTAAATCCTAAAAAACTAAAATTTTTAAAATGATAATAGTAATAATGGCTCCTTTTTATGCCGCCTAGGAAATTTAGGAGATAGAATAGGTTGCCTAAAGTGAGTGTTCGACACACACACACACACTAAAGGTAGAGTGGCCAGCACTACACTTCAGCCACTAATTTTAAAATTAAAGGTGTACCTTCAATTTCACCAGAAGGAAAGGGGTATGTTGGTACAATGTAAGTAAAACATTTTGTTCTGTTTTCTTTTTTTCATATTTGGTTCAAACGTACAAGTGAAAAACTTTCTGGGGCAATGTAGCTCACAAACCCTACAGACTCGGCGTTTTCCACAACTTGTATTTAGGAAAGAACAAAAAGAAAAATCAGATTTCTGTGTTATGATCTGCACTATTCTGTTAGTTATTATGGTTTGTACCCTAAGAATATTCGTATGTTAACCTCCGAATACGTGTTTGCAAATAATGTCGATTTTCTGGTGAACTGGGCCGGTAAAAGATTGTTTTACTGGCTTCATGCAGCGACATTCAAGGTTGTCTTTTAGAGAGGCTGAAGCAACAAGTTGTGCAATAACATTTAGTTTTAATAAACATAACATAAAACTTTCTTCAATATTTGAATTCTGTGATAAGTCGCCTTCATCTTTATTGTCACAATATTTGGAATGTGAAGGAAACCAGGCAGCGTAACAACAGTGCACTGTCCCAACAAAGTTGTCAGTTTGAAGGGAAATAAACAAGTCAGTAGGGTTATGCCTTTGGAAAAGGGTGAAACCAGTGGTATTTTCATAGATGGCAGCTGGAAACCACCACTTATCGTTATCCCCACAGTGTTATGTAGAGATCACTTTGATTATTTATGGACCAGCAGGTTGTATTGGAGTAGCACATCCATCAAGATAAATTACAGCCTCTCTTTTTTTACTATTTATGAAACAGTTTATACCTCATACCCGTTACAATCTTACTTCAGCCATTAGACATGAGTGTTTATATGGCCTGTTTCGGTGCAGCCGCTGAGAGCTGGATACAATAAACCCAGGTAAAACCATGACAATATATGACATACCTGGGCTAGCAAAAGATACTCTTTCAAAGGCTACACCATCTAACTGACAGCAGGTTTTAGTTCAACTGGAATTTGGCCATTAAATTAAAATATATTCAGTATCGAAGAGTTTCTGTGTTCACCTGTAATTGACAGAGAGATAGGAGACAAAAGTAATTATGAAGAAAGATTAACACCAACAAAAGATTGCCAAGAGACCACAGAAGCCGGACCTCCCACGTCGGGAATAAACGAGACATCTGCTAATACCTTAGCACAATTGACACCAGAATAAATTCACCCTTATCCGAAAGCGACTGCAAAAATTTAAAAAAAAATGCGCTAAGAAGAAAAAGTCAAGTATTCTCACTGACTCCTGTTAAAAAAGCAATTCGTATTGAAGAGGAGGCATGACAAAAGAAAGAGCGATCAAAACGGAAACTAATCATGAACGATAAAACGAAGGCTATTTGTGGACTATATAGAAACGGTCAAACTCTCCACGACTTAAGAAATTGTAACAAATTAGTGGATAGCGTAACTTTTGTTATTTCAGAGGATTCTCGCTAGAGATTACCGGTAACTGCAAGAGGAACCCGTGCTGATATTGTCTAAGTGTGTTTAAAGTCCTCGGCAATGTGGAATGCTATTCAGACTAAATTTGCAAAGCAATATGAGAGCCCATTAAGGAGGAGATGGTGATTTTTCTACAAACTTAATGCACCTCGGTGACGGCAGTGTTCCTAATGACGATAGCTTCACAGAAATTGACAAAAAACTGGGACATAGTAAATAGTACAACTATATTAATTGCTAAAATCTGTGCAAAACGTCAAGTGTTTACTTGATAAAAATTACAAGTGGTTATTCCCAAAGAATCGAATCTGTGAAGGAAAATAATGATACAAGTTTGGAAAAATTTTCTGGGGATAATAAAAAGTACGAAGAATCTATTAACACCGTATTTAATATTGAAAATATAGTGTACTATCTCCAAGAATTTTTGAATTCTTTAAATCAATCTTGCATTCCACCACAACGGTTCATTCTGAAGGTTGGCACTCCAACAATGTTGTTGAAAAATTTACATCCTCCGAACGTTTGCATAATACAAATTGCAGGTGACATACGCGAATTTCTGTGTCAAGTAGGTAATAGCGTTATTATCGACTCAAAAGCCCTCTTCACACACACACATTCGAATCAGTAGGCTACTGGTTGTTAGTATTACCTGTTTAAGCCTACCTGGTGTAATTACCAACTTATAAATTGTAACATTCTTTACTTTAGTACACACTTGAAGGAAATTAACAGTTTCGAAATTACATCCATTGCATTTACATAATTTTCATTAAACCTACTTAATATGTAGTAGTGGACGATAAGCTTTTCCAGGTTTTACTAGTACTTGACCTACAACGGTCTGATCTCCTACACTCAGTGCCTCTGTCTTTAATCACTGCTTTTTTTACATAATAATTTTCTCATTCCTTCATAGAATTTACCCGCTCTCACAGAAGGCAACAGAATTTAGTGAATCCAAGCTGCAATCGAAGTAAAACTACGTTACTTTCACATCTCCGTGAGAATGCCACGAATATCCGTCATACTGAATTCTGCTCAATAAAAATTTTATACTATCACATGACTCCGACATGTAAGCAGTATAAACTGAAGGGATTGGTGACCATTTATTTTCAGTGTGAAGTAGTACTGCTTGCAAATTAACCTGTGAGAGTCAGGGCCGCATTTACGCGCAGGCTATCTAGGCTGCAGCCTGCAGCACCACAAAAAAAAACTGTTTAAAAATTTTAATTTTGAATAGACTAAAATAAAAAATGTCTTTGTTTTAATACCGTGGTGCAGGCCCTCTTATAATCATAAAAGACATCGACGCAGTTATTTCGTGTGGACTAATTCGGCTGAACTCTTCAGTGGTCAACTGATATGAGTGAGTCAGCATTCAGGAAACTCGATCGCTTGGCGTCGCGTGGGAACTGGAGGGGGTTTTTCTTGGACCTGCTTTAAGTGAAAATGTTTGCTTGGAAAATGACATTGGATTGTGGCCGGAGTTTATGACACAAGGTAATATAGATTACTGCATAAAAATGGGTGCCACAGCACTTCAAAATTGTGATGGTGATCTATTTGACTGTAAATCTGTACACAGTATTTTGGGATGATATCTTGGGACAAGTAAACAAAACTACTGAAACTCTGCAGAACCCTAGATTGGACGTGAACACAGCCGCCTCAGCACTGACATCGCTAACAAGCTTCATAGGAACAAAATGGGATAGCTTTGAAGAATATGAGGTGAAAGCTGCTGAGTTAACTGATTGCACTGAGTATGAGAGTGAAACACGGTGCAACCGCAAAATAAACGTGCGTTTGGGGCACCTCTTGACTGTGTCCCAGTCCAAGCACCAGAAGGTTAAGCTGACCCCATCAGAAAAATTTCGAACCCAGAGTTTCCTTCCTGTTATAGATCAATCTGAATCTTCATTGCAGCAGAGCTTGAGGCATACAAACTAGTTGATACCCGTTTTGGGTTTCTCAACAAGTTGGATACACTTACTAATGAAGAGATAATTGCAGCAGCTCAAAACTTAGTAGAAACATATAACAATGACTTAGACGATCAATTGGGAAATGAACTGATTCAGTTCAAGGCTTTTTACCATGAGTTTCACAAAGATGATGAGGAAAATGAAAAAGTCAATGTATAAACTCCTCCTAGAAAGAAACGTCAAAGATTGTTTTCCTAATATCGAGGTCGCTCTAAGAATGCACCTGTCACTTATGGTCACTAACTGCAGTGGAGAAAGGTCATTTTCAAAACTGAAGTTGATCAAAAACAGGCTTCGAACCTCCATGTTAGCAAGACAGGCTCAACGTTTTGGCTTTGCTTAGCATTGAAAGTGAGATTTTAAGACAACTAATTTATGAAGATCAGAATGATCACAGTTGCACACCACTATGTAAAATTATCCCAATTAGCGCTTTCAAGCTTCACAGCCCATCGTCAGATTGGAATAGACACAAAATAAGTGGAAACAACCCCTTCACCCCTCTCCCCCACCATGCTCACACACAACAAGCTATAATATGAATGACCCTTCCCCACCCCCTAAACCCTGTCACACCATCTGTAGAGTTACATATTTTTTCTAGCAAATCCCTTGTGTTTCAGTGTTGTGTGTGTGTGTGTGTGTGTGTGTGTCCTTTTAAACTACCCACTTCCTCTCCACACACGTGGGTCAGTCAACACCCTTATTTTAAAACATCCAAATAGTACTATGCAAAATAATTCTTAATATTATCTATCTGTCCTCTATCATTTACTTCTTAATCATGTTATAAAATATTTCTTCATTATCAAATTTAATTTTAATATTAATTAAATTGTCTAACCCTTTTTCTCTCTCTTTCAATATTTCTAACTCCTCTCTAAGCTTCCTTTCAACTGTGTTATTCACTACTTTTACAATTTCGTATTCTTCCAAAGGATTAACAAACTTATGGTTGTCTTCTATGAAATGTCTTGCATATAAAGAATTGGTTGTTCTATTACCTTCTCCACGTTTGTGGTCAGACAACCTGCATACGAATTTCCGTCCTGTCTCTCCTAGGTACACCTTGTTGCAGTCTTTACATTTTCATTTATAAATTCCGCTTTTCTGTAATACTGGAATTTTTTCTATATTCTTATTCCTTATCTTATCAAATACCGTTTCACATTTTTTAATAGCTATATCTACTCCATATTTATTAAAACATTTTATAATTTTTCTAGTATGTGAACCTATGTATGTCAATGACCCTGCATAATTCTTTTGTTCTGGTTCTATTTTATCTTTTTGTATGTTAACCCTTTTCATAACTTTATCCACTATGTTGGTGTTATAATTATTATTCCTTACAATTCCCTTTATCGTTCTTAACTCCCTATCTTTTGACTCGGTCTCTTTTAAACACTTCTGAGCTCTGTAACAAAATGAATTGATTGCCGCCATTTTATATCTATATGGGTGGTAAGACTCTCTTGGTATAATTATATCAGAATACGACTCTTTCCTAAATATCCCAAACTGTAGTTTCTCATTATCTTTAATTTCTATGTTTAAATCTAAGTAATTTATTTTCTTACCTCCTATCTCTTCTTTAAATTGTAAGTTTTTATCCTTACTATTTACCTCATTTATAAACTCATGCACTTCTTCTATGCTTCCTTCCCAAATTACTAATACATCATCAACGTATCTAGACCATAATTTTATATTGTTTTTATACTTAGTGGAAGTTATTAATTGCTTTTCAAAATCATTCATGTATATTTCAGCAAGAATAGGGGATAATGAAGACCCCATAGGTAAACCTTTTTTCTGTATATAAAACTTGTTATTAAACCTAAAATAGTTCTGATTTACACATTCTTTAATTACTTTCATCAACTGCTTTTTATACCTGTATTCTCCCATATTATTATCGTTTATTAACTTAATAACTTTATTTACTGTGATATTGGTAAACATGTCCTTAACATCCAGTGATATCAATTTTGTATTTACATTAATCCTAATATTTTCTAATTTTTCTATCAATTTTACATTATTCTCTATGTTGTATTTTGTCCCAAATTCATATTTCTCTTTCAGTACTCTGCTAACTTCCTTTGATAATTTATAAATAGGTGCATTAATAAAAGAAACAATCGGTCTAATTGGTTTTCCTTCTTTATGTATCTTAACCTGACTTTTAAAAGTTGGTGCTGTTGGATTACTTTCCAATAAATACTTTTTCTTATTTTCTTCTATAAATGTTATCTGTTTCATCATTTGTTTTATCCTTGACTGGTACTTACTTGTATAATCATACTTTCCCTCGTATGGTCCTTCCCTTATAAATTCTTCCGTTTTCTTTATGTATTCGTCCTTTCTCAGTAGTACCATTGTATTTCCTTTGTCCGCCTTCGTTACTATAATATCATTCTTCTTTATTTTATTCTTTAGTTTAGTTACAGTTGATTTGATTTTTTGTTCATTTTTTGAATTATACAAACTTCTCTTAAATATTTTATCTACTACATTCCCTACTTCCCACCTTATTCTTTTTTTATCATTTTCATTTCCTAGTTTTTGTACTATGCTTTCGCATTCAATAATCGTTTTTTCTTGATTTAATTCTGGTGGCGGTGCGTATTTTAAGCCTTTTGCTAACATTTCTTTTTCTTCTGTATTGAAATTTACCTCTGTAAGGTTTATTACTCTTTTTTCATAGTTATTCTTAGAGAGGTGTTCCTTTTTTACTTCGTTCTTTTTTATTAACTTATTTAACTTATCTACCATTTTTTTATTTTTATTTTCCAATTTCTTTTCTACGTACCCCAAACCAAAATTATATAATATTTCTTCTAACTCTACATACGAGTATATTCTTAACAATTCTATGTGTCTGTCATATAATTCCCTATTATATCTATTGATTAAGCCGTATAGTGACCTTATTTCCAGTTTTATCCACAACTTCTCGCTTTGTTCTTTTACTTTTTTGGCTACACTGTTCTTATTTTTAATTTTAACTTGAGCGTACTTTGGGATGACATTATTATCCAGACATTGTTTATTAAACCATATTTTACTTAAAACCCTCTTCAATTTAACTTTTAACTTAAGATATTTAAATACTTTACTTACCTTATTGTTGTCGTTTATTACCTCATTGTTGTTGTCCATTACCTGTAGTCGATTGCACATCTTAACAGACGTTTAATGAAATAACAGAGGTAAATTTCAATACAGAAGAAAAAGAAATGTTAGCAAAAGGCTTAAAATACGCACCGCCACCAGAATTAAATCAAGAAAAAACGATTATTGAATGCGAAAGCATAGTACAAAAACTAGGAAATGAAAATGATAAAAAAAGAATAAGGTGGGAAGTAGGGAATGTAGTAGATAAAATATTTAAGAGAAGTTTGTATAATTCAAAAAATGAACAAAAAATCAAATCAACTGTAACTAAACTAAAGAATAAAATAAAGAAGAATGATATTATAGTAACGAAGGCGGACAAAGGAAATACAATGGTACTACTGAGAAAGGACGAATACATAAAGAAAACGGAAGAATTTATAAGGGAAGGACCATACGAGGAAATAAAGTATGATTATACAAGTAAGTACCAGTCAAGGATAAAACAAATGATGAAACAGATAACATTTATAGAAGAAAATAAGAAAAAGTATTTATTGGAAAGTAATCCAACAGCACCAACTTTTAAAAGTCAGGTTAAGATACATAAAGAAGGAAAACCAATTAGACCGATTGTTTCTTTTATTAATGCACCTATTTATAAATTATCAAAGGAAGTTAGCAGAGTACTGAAAGAGAAATATGAATTTGGGACAAAATACAACATAGAGAATAATGTAAAATTGATAGAAAAATTAGAAAATATTAGGATTAATGTAAATACAAAATTGATATCACTGGATGTTAAGGACATGTTTACCAATATCACAGTAAATAAAGTTATTAAGTTAATAAACGATAATAATATGGGAGAATACAGGTATAAAAAGCAGTTGATGAAAGTAATTAAAGAATGTGTAAATCAGAACTATTTTAGGTTTAATAACAAGTTTTATATACAGAAAAAAGGTTTACCTATGGGGTCTTCATTATCCCCTATTCTTGCTGAAATATACATGAATGATTTTGAAAAGCAATTAATAACTTCCACTAAGTATAAAAACAATATAAAATTATGGTCTAGATACGTTGATGATGTATTAGTAATTTGGGAAGGAAGCATAGAAGAAGTGCATGAGTTTATAAATGAGGTAAATAGTAAGGATAAAAACTTACAATTTAAAGAAGAGATAGGAGGTAAGAAAATAAATTACTTAGATTTAAACATAGAAATTAAAGATAATGAGAAACTACAGTTTGGGATATTTAGGAAAGAGTCGTATTCTGATATAATTATACCAAGAGAGTCTTACCACTCATATAGATATAAAATGGCGGCAATCAATTCATTTTGTTACAGAGCTCAGAAGTGTTTAAAAGAGACCGAGTCAAAAGATAGGGAGTTAAGAACGATAAAGGGAATTGTAAGGAATAATAATTATAACACCAACATAGTGGATAAAGTTATGAAAAGGGTTAACATACAAAAAGATAAAATAGAACCAGAACAAAAGAATTATGCAGGGTCATTGACATACATAGGTTCACATACTAGAAAAATTATAAAATGTTTTAATAAATATGGAGTAGATATAGCTATTAAAAAATGTGAAACGGTATTTGATAAGATAAGGAATAAGAATATAGAAAAAATTCCAGTATTACAGAAAAGCGGAATTTATAAATGAAAATGTAAAGACTGCAACAAGGTGTACCTAGGAGAGACAGGACGGAAATTCGTATGCAGGTTGTCTGACCACAAACGTGGAGAAGGTAATAGAACAACCAATTCGTTATATGCAAGACATTTCATAGAAGACAACCATAAGTTTGTTAATCCTTTGGAAGAATACGAAATTGTAAAAGTAGTGAATAACACAGTTGAAAGGAAGCTTAGAGAGGAGTTAGAAATATTGAAAGAGAGAGAAAAAGGGTTAGACAATTTAATTAATATTAAAATTAAATTTGATAATGAAGAAATATTTTATAACATGATTAAGAAGTAAATGATAGAGGACAGATAGATAATATTAAGAATTATTTTGCATAGTACTATTTGGATGTTTTAAAATAAGGGTGTTGACTGACCCACGTGTGTGGAGAGGAAGTGGGTAGTTTAAAAGGACACACACACACACACACACACACACACACACACACACACACACACACACACACACAACACTGAAACACAAGGGATTTGCTAGAAAAAATATGTAACTCTACAGATGGTGTGACAGGGTTTAGGGGGTGGGGAAGGGTCATTCATATTATAGCTTGTTGTGTGTGAGCATGGTGGGGGAGAGGGGTGAAGGGGTTGTTTCCACTTATTTTGTGTCTATTCCAATCTGACGATGGGCTGTGAAGCTTGAAAGCGCTAATTGGGATAATTTTACATAGTGGTGTGCAACTGTGATCATTCTGATTGTGATTTCAACCACTAACACAAATTTCTTCATTAAACGTAATTTATGAAGATATTATAAGTAGATTCATTAGTATGAAGTGTAGGCGCAAACCAATTAGCCACTAAGCCATTTCCAAGTTAAGTTATATGTAGTAACTACAATTTAGTAGTACATTGTACACACAGTATTTTCATACATATTAGTGTCATAGTATTGTATAGTACTGTAATATTACTCTACTCACTACTGTAGTAATGTAACTTACTGTAGTATAGTATCATCTTTTAACACACTGCTAATAAATTCATTTCACACCCAAACTTTGTGTTCTTTTTTTAATATAGTTGTTCATAGCAATGTTAATAAATCGTGTTGAATATCTTAATGATTTTCAATTCTTTTCATTTTTATGTCATCAATTCATTAACTTCTAAATACTGTACAGTAACATTTTCTACAATTTAGTAATAAACTTTAAATGTTTCTGTTTAGGTTTTTAATTAGAAAATTGCTCTAAAATTCGATTTTTGCAGGTTAATTTTAAAAAAATGTCTGGACCCCCCGTTTTACTGGGGGGTATGGAATACTCCCCAGACCCCCGGTAGGGCCTGCACCACAGTTTCAGCCTAGGGGCCTACAGATCCTAAATACGGCCCTGGTGAAAGTCTATAAAAAAAACTAAGTTACCAAAAACTGCTTGGTAATTTTCAGTTACCAAAAAGTGAGGCTGGTAGAGAAATTCTGACTTCATATTCGGAATCATCACTCAAAAATACACAAGACTTACGGTACTAAAAATTGTACATGTAACAATATCACTGTTGACCAGTATTATCTGTTATGTCTATCTTTTTGTACGTTTTATCATTTAGTTTCTTTTTTTAGTATGGGTGTGGACAGGCCGTTTTTTAAATTGCATTTTTAACGGACTGGAGTGAAAAGTACAAGTGTATCTAGCTTGTGTACAGTGAAATCAAGTTAATATTTAGATTATATAATGAAAAACAAAAAGGGTGGGAAGGGTTGACTTTTTTTAAAAAGAAATTAATTATTTAATTATAAAAATTATGTATACAGATAATTATGGAATTATTAAAAATGGAGTAAAATCAATAGGTTAAAAAAAGTTCGTAGAAGTCTTGAGAGGAGGGAACGTTAAAAAACTGTTTATGTTATGAATGCTTAAGCCTACAAATCGTGATAATTATTATTATATTATTAGTATAAAACAACATTTGTATTATTTTAATACAGACAGGAGTGAATACAGCCTTCGAATGAATTAGTAGTATGAACACGTCAGCCTGCCAACAGACATTAGATCTGTATATTTATGTGTCCGCCAAAACAGTAGTACATTTTGTAAACATAGACTGTTGTATCATTACGACATTAAGAATGTTGTTGGCGTGAATTTGATTAATGAGACAGATTTCTTTATCTCTGCCCTTCTCTCTCTCTCTCTCTCTCGCACACACACACACACACACACACACACATGCACGCGATCGCCAACTCATACAGTTTCTTCTTTTTCTTGTCACAATTTCAGTGTTACACACAATCCCACACTGTCCTTTTCCTGCCCCCTCGCACTTTAACTTCTCCATCAAATCCTAACCTATACGTCAAATTAGATCGAAACTAGACACATTTTGTAATAGTTCAATCGATGTGCCTAAACCAGAAAAATTATTGGGTCACTTGCGTGAAAGAAGAAACTTAAATTTATTTACCTTATAACAATTCCCCCTAAATAAAAGGGAAATCCCCAATTTCATATTTCGAAGCCACCTGTTGTAGATAAAACGGTATTTCTCTTGGATACATACGTTTAATCTCATACAAACGTTTTTATGTGTGTTCCCATCAGCACCGACACACCTGTACAGGCTTCTCCATATTTTTCTACACCTGTCCACATATGACTATACTGATTACAATAGTAATTTCTTCTGCGGTTTGTTTATGACCGTAAGATATGTCTTTATAGTTCCTTTTAAATACCATTATTTTCTGCTCATTCGTACAAAACTTTTAATTGTTGAATGTGCCAATTCTGATAAACTTTGCCAAACCCAAATATTAATGTTATACGGTGTCACCTTATTATGTATCAAACAAAATTAGAACAAATCACTGTTATTTTAGCAGTAGCTTTTTTAAGGAGCCCAGAGTAGGCCTACTAGTAGGCTTATACCTACCCAACACACACACATTTGAAGGATCAGTATTTTGTCTTGGAGTTCACTCTCCCAGCTGAGATACCCATGTTTTTTAGAGACCAGGAACTCGCATTTGAACTTCTATCATCAGCTACATAATGTAAATCCACTTACGTGTAAATCCTAGATAAATGTACAAGCCTATGCTCTAAAAGCCTAAGCTATGGTACCCACAATCATCTACGTTTTACTAAAATAATGGTTGCAAGTTAAATTTTTTGATTCATGTTGATGCTTTTGTCTCGAAGAAACCAGGTAAATTAATCTGCTTTTCGTATCCGGCCGATGATGGTGTGCTCCCACTTACGAACAGTAGCACTTGCAACTCATTTCACTTGCGAACACTCAAGTAGATAAGACACGTAATTAATTTTTGATACGTCAGAGTACGTCCCACTTGCGAACACACAAACAACGATGTATGTACATCCACCCTGTACATGAGGAGGGATTATCTGTTTATATGTGAAGTTGTGAAATTGTTGAAGTTGCGCTTCTTAAACGAAATATGAAAACAGTACAATTTACATTTTCACCTGTACAAGTACAAAAAACCAATTTAAAAACTGATATCACCTGTCATAACAGCTGACGTAAAGCATCTATATTGTCTTCTAACTTCGAAATTCTTTTGTTTTTTTATTATTTTTAAATTTGTATTTAATTTAACTTTTATAATTATTTTTTAATGATTCAATTGTGTTCATCATAGACGTGCGCAGGATTTTGCTATTGTGGATGCCAACGATGAAAAACATGCCACCTTCTGCCCTTGCCCTTCACGGAGACAGGTTACCTTTTTTTTTTTAGGCAGGAGGAATTCTTCTAAAAGGCACCGTGGGGAGAGGGGACTGATTTTTACCGACTAAAACCACCTTCCTTTGCGCAGCCGAAAATTCTGCTGCGACGGCTTTATTTCCTGGAGCCGCTTTAGGTGTTACAGTCCAGGTTACTCTCGAAAATTAAATGCCGCCTTTTGCCCTTGCCCTTGACGGAGACAGGTAACCTTAAGCCTTTACCCCAAGTACCCGGTAGAAAGCCAGTTCATAAAGCAAATCTTACAAAAAAGTTAGAAGGTCCCAAAATTTGCATGAAACAAAAAGTCTATATATCACATTACTGCTTTAATTTTCGATGCTAGGATAAGATATGTCTTAAAAACTACTTTAAAAACTGTAATTAAATATTAAGACTTTGATTGATAATTTGCATAAAACACCTTTACTAGTTAATTATTTACTTTTTTATCTTATAAAAGCAGAGTAAGCAGTTTGAATAATAGGGAAGAAAATTCGATTAAAAGAAATTAATTAAGAAAAACTTTTGGTAATCAGCTTTATTAGAATAATGGTTTCAATATACTAATAGACTCTGACTTTTAATCAATCTATTTACATTATATAAACAATATAGAAATATAATAATTTGAAAGATAAAAACTGTATAATTTGAATATTTTGTTTTACTGATTACTAATATGAGAACAAAGTAAAAATATATAAGTATTTAGGTAATAAAGGTCAAAGATGATACAAATATAATAAAACAATTATAATGCCATTCTTTTCTCAAACGGTACCATTTTTTAAAATTCCTTTATGATACTCTCATCATCCGCATTCACAGCAAGCTCTTGTTCGATGATTGGAACCATGAGGTTTTCTAGACGGTCTTGCAGCATCATTGAGCGAAGTTTAGACTTTACAATAGCGAGCTTTGAAAAACTTCGCTCACAAGTGCAGCTTGTGACAGGAATGGTAACGAATTTGGTCATTAGCAGTTTGAAATTCACAAATGTTAACTCTCTATTATGCTTAGATAGCCACTCTAACCAATCAACAGCTTTTGTAGGAGGAAATTTGTCACTTTTTTTAGTTTTTAAAATTCTAATTTCGGCTTCCAACTCTGAAGCATTTAAGCCAAACTGAGCAGAGAGATATTTATAGTCATTTGAGTATAGCTTATAATCACCTAAGCCCAGTGTTATGACTTTGCCGATATAATATAAATTATTTCTTTTGCCTCTTGGTTAAACCTGTCATTCAAAGACTCAATCATTTTGTCCAAAATGGGATAAAATACAAAGAATTTTATTTCATGTTCATTTTTTATATCTTGAACAACAAATGCATTGCCAGAGTTATTATCCAATCTTACTGAAACTTTGCGCTTTCTTGGAGCAGGAATTTCAACGCCCAGTCGGTTGCAAGTATCTACTGCTCTTGAATAAATGTTATCAAATATAGCAGCTTCAATTCTCAGTTCTTCTAAACCGACTGCTAAACTAGAAACTTTGTCCATGTCTTGGCAAAGATCGATAGGACTGGAGAGTTTGGCTTACTTTTACTACTAGTTGTAAAATTGGATGCATAATTTCTAAACAAATTATAAAATCGAAGGACTCAATTTGGTGCAAAATTCCTTTGCCTTTAGCTCTTGCTTTTGAATCAGATGCATCTTCGATTATTTCTTTAAAAGCTTGCAGAATAGCATTAAGCTGAGCATGCACCACAGAGACAGCTTCAGACCGACAAGCCCAACGGATTTCGGATAGTGATTTCAGTGTTTTCAACTTGGTATTTGTTGTTTTTACAATACCTCGAATACCGCATGCCTTTTCGGACTTCCTTCAATAAAACTATAAATTAGCTGAATCACACCAAAAAAGTCGAGCGAGCAGTTTTGTAGACGGTGTGATTAAAACGGTAACTGATATGAGTTCTAGGAAGGCTGTAAGAATGGACAAAGGGGAAACAGACTCAACAACACAAAGTGTCTGTACTCCGTTGTTGTTGTTGTTGTTGTTACACAAGGAATCTTATCGCAAAGCGACACTATGTTATCGCTTGCTTACTCACCAGTACACTGCACACTCACGCTCACAGTACCTAAGGTTTAGGCCTTAGGCAATTTTTGCGGAAAATGAGACCTAGCCCAATCGATTTGTAGGACTCTTTTCCCCCAAATGTTGTGTTCGATCCAAACTTGGCGCCTCTCCAAAGTTTTTGTGGGTGCCGTGGCACCCGCTGTGCGCACGCCTATGATTGTGTTTACGTTTTTATAATTCGTTAAATGCATTTTTTGTTACCAACTACGTTTACCAAGTTACAATGTTTATAAAACGTGCGTGCACACACACACACACACACACCACACACACACACACACACACACACACCACACACACGCACTTGCATAGCCGCCCCCTCTCTCTCTCTTTCTCTCTCTTACTCTCTCACTTTAAATTAAAAAGGAAGGTTATTTTTTATTTATTTTTGTTAGTCAACTTGTAGAACGGATGATGTGATCTTGAGAAACATCCCAACATCAGAATCTTTTTTCATATCTTTTAGTTTATCCAATTCAGTATACTTTTTTGATCTTTTCATAGCTTAAAAATTTCACTCCATCGTTACATCGTGTTCTGAATAGATTTCTCTGCCTCAGATTATAAACATTTGATAATGTTTTTTATTCTTGGATGTGGTCTTCCAACGTGGCTGTTTAGTTTCTGATGCGTGCTTGTACGGTATTATTCATTCTATGACGTCCGAAGTAGCAGTTCCGTAACTCCTGTGGCACTAATCATTGTCTAGCTACTGTTCTACGAAATAATTAAAAAATTAATCGAGTTTCTCTTCCTCTAGAACTTGACCATGGATATACTGCCAGCCACATTCTTTCGAAGGAAAGCAAGTATAGCACACATTAGGATTTTTGTGCTCCCTAAGTCATTTGAATGTGTATACTCGTGCAAAGTGACTACTGCAGCTTTTGAATATTCCATTCATGAAAAATTACTTTTAATCTTTCAAACTCTCTTTTCTATTGATTTAACCAAAAATCGGGAGCTTAGCTTGCACAACGTCTTCGCCCGGATGGAAACTACTCTCGTCGGACATTTGTGAAGTTCGTCTTGAAGAACAACATTGTCTGAACACATAAGTTCTTCCTGCACTTACTATGTTCGGTTTCTATCTCGGTATACTAATGATGATTTCAAATTACTTTTTAGTTAAAAGGGAGAGAGAGAGAGATTTGGCTATGCGGGCGCCTGTTGTGTTTTTACCACACGTGGGCGCATACAAACGGCCACCCCCATCATACTCTCTCTCTCTCTCTCTCTCTCTCTCTCTCTCTCTCTCTCTCTCTCACCCCTGAACTAGATACTATTAAACTGTAAAGTCATTTCCTGGGTACCCAGATCACATGCTAAGTCATGACGGTGACCGAACAAATTGACGGCACTTCTAACATATTCAGAAATCTAGGTATAACAGTTTTTATGTAAGTAGTACTTATCGTTAAATACAGCAGGAGTGAAAATGATACTATAGTCACAAATTGAATACAAAGTTTGTTAAGCGTTTTGTGAAACAAAAACTGTGCAGATCTGGCTTAATGATTTGGACTACTGTTATGCTTTTCAGTGTTCGCAACTGGTATTCAAATACTGAATTTTGAAGATAACCATGCTGTTAAGGGTGATCACAAGTGGGATGAATTTATGGTGTTCGTAACTGGAAGGCTACTGGTTGCAAGTGGGAAGGCCACCCTCCAATGGCAGCCTCTATGTTTGCGGACAAAATAAGCAACAGGTCAAACCTGTTCTCTGTCATGGGCTGGATCTGTAGATGTGTGGGGCGCCTCAAACCTAAGATTTACATTTAATTATGCTGTTTGTTTCATACGTTTTTCGAATTCATTTTATGTTTCATCTGTTTCCCAGTATTGTCTGTAGTCTACAGTAGGTCTTACTCTGTGATTATAAATTCGACTTTTAATTTCCCTTTTGTAATTAAATTAATAATGTATCAACCAGCCCTGCTCAGTGCATCAACTTGCCTCATACGGTAGTACATTGATACACTTTACACTTCATACAAAAACATTACGTATTTCTTTAATAGTTAACTCACAGCTTACCAAACGGTGCCAATGATTTGACAATGAATTAGGCTTCAACAAAATTTTAAATTAACTTTATTGTTTAGTTCTCAAAAATAATAAAAATTAAAAACAAAAACGTTTAGGCCCGCTTTTTATAATATTGTAAAGGTACATATAATCACCATACAGGTAAATACCCACATAAGATTAATTTAAAATAAAGAAGTAACACTGAAGAGAAGAAAGGATGAAAAAGGTATAAAGAAAAGTGTATTTTAAATTATGATTATTCAGTCAACTAAAGAAAAGTAATAATAAACCAACAGTTGAAAGTAGAACAAGAGACCTAGAGAGCAAAACTTATAAAATCACAGTACAATACGATTTAACTCCAATGACCCAATAAATGGTAAGTGAGAGGATACAAACACCAAATACTATAATCCCAACAAGGACCCAAGAGCACCAATTATTATGATCCCACATGGACTAAGAAGACAGAAGAAGAGGATAGAAGAAAATTTAACTGTGCAGATCTGGCTTAATGATTTGGACTACTGTTATGCTTTTCAGTGTTCGCAACTGGTATTCAAAATACTGAATTTTGAAGATAACCATGCTGTTAAGGGTGATCAAAAGTGGGATGAATTTATGGTGTTCGCAACTGGAAGGCTACTGGTTGCAAGTGGGAAGGCCACCCTCCAATGGCAGCCTCTATGTTTGTGGACAAAATAAGCAACAGGTCAAACCTGTTCTCTGTCATGGGCTGGATCTGTAGATGTGTGGGGTGCCTCAAACCTAAGATTTACATTTAATTATGCTGTTTGTTTCATACGTTTTTCGAATTCATTTTACGTTTCATCTGTTTCCCAGTATTGTCTGTAGTCTAC
The DNA here is from genome assembly GCA_034769895.1 of Magicicada septendecula. Classification (NCBI taxonomy): domain Eukaryota; kingdom Metazoa; phylum Arthropoda; class Insecta; order Hemiptera; family Cicadidae; genus Magicicada; species Magicicada septendecula. Next base: position 287,413,137 of record CM068368.1, read on the forward strand.
AGTAGGTCTTATTCTGTGATTATAAATTCGACTTTTAATTTCCCTTTTGTAATTAAATTAATAATGTATCAACCAGCCCTGCTCAGTGCATCAACTTGCCTCATACGGTAGTACATTGATACACTTTACACTTCATACAAAAACATTACGTATTTCTTTAATAGTTAACTCACAGCTTACCAAACGGTGCCAATGATTTGACAATGAATTAGGCTTCAACAAAATTTTAAATTAACTTTATTGTTTAGTTCTCAAAAATAATAAAAATTAAAAACAAAAACGTTTAGGCCCGCTTTTTATAATATTGTAAAGGTACATATAATCACCATACAGGTAAATACCCACATAAGATTAATTTAAAATAAAGAAGCAACACTGAAGAGAAGAAAGGATGAAAAAGGTATAAAGAAAAGTGTATTTTAAAATATGATTATTCAGTCAACTAAAGAAAAGTAATAATAAAAGCAACAGTTGAAAGTAGAACAAGAGACCTAGAGAGCAAAACTTATAAAATCACAGTACAATATGATTTAACTCCAATGACCCAACAGATGGTAAGTGAGAGGATACAAACACCAAATACTATAATCCCAACACGGACCCAAGAGCACCAATTATTATGATCCCACATAGACTAAGAAGACAGAAGAAGAGGATAGAAGAAAATGAAGAAAGAAGAACCAGTAGTGCCAGAACAATAAGTGTATATAAGTCAAGAAAAGTATTTACAAAGGAGTACCTTTAAACATAGTGAAAAACATAACATACTATGACTAGTGACTTGACACTGACCTGTAAATATAAAAAGATGCTCAATAATAATGAAAGAAGAGAAAGACATAATGATTGTATAAAACCTAACTAATTGTAGGGTAATAGAGTCAAAATAAACTCAATGCATAATACCCCAAATGACATGCTAAGTAGACCAGCATTAATAGCTGATTATTCTATAAATAAACAAGATAAGAATGAGTAAGATAATAAATAATGATAAGATAAGACTAATGTGCAAATACCTGTGGGTGAAACTTGATAAATATAGCAAAATATAGAAATAACAGTAAATTTGCATGAATGCATTGTTGTCAACATACAGGGGTTCCAACTAACCTTACATATGTTACAGAACCATGTGCAAATACTAATAAAGTGGTAGTAAAAACCTGAAGTTTAGTAAGTAAATTACCATAATGAGAAAAGACATTATAGAGGTAATCCCAATACTAAATGTAATTAGATTAAGAGTGTTATTAGTGCATATAAAGTGTAAATACATGGGACTGACAGAGACAGCAAAAGTGTACACACACAAAACACCACAAAACCACTTTAATTTAATTATCCAGGAAAAACCTATTGTATAGAAAGATCAAATAACTCCTGTTACTACTATTACTGGGTAATACTAATGATATAAGATGACAAACAAGTCAGAATAAATATAAATTCATGCAAGTGTCTGATCACACGAACTGTAAGAAGTAAAAACACTTCAATCAAGGTAAAACCTGTATATTATGAAAATTCCAATATAAAACAACAATCAGTCTTATCCAATAACGATAACTATCAAGTATGAGGCATTAAAACATAAAACTAAATTAATTATATGCAAATTTTGAGAAGGACCGGGGTATAGGCCAATGACCAACTTAGCTAAAAACATTCAAAATAAGAAATATATACAGTGTACACAAAATCTGAGGTGTACAAAACATATAAAAGACATGTCATAAGATTTATTTAACAAAAGAAATAATCAGAGTGGGCGAATGGTAGGAATAAATATGTAATTAAAACAATCCCAAACATAGGCCATAAGAGCTTAAACCTAAAACTGACAAATCATTGTATTAAGACAAAAATAATAATTATAATTGTAATGCAAGTACATCTAAGGTTAAAGATGATCAATGTACAGCATATAAAAACCGAATAATGACAAATAAATGCTTATTGTAAATAAAATAAGTAAAAATAATAACGAAAAACTGTAATTCGTTAAAATAACACACAGACATGCCTTGTAAGGACTTAAAATAATCAGTAATGTAAATGCAAGTGCATGGTCTGGTCATATCTTTTCTAAATAGTAGTATAAGATTGTTAAATTAGTTTTAAGAAATCATGTGTAAATTATGAAAAATAGTAACGCCGGTGAAAAAGATACGTCACAATATGTACACATGCCTTTTAATAATTAATGGTTTTATAATAATTATGTTCAATACATATAGGCCTAAGTGTGTAAAACGAATTCCCTACAAGAGTTTTAAAGAGTTAATGAAGATTTGTCTTAAATTTTTTCAGAGTTACATAATTATTATTTGTTCAGATAATAATAATTTGAAGGCTACATGTTACTGAAAATAGTGATTCGTTTACAATGTCATTTCGCAAATGTACCTGAAAAAGATGGCACAGAAGACATTTACAAATAATAAATTTAAGAAAAAATATACATATATTTTATTCAGAAAATATTAGATATTTTCTTTAATCTTTTATTTTATTTTATTTTTATTTTACCGAGAATAGTTACTATTTATAGAAAACCGTAGCCAAAAATATTTGTAATAAACGTCTATCTGTATTCATACTTTTACCAGTACTTTTTAACTACATATTATACTAATGTACAATGAAGATATACTTATTATATCTTTATTTAGTATATAGTTATTTACGCGTCAAGAAAAGAACGTGTGAAAAAAGTGATCACAACATTTTATGGCTTATATGTTTTCTGTCATTGAATGATTAACCCACTTTTTAATAACGGCGTTGAAAAATAGTTGATTACGTCTTTCAAAGATTATTTTTACTACGGTACTGAAATTAAAAATAGCTAAGATCGTATACAGGAATTAAACGTAGGCGGCTGGAACCAGGTATAAACAGCCTTGACTTGACACTCCAGCTGCTTTTGTAATGCAATTGCTTATGTTCAATAGACTTGGCAACGTTGTGACCTTGTGACTTTATATACATTTTGTAGCAACAGTGTGCATATTTTTCATCACTAGAAGCTAAACGAATTCCGTGACAAATTTGAAATGGATCTTGATAAATGTGTGATTCGGTCGTAACGACTAACTTAACAGGGTAATTATTATTCAATTTTTTTCAACAAACTATCTTGAAACGGATATATATTTTTACGGTTTTTTATGCTGATTACGAATATGTAAGAATAAAATGTCTCAGCTTACTCATAACTTTTATATATGGGGTCTCAAAAAGATGCAGAACTATTGTTAAAAGTAGCGTGTTAAGGTTGTGATGCTTAACTGTGATTATATATATATATATATATATATTGTAACATCTCGCGGGTCTCTCCAAGTCAATAACGTCTTGCAGATATACTTTCCTACTTAAACCCCACGTTTGTACGTCATCTTGTAACGTCTCGCGGGTATCTCCGAATCAATCTAAGTATTTTTACGTCTATTTGTACTCTTCGAAAATCTCGCTTTTTTTTAGAGTCACAGAATTTGTTATATTTTATGTTCAATGCTTCCAAAGTCGAGTGTGTGTGATTATGCAATTATTTTCTTAGATTTTATTCATGTGAAATCAATACCGTTGTTTGACAGTAGTTAGGAGAGAGAGTGCAAAGAGAATTACTCTCTTAGTATACGATTAATTATTTCAAATTTCTCCGCTCGTGATACCAGCTGACTGCTATGTTTACGAACACATTTGAGGTTAAATTAACTCCAAATGGTACGTACTATATTCTGGATGTCCTTTCTCTTCTCAGTATTCTGACAATCTGTAACGAACTACCATCTACTTAAAACAATAAACATTTTTATTCAAACAACAAGGCATTCATTGAATTTATTTAGCATTTTTTTATATTCTCCCAAAACATAAAGGGATAATCGATTCTTACTGAAAACACAGAATTAGTTCGATCTTATTTTCAAACATATAGTATATAACAAATACTTTTATTTCAATATTAATACAAAGAAAGAAATAATGGATTAATTTCCCAGGGTTATTTTAGAGTTCTTTGTACTTTGAGAAAGTCAGAAATGAATATGGGTTAATACCAAGCTTTACATAAATAAATTTTTATAATTTGTACTATTTATATTATGTAGTTGAGTGGTTGACCGCTAGAGCGCAGGATACGTTTCTTAACTGAAAACACAAACGTTATTTAATGGCGGCCGGAATGTCCACCAGACCACGTTTTGCTGTTTTTTGGGTTAACAAAATAATAAAGTTTATGTTCACCTCTTTTCCTGAAGTATTTAAAGTGATTGTGCTGTTTCTAGTGTTATAAGTTTATAGTTGGTGTAATTTAGTTAAATTGTACTAGGTAACGATCTCACCAAAATGTCGAATTTCTGTGGGCTAGGCTTGGAAGTCGAAACTGATTTTTTCAAGTTTTCATCAATTTACAGGTGTGAATTATTCTGTTCGCAGGAGGTCTAATCTGTAGTGGACATCACTCGTTGATTTTATTAATTTAACACTGATTATTTCAAATGGTATTTATTAATTTCTTAAATTTTTATAGACATTACACTTTTCACTCTCTTCCCATATCTTTTAACAATTAATTCAATTTTTGTTAGTTAGTTACTCTTAGTAACCAAGAATTTGTATGGTTTTTTTATTGGTTAATCTATATACCTTTTAGTATATAGGCTGTTGATAATTATTATAATTTCATTTCTTCTTTTTAGAAAAATAATCCTTTTTAGATTTTGTTTATAATCAAATTTAATTTATTTAAGGTTTTTCTTTATATTTTTCCTTAAACTTGTACACTGGTATTTTATATTTTATTCCCTTTTATTTTGATTTATAAATGATTTATCATTCACTTAATGTATCCTTACTCTAAACTATTTTTTATATGCCATCTTGCTAACATAGTATTATTTTATATATTATTATTTTATATTTAACCCTGGGTTATCTTATATTTAAACAGAATCATTATATTAAACACAAATATTATTCCTAGGTACAAAACCTTTGTGGCCTACACAATACAAAATTACACAAAATACAAAAAATACAAAACTTGTCAGCAGCAGTATATTCCACTGCTACAATATTGATTGTTTTTCATCTCCAGTACAAATCTGTGAGATGCTCTTTTTAAAAGTTTACACTTTCACCGAGTACACTATGTTCCACTTTGTACACTGCACTTTTATTATTATTGTTTACAGTGTTTTTGGAGTACAAAGTTTTTCATAGCTTGGTACATAATACCCATTTCTGACTTTTTAAAAATGGGTGATTACTGGTTTTAACTATGGTGATTATGTTATCATATTTGGGCAGGGGTTATGTAACGTTACAATATATATATATATATATATATACAGTCCGTTTCTTGATGTATATAATACATTTAATATTTATAAATAAAGCTTCAAGGAAAAAAAAGGTATATCTTGAAGCAAATTTATTTATAAATATTAAATGTAATATATATATATATATATATATATATGTGTGTGTTTTCCTTGAATCTTGTTATTGGTTATAATTGTTTACTGAATTTATAATAAATTTCAAATGCTTACATTTTCACATAATATAAAATTTTGCCTATATTAAAAACAATACTACAAAAATACACAAAAATAATTAGCTCGAGTGGCATGCTCATGTTTCTCAGTTGCAAAAGGTTGGCCACCACTTTTAGAATGTCTTCAGTAATAGACTAAGGCAGGTGAGGTGGTACCACCACAGCAGGTGACAGTGGCACTCAGACTGAGTGCCACACACACAAAATAATGGGAGGACACTGGGTGTACGTGAAACAGCTGCATATTTGAAAAATTCTTTAGCCACAATTGTGAATAACACAATTCTCTATATATATAATTCTATATATGTAATTCTCTGTAAATGTGTTAGAATTATGTGATGGCAACATACCAAATGGTAACTGAAGAATCTGAATGTTAATGGAAGAATGGAACAAGCAAATGAATGAGAAAAAAGACATTAACAGAAAACAGCGTTTGAAAAGTCATACAGAAAACTGAAATGCCTCAATATAAAAAAATCATGAAAAAAATAGTTTTTGAGCGTAAGACCCACAGAATCTATAACCTCAACTTGCAATAAGGAGCCGCCCGCATCAAGAACTACTATAAAGAGACCTTCAACCCAGTCACATGCAGTGGACCACAAAAAAAGTTCTTTTTACAATTTTAGAAAAAAAAAACAACTTCTGATGTAAAACCAACTTTTCTTTACCAAAAACAAGATTTGTTTCTGCAGTCATTCTAAGGAATGAGCTATACTGCCCCAAGTTATGAACAAACTATTGATGCGTTTTAAAAGTTGCTATCAAAAATTACATTCAGAAGACACTTATCAAAAAAGACGTTAAGAATACAACTAAAGTTTGTTCACATTTTTATGGGTAAACATTCCTTGTAATTTTCCTTTGGGTAATGTTAGAATTGAAACTAAAGTTTTAATAGAAACTAAGAGTAGTTAGAAGTAATTTTTACCTCCTCTTTCTTGATATTAAAGCCAGTGACATGAGTTGAATAAATAAATAAATGAAACCAATAATATTTTCAACGTATTTACCTTTAACAGAATTATCACTCTTGCACACCACTATAGCAAAATTATTCCAATTAGCGGTTTCAAGCTTCATAGCTCTTCGTCAGATCGGCAAAAATCTTAATTTTTTCTGATCTGACGAGCTGTGAAGCTTGAAAGCGCTAATCGGAATAATTTTTGTATAGTGGTGTGCAACAGTGATAATTCTGTTTGTGATTATAACCAATAACACAATATTCTTCATTATATTTACCTTTATTACTAGTGGTTTCTTTTTGAATACATTGTCTTTTACAAGTCTTATTATCTCACTCAGTATAAGATATACTAGTACACTTCTGAGAAAACAGTTCTTATCAAAGATAGCCAGTTTGCAAATTGTATTCATTCACCTACCCTTCAGTTTCCTAAGATCCTGCAGTTTATCAATAAGAGATTCCACTTCTGCAGTTTATCAGTAAATCTCTTGGTAAGCCTTTCCTGTTCTTATTACACAGAAAAGGTGAACCTGCCTTATTATTGTTATTACTTCTCTGATATTGTAGCGGGGCATTTTGGGGCCTACCAGAGGCAATCTAAAGAAATTTGTATATTTTTTGTAATAAATAAATAAAAATCTTCATTAGGAACAAAAATTTATAAAGAACGGTAAATTTATTATTTGGAGCGATCGCAACGATGGCAGCACTGCTTAAGACGGTGAAGACAATATTATTATTCGACAATAAATAGATTCAACAGACGCAGAATTAATAAACTGCCAATGTGCCAAGGTCAGCTCCAGTGACACAAAATCTGTCAACAAATTATGCAACTAACATCATACCATATTACGTCAGAGGCGCACCTTGTCGTGGAATGCGGTCATGTAACGAAAGTAGTCTGCTGGCGCAATGATACAAACTGGAAAACAAAGACAATTGAACATCCTACAACAGCCGCTTCACAAAATAGCGCCTTTTTCTCAGCCCAGTCTCATCTCATCACCACTCGCGAGTGGTAGCTATACTAAGTGCGGGCCCGCAAAACCAATAGAATGTGAATAATATATTTCAAAATGTGGCTAAACATTCAAAATTCTTATTAAAATGTGATTAACAGTTTTATCCATAATATAACAATTCGGAAATCATGTAATAAAGTGAAAGTGCGCACTGAAAACGATGTGACGTCGTCGGGACTAAAATTCGGACTCGAGGCAGATAAGTCTTACACAACATTACCAAAATTTATTATCTTTGTCAGGAATTCAAAACACATGGGGAAGATTAAAACAAAATGGGAGTCTAAGGGGAAAATTTTAAAATGGATTGAATGTGAGAGTGTGTGAGGGGTTTTGTTTAATTATATATATATCATGAAGTGCTGGTTTCCGTTCGAAAATTAATCTTAGGTTTATTGTATATTTCTTTTCTAAAGAAGAAAATCATGAATATTAAACGTTATTAATTTTATATATATATATTCATAACAAAGTAAGGGGAGTATTTGTCTCTATAAAATTTTGAATTATGTTAAGGGCTATATTTTCACGTTGTTTTTTTTGTAATGTAAGAATGAATTAAAAAAAAAAAAAAGGGTGTGATGGTAATTCAGTTGTATTTTCTTAAATAACCAGTTCTGCATTTCCCGGTTCGCTGATTCGGACCTTGGTAAAATATTCACAGTTGGTAAACTTTAAATATGGTGCCCGAAGAGATTTTTTTTTGGAAAGTGATTAAGTTCCCTTAGGTTAAATTAAATTGATTAATCTCAATTAGTTTGATTGAGTACAATTGGCTTCTGGAACAGGGACAATTTATATAATTATATAAATACAGCCCACTGGGAAAGCAGAACGGTTGTTTGAGGTAGAATAAAATTTTTTATGCATACGTAAAATAGACGTAAAAGGTTATGTTTTGTAGTCTGGGTGAGTAAATATTTTGTTAGTAAGTATGTGTTACCTATGATAATATTTTATAAAGAAATTTATATTTAAAAGATTTATAAAAAATGGCAGATAATAATGACATCAGCTTATCTGAAAGTCAGTTAAGTAGCGATTCGGGAGTTCAAACGAATGATAGTAATGTAGAGGGTCAGTTTACCGAATCGAAAATAATGGAAGGTGTGACAAGTCAGTCAACGCCGGCCTTAATTAAGAGAGAAAGTAATAGTGATATGATGAGTATGATGCAGTTATTGTTGAATAAATTTGACATGAACACTAGTGATTTCAATATTAAATTCAATGAACAGAAAAACGAGATGCAAGAATTTAAAAGTAGTATAAATAAGAAATTAGATATACAGAATGAGAAATTTGACGAGTTGAAAAGTGAGATACAAGAAATTAATAAACATTGTGAAAATACCAAAGTAGAATTTACTAATAAAATTAACCAAGTAGAGACCAAGTTAGATAATTCAGTACAGCAGATAGATGTTAAATTTAATGAAATCGATAGTCAGATAAGTAGAGTTGAGAAGCAAATCAATGAAAATAATGAAATATTAATAAATTCAATGAATGAGTATAACAATGACATAGAATCTAAAATTGATAAATGTAATATTGAAACTGAATATAAGTTGAGTAGCGTAGTAATGACAGTTGAAAAAATTAGTCAGAATATTGATGAACACCAAAATAAGATAGACTCTAAAATAAATGAAATTGAAAGTAATTATAAGACAGAAATACAAGCAGTAAATGAATCTATTGAAGTAATAGCAAAAAATAATGTACAGTCTGAATATAGTAATGACAAGAAGTTATATTCGCTTGAACAAAACAGTAGTATGAGAGATGAATTAAGTTTAGTGAAAAATCAAAATGTAAACAATGTTACTGAACGCATATTTATGACACGAGACACAAATAATGAAATAGAATTAGAAACTTTTAATTGTGACAATCGTAGAGTACACCCAATGCAATTTTTAAATAGGGTTAGGGAATTTAATCGGTTTAATAGTAGTAGCTGGGAGGTTAAGTTGCTGAAGATTATCAAATGTTTTAAAGGTAGTGCCGAGATATGGTCGGAAGTACACCATACCGAATGGGATAGTTTCGAGGATTTTGAGATAGCGTTTCGAAACAAATATTGGTCAGAAGAAGACCAAGAAATATTAAGAAGTAAAATAATGGGTAATGGGACTTTTGGTAGGATTAATAACCACCTAACCATATATGTGATGACCATATATAACGAAGCTAAATATCTAGAACCGCCGTTGCCATTCCGATCATTTGTAAGACATATTAGCAAACACCTGCCCAGAGAGGTGCAAATTACGTTAATGACTAGAGAGATTACAAATATAAGCGAGTTAGAAAACATGTTAGATGTATTACAGAATATAGAGGAACGCGACATAGGGCGACGTCCAAACACACCAGTAGTACCACACCATAATAATAATAATTACTATCAGAACAGGGGTACACAGAGTTTTCATAGAGGAGCGCGGGGAGGAAGTTTTGATAATAGGGGCGAGAGTTGGCGGTGTAGAGCCTGTGAAACCGACAATTATGCTAATAGACAAAATTGTTTCAGATGTCATCGAAACAGGGAGTGCGCCAGGAACGAGCGAGCAAACCCACCACCCAATCAACAGGCGAGAGGAGGAGAATTTCACAGAGGAGCGCCGAGAGGAGGAGGACATTATAATAGAGGGAGAGGAGGAAATCATCCAGCTGTGGCGGGTCCCTCCACGGAAAACTAGGTAGGACAATGGAGAAGCGGGCCCAACCATTGTCTACGGAAAACAGGAGGGTCCAACTAATCAACGGATACCATAATAACGTTATCAAGATGGACATGGCGAAGGAACTGTTAGAAGAAGAGGAGAACAAGGTGATGGAAAGCAGAGCAGGATTGACTGAGGTGACAATTAACATAGAAGGTAAGAATTATAAAACTTTAATCGATACCGGTAGTGAGATCTCAGTAATTTCTGAAAATGTCATGGGTGAATTAAAAGAGTTAAACAAGAATATACCGTCATTACCAGTTGCAGGGGTTACAGTAGTGGGGGTAACTGGGGTGAGAAGTAAGAGAATAACCAGACAAGTACAATTAAATATTTTAATAAATGAAGTTGAATTTGAAAACACTTTTCTAGTAGTTAAAGGGTTGAGTCTAGATGTAATATTGGGAAATGATTTTTTGGAAAGAAACGGAGCAGTAATAGATTTCAATAAACAAATAGTAAAATTTGAAAAGGGGAATAAACCAGTCAGAATAGAGTTTAAGAAAGTAGTAAATGAAGTTAAAGTCACTGGAATAAAAATGTTACATACACAGATAAGCGATAGAGAGATAGAGACTAAAATAAATATATGTCTAGAGAGTGATAGCCTAGAAAATGAGGAGAGAGAGATGCATGAGCGTAATGAGAGTGTATGGGCAGATAGAGCCAACAAATTTTTCAATGAAAATACAGTTGTAGGAAATACTCAGCGAGAGGAGCTGTGGGCAGTTGTGGAGCGGTTCAGAGAGGTGTTTGATGAATCACCAGGGAAAGCGAAGCACTACATCTGAGAGCTGAAAGTTCGAGACCACGCACCATACATGCAGAGGAGCTACCCGGTGCCGTTTTCGAAGAGGAGTGGCTGAATTGTACCACCCATGAGTCCACGGGATTTACGCCGCATGAGTTGATCAGGGGAACAAGGCCGCCCAGGATATTGGAACAACTTTTCGCATACCCACCTGAAGGTCAAGTTTTGGACAGGAACATGAAAATTAGATTGGCGAACGAGAACTTACTCACGAGAGGAGAGCGACGAAAACAGAAACATGATGCCAAGGGTAAATGGACCAAGTATGAGGTAGGTCAGTTAGTGTTAGTAAAAAGGCATGATTTGTCCAGTGCTCAAGATAGAGAAATAAAGAAGTTTTTCTTGTTGTATGAAGGACCTTATGAAGTTATAGAAATAAAAATGCCGAATGCGTATGTGCTGAGGAACCCAGCGACGCAAGAAATAGTAGGTACTCAGAATGCGACGAATTTAAAATTATATAGGTCACTTTAATTATGTTAGTTATGTTAATAATAAGTTATTAAATATTATTGTTTGTTTACAGAAGGGATCCTCCCCCATTTTCGGGCGGTCACGATCTTACCAGTCCTGGCCGTGGAATTCGGAACTCGGAGGCGGGCCATGGTTGGCAGATCTTCCTTCGGGCGGTGAAACAACGATGGTCCGGCTCCACCAAAATTGGTATAAAGTAGAAAACTTAGCTACACATTTGAACGGGGAGGGGGACCCCAAAAGGTACGTGACAAATTATTTTTTATACACTCCAGGCGCAACAAGACCGGTGTACCTGTCACGTGCCTGTACTGTTTTAGTGTTGTAAATAATGGAGGCTGCATTTAAGTAAAAGGCAGTGCATACAAATTTAAATATTTTAGAACCAATGGTAAAATTAACATTAGCCATTGGTTATAATGCTGTTTAGTCAGACGTGTTGAAAGTTAAGATAGAGTCAGCTTTCAATGTAAAAAAAAAAAAAAAAAAAAAAAAAAAAAAAAAAAAAAAAAAAAAAACATTGGATGTTTAAATTTTAAATTTAAATAAATTTTTAGAAATAAGTGACCAAATATAATTGTAAAATTTTAGTATCAGTGAGTATAGGAACGTTTTGAAGAAATGTGTAGTAAATTAAAAACTTGTTATTAATACAAGATGTGGGGATAATTTTGGGGGTAGTTTGGTGCTCAATGAAGTGATAGAACAGTGGCGTGTGGAACTGCAACGGTTGAAAGTTTAGTTTTTCCATTCTAATTAATTAGTTAGTAAGTTGCTGTTGCTGGGGTGGCATGTGCCCCAGTAGATAGCGGAAAGTGTTGGGGGTAACCGAGAGTGTTACCTCCATCGGAGGCCAACATGGCGAAAATGCACGGCACACCTTTTGTACAATTTTATATTGTAACTTGATAATTGCCGTGTCGTGCATAATAGTGATGATGTATACATGCCTGAAGGAAGAGATGATTTCCCCGACTTTTCGGGCGATTACTGCCTTACCAGCACTAATCGTGGATTTGGCTAGCGGTTAGCTATGGTCATATCAAGTCCCTTGACCATAGCTGGCTTGAAATTGGTCTATATTAGAAATTAATGGGGGGCGAACTAGGGGAAATCCCGGGAACTATGGAACAGCGGCTGCCACTCTGTTCGAGGAGGAACAGCATAGACAGGTGGTAGAACCGTATTAGGGGCGCATAAATATAGACAAAGATATGTTGATATCTATACTTTTGAAATGTAACGCAGAAGCAAGGACACTGAGATATAACATTCCTCCAAAACCTCAGTCCTTGTGGACGCAACTGGACGCCACAGTCCAGGGGGGGTCATAGTGTGTGTGGCTGGGAGGTTATCCAAGGGGATAACGTATTAAAAATTTGCTACATTTTAATTAATAATGATGATTTGCTACTCAATAATTTTATTTTGATGTGAAAAATAGATGCACTAAATACTTCCTATATTGTGTTTCTTATGTCTTATTGTGTTGATTGCATTTGGTATATTAGGTATAAGGATTATAAAAATATGATAATATGTTTTCAATGTGTTTATAGATTTTAAAAATAAAATGCAAAATAGTTGATAGTTAAAATTTTCAATGAGTTACAAAAGACAGAAGTGGGTGATAGTAATTGTTTGAATAAAATGTTTGAATCAGTCCAAGTTGAATATTTGTGGGGCATATAGATCTGTCCAAATTGAAGCCAAAGTTAAAGAAATAGTAGAGATGAAGTAATGTAATGTTGTTTTGAGTTAATGTAATGTAATAGAATTTTGAGAAGTATAAGTGGAGACAGTAGAATTGGAGAATTTATGTAGAGTTTTGAGTGATATATTGTTTATTGTGTTGATGTTATTTGTTGTAGTTGTAGTGAGGTAATGAGATTGAGATTTTTTGGGGATGGCAATTTTGTAGTAGGGGGTAGTGTAGTGTGGGAGTCCGCAACATAATGGTTGGGACGGGATTTGGTATAGTTTTAGTGGGAAGGGGTTGCCTTAGGTAGAATCCGGGAACCAGAGAACGGGAATTGAGCTTTTTTGGGGGGGGGGAAACACGTATCCTATGTACAAAGGGTTCGAGAGTATTTTTTTTTATATATTGAGAGAAGGTGGCGAATTGGGTTAAAATAGTAAGTAGTTAGAGGTAGAGAAGGGTTAGTAGAATTTTTGATAGAGGGGTGTCATACTAGTTAAAGATTTTGTAAGGGAGCGTTAGAGTAATAAAAGGGGAAGATTATGAGTAAATGCCAAGTTGATAAAGTGAATTATAATGAATAACGTAGAATCACCCAAATTAATGAAAGGGAATAATAAATGAAATGATGGGTAAAAAAAAAAAAAACGAATTAATAAAAGTTAAATGGAGATTTATGTATTTTATTATTAAAAGGTAATTTTCTGATTTTATATGCAAATTTAATGATGTAAAGTGTATAACATTTTAAATACAAATTGTTTATTTTAAGATAATGATAACAATATTAATTATTAATGTACTATGTTTTCTTATGTTATGTTATGTTGTTAGGTATTTTGATATGTTAGAAATAAGTAAATACAAAACAAAACCAGTGCTTCTTAGCGCAAACCAGCACCGCTAGGGGGAAACAGATCAGTTGGGGATATGGTGTTGTATAAGGCCACTATTTGATATTTTGATTTGTTGTTTTAGTGTTTGGTGATGCTGTGGCGGCGGACCTGAGCTGGCCAGCGCGTCAGAGCAGGGGCGTTAAGTATCTGTCTGACTCTACGGTGTTGGGATCTCGAGAGAGAAGTCCAGTATTGTCATGCAGATGCGGTCACAGTCACCAGACCAAGGGTGAGTTGATTATATTATTTTGTAAACCATAAAGGGGGTTGTGGCGGCATATCCTGGCTGATCCCTCTAGCAAGTATGAATGTGTCAATGAGATTTTTTATGCTTCGGCATAAAATATCTCATTGAGGGGGTATTGTAGCGGGGCATTTTGGGGCCTACCAGAGGCAATCTAAAGAAATTTGTATATTTTTTGTAATAAATAAATAAAAATCTTCATTAGGAACAAAAATTTATAAAGAACGGTAAATTTATTATTTGGAGCGATCGCAACGATGGCAGCACTGCTTAAGACGGTGAAGACAATATTATTATTCGATAATAAATAGATTCAACAGACGCAGAATTAATAAACTGCCAATGTGCCAAGGTCAGCTCCAGTGACACAAAATCTGTCAACAAATTATGCAACTAACATCATACCATATTATGTCAGAGGCGCACCTTGTCTTGGAATGCGGTCATGTAACGAAAGTAGTCTGCTGGCGCAATGATACAAACTGGAAAACAAAGACAATTGAACATCCTACAACAGCCGCTTCACAAAATAGCGCCTTTTTCTCAGCCCAATCTCATCTCATCACCACTCGCGAGTGGTAGCTATACTAAGTGCGGGCCCGCAAAACCAATAGAATGTGAATAATATATTTCAAAATGTGGCTAAACATTCAAAATTCTTATTAAAATGTGATTAACAGTTTTATCCATAATATAACAATTCGGAAATCATGTAATAAAGTGAAAGTGCGCACTGAAAACGATGTGACGTCGTCGGGACTAAAATTCGGACTCGAGGCAGATAAGTCTTACACAACATTACCAAAATTTATTATCTTTGTCAGGAATTCAAAACACATGGGGAAGATTAAAACAAAATGGGAGTCTAAGGGGAAAATTTTAAAATGGATTGAATGTGAGAGTGTGTGAGGGGTTTTGTTTAATTATATATATATCATGAAGTGCTGGTTTCCGTTCGAAAATTAATCTTAGGTTTATTGTATATTTCTTTTCTAAAGAAGAAAATCATGAATATTAAACGTTATTAATTTTTTATATATATATATATATATATTCATAACAAAGTAAGGGGAGTATTTGTCTCTATAAAATTTTGAATTATGTTAAGGGCTATATTTTCACGTCGTTTTTTTTGTAATGTAAGAATGAATTAAAAAAAAAAAAGGGTGTGATGGTAATTCAGTTGTATTTTCTTAAATAACCAGTTCTGCATTTCCCGGTTCGCTGATTCGGACCTTGGTAAAATATTCACAGTTGGTAAACTTTAAATATGGCGCCCGAAGAGATTTTTTTTTGGAAAGTGATTAAGTTCCCTTAGGTTAAATTAAATTGATTAATCTCAATTAGTTTGATTGAGTACAATATATTTCCTAGCTCGTCTGATCTCAACAGGTAAAGTTACTCTTACTTCCACCAGAGAATCGGACTTAAATTTACCAATACGGTGACTCCATGTGAGCTCTCATGTTCCAATCTAAATCTTATCATAACCTATTTTTACTTAGTAACTAGGAAAGGTGTCGTCACGGAAAGACACCTTCCATTTCAAAAATTCATTTCAAAAATCTGGACAACTCTATCTAACTGAACAACAGCTCTGTCGACAAATCACACCCTATACAAAAACAGATATCAAAGACTATCTCACATTTTAAAATTTGACACCACAACAGAAAGAAAAAGAGTTGCTGCCCTCCAAGTCAAGGATTGAACTAATGTGTCTGGGCCCCAGCAGTAACAAAAGACTTAACAGCAACAATTTTCAAGTGTGTGTTCTCAACAGAACTACTGATGGTTAGTTTTAAATGAATACAAATATCTAAACTCAATAACTGAAAACACTTTACAAATGACATGTCCAATGGGGTGGGCTGGAACACCTTAACATTTTGATAAATTAGTTATACATTAATTTTGAATGACAGTGTTACTGTTGTTGAAGTTTTCAAAAATAGATTTTAAATTCTAATCAAAAGAGTTGCAATAATAAACAACAGAAACAGGAAGAAGAAATGCAACTTTGAATCTTTATAATATAAAGATACTAACCTGCATACAAATTCAACAGATTCTGGAAGGAAGCTGAGAACTTCGTATTTTTCATTTGATAAACCTTCGCACTTAGCATGCACCCAGCACTTACACTGACTACACTCCATCATCTAATAACAATACCAATATAAAATGAATACAACTGATATTAAAATAGTATCTTTAAAAGTTTTCTGTAGAATTCTGTAACCGAAAAAATTTACATGTTGTTACTAAATACATCATCACAAGTGATTAAGTCACCTTAATACTGGAAATGTCTTTACATAATGGTTTTTATAAATACTATCCCCTTATTTAGTAATCATCAAATATATTTAGTCAACCATGAATCTTTTGCTTACATATAGCAAAATTGAAAGTTAAGGGCATGGGAATGTGCAAAACACTTATGCTTAGAGAGGAATGGTGATGTGGTGGAAGTCGCTCTGAGGTGTGAGAAGTGAATTGTTGTTATGAGCATCAGTGCAGCCAATGTATGAATATTATTTCTAATAGTAACCAAGCTTCACATCTCTCTCTCTCACACACACGAACACACACACACACACATACACACAACACATGTACACACACGCACACTTCAAATGTTATGTAAACCTATCTCGGTGTTTTTTTTTTTAGTCCTGCAATTGTCTGCTGTTGAGATGTACTACCAGCTCTTATAGGAATGGAATGCAATGTGCAAACTATGCACTTGTGCACTTCTGCTCCTTAATTACACTCAACTATCTCTGTAGTTTATCATAAAGAGACGACTTCTTCGTATTAGCTTACTTGCAAAAATCTTTTAATCCTAGATAACAAAAATCTGTTTCAAGAAGAAGGAAAATCATATTACAGTGGAAATCGTTTAACGCGAAAACGGTTACCACAAAATATCGGTTAACACGAAATACCACTCGGGTACCGATCGCCGTTTGTTATGTACAGTGTATTATTTGTACGGTTAACACGAAAGGTTTACCTGAAAAATATCGGTTAACACAAAAAATTGTTGTTAAAAATAATTTTTTTTTGGCTGGCTTTTAAGTAACTGCATACAAAATAAAGCCACACAAGTACGCCCAAAAGCTTGTTTTCGATGTAACGGAATCCATTCTTCATCTCTCAAAGAGAAAGAGCAGGTAGTGACCATAGTTTGTTTTGTCTACCTGTTTTGTTTTGTCTTCAGTACCAAGTTCTATTTACAGTACGTACTGTATACAGTGTATCGTTGTTTACGAGAAACCATAGCCTCTCCTTCAGCACCAAATGTGTTGTTCATTGACCGCAAATAAACCGTTATCGCTTACATTAACTACCTACTCTATAGGGTGTGGTGAGTTCAGTTCAGTTGTATTCTGTGCGTGTAGCCTACAGCGGTGGTAAAGTTTGCGGTACGGTACCGATAACATTTTATTGTAAAAAATTTACTCAGTTGTGAGGATTAACTGTTTACTTTTTTACTGTACAAACTTCTTAGTCTTTTACAGCCAGTTAAGTGACGTTAAGCGTGTGACGTGTACGTGTTAAGTGAAGTTACGCTTTCGTAAATTACGTTTTTGCAGTCCGGAAGTAAAATGGAGAAGAAAGTGTGTAAACAAAGTGCCCTCTCTTTAGAAAAAAAAGTTGAACTCCTCCAAGCTGTTAATGAGGGTATTCGAACTAAAACAGAAATCTGTAAAACATTCAGTATACCAAACTTGACGTTATCCACGATTGACACGGAAAACTTGACACGGAAAATGATAGTGAAAATGTTCCTACCGCTAC
The DNA here is from genome assembly GCA_034769895.1 of Magicicada septendecula. NCBI lineage: Eukaryota > Metazoa > Arthropoda > Insecta > Hemiptera > Cicadidae > Magicicada > Magicicada septendecula. The sequence goes on from CM068368.1 coordinate 287,431,370, forward strand.
TGATATGCTTTCGTTGCTGAGCCGTGTTCGTCGATATTTTGAAGCCAACTCGGAAGGTGAAATGTTTGAACACGTTGATAAATTAGAACAATTTGTTGAAAATAAAATAGTGCAAAATTGTGTGCAAAAGAAAATAACGGATTATTTTAAATAAAGATAAACACGAAAACTACGGTAAAGTTGAAAGACATACAGTAGTCTATAAGAAAACCTAAATCATGGGACTAAATTTAGAACAGCTAATAATAATTTTAAGAAAAATTAACAATAATAAACCATGAGGATAAATAAAAGGTTGTAGGCCTATTTGTTGCATTTTACTAGACAGTACAATAAATAATCTACAGTACACTATTTGTTCACTTCCTCATTTTGTTTCACTTTTTGTTCGCTTAACGCGAAATTCGGTTTACACGAAAAAAATAACTGGTCCCTGTCATTTCGTGTTAACCGATTTCCACTGTATTTTAATACAGTATTTTAGGAAATAATATCTATTAAAAACACCTTTTAAACCCACAAATATTACAACCTGGAAAAGTAACAGATGACAGAGGTGCCAACCTTTGAAGTGAGTTATCAGTAATCCCACTGTTAACCCCACTCCCAAAAATTTTTCGAGTCAAATCCAAAGCATGATCCTCCCCTCTCGATAATGACACCCCCTTTCCCCTTCCCGACAGCAATCTATTCTAAAGTATATCTTATTATACAATAAAATATGCAAATTACCTGTTAGTTCTGTGATAAAAAATTCTTTGTAGCTTGTTTCGCACCCAGCAGCTGCTTTTCAGTGTAGGTTTTCTTGAAGCATACTTCCCCCTGTGATGACATTTTCGTCTTCTGAACCAAAAGCGATTCCAGTGTAGATGTGCTTAATGTAGGCCTGAATTCTGTTTGATTTTTCCTAACAACACTGAAAACTCTTTCTGTGGGAGAGTTACTGTGAGGTACACTTAATACTGCAAATACAACATTACTTAAGGTTTTATACTTCATTTGTCCACTTTCATTTTTAAGCTCTGCAATGTTGCCCCAGTTTACATCAATTTTAGGTCCATGTACAATATATTCAGGGAAAGTATCATACTGGTAAACTGCAAATTCCTCTTCAAGTTTGTCATGTTCACTTTCCTTGACCAAACTTGGGAATCTTCGAACAAAATATTCAAGAGATGAATAAGAAACCTTCATTCTAAGAGAGATGTCTACAACTTCGGCATGCTGAAGAAATTCATCATCAAGGGGAAATTTCCTGATAATGTAACTGCAAGCTGCCATATAAAACTCTCTTACAGAATTATAAAACATTTGTTCATCACAGTCATTCTCTTTCAAGTATCCCTTGGCTTTTGCTCCGATTACCAAGTCCTCGTTGCCTTTCTGGTACTTCCTCTTCTTGAATTCAACACTCGAAAGACAGGTAGATTCTGACTGAATAGAACATGGCTGAACAAATCTGACCAATAGGTCAGTTAGAAGATCATTAAGTTTCCTCCTAAGAAGATGTATGGCTGGAGCATCTTGTTGCAGAAATAAATTCACTGAGTTAAAACAGGAAGTGTACTCTGAAGAAAATAGCAAAACAGTTTTGTGTGTGGGTCCTGTAAGAAAGATTTTACAGCTTGCAAAAATTTTGTTGTTTCAAACTGCTTGGAGCTCTCATTTTTATGGTGAGGGTCACTACAAAACATGAGTGTCAAAGATTCCCACTGCTCAAGAACTCGATTAATAGACTGAAGAATCGAGAGCCAACGGGTATTGACACATTTCAAAATTTTGTGACCCTCTGTGCCACAAATAGCCTGATATACTTTCAACGTGTTTTGCCTTTTAGAACTCTTATCAAGGTAGTAATATAACTGAACCAAAAAGTTCTCTACATTGATGGTAATTGGGCTGCTGCTTTTTGTGCACAGATGTGTATGAGATGACATGAACAACCAGAAACATAAACAGAAGAATGCTTGTCCTTCACAAATTTGGCAACACCTTTATTTGCCCCTATCATTGTGTATGCGTTGTCAGATGAAAACTAAATGCAATTTTCCCATGGAATGACTAGAGAAGACAATTCACTATTGATAACAGAAAAAATTCCCTCACCTGTGTTGTCAGTACTCTCTAACAATGACAATAGAAGAGTTGATATTTGGCCTATCTGAGCATTAAAAAAAGAAACAACTATAGGATAAAGTTTTACTGCATTTGAATCCGTACTGCCATCAGTAGCCAAAGAAAAAAGGCGTTTTTTGCAAAAGTTCACTTATTTCCTTTTTTGTCTCAGATGCCGTGTATTGAACTAAAGCAGAGGTTTTAGTTCCTGCACAGCCATATTTCTGTGATATTTTAGAGTCGGGGAACATTGCTCTACATAAATTTCCTGCATGGTCCGAAACAGATACCGGGATATTATGCTCCAAAAGAAATAATGTGAACAGCAACTCAGCATCTGTCACTGCAGTTTCATTACTTTTTACGATGAATGAAGAAACAGACTTGTTTCATAATTTTGCTTCACTGTATGTGTTGTTTCTTGGATTCTATGTGTCTTCTGCAATCATCTCGTCCACCGTGAGCCACAGAAAAATCACACGAGTACACACTGCAGAACACGTGGTTTTCACTAACACATGAAGCAAGTAGCATGGCCATTCCTTTGTGTAACCGTCTCGATATTTTTGTAACACTGCTGTCTTCTTAGAAGTAAATGCAATTTGACAATTGCACCGCTTCATTTTACAAAACCAATCACTTCTTTTAGAAACAACAACTAGAATAATTAGAACTGTAATGTGCTAAAGTACTTCGACGCAAACAACAAAGAGACACCACGCTCACCAATGACGCGCACTGGAGTTGAGCTCCTTTATTCACAATGAATTTCACAATGCTCATGGGTAGCGCTGTGATAGCAAAAGAAAGTGACAATCAAATTAGTAGCCAACTCACAAGCATTGAAACGAGGAGGGTTCCGCAGTAATGCTCGAAAGGATCGACATTTTTTCTTCTTTCCTTTTTTTTTGTAGAAATTTATTTTTTTCGTGACAATGTCGCTTTCCGTAACAATTTCCCCTTTGACCGTAATGCCGGTGAAATCGTAATAATTACGGACAATCCGTAATAGTTGACACATCTGAGATGAATGACAAAGAGATTATGTTAAAGTTATAACATGCGATATTTAATATTTTAATAATTTTTTTCATTTCAACATTCTACTTCATTTTATTATTATTATTCAAAGCAAAAACGCACGCGTTCACACACACACACACATACACACACACACACACACACACACACACACACACACAAAAGCATGCGTGCACGCATACATTTTATATCATAATAGAACTAAGATTCTGCTATTATATCTGTACTGTTTGTTTTATACAGTACTTATTTATTTTTATTGTAAAGATAAGTAAGACGTTAATAAAAAACCTTCAGACTCGCTCAAGTATGCGTGAAAGCTAGCATGATAGTTTCGTAAAAAAAAACTTTATTTTGATTCATTTGGTGTATTTTGATCCTCACACCCATATTTATCCAACTTTTCCTAGAAGAAGACAGAGGTTTCCTGTCTAACTATTGTTTCCTTCAATGTTTAAAGGAACAGTATTCATTTTAACAAATCGCGTTATTGAGTGATAACACAAATTATGAAAATAAATACATAATTGTAGAAATAGAAATTAAGCAACAAAATTAAATAACGATTAAAATGAACTGTAAAACAATGACATAAATAATAGTAATCTGAGATAATCATAACAAAAGCAAGACGAGGAAGTAGTAACAGTAATTAACAACGTAACTAAAATATGACATGCATGTTGCCAACACCTTCGCTTGGATAACAGTTGATTCTCCATTACCCTCCCACCATTCACAATTTCAAAGTGGACTCATCCATGAAGAAATTGGTTTCTGCGCATATGCCTTTAGCTTTCAATTTTGCTATACTTATGGACAAATGTATATTCAATTTTTTTCTAATACAATGTCATAAAAATAGTATATATTTTTGGTTACTTCTACTAAAAGCTCACAAATAGTCTGTAGTTGAAAACAGTGTGCAGTATAAACACAAAAATTTTTTAAAGTACAAAATATTTTTTTTCATTATCAAAATGAATTAGAAGTACTTATTTATTATACACAGTGTTATCAAAAAAGAAAGATGTGATTTTAAAAATTTACTACTCCACAACTGCTGAATGTGACAGACAGTTTTAGCCCTAACATGTAAAGCCATTGTTTTATTTCCATGTAAGAAGTGGAGGATACATGGTATTCATTACGAATAACTGTCAAATCTGTCAAAAACAATGGCTTTGCCTAACCAGAACATTTTCCCCCATTGAGTGGGGGCTCAATTTCACTGCATCTCTCATTTATGCAAATAAGAATTTTTCTATATTACGGGCATATCTCGTACAGCCAATATTTTTTTTAACTCCACAACCACAACTGATATCATTAAGAGCAATAGCAGCATTCAAATGTATTGTTATATCGGTTGATATGTATTCTGAACAGACCCTTACTCTTTTTTTGGACTATGCAAACTTTGCTGATTTTCTCTAAAAGTTTACAGCATAGTAAGGTACTATGCTATGAAATCTATTACCATAAAAATATGTTACAACTCCACATACATGTGCATACAAGGCATGCATGCACAAATTGTATGCTACTTCATGTACACTATTCTAACCTATTTCATGTTACTCATTCAATTTCATTTACATGCACAAATCAGCAAAATAAACACTTTCTGAATATGGTAAACAATATTAATTATTTCAAATCCTTCAACAAATTATTTTAATACTAATGACTAAAATTTATTTCTTTTATTAACAAATTACTTCAGATTATTTAACAATTTATTTTATTTTCATTTACAAACTCTATCCATAGGCTTCTATAAATGTGTTCAGAAATTTACACTGGAAAAGTAATATTATGAAAAAAATTCAACTTGTAATGATTTTTACTAAAATGTATAATACTCATCTCTTCCAATCCGTACATATTACTGCTTTACACATTATTACCTTAGTGTCAAAATCATTATCTTCATAGCATCTTTGACACAGAGGGCAAAAGTTGCCTCTTTGCCGTAGTTTGAAACACCCTTTACAAAGTGGTAAATTGCCGATAAACTTATAAACAGCAGCCACATTGCAACTTTTACAGCGCAGACATGACGGACATACCTGAATAACCAAAACAATTTTAGTTGGCAATAATATCGCAACGGTAGTACGGTAGTCTAAGAAATCACAAAATATTAACAAAACTGGTTCATAAGGCAGCTGTTGTGAGGCCCTTCAATCTAATGTGGAGATACTACTTAAACCATTTACATTTTAACATTTACAGCAAAAGAACAAGACAAGCATAGACAAACATATAACTTTCAATACTTCTTGTTTAAAATATGTATTAATAATAATAATAACAATAGTTACCCATGGTCTATCAGCTGAATGTAATCTATTTGCTAATCTGTCTGCAGCAAGGCACTCTGTATGGTAAGATTTGTGACATCGCTGACAAGACAGCTGAGGACCTGATCCAAGACCACAAGCGTTGCACAGTGTACAACGTGGGCAGACCCAATCCACACGCCACCAACCTTTGTCTTCAATTTTATTACAGTCACCACCTTCCACGCAGTAACGATGATATGGTTCACAACAACACGCACAATGAATTAACTGTAATACAGATTCAAATCCTTGTTCAATTTATTTATAATGCATTTTACTAGAATAAACAGGCCTTATAATTCTGTAAAATATATCACCTATTATATAACCTTGTGCCAGTTACAGAATTTGTGTTTCTAACATATGAGGTCTGTTTTAAAAAAAAGGTATACAACCATCCGTTTTTCTAGAAAAGTATTTGAATTTGAGTTTCAAAACTTGGTAGTGTGCCAGAAACATCTAGTGCACATACTGTATTGCCCCGAATACAAGATGATGGTTTTTCCTTGAAATGATCTTCCAAGAACCATACCTGTTGCATATGCGCAACCTAACATTAAAAACTTTGTGTTTGTGCCTGCAAAACTCTACCATATTTTGTAACTCTCGCCAGCCGCACACGCTTCCTATATGTAGTGTGAAACATCACGCATTTTATAATGAGCCCAAGGTCAAGACAATAAAGTAGATACACAAACTTTCACCACTGTGCTCAAGTTCTGCATTGTGTCACAGACATTAAAACACTTTAAGGAAAAGTCAACAAAGCGAATATTCATGTGTTTCAAGTGTTTTTCTATTAATATGTATATGAATTGGAGTATTCGTTGTTCTATTATTATGTGTATCCATTGTTCTGTTAATAGATTTGTTCATTTGAGTGTTCATTACATTTGAACATGCATGTGTTAATTACAGTATTTAAGTACCGTACTGTGCTCTGCAGTCACTGACATCAGTAATGGTCAAACCACAAGCAAACAATAGAGTTAAACAGAGAGTGTCGCCCATGTGTCATATAAACACAGGAGAGAAAAGAAGCTACAATATGAATTTCAAACTGAGGGTAATACGTAGTAGACGAAGCAAACAAATAATATGCAGGCTGCTAAAAAGTTTTGTTTCTGAATGTTATGTACAGCAAAGTTGAAAAGATTTATAACAGTTTAGGCTTAGACTTAGGCATCATGTGGCATTAAAGTCTATGCTGACTTCACATGACCCTTCCACAATGCCTACCTGCAGATTGTGCTGATAACTGATTGTCTATCAGTAATCTATATATATAAAAGAGAAATACCACTGACTCACTGATTCATCACGAAATCTCCGAAACTATAACACCTAGAAACTTGAAATTTGGCATGTAGGTTCCTTATGTGATGTAGGTATCCGCTAAGAAGGGATTTTTGGAAATTCGACCTTTAAAGGGGGAAAAAGGGGGGGAAAGTTTGCCTGACTAACTGACATAGAATCAACGTAGAGCAAAAACTACTGAATGGATATCAATGAAACTTTGAACATAGCTTCATCATAGGTCTTAGGTGCTCACTAAGAAACGGTTTTAAAAACTTTCACTCCTAAGGGGCAAACCCCCCCCCCATTGTATATATGTATCTATGTATGTATGTTCCACATCTCCTCCTAAACCACTGGACCGATTTCAACCAAACTTGGCACAAATATTTTACGCGACGGGAGAACCAACATAGGTGAGCTGCTTTTTTCGATGGGGTCCTTTGGGGGGTTCTTTGGGGTCTTCCACATCTCCTCCTAAACCACTGGACCGATTTCAACCAAACTTGGCACAAATATTTTACGCGACGGGAGAACCAACATAGGATAGGTGTTTTTTTCGATGGGGTCCTTTGGGGGGTTCTTTGGGGTCTTCCACATCTCCTCCTAAACCACTGGACTGATTTCAACCAAACTTGGCACAAATATTTTACGCAACGGGAGAACCAACATAGGATAGGTGTTTTCTTCAATGGGGTCCTTTGGGGTCTTCCACATCTCCTCCTAAACCACTGGACCGATTTCAACCAAACTTGGCACAAATATTTTACTCAACGGGAGAACCAACATAGGGTAGGTGTTTTTTCGATACGATCCTTCGGGGGGTCCTTTGGGGTCTTCCACATCTCCTCCTAAACCACTGGACCAATTTCAACCAAACTTGGCACAAATATTTTACGCAACGGGAGAACCAACATAGGACAAGTGTTTTTTCGATACAATCCTTTGGGGGGTCCTTTGGGTCTTAAAAACTATTAGATCTGGTTACTATGGCAACCCAATAGAATAGATTCTGGTTACCATAGCATCGGTGGAAGTCTCCCGCGTAGGAAATAGCGCGGGAGTCGTCCGACGGGCCTTCCCCGGAGTTCATCCACGGAAACCGGGGAGTCTTAGGTCGGATCCCGCGAAAGACGGCGGGGCCAGAGTCCACGGTTCTTATAAATAAAGATATAGGTTATGATATCAAAGGTGGTGTATGCATCTTAAGAAACTTCTTAATAGTGTGTGAATTCAGTGTTATTTCAGTTTGAATTTAAAAGTGGATAAGTTAAGATCGAAGTAAGTTATAAGCGAGTATAAAAAACAAAGTTTTGATAGCAAATGTATTCAGATCATAGTGTTCAGACAATATAAATGCACTTGCTTCAGTTTGAATTTAAAAATTGATAAGCTGAAATCTATAGAGGTATTGTATTGTTAGAATAAGTTTAGGAGACACTAATTTAACAAATGCCTTATTTCAACATTAACACAATGAATTATAAAAGACAGTAAATACGCAGCGCGTGCAAGTACTGTAGACATTTTATCGAAAACTAATTTAGCTGTTCGCCCTCTCCCAGAGTTAGAAATCGAGCAGGAGCATCACGCGCAACAGAATTCTTCTCCAGATATAAGAATACAGTTTATGACATGTTCTTAAACAGGTGCGCTACAGAGTATTCCTCCAGTGAGAATGCGAACGTAACAATATAAGGAAGATTATACAATATACAAGTAATATAACGTTAGAACAAGAATAGGTGCCTATGAGCCTATGAATAAATTATGAACCCGAGCAACGCTGGGTAAATCGGCTAGATATAGGTATCTATATAAGCCAAATACCACTGACTGACTCACTGATCACGATATCTCTGAAACCACTGAATGGATATCAATGAAACTTTGAACGTAGCTTCATCATAGGTCTTAGGTGCTCACTAAGAAACGGTTTTAAAAACTTTCACTCCTAAGGGGCAAAAAACCAAATAATGAAATTTATCGCGGGAATTGCATACTTTGTAAATGAAGTGGTTGACATCTCAGTTTATTGGAAACCCCGAATACATTTAGTTCTGAGTTTTTAATCATTGTTTTAAATTGAAAAACTTCGTTGTTTGCAGGTTCTTATAGTCGAGAAAATTTCGAAGTTCAATTAATTAATAAATGTGTCCTTTTTTTCTTGGAAATGGCTCTAACGATTTTCTCGAAATAAATAATAAATAGCTGTTGCTATGAATGTAAATAAACAAACTAAGAGTTGAGAATTTGTACAATCTATCTAATCCTATACTATTAAGCGAGCAATAATTGTACAACGTGAAACTCCGTAGCAAAGCACGGGTATTTTGCTAGTGTATTATAAAACTGAGAAAAGCCCACAATTACTTGCTTGGCCAAATAGCAAATGCTGACCAACCACCTGTGTTTTTCGATATGCTATCAAGTGTTAATGTGGAGAAGACGGAAAATCAGTTATAGTTAAATCTGCAGGCAATGTAAACCCATGCATTACTGTGATGCTAGGAGTAACAGCTGATGGTAAAAACTTCCACCATGTTATTTTGAAGAGAAAAATACACATACTTCTAAAGGAACAGTTACCAGCCAGGATTGTTTTTGGAGCACAGAATAAGAAACAATGAGATCCGGGGGAATGACAAAAAACCGTTGCTGGACACAAAGGACCAGCAGAAAGTCCAGTTGCTTGAGTTGGAGGAATGACAAAAAGAAGAATCTAAGCAGGAGGCAGAGGAAAGGAAGTGTGAAACAGAAGACATAAAAGCACAGGAGCTAAACCAAGTGCATGAGCATGCTATTGTAGAGGTCGGTCTCTTACGTGATGACTTTTGAGTGAATTACACAGTAATTTCAATGGGTGAGAAGTAAGATTATCTACAGTAGAGAAACCTGTTTCAAATACAGAAGAAACAATGTCACACAAAATATTTACAGTTCCAGAAGCTATGTCAACAAAAATATCTGGTGCAGAAGAGTTAATTACCAATGCGATACAAAATACTAAGAGTTAAGTTGAGCAGTTAATGAAAATACAACCATGCATTTTGAAACACATTGCTGATGAAATAATGCCAATGATAAAGACAGAAGGATACATAGAAACTAAGGTATCAGAGAAAGTTGCTTTGCCTGCAGGTGGGCCAATTCATGTCAAGGCCCCAACATTTGATGGAAGCATTCACTCAAAGTAGTGCACAAATAATTGGATGGAGAAAGACAAGGCTGTTTCACTCATTCTCGCTTTAAAAAGACCTGCCGCAGGGGTACTATAGAAAGTACCACATGATAGTCAGAACACCTATGCCAAATTGACAAAAGCCCTAGAATTACGCTACGGTGATAAATATTTGCGAGATGTGTACTGCACTAAGTTAAGAGCGTTCCAGGAGTCTTCAAGAGTTTGACAGACTAACTACTGACAGACTAATTAGACTGGTCTATCCTGAAGCACATCAGGATTTGCAAATGAGGATTGTGATGCAGACATTTACTGATGGTGTTAATAATAATGAACTACAACAAGTCTTAATGACTGGCAAGACACCTGAATTGTGCAGATGTCCTTGTACATGCTCTACAGTTTGAGGCCGCCCAGTCAGTGTCTGGTTAAGCAAATCATAGTGCGTACACTGAAAAATCTGACAACTCAGGTAATGAATAAGAAGAACAAAGAACAGAGATCAAACAATTGGCACCACATTATAAGCAAAAAAAGGGTGGACAACTGAATTGTTATAGACGGGAAACCTGGATATCTACACAGGGATTCTGCTTCCGAGTTAAGCAGCAGGGAAATAGCAGTAGTCGGTACAATGGGGCATATGCTGAATACCTGGAAAAATATGCTACTTCAGAAAAATTGCAGAAGCCTGTAGTTAATGGATTCATTCAAGAAAGGCCAACCTCAATTATGGTTCACACAGGTGCCAGTTTCCATTATGCACCCTGATCTGGTAAAAAGTCTCACCCAATCTGGTGCTCTTGCCGCTTGCATACAGCTACTGGAAGGCCTGTAAAAGTGTTTGGGAAAGTGAAGATATACCTACACCTAAGTCAATTTGAGTTTGATCACCAAGTGATTGTTGCTGACATTGTGGATTGTAGATAAAGCAATTCTTGGTGTGGACATTATGAGCACATAGTTTTGTAGTCGACTTCAAAAACAATGTCTTGAGAACTGAGCAAGAAGAAATGCTCTCCACAACACATACTTCAGAAAAAGCAATTCAATGGACATGATAAATCAAGTGGCCGTAACTATCCCGCCAAACTCGTAAAGAATCATCATGGTTACAACCAAGGTAGCTACTAGGGCAAAACAAAGCTCTATATGTGAACCCCAGACAGTCAGCACACCAGGCAGACCAGAAGTTTAGTAAAACCAGATGAAACCAGGAATATACCTATTATTACAGTGGCAAATATTGTGAACCGGGCTGTCACTTTGCAAAGCAATATACACCTAGATAAAATTTCGCCTGTGACCTGGAGAATCCAGCCAGAATGACGCAACAAAGACCCTGTGCTTCAGACTCTTCAAAAATTACCTGAGGAACTGTTGAACAGATCTTCTGATGATCTCTTAAGTGGTAAAGTAAAGATTCAGGCAATCCTTACTGGAACATCTGCGAGCTACATATAAGCAACAGCAGCTGGCTGAATTAGTACACCTGGTGAGATTGTAGAGCACAGATCAAGTGGTTGTTGTGGAAAGTGATTACAGTGTTATAATTAATGCAAAACTCTTAATAGTTGACATTAATATTGCAGGTGGACAAATTTAACTTGAATTACTGTACGAGAGTGGCTTGTTGATTTCAAATCACTATTTGTGGTAATTAGTGATTTCATTGGTGTCTGTATTTTGTTTCCACTGTACCATATGATGATCGTGAGACTGTCCTAACAATATAATGACATAGACAAACCATTTTCATAATCAGCGTCTACTTTTTTTTTTTACATGTAACTGGAGACTCAATCAGGTGGCACACATTCTTCAGACTGTAACGGTACATACCGTGATGGAATATAACTTGGGGAAAAAGAGAGTATTAAATTTTGAATGTGATTTCAATAAAACGACAAGCGAGAGGCGAGTTTGGGTGTCATTCAGTGAATCAAAAGCTATTTTTAGACTCACCACAAGCCGAGCCCAACATACGTCACGATGGAATTCAAAATGGCCAGTGCCAAGCCTTAAACTTCACCGAGGTTGAGAACTTTTGGTAGCAAGGGAATACCACGTGATCAACGTTCCACAAAACTAGAAGTGAGCAATTTTTCTGCGCCAGATCTGTATACCATCTTGTGCTGTACGGCCGTATAACAGTCCGTGGACGAAATTTCGTTTGGGCCCACCGCCAAAAAGCATAAAAATGTAATTAAAACACTGTTCGGAAAATGACTACAAGTGTCAATTGTGTAAAAAAGTAAACCAACAGTTTTAAAACAGTTTCGGCAAGTTTTAGTGACGGATACAAACCAGATTCTACAAGAATGACTCCACGCGCGGAACAAAAATTCAGCTAAGTAACAAATGGGAGGAAACAGATTTTTTCAAAATTTGAAAGAAAAACAACAGTAAATCGAGATCTCGAAAAGGGGTGGTGTTCAATAAATTGTGTGAGAGTGTGAGTATATAAAAAACAAAAGAAGTACTGGTTTGCAATAATCAAGTTTAATTATATTTTTGTACTTGTTCTTATTTTTTAATAGTACATTTTGTATTTGTTCGCATTTTTTAATAGTACATTTTGCTTGTAATTGTTCTCATTTTTTAATAGCACAATTTAACCATAAAAGGGTTCAATTTCATGAAATACTAAAGTCAATAAAATGAAATTTTGAAATATTTGAGTAAGTTATTTACTGAAAAATAAAACCATCCTGCTCTCTAGCTCGCCCAAAAGAACCTTGGACCTTGGTAAGTAAGTTGGTAACAATCAAAATGGCGTCCGAATAAGTAGACGCAAGCACAGCTGATTTTGTGTAACAACATAAATAAAAGTAAATAGTAAAGAAACTTTACAAGACTAGATTCAACAGAAGTAGTAGCATGTATATTTCTACCTGAAATGATCAGTTAAATATAATCAGATATGTGTCAATACTTACTCATTCAAACCGTTAACATCGGCAATCAAAACAACTGACATCAGCCATAACTGATTGTTTATTCACATCAGTGTAGTTACATTATTGACATGATTCTGCACACCATTAAACAACATCTACAATGACAACATAAGAATGACAATGACATGATGGGTTGGCTCCATTGAAGGTGATAAGCTGCAGTTGATGAATACTAACTGTGGGCCAAGTCAACGTGGAGTAAAAATTGTATAATCTCATTTTACTAACGGTGCAATCTGGTACACTGAGTGTCAGGATAGTGCCGCGCTTTTAAGGTAATCAAGAACACAGATGAGCAGAAACTGTCCGTGTTTGAGAGGAGAGTACTGAGGAGAATCTATGGCCCTGTGAAGGAAAACGACATTTGGAGGTGACTGCATAATCAAGAGTTGTACGAAAGGTTTAAAGATCTTCCGATCGTGCAACTCATATAAATTAACAGATTGCGTTGGGCTGGTCATGTGCAGAGAATGGCGGAGGATAGAATCCCAAAAAGAGTTATGAATTATTTGCCAATGGGAAGGAGAAGGAAAGGAAGACCGCGTACAAGACGGCTGGACCAGGTTGGTCAGGAGGCAGGGAGGCTGGGTGCAGCAAACTGGTGGACATTAGCCGGGAGTAGAGACCAGTGGGGAACATTTCTTTTGGAGGGCAGGGCCCAGACTGGGCTGTAGCGCCAAGGATGTATGTATGTAAGAACACATATTATTATATCAAAGACTTCCAATTGTCAACTTTTGACTGAGGCAGTATTACTGTGTATTCACAAGTTTGCTTACGTGTCTGTCTTGCAGTTATTAATTGGTTATATAGTACACGCCAGACAGTATAGCTCTTATGTATGGTTTAACAATACATCAATATCATGTTTGATTTTTTATTAAATCTAATGATTCCAGTAATAAGTGTTATTACATCAATACACACCCTATCCATTCCAGCACTCCCACACAGAAAACAAAGAGCACGAGCCTTGAAAGACACATCTGACCCTATAAGGGCAAATCCAGTTTTACAGACTTCTTCAGGATCATAACTTTCCCAGAAATCTATAGATACCACAGCACTTTCACCTGTTTCAGGCACACCATCCAATAGTTCACAATTCTGACGTCCCAAATCTTGTAGTGTTCGAGCCTGAAAAGGAATATAATTAATTTGATAACTGGTATATAGAAACCCACCCCCACATACACACACACATAACTATTACTTACATAATATGAAGTAGAAACCTATAAACTTCTGAAAAAATCATAAAAATGGTGTACAATCAACAGACTAGTGAAGTGACAAGTAAAAATGATCCACATTTTGTCTGAGAACAATGCACAGTAAAACACACCACATTATAGATTAATATAAAAGCAGTCAAATATTATACTAGTGATACAAGAATAAAAAGAGGCAAGTGTAATGATAATTAATAAAACACTACTCAGCTTTCAGACATTACAAAAATAAAAAGAATGCAGCGTGTTCTAAAATTTCCTAGGCTGTTAAGGTCTGTATTGTAAAGACTGGTAGAGTAAGCTGTTCCTACAGTAAAGACTCTTAGTCCTATGCAGGCAATCAAGATCTCTGTTTCCCCACTACCAAAATGTTTGTGACAGAGGGCATAGCGGGATGGCTGAAATGTTTGGTACACAATACAAACAACTTAGGCCACAGCCTATTAGCCCATGAAATTTTAGAAACACTAACACTAGCCATGAAAGTTTGAATTCTTTAATCAAAACAGTGTGAGTTTCTTATCCAAAATGTAAAAACTTGGCACCAGTAGTAGTATTTAATTCTAAACTTCTTGTTGCAAGTTGGCGAGGTACAAAGAATTACATTGTCTTAAGATAACTTCAGATTTTTTTTAAGTGAAGGATAAAACTTACCTGACCAATTTTTACAATGAAATATTTTCTAACATTTTGTCATTTTTCACCAGATCAGCATTTCAGAAAACAATTATAAAAATTGTCTAAACTCATAAAAAAAGTTGCAAACCTAGAACATCACCTAGAATGTTTTACAAATGTTAAAGTTTTTTCTACAATGCTAGACGACATCTTCCATCATACTAAATATTACATGTTGCAAATACATTGTCAACTTTCCAATGGGAGAAACTTGCATGCCGTTAAATGTGTGACTATATTTCTGAACCAGAATTGTTTTATCTGATAATTATTTTTCAACTGACAGTGTGAATAGATAAAGCAAAACAATTACCAAAGGCTTGGACTGATTTAATACAGCCCTAGATGTTTTTGTTGGTGGAGGCTCTTCTTTATGTAAGGATAAGTCAGATGGCTGTCGCATTCTCACGCAACTGTGCTCCACTGGTTTTCCATTAGCCATTTCTGTCATCTCAGTGTTTTGACTAAACAAATTGTTATTAATATATTATTATTTATACAGACTAAAAACATGAGAGAAAATTTAAACATATTTAAAGCGGTCCAGGTCACTGTATGATAATTATATATAATTTACCTTGTAATTTCCGTCCAGTGACGTCGAGCGTAATTTGTATGGTTACGCGTTTCAGGCCATGTGGCCCATCCTCAGACCATCACTCCGAGAGGAGCTCGTTAAACAATAAAATCCACACAAAACAAACACATAATAAATAAATACATAAAATATATTAAATAAACATATAAAGGCGTTCTATTACCCGAACACAGTGCACCGCGTGTAGCATGTCTGAACTGCGTCAATGGAACCTGTTATCTATTATTATCTGTAATCGATCGCAGCGCGGTATCACACAGTGGGTTGGACCTGAAGTTAAGTTTATCATTAAGTATGTCGTCACACACACCAGGGTTATTATGACCTCTATATATCTCAAATTCTTCGAGTGCATCCATATAACGGCCTTTAGCACAATAATGTAGGGGTATGAAGTTATTGTTGAAATTTGTATAAGAATGATTACACGAAATCAGATGCCTTGTAAAGTTAGATTTATTATCTATAATAGATTTAATTATAATTATTATTATAATTATTAGATATAATAGATTTATCTATTATCTATGGAAAAATCACCCCTGTTAAAATGGCTTTGTGGTGTGTGTTCGCGGAATCTTTTGATGAACGGTCTACCCGTTTGGCCGATATAAAATCGGTCACAATCGTCACATATAAGCTTATAAATACCGGTTTTGGATTCAATGTTTGTCTGAACGACTGGGCGAACCAAGTTCCGTAGACGGTTATTTGTTTTAAAAATGACAGTATAACCTAATTTACTTAAAGTGGATGTAAGGATCCTGGGCATCAACTCAGTGTATGTTGTTGTGATGTATTTGTTGTTAGGTGTATTATCATGTGTCTGTTTGGAACGACGGGATTTGTGTTTTCTAAGAATATTGTCAATCATTTGGGACTCACATCCGTTGGCCATAGCTATGTTTAATTATGTTGAGTTCACACTCGAAATCATCATTATTTAGGGGGATCATCAAAAGTCTGTGAATAAAACTGTTGTAGGCCGCTAATTTTTGAGAGAAAGGGTGGTGTGAGTCTGCATGTATGGTCACGTTTGTGGTGGTAGGTTTTCTGTAAATTTTAAAGTTTAAGCTGTTAAGTTGCCTAGTGACAGTAAGATCAAGAAAGTTGAGTTCATTATTGGTTTCAGTTTCCATAGTAAATTGAATATTGTGGGTAACAGTATTCATATGGTTTTTAAGATTACTGATTTGGCGTAAAGTACCGTTAAAAATTAGAAAAGTATCATCAACATATCGGCCATAAAAGATAATATTATTGGCGAAGATATTATTGTTAAGGATATAATTGTTCTCATAAAAGTCAAGATATATATCAGCCAACAGGCCGGATAACGGTGAACCCATGGCCAGGCCGTCTGTTTGAATATAGTAATTACCGTTGAAAGTAAAATAGTTTTGTTGAAGGACGAGTCTTAGTCCAATTTGTTAGTATCATGGAGAATGTCATTCAAAATATCTAAAGTTTGGTTCACGGGTATATTTGTGTATAAATTGATGATGTCAAAGGAGGCTAGTTTGTAACTGGGTTGTAATTTTATGTCGTTGACCTTGTTTATGAAATCAATATTGTTGACGATAATATGGTTGTTTTTGAGAAAGATGTTGTCTTTAATTAGTGTGACAAGTTTTTTGGCCGTTTTGAAACCCGGGGCGTAGTAAAATTGACTAATGGCCTGATAGGAATGTCATCTTTGTGGATCTTGGGTAAGCCGGTAAGTTTTGGGGCGCGCACGTTGATAGGTTTTAATGAACGTCGAGTGCGATCGTTAAATAAATTGGTACAATTGTTAATAGTATTATTTAATGATTTTACATATGAGTCAGTGGGATCGAAATTTATTATCTCGATATTGTTATCAGAAATGAACTTGTGTACTTTCTGTGTGTATGTGTCGTTATGGATTATTACCAAAGTATGACCTTCGTCTGCTTTAGTAATAAGTGCGTTGTTATCATGCAACTTAGTTTTTATCTTTTTAAGTTTCTTGCGTTCAGCCTGTGCTCTTAACTGTTTCTGTATGTTACGACCATCAGTATTAGGGTTATTTAAAATTTTATTAAATTTATAGTTAATTATGTGACGTGACTGGTTTTGGAGACTCGAGTCATCAATGGCTTTGACTGCGGTCTCGGCATTAATAACTTCATCAACAATATTATGTTTGTTATCAGGTGGAAAGTTATAGTCTAAACCTTTATTAAGTAAGTTTATTTCATCGTTATCAAATGCTATATCGGTGAGGTTCACCGCGCGTGGGTAAATTAGGTTATACTGTCATTTTTAAAACAAATAACCATCTACGGAACTTGGTTCGCCCAGTCGTTCAGACAAACATTGAATCCAAAACCGGTATTTATAAGCTTATATGTGACGATTGTGACTGATTTTATATCGGCCAAACGGGTAGACCGTTCATCAAAAGATTCCGCGAACACACACCACAAAGCCATTTTAACAGGGGTGATTTTTCAATAGATAATATTAAATCTAACTTTACAAGGCATCTGATTTCGTGTAATCATTCTTATACAAATTTCAACAATAACTTCATACCCCTACATTATTGTGCTAAAGGCCGTTATATGGATGCACTCGAAGAATTCGAGATATATAGAGGTCATAATAACCCTGGTGTGTGTGACGACATACTTAATGATAAACTTAACTTCAGGTCCAACCCACTGTATGATACCGCGCTGCGATCGATTACAGATAATAGATAACAGCTTCCACTGACGCAGTTCAGACATGCTACACGCGGTGCACCGTGTTCGGGTAATAGAACGCCCTTTATATGTTTATTTAATATATTTTATGTATTTATTTATTATGTGTTTGTTTTGTGTGGATTTTATTGTTTAACGAGCTCCTCTCGGAGTGATGGTCTGAGGATGGGCCACATGGCCTGAAACGCGTAACCATACAAATTACGCTCGACGTCACTGGACGGAAATTACAAGGTAAATTATATATAATGAAAGAAAACTTTATATGACAAATTAATGGTACCAACCTGGTTTCTATGATAGCAGGTGAAGCTGATACAGATTGTTCTCCATCAGATTCTTTTGTATTTGTTTTGTTTTTTAGTGGAGACATTCCTGTAAAATGAAATCCGTACCAATAAATATAAATACTGAAAATAACCCTTTCTCTACCTCACAATTCACAAAAGAAAAAAAAAGCAAAAAGCAGGAAAGTAAATATTCAAAATGTTTAAACTTTCACACTATGAACCAACTATACTGAATTAAAAACTAGTAGGTAAAGCAAAGATTATCATCTTTACAAAAGTTTTCATCCTATACAAGTTTCGTCTATCTATAGTGACAATGAGACCTTCATATCATATCATTCCAGACTTGGCCAAGGCTCACTGAAGTGTCTAAACTAAAGTAAACAAAAATATTCGGTACTACTAGAGTCGACATAAGTGAGCAGAACACATCAACTTCACACTAAGGTTTTCCCAACATAATCCAGTCGCCAGAGATTTTGACTTGATAAAAAATTGGGGCAAAGCAATATTTGGTGCACGTGTTAAATAAACGTTAATAATTAATATAAAAAAATCTTTGCATGTTTACCTTTCTAGGGTTTTCTGAAAACGGTCTGGAAAAATCGTAGACAGATTTTCTTAAAGCACTCCGTAAATATGTACAGTTGGAAGAAATAAAAAGGTGTATATTGAAGAGCAAACAATTTCCTTCAGAAAGTCTCCTTACATATTTTTACGTTAATGGAACTGTTTTCCTAAAAATTGGTAATGATGAGCGCTGCATTTTAAAAAGAGTTTGCCCCCGATCTTGCGTAATTCGCTAAATTACCCAGGCGCGTCTATTCAAAAATATCATAACTTTCTTTAATCTAAGCGTAGCCAGTTACATAAAGGCTAGTTTTGAAGGGGAACAGTATAGCTTTCAAAATCTGTTGATTTTTACTTAAATATTTTATTTGAACATAAAGAATATAGTGTATAAATATTTACTGTAGATACAAAAAGAAGTGAAACCACAAAGTTACAAGTACTATTCAATAAAATTTAAAAAAATAGTAGTTCTTTACTAATTTAGATAAACTTTTTATTTTATAATAATGAAAACTACTTCTGAAATTGTTATTTAAAAAAAAAACCTTTTCAAAAGTGAGTATTTTGACATATTTTAAATTTACTCTAAAATTCAGAGTTTATCTGCCTTTATTAATC
Source organism: Magicicada septendecula (assembly GCA_034769895.1). Classification (NCBI taxonomy): domain Eukaryota; kingdom Metazoa; phylum Arthropoda; class Insecta; order Hemiptera; family Cicadidae; genus Magicicada; species Magicicada septendecula. The sequence goes on from CM068368.1 coordinate 287,451,035, forward strand.
TTAAAAATAGAGATATCGAAATACAAAAAATTGTATTTGAAAGCTGCAAGTGTTCTGCATCAAAAACTACACTCATGAAAATTAAAATCATTTTCAAAATTAAAAAAAATAAATAAAAATTGTGTATACTAAAAAAAGGTGCCTCCTTTGCGTTACATACATGTATCTTTTAAGTGGGTTTATTTGAGTACTTGACATTAACGTTACAGCTACTACAATACTAAATCTATCTATTCATGTTATTTCTCTTACCTGATTATACCTATACTCTAAAAACAAAACCCTAGAAAACAGGTAAAATTTTTAAACGGCACGGCGTTCTATTCCCCTCGAGTGTGCAACTGTTAATGTAGCTGCGCGCGCAACACCCATTGTTGTGGTGTGCCATACACACATCTGCTATACAAGAACGGAGCAGTAACGCAGTTGATATTTCTTCATTGGTTATAATCAAAACATTACAAATATTTTTGTTTTTATCATATAAAACAGGTAAAAAAAATTGCAGTTTAAAGTTTTTATTTACACTTTTTATACATGCTAATATTTATTTGTGAACACGTGTAGTGGAGTCAAAATAGAAATCAAATGTGAATTGTTTTGGGAGTCGATTTTTTGTGTGCTAAATTAGTTAATGGGATCAAGTTGAGCTAATAGTTAAGTTTTGTGTAAAAACAACCCGTTTATTTTTTTATTAACAATTTAAGTTGCAAAATAGCGTTTTTATAAATATCTTTGGACCTAACAAGCCGATTTTAATGAGAATTTTTTTCAGTATTCTATAATAATTAAGAACATTTCTAACCTTAATAAGGAGGTCGATATTATTATTATTATTATTATTGTTAATGTGCTATCAATAAATAAAGTGGCGATGGCATTTATAAACAAATTGCTGTTGTTTTAACACAAATTAATGAAAGTTGATAAAACTTGAGGGAAAGGTAACCTTTGTGGAGTACTATAAACCCCACAAATTTCATATTGAAATGTTGAATATAACCTCAAAAAAATCGCAATTCACAAAAAAACTTTGAGTGCTCATAAAGTATGGCAAGATTGTGGCACAAAGGTGTATGACGGCTTAAATTAAAGCTTATTAAAAATACTTTCGGGTGGTTACTTAACAAAATTTTTTGGCCTTTCTGACACCATTTTTGACCATTTAAAAAAATTAAACGTAAAGAACTGCATTTTTTCTAAAAAAAAAAAAAAAAATATTTGTACTGATCATTTTTTACATACATTAAAAGTTTATAAAAGGCACATATTTAAAAAAACAAATTTGGTAAAAACGGTGGATTTAAAATTGAAAATAAAAAAATTTTCAAAAGAGATATATTGACTTCACTAGTGGTGAAGTTTTAAAGAATACTTTTACTGAACATAAGTGCTACATAAGGTTTTTTGATTTTTAGGTATTAAATATGGACCAGTGTGATACTGAAATATGTTTTATTTGTAATGCTGATCTCTGTATTGAAGATACAGAAAAAGTGACTCGAGGACTACCAAATTTAATAAGAGTTAGCTCTGAGAGAAACGATGGAAAATATGAAATGTTAAAAAAAGTTGATTCAATTTTAGTACACAGGAAATGTCGAGAAAAATATACGTTAAAAAGGAATGATGTTTTGTGTTATAAGGATTTAGGCACTTTGTCGAAAAAAAGTAAATATAGCCTGTAACGTGTCTAAAATTGGGTCATTTTGTTTATTACAGTATAGGGTATTCGTATTTTTATTTATTTCATTTTTGGGTGGGATTTTATAAATTTATTGTGAAAGTTTTATTTCCCGGCCAACGTTATTTCCATTACCACAGAACACATGGCAAGTGAAACAGTGTTGAAACGAAGCAGAGACGCAGTTTGTATTGTGTAAGTCGTTAAGGAATTCGCGCCACCCCGAATTTCGGAGAAATATGCATAAGTGTAGTCGCGCACCCACGAACTGTACAATCACGCGCTCGAGGGACGCGGTCAGCCCGAAAACCAAGATGGCTAGAGAACAAATTTATTCATCATCTCCTTAGCGATCCTCAGGAAATGCTGCTAAGGACTGCCCACTTTAATGACGTCAGCCAGTTCCTAGCTGAAATCGTCTGCTATCGTCACTCCAAAAAACTACATGCATAGAATGGGACGAAGCTTCTGCGACGAAGCCCAAGGCAGTGCTTTCCGTTAAAAGAATGAGATCATATCAGCAACACCTGCCATGTTATCGGGCCCAGTCTGCTAACTGAACTCTCCGGCGCCGGAACAAGCCAAGTAGGCTTGTCACAAAACTTGATATTTTAATAGTCAAAAATCACAGGAGAAAATTTTATGTGACCGTGGTCGAGTTTAAAAAACGATTAAAGAATGTAACTGTATGATTTTCGGAAAATAAACCACAAGAAAGTAACAGACGACGAGTGCGCGCGCGAACCACGTGCCGGCGGGTTAAGTGTAAGGGCTGGGGGGGCTTATTATAAAATGTTAAGGGCTAAATAAATTTTCTGTGAGAATGTGTGAGTGAGCAAAGCTGGGCTGTTTGTGTTTGTGTTTGTGTGATCTACTTAAGGTAAGACCATAGCATAGTAAGTAAGCTGTAATAGTTACACAATCTTTAAAACATGTTAAACTTATTTTGGAGAAAATTTATAAATTCAATATTTCGGATTAATAAACCAAAAAAATAATTTCTCTTCAAAAAAATTGAGAGTTAGATTCTTTCAAAACCTTAGTTCGTTTTATGTACTGTCAGAGTTCGTCGAACGAAATGGGTTCGTCCACACTACGCGATCCGGCCAGATAAAAAATGAAAGGTAAGTGGGAGTTTTAATCTGAATAAATAAAATACCGAAGATAATAAAGTTACAATTGGTGCCGTGAATTCCAGGATGTAATATAACACAAAAAGGGTTGTATTACGCCGGCTTACATTTGACAGTGCATAACGAAGTACGGTTGCGAAAGCAAAATTGATTTTGTATATGTTAAAACATCAGTTTTGAAAAAAGACCAATCATTGGCAGTTGTTACATAAGAAAAAATAGATCAAATAAAAATGTCTGAGAACACAGAGAAAAATATAGTAATAGATTCAGTTATGAGTGAAAGTGACCTTGAGTCGCAATCGCTGAATGAAAGTGGTATGCTGCCAGTGGGGCCGGGCGCTGTTACAGAAACAGCTGTCGGCAGTAATGTAATCGTTCATTCAACTCCGATTGCGTCTCAAACACAAGTAAGCGAAACAGATGTTGACTCTGGGATTCAGTTGACCCCAGTGTCAGCCAATAAAAATAAACAATCAGAGGAACTAGATATAATGAGTTTTTTACGAAAGATGGACTGTAAATTAGATCAATTAACTAATGATTTTAATGAACAGAAAATAAAATGCGAACAGCAGAATATTCAAAACGAGATTAATTTTAAAGAAATTAAAGACCAGAATACTCAGTTGCAGCAGAGTATTAGCGTAAAATTTGATGGTTTATTAAATGATATACAAGAAAAGAATAAATGTCTTGAAAATGCCAATGAAATGATAAGAAATAATTTGAATAAAGTAGAACCGAGTAAGAGTAATACAAATGAAAGTTGTAATGGCAATGTTATATTAGATAAAGAATTAATAAATAATAATGATGTTGTTGAAAATAATGAGAATAATAATGTCATTGAAAATGTAATATCCGAGAGTACTGAGGAGTTTGTGGGATGTGATTATGAGATGTTAATGTGTGTTAATGAGTTAGAGAGAGAGTGGAAAGAGAGTTATATTATAGGTACGAAACAGAGGGTAAATTGTTTACGAGGTAGAATGGGGGGTGAAGGAAGACCTTCACGTATATATTGTGTAGACAAGTGTGCTACAAATAATTGTTTTTTGAAGTTTTTTGTTTTTCCTGGAGAAGTCAGGAAAGGTTTAACTGAATTTGTACCCTCTGTCTGTAATACTTTTGAGAGTGTGATTTGGGGTTGAGGAGAGAGATGTAAACAGAGAATTGTATGTTAATAAAGAAACAGAAGTGTATGATTTGAATAGAGAGTATGATGAATGGAAAGAAAGTTTAGAAATATATTTGAATAATAATGATTATGATGATTTGATAAAAGTAATTAACCCGATAGTGAATGAATGTAATGACGGAGACTTAACAAAAATACCTAATGTAGACTGGTTTAATGAGTATTTTGGTATGATGAATGAGTTTAGTTTGTATGGTTACAACACACAAAACAGTCATTTGTGTGGTGATAAAAGTGAACAATGCTACATAAAACCAAGACTTATTTGGGACGATGGAGGTTAAACTGTAAAACAATAAAAGACAGCTATAAACATTTTGTTTTATGGGTTTTGACATGACAGATTTGGACAATGAAGTGCGGAAAAAACTGAACAGTTATTAACTAAAGTTTGTAAATAATAATGTAGTAAATTTATTTGGGTACATGGTGGAATGTTAAGTAAACAAGTGTGTGTAACTGTGGTAATAAAAATAATAATATTTGCAATTTAAATAAATAAATAGAATTAATTTTGAAAACAAGAATTGGCGAATGGTAAATATTTTGATAGTATTGGAATTTGTAATTAATTTAATTAACAATGAATTTAATTAAAACGATTTGAAATGTTTAAAATATTTTGAGTGATTTAAAAGTTATATAATTGAATTTTTTTGTTGAAGTCAAATGGTCTTACGAGATGAATTTTGTATTTAAATGAATTGTTGGATTTAAACTAATTTTTGTGTAAAATGTTTCAGAGATGAGGTGAAAGTAATGTGGTATGGGGATTATGTTTTGTATGTATCATGTTAAATGGATTGTAAGTATAGAACTTTTACAATATGAATCATGTATAATAAAAAAATGTTTATAGGTAACTAAGATTCTAATTCAATAGTGAGATTATTTGAAATAATTGTGTTCAATAAAAATGATAATTAATAAATTTAATAATAACTGAAAAAAAAATGATATACACTAATTATTAATAATAAATTTTGAAAATTTTAAGAAAGCCCAATGGTAGAAAGTTATAAGTGAGTTAAAGGATTAGTGATGAATGAAGGTCTCATACTATAATGTTGTATATTTGATTATTTAGTTAGTCATTAAGTTGCTATTGCGGGGGTGGCCTGTGCTCCCGTAGATAGCGAAATGGGTTGGGGGTAACAGAGAGTGTTACCTCCATCGGAGGCCGAAATGGCGAACATGTGCGACACACCTTTTTCGTGTAAATTAAATCTGCACACTGATCGACGATCGTGTCGCACATACTAGTGATGAGTGTAACAGGCACTGAAATGAAGTTAGATTTCCCCGACTTTTCGGGCGATTACTGCCTTACCAGCACTAATCGTGGATTTGGCTAGCGGCCAGCTATGGTCATACTAAGTCCCTTGACCATAGCTGACTTGAAATTGGTATATATTAGAAATTGAATGGGGGGTGACAATTAGGGGAAATCTCCAAGCACTATGGAACAGCGGCTACCACTCTGCCCGCTTGGGGGGCAGCAAAGCCAGGTGGTAGACCCGCATTAAGGGCATGTAAATATAGACGAAGATATGTTGATATCTGAACCTTTTGAAATGTAATAGCGGAAGCAAAGACACGGAGAGTTCAAACTACTCCAAAATATGCCATCTTTGTGAAAGCAAGGGGGCGCCACAGCCTTACATAACTTGAAATAGTGTGTGTGGATGGGAGGTGACTCAGAGGAGCCACGAATTTAAATTTTACAACATAAAAAATTTTTTTGCTAATTCAAATTTTGATCCAATAAAAATGCTTGTGCTCTGTTTAAATAACTAGCTGCTCAGACACTCAATATAAGGTGTTCATGCTATAATTTTAAATGTATTATTTTATTATCGTAGGTTAGATATAAGCATTGATAACAATATGTGTTTTCATCATGTGTATATATTTTAAACTAAGCCAATAATTAAACTGTCTGGCAGGCGGTCAACATAAATGATCAGAATCAGAAAGAGGGGAAACAAGGAGGTGAGAAGTAATGATAAACAAATATATATATTATAACGGAACCAAATATTAACTATTTGGGGTTATATGTTTACCGCATGCTGAAACCATATTTAAATAAAAATTAACAGTTAAAACTCCATTTGAATGTAGAGCATTGAAAATAATGCTGTGTAAAGCAACGCACACGTGGTCGTTATGTAAACAGTTCGCTGTACAAGGAAGCGACCACACCCAAACTGTTAATTATTAATATCTCGGAAACTAATAAATAAAGGCGAAATCCAACATAGCCAAAATGTTTGCCGAGATATTAATAATGACGTGTGCAAATTTGATGCAATATAATTAACAAATGTAAGAGTTAATTAAAATAATTAAATAACTTCTGTTAAAATAGAGTTACAGTAAAGAGATTTTAGCATATTGTGAAGATAATAATTTGTGACAGATTGTATATTTTAGATTTCACACAACTTGATTTGCAACCAAGTTATTGCAAAATTAAATAGGTACAGGATATCCTTAGCGACAAACTGGTTCCGCCGGATAATTAATTATTAGATAATAATTCTATTCCCCGTCTGTGGGAACCAGACTTCATTCTCACGGACTAAGGGAATTCTAAATTTTATGTGGTAGGGAGAGTGCGTCGACCAATGAAATCATTGCATGCAGCCTCGGCTAGTGCGATGTTTTCTGGTGGAAAAATTGACTCTCCTGTCAGTACTCACGAAGTTAAGACGTAGTCCTTCGATCGTCTAGTAGCCAAAGCGGTGAAGATCAACAAGAAGACTCTACGTGGTCAACACACACGCAATTACGAACACACTAATAACAGATCATCTGTATAGCTCGTAATTGTTGTGTAAAGGCGAGATACTCTTCAAGACACCAACCAAGCTTATTGTGTACTACCAGATAGTCATAAGCACGCAAGAGATCCACCCGACTTCAAGACCAGACTTCAAGAATACAGCAGAGAGGCCGTCTAAATCATTGGTTAACAGCTGACGAGCAGAGCGACCGCCCGAACGAAGCACACACACACACACACACACACACACACACGGTGACGTGCAACGTGCAAATCGACGGAGAACAGGAAGCAGTTCCAGCAGACAACAGCAGACGTTAAAATATTCACAAACAGCAGGGAAGCAGAGTGTTGCCGAATTTTGAACTCCACGACCGAATCCAGCAGTTCTAAGCAGATTACTTTCTCTAACCAAGGACTCGAATCGACGAGGGACAAATCGGGACGACATCCTCTTCAGTAACAGGAAAGCAAAATCTATTTATTTATTTTCAGAGCAAATTTTATATTTTTCAATTAAAACATTGTAATTCAAATAATTCAGGTGCCAAACAAACAAAAAGCAAAGACTCTAGTAATTAAAAAGTAAATTCGTTGTGATAATCTGTATAGCAGTTTAAGGTTTTAGTAAGTTATAGTTAAGAAATAGAAGTAGTATAAAAGCGCTATACAAATCTTAACTGACAATCTAATCTTAGATCATACTGCAGTAGATCAGAAGTAGAATCACTAGAAATGAAATAACGTGAACTAGACTGTCACATCTAATTTATTTTAACTAATTATTCAAATTAATTTTAGAGTTTTATATTTTGTTTCATGAACACTTAGATTCAAATTAATTAAATAAATTTAATTAAATTCAAATCAATTAATAAAGTCAAATTTAAATTGCAATTAACTCACAAAGAATGAGTTCAGTTTCTTTCAACTATTAGACAATCGAAAAACATCGATTCATTGTATAGACTATAAGAAAATTCATAACATTATAACCATTCTATTCTTGTGTGTTGTTGGTGTAATAAACAACGTTTTATTACCCCATATAACAGTGTTTTATTGTTGTACGATAAAGCCTACCAGTCTCACAAAACTCTCCCCCTTTAAAGTAACCCATTATGTGTGTTGTAATAATTTGAGATTACTAGCTTGCGAACTTCAAATCCAAAATCCACACGCCCTAGTCGGAAGAATCTGCAAGATCAGACAGCAGGTGGGTACTCACACACAACATTACATTACAATAACGCATAGTAGTGTAGTTATAATATATATATATTTCAGGTAATCTGTTCAATTTTGAGATGTGTTTTCATTATGTTAGGATATCAGCTGATCAGCAATAAAACGTCACTGGTAAAATGGTTTATAAATGTTCTAAGTAATTAATGTTCAATGTAATGTTTTAATGTATTACAGATGCTATATTAAAGTAATGATAAAAATAATTTGACAAAGTGAGAGATAAAGTAAGAATTTGTGAAATCTAATAAGAGATAGTTTTGGGTGATGAGTATTTTATGGGACATATAGATCTGTCCAAGTTGAAGTCCAAGTCAAAGTTGAAGTTAAAGAAATAGTAGAGATGAAGATAATGTAATGTTGTTTTGAGTTAATATATGTTGTAGAATTTTGAGAAATATTGATGTTGACACAGTAGTAATGGAGAATTTATGTGGAGTTTTGAGTGATATATTGTTGTTTATAATTGATGCTGTTATTTTATTGTAATGAAGTAAGGTAATGAGATTGAGATTTTGGGGATGGCAATTTTGTAGTAGGGGGTAGTGTAATGTGGGAGTCCGCAACATAATGATAAGTTGGGACGGGATAGGTATCGATTTTAGTGAGGAGGGGCCGCCTTAGGGAGAATCCAGGGCCCAAATAAGGGAAATTGAGTTTTTGGGGGGGGAAACACGTATCCTATGTACAAAGGGTTAGAGAGTTTTTTTATATATAGAGAGAGAAGGTGGCGATTGAGTTCCATGATAAGTTGGGGTTAGAGAGTGTTTTGATAGAGGTTTTGATAGACATGGGTGTCATGTTAGTAAAAGTTGTTAGAGGTTAGAGTCAGGGGGAGAAAGATTATACATGTAGACAGATCAAGTAGTAAATTAAATGAGAATAGATAATTAAATCACCCACAGTAATGGAGAATAAGATGGTTAAATAGAGAGAGATTTATGATAAAGAATATAAAATTTGCATATTTTAAACCAGTGACAGAATTTTGATAGAATTTGGTAATGCAAAGTCAAGAATTGTTTATTTTGAATAATTTAAATGTCAATTTGCTTATTATTTATATTAATATTTTGTTTATTTTAAATGTTTTATTTTATTGTTTTGTGTTTCAAATTAGATTGTTACAGATGTCAAAGGTAATTTCAGATAGAAAGCGTACATAACACATGTGGGTCAAGGGTCTGGAACTTGACCTAGTTTTAATCAGCTGATGAGGTCATATGCATATTAAGCTTGCATAGTAGGAAGGCAATTTAATTTGTTTATTCGATCAATTTAAACCAAATGTTAAACAATGTCTAAATGTAAAGGAAACCTTTTAATGAATTTAAATTTTTTTTTGAATTTTAAAATTTTTAGGAAACAATTTTTGGAAAATATTTTTTTTTGAAATCTTAATTTTTGAAAAAAAAAAAAAAATCTTGATTTTCGCCTGCCAGTTAATGAATATTTTGAGTATTGATTATTTTCTTGTTTGTGTATTAACCATGTTTATTTTTATTGATTTATTTTGTATTGCATTGTATTGTTAGACTCTAAGTATTCACTTGTTAGGTTAAGGATATATTTAAATAAGGAATAAGGAAGATAAATAAAATAAGGAAGAGAATTTTGATAAAATATTTTATTTTGAATTTTGAATCTTTTTGATGATATAGTAAATTTTAGGGAATTTTTTTAATGTGTAATATGTAATGTGTGTGTGTGTGTGTGTGTGTGAGCCCAGCATCTGCTAAAGGCAGCCCAGCTTGCATAAAAGGGGAAACATATCGGTGGAGGATCTGGCATAATCTGAGCCAGGGATTGAGGAGTTTGAGGGGTAGCATGTTAGAAGGCGAGGTGGACGGTGGTACTTATCTGTTCGATTTCTCGGTGTTGGGATATCTTACTGAGAAGTCCAGTGATCCCGTTCAGATGGGTCCATAGTCGCCAAGCCAGGGGGGTTGTGTACCCATGAAGTGTTAGAACCAAGGGGTTGTTGGCACCAGTTCCTCACCGGTCCTCTTAAGGGTTTTATCAATGAGATTTCTTCTGTTCTGGACAGCAGAATTCTCATTGAGGGGGTATTGTAACGTGCCTAAAATTGGGTCATTTTGTTTATTACAGTATGGGGTATTCGTATTTTTATTTATTTCATTTTTGGGTGGGATTTTATAAATTTATTGTGAAAGTTTTATTTCCCGGCCAACGTTATTTCCATTACCACAGAACACATGGCAAGTGAAACAGTGTTGAAACGAAGCAGAGACGCAGTTTGTATTGTGTAAGTCGTTAAGGAATTCGTGCCACCCCGAATTTCGGAGAAATATGCATAAGTGTAGTCGCGCACCCACGAACTGTACAATCACGCGCTCGAGGGACGCGGTCAGCCCGAAAACCAAGATGGCTAGAGAACAAATTTATTCATCATCTCCTTAGCGATCCTCAGGAAATGCTGCTAAGGACTGCCCACTTTAATGACGTCAGCCAGTTCCTAGCTGAAATCGTCTGCTATCGTCACTCCAAAAAACTACATGCATAGAATGGGACGAAGCTTCTGCGACGAAGCCCAAGGCAGTGCTTTCCGTTAAAAGAATGAGATCACATCAGCAACACCTGCCACGTTATCGGCCCCAGTCTGCTAACTGAACTCTCCGGCGCCGGAACAAGCCAAGTAGGCTTGTCACAAAACTTGATATTTTAATAGTCAAAAATCACAGGAGAAAATTTTATGTGACCGTGGTCGAGTTTAAAAAACGATTAAAGAATGTAACTGTATGATTTTCGGAAAATAAACCACAAGAAAGTAACAGACGACGAGTGCGCGCGCGAACCACGTGCCGGCGGGTTAAGTGTAAGGGCTGGGGGGGCTTATTATAAAATGTTAAGGGCTAAATAAATGTTCTGTGAGAATGTGTGAGTGAGCAAAGCTGGGCTGTTTGTGTTTGTGTTTGTGTGATCTACTTAAGGTAAGACCATAGCATAGTAAGTAAGCTGTAATAGTTACACAATCTTTAAAACATGTTAAACTTATTTTGGAGAAAATTTATAAATTCAATATTTCGGATTAATAAACCAAAAAAATAATTTCTCTTCAAAAAAATTGAGAGTTAGATTCTTTCAAAACCTTAGTTCGTTTTATGTACTGTCAGAGTTCGTCGAACGAAATGGGTTCGTCCACACTACGCGATCCGGCCAGATAAAAAATGAAAGGTAAGTGGGAGTTTTAATCTGAATAAATAAAATACCGAAGATAATAAAGTTACAATTGGTGCCGTGAATTCCAGGATGTAATATAACACAAAAAGGGTTGTATTACGCCGGCTTACATTTGACAGTGCATAACGAAGTACGGTTGCGAAAGCAAAATTGATTTTGTATATGTTAAAACATCAGTTTTGAAAAAAGACCAATCATTGGCAGTTGTTACATAAGAAAAAATAGATCAAATAAAAATGTCTGAGAACACAGAGAAAAATATAGTAATAGATTCAGTTATGAGTGAAAGTGACCTTGAGTCGCAATCGCTGAACGAAAGTGGTATGCTGCCAGTGGGGCCGGGCGCTGTTACAGAAACAGCTGTCGGCAGTAATGTAATCGTTCATTCAACTCCGATTGCGTCTCAAACACAAGTAAGCGAAACAGATGTTGACTCTGGGATTCAGTTGACCCCAGTGTCAGCCAATAAAAATAAACAATCAGAGGAACTAGATATAATGAGTTTTTTACGAAAGATGGACTGTAAATTAGATCAATTAACTAATGATTTTAATGAACAGAAAATAAAATGCGAACAGCAGAATATTCAAAACGAGATTAATTTTAAAGAAATTAAAGACCAGAATACTCAGTTGCAGCAGAGTATTAGCGTAAAATTTGATGGTTTATTAAATGATATACAAGAAAAGAATAAATGTCTTGAAAATGCCAATGAAATGATAAGAAATAATTTGAATAAAGTAGAACCGAGTACGAGTAATACAAATGAAAGTTGTAATGGCAATGTTATATTAGATAAAGAATTAATAAATAATAATGATGTTGTTGAAAATAATGAGAATAATAATGTCATTGAAAATGTAATATCCGAGAGTACTGAGGAGTTTGTGGGATGTGATTATGAGATGTTAATGTGTGTTAATGAGTTAGAGAGAGAGTGGAAAGAGAGTTATATTATAGGTACGAAACAGAGGGTAAATTGTTTACGAGGTAGAATGGGGGGTGAAGGAAGACCTTCACGTATATATTGTGTAGACAAGTGTGCTACAAATAATTGTTTTTTGAAGTTTTTTGTTTTTCCTGGAGAAGTCAGGAAAGGTTTAACTGAATTTGTACCCTCTGTCTGTAATACTTTTGAGAGTGTGATTTGGGGTTGAGGAGAGAGATGTAAACAGAGAATTGTATGTTAATAAAGAAACAGAAGTGTATGATTTGAATAGAGAGTATGATGAATGGAAAGAAAGTTTAGAAATATATTTGAATAATAATGATTATGATGATTTGATAAAAGTAATTAACCCGATAGTGAATGAATGTAATGACGGAGACTTAACAAAAATACCTAATGTAGACTGGTTTAATGAGTATTTTGGTATGATGAATGAGTTTAGTTTGTATGGTTACAACACACAAAACAGTCATTTGTGTGGTGATAAAAGTGAACAATGCTACATAAAACCAAGACTTATTTGGGACGATGGAGGTTAAACTGTAAAACAATAAAAGACAGCTATAAACATTTTGTTTTATGGGTTTTGACATGACAGATTTGGACAATGAAGTGCGGAAAAAACTGAACAGTTATTAACTAAAGTTTGTAAATAATAATGTAGTAAATTTATTTGGGTACATGGTGGAATGTTAAGTAAACAAGTGTGTGTAACTGTGGTAATAAAAATAATAATATTTGCAATTTAAATAAATAAATAGAATTAATTTTGAAAACAAGAATTGGCGAATGGTAAATATTTTGATAGTATTGGAATTTGTAATTAATTTAATTAACAATGAATTTAATTAAAACGATTTGAAATGTTTAAAATATTTTGAGTGATTTAAAAGTTATATAATTGAATTTTTTTGTTGAAGTCAAATGGTCTTACGGGATGAATTTTGTATTTAAATGAATTGTTGGATTTAAACTAATTTTTGTGTAAAATGTTTCAGAGATGAGGTGAAAGTAATGTGGTATGGGGATTATGTTTTGTATGTATCATGTTAAATGGATTGTAAGTATAGAACTTTTACAATATGAATCATGTATAATAAAAAAATGTTTATAGGTAACTAAGATTCTAATTCAATAGTGAGATTATTTGAAATAATTGTGTTCAATAAAAATGATAATTAATAAATTTAATAATAACTGAAAAAAAAATGATATACACTAATTATTAATAATAAATTTTGAAAATTTTAAGAAAGCCCAATGGTAGAAAGTTATAAGTGAGTTAAAGGATTAGTGATGAATGAAGGTCTCATACTATAATGTTGTATATTTGATTATTTAGTTAGTCATTAAGTTGCTATTGCGGGGGTGGCCTGTGCTCCCGTAGATAGCGAAATGGGTTGGGGGTAACAGAGTGTTACCTCCATCGGAGGCCGAAATGGCGAACATGTGCGACACACCTTTTTCGTGTAAATTAAATCTGCACACTGATCGACGATCGTGTCGCACATACTAGTGATGAGTGTAACAGGCACTGAAATGAAGTTAGATTTCCCCGACTTTTCGGGCGATTACTGCCTTACCAGCACTAATCGTGGATTTGGCTAGCGGCCAGCTATGGTCATACTAAGTCCCTTGACCATAGCTGACTTGAAATTGGTATATATTAGAAATTGAATGGGGGGTGACAATTAGGGGAAATCTCCAAGCACTATGGAACAGCGGCTACCACTCTGCCCGCTTGGGGGGCAGCAAAGCCAGGTGGTAGACCCGCATTAAGGGCATGTAAATATAGACGAAGATATGTTGATATCTGAACCTTTTGAAATGTAATAGCGGAAGCAAAGACACGGAGAGTTCAAACTACTCCAAAATATGCCATCTTTGTGAAAGCAAGGGGGCGCCACAGCCTTACATAACTTGAAATAGTGTGTGTGGATGGGAGGTGACTCAGAGGAGCCACGAATTTAAATTTTACAACATAAAAAATTTTTTTGCTAATTCAAATTTTGATCCAATAAAAATGCTTGTGCTCTGTTTAAATAACTAGCTGCTCAGACACTCAATATAAGGTGTTCATGCTATAATTTTAAATGTATTATTTTATTATCGTAGGTTAGATATAAGCATTGATAACAATATGTGTTTTCATCATGTGTATATATTTTAAACTAAGCCAATAATTAAACTGTCTGGCAGGCGGTCAACATAAATGATCAGAATCAGAAAGAGGGGAAACAAGGAGGTGAGAAGTAATGATAAACAAATATATATATTATAACGGAACCAAATATTAACTATTTGGGGTTATATGTTTACCGCATGCTGAAACCATATTTAAATAAAAATTAACAGTTAAAACTCCATTTGAATGTAGAGCATTGAAAATAATGCTGTGTAAAGCAACGCACACGTGGTCGTTATGTAATCAGTTCGCTGTACAAGGAAGCGACCACACCCAAACTGTTAATTATTAATATCTCGGAAACTAATAAATAAAGGCGAAATCCAACATAGCCAAAATGTTTGCCGAGATATTAATAATGACGTGTGCAAATTTGATGCAATATAATTAACAAATGTAAGAGTTAATTAAAATAATTAAATAACTTCTGTTAAAATAGAGTTACAGTAAAGAGATTTTAGCATATTGTGAAGATAATAATTTGTGACAGATTGTATATTTTAGATTTCACACAACTTGATTTGCAACCAAGTTATTGCAAAATTAAATAGGTACAGGATATCCTTAGCGACAAACTGGTTCCGCCGGATAATTAATTATTAGATAATAATTCTATTCCCCGTCTGTGGGAACCAGACTTCATTCTCACGGACTAAGGGAATTCTAAATTTTATGTGGTAGGGAGAGTGCGTCGACCAATGAAATCATTGCATGCAGCCTCGGCTAGTGCGATGTTTTCTGGTGGAAAAATTGACTCTCCTGTCAGTACTCACGAAGTTAAGACGTAGTCCTTCGATCGTCTAGTAGCCAAAGCGGTGAAGATCAACAAGAAGACTCTACGTGGTCAACACACACGCAATTACGAACACACTAATAACAGATCATCTGTATAGCTCGTAATTGTTGTGTAAAGGCGAGATACTCTTCAAGACACCAACCAAGCTTATTGTGTACTACCAGATAGTCATAAGCACGCAAGAGATCCACCCGACTTCAAGACCAGACTTCAAGAATACAGCAGAGAGGCCGTCTAAATCATTGGTTAACAGCTGACGAGCAGAGCGACCGCCCGAACGAAGCACACACACACACACACACACACGGTGACGTGCAACGTGCAAATCGACGGAGAACAGGAAGCAGTTCCAGCAGACAACAGCAGACGTTAAAATATTCACAAACAGCAGGGAAGCAGAGTGTTGCCGAATTTTGAACTCCACGACCGAATCCAGCAGTTCTAAGCAGATTACTTTCTCTAACCAAGGACTCGAATCGACGAGGGACAAATCGGGACGACATCCTCTTCAGTAACAGGAAAGCAAAATCTATTTATTTATTTTCAGAGCAAATTTTATATTTTTCAATTAAAACATTGTAATTCAAATAATTCAGGTGCCAAACAAACAAAAAGCAAAGACTCTAGTAATTAAAAAGTAAATTCGTTGTGATAATCTGTATAGCAGTTTAAGGTTTTAGTAAGTTATAGTTAAGAAATAGAAGTAGTATAAAAGCGCTATACAAATCTTAACTGACAATCTAATCTTAGATCATACTGCAGTAGATCAGAAGTAGAATCACTAGAAATGAAATAACGTGAACTAGACTGTCACATCTAATTTATTTTAACTAATTATTCAAATTAATTTTAGAGTTTTATATTTTGTTTCATGAACACTTAGATTCAAATTAATTAAATAAATTTAATTAAATTCAAATCAATTAATAAAGTCAAATTTAAATTGCAATTAACTCACAAAGAATGAGTTCAGTTTCTTTCAACTATTAGACAATCGAAAAACATCGATTCATTGTATAGACTATAAGAAAATTCATAACATTATAACCATTCTATTCTTGTGTGTTGTTGGTGTAATAAACAACGTTTTATTACCCCATATAACAGTGTTTTATTGTTGTACGATAAAGCCTACCAGTCTCACAAAACTCTCCCCCTTTAAAGTAACCCATTATGTGTGTTGTAATAATTTGAGATTACTAGCTTGCGAACTTCAAATCCAAAATCCACACGCCCTAGTCGGAAGAATCTGCAAGATCAGACAGCAGGTGGGTACTCACACACAACATTACATTACAATAACGCATAGTAGTGTAGTTATAATATATATATATTTCAGGTAATCTGTTCAATTTTGAGATGTGTTTTCATTATGTTAGGATATCAGCTGATCAGCAATAAAACGTCACTGGTAAAATGGTTTATAAATGTTCTAAGTAATTAATGTTCAATGTAATGTTTTAATGTATTACAGATGCTATATTAAAGTAATGATAAAAATAATTTGACAAAGTGAGAGATAAAGTAAGAATTTGTGAAATCTAATAAGAGATAGTTTTGGGTGATGAGTATTTTATGGGACATATAGATCTGTCCAAGTTGAAGTCCAAGTCAAAGTTGAAGTTAAAGAAATAGTAGAGATGAAGATAATGTAATGTTGTTTTGAGTTAATATATGTTGTAGAATTTTGAGAAATACTGATGTTGACACAGTAGTAATGGAGAATTTATGTGGAGTTTTGAGTGATATATTGTTGTTTATAATTGATGCTGTTATTTTATTGTAATGAAGTAAGGTAATGAGATTGAGATTTTGGGGATGGCAATTTTGTAGTAGGGGGTAGTGTAATGTGGGAGTCCGCAACATAATGATAAGTTGGGACGGGATAGGTATCGATTTTAGTGAGGAGGGGCCGCCTTAGGGAGAATCCAGGGCCCAAATAAGGGAAATTGAGTTTTTGGGGGGGGAAACACGTATCCTATGTACAAAGGGTTAGAGAGTTTTTTTATATATAGAGAGAGAAGGTGGCGATTGAGTTCCATGATAAGTTGGGGTTAGAGAGTGTTTTGATAGAGGTTTTGATAGACATGGGTGTCATGTTAGTAAAAGTTGTTAGAGGTTAGAGTCAGGGGGAGAAAGATTATACATGTAGACAGATCAAGTAGTAAATTAAATGAGAATAGATAATTAAATCACCCACAGTAATGGAGAATAAGATGGTTAAATAGAGAGAGATTTATGATAAAGAATATAAAATTTGCATATTTTAAACCAGTGACAGAATTTTGATAGAATTTGGTAATGCAAAGTCAAGAATTGTTTATTTTGAATAATTTAAATGTCAATTTGCTTATTATTTATATTAATATTTTGTTTATTTTAAATGTTTTATTTTATTGTTTTGTGTTTCAAATTAGATTGTTACAGATGTCAAAGGTAATTTCAGATAGAAAGCGTACATAACACATGTGGGTCAAGGGTCTGGAACTTGACCTAGTTTTAATCAGCTGATGAGGTCATATGCATATTAAGCTTGCATAGTAGGAAGGCAATTTAATTTGTTTATTCGATCAATTTAAACCAAATGTTAAACAATGTCTAAATGTAAAGGAAACCTTTTAATGAATTTAAATTTTTTTTTGAATTTTAAAATTTTTAGGAAACAATTTTTGGAAAATATTTTTTTTTGAAATCTTAATTTTTGAAAAAAAAAAAAAAATCTTGATTTTCGCCTGCCAGTTAATGAATATTTTGAGTATTGATTATTTTCTTGTTTGTGTATTAACCATGTTTATTTTTATTGATTTATTTTGTATTGCATTGTATTGTTAGACTCTAAGTATTCACTTGTTAGGTTAAGGATATATTTAAATAAGGAATAAGGAAGATAAATAAAATAAGGAAGAGAATTTTGATAAAATATTTTATTTTGAATTTTGAATCTTTTTGATGATATAGTAAATTTTAGGGAATTTTTTCAATGTGTAATATGTAATGTGTGTGTGTGTGTGTGTGTGTGTGAGCCCAGCATCTGCTAAAGGCAGCCCAGCTTGCATAAAAGGGGAAACATATCGGTGGAGGATCTGGCATAATCTGAGCCAGGGATTGAGGAGTTTGAGGGGTAGCATGTTAGAAGGCGAGGTGGACGGTGGTACTTATCTGTTCGATTTCTCGGTGTTGGGATATCTTACTGAGAAGTCCAGTGATCCCGTTCAGATGGGTCCATAGTCGCCAAGCCAGGGGGGTTGTGTACCCATGAAGTGTTAGAACCAAGGGGTTGTTGGCACCAGTTCCTCACCGGTCCTCTTAAGGGTTTTATCAATGAGATTTCTTCTGTTCTGGACAGCAGAATTCTCATTGAGGGGGTATTGT
This sequence comes from Magicicada septendecula, assembly GCA_034769895.1. NCBI lineage: Eukaryota > Metazoa > Arthropoda > Insecta > Hemiptera > Cicadidae > Magicicada > Magicicada septendecula. Next base: position 287,469,589 of record CM068368.1, read on the forward strand.
AACGTGCCTAAAATTGGGTCATTTTGTTTATTACAGTATGGGGTATTCGTATTTTTATTTATTTCATTTTTGGGTGGGATTTTATAAATTTATTGTGAAAGTTTTATTTCCCGGCCAACGTTATTTCCATTACCACAGAACACATGGCAAGTGAAACAGTGTTGAAACGAAGCAGAGACGCAGTTTGTATTGTGTAAGTCGTTAAGGAATTCGTGCCACCCCGAATTTCGGAGAAATATGCATAAGTGTAGTCACGCACCCACGAACTGTACAATCACGCGCTCGAGGGACGCGGTCAGCCCGAAAACCAAGATGGCTAGAGAACAAATTTATTCATCATCTCCTTAGCGATCCTCAGGAAATGCTGCTAAGGACTGCCCACTTTAATGACGTCAGCCAGTTCCTAGCTGAAATCGTCTGCTATCGTCACTCCAAAAAACTACATGCATAGAATGGGACGAAGCTTCTGCGACGAAGCCCAAGGCAGTGCTTTCCGTTAAAAGAATGAGATCACATCAGCAACACCTGCCACGTTATCGGCCCCAGTCTGCTAACTGAACTCTCCGGCGCCGGAACAAGCCAAGTAGGCTTGTCACAAAACTTGATATTTTAATAGTCAAAAATCACAGGAGAAAATTTTATGTGACCGTGGTCGAGTTTAAAAAACGATTAAAGAATGTAACTGTATGATTTTCGGAAAATAAACCACAAGAAAGTAACAGACGACGAGTGCGCGCGCGAACCACGTGCCGGCGGGTTAAGTGTAAGGGCTGGGGGGGCTTATTATAAAATGTTAAGGGCTAAATAAATTTTCTGTGAGAATGTGTGAGTGAGCAAAGCTGGGCTGTTTGTGTTTGTGTTTGTGTGATCTACTTAAGGTAAGACCATAGCATAGTAAGTAAGCTGTAATAGTTACACAATCTTTAAAACATGTTAAACTTATTTTGGAGAAAATTTATAAATTCAATATTTCGGATTAATAAACCAAAAAAATAATTTCTCTTCAAAAAAATTGAGAGTTAGATTCTTTCAAAACCTTAGTTCGTTTTATGTACTGTCAGAGTTCGTCGAACGAAATGGGTTCGTCCACACTACGCGATCCGGCCAGATAAAAAATGAAAGGTAAGTGGGAGTTTTAATCTGAATAAATAAAATACCGAAGATAATAAAGTTACAATTGGTGCCGTGAATTCCAGGATGTAATATAACACAAAAAGGGTTGTATTACGCCGGCTTACATTTGACAGTGCATAACGAAGTACGGTTGCGAAAGCAAAATTGATTTTGTATATGTTAAAACATCAGTTTTGAAAAAAGACCAATCATTGGCAGTTGTTACATAAGAAAAAATAGATCAAATAAAAATGTCTGAGAACACAGAGAAAAATATAGTAATAGATTCAGTTATGAGTGAAAGTGACCTTGAGTCGCAATCGCTGAATGAAAGTGGTATGCTGCCAGTGGGGCCGGGCGCTGTTACAGAAACAGCTGTCGGCAGTAATGTAATCGTTCATTCAACTCCGATTGCGTCTCAAACACAAGTAAGCGAAACAGATGTTGACTCTGGGATTCAGTTGACCCCAGTGTCAGCCAATAAAAATAAACAATCAGAGGAACTAGATATAATGAGTTTTTTACGAAAGATGGACTGTAAATTAGATCAATTAACTAATGATTTTAATGAACAGAAAATAAAATGCGAACAGCAGAATATTCAAAACGAGATTAATTTTAAAGAAATTAAAGACCAGAATACTCAGTTGCAGCAGAGTATTAGCGTAAAATTTGATGGTTTATTAAATGATATACAAGAAAAGAATAAATGTCTTGAAAATGCCAATGAAATGATAAGAAATAATTTGAATAAAGTAGAACCGAGTACGAGTAATACAAATGAAAGTTGTAATGGCAATGTTATATTAGATAAAGAATTAATAAATAATAATGATGTTGTTGAAAATAATGAGAATAATAATGTCATTGAAAATGTAATATCCGAGAGTACTGAGGAGTTTGTGGGATGTGATTATGAGATGTTAATGTGTGTTAATGAGTTAGAGAGAGAGTGGAAAGAGAGTTATATTATAGGTACGAAACAGAGGGTAAATTGTTTACGAGGTAGAATGGGGGGTGAAGGAAGACCTTCACGTATATATTGTGTAGACAAGTGTGCTACAAATAATTGTTTTTTGAAGTTTTTTGTTTTTCCTGGAGAAGTCAGGAAAGGTTTAACTGAATTTGTACCCTCTGTCTGTAATACTTTTGAGAGTGTGATTTGGGGTTGAGGAGAGAGATGTAAACAGAGAATTGTATGTTAATAAAGAAACAGAAGTGTATGATTTGAATAGAGAGTATGATGAATGGAAAGAAAGTTTAGAAATATATTTGAATAATAATGATTATGATGATTTGATAAAAGTAATTAACCCGATAGTGAATGAATGTAATGACGGAGACTTAACAAAAATACCTAATGTAGACTGGTTTAATGAGTATTTTGGTATGATGAATGAGTTTAGTTTGTATGGTTACAACACACAAAACAGTCATTTGTGTGGTGATAAAAGTGAACAATGCTACATAAAACCAAGACTTATTTGGGACGATGGAGGTTAAACTGTAAAACAATAAAAGACAGCTATAAACATTTTGTTTTATGGGTTTTGACATGACAGATTTGGACAATGAAGTGCGGAAAAAACTGAACAGTTATTAACTAAAGTTTGTAAATAATAATGTAGTAAATTTATTTGGGTACATGGTGGAATGTTAAGTAAACAAGTGTGTGTAACTGTGGTAATAAAAATAATAATATTTGCAATTTAAATAAATAAATAGAATTAATTTTGAAAACAAGAATTGGCGAATGGTAAATATTTTGATAGTATTGGAATTTGTAATTAATTTAATTAACAATGAATTTAATTAAAACGATTTGAAATGTTTAAAATATTTTGAGTGATTTAAAAGTTATATAATTGAATTTTTTTGTTGAAGTCAAATGGTCTTACGAGATGAATTTTGTATTTAAATGAATTGTTGGATTTAAACTAATTTTTGTGTAAAATGTTTCAGAGATGAGGTGAAAGTAATGTGGTATGGGGATTATGTTTTGTATGTATCATGTTAAATGGATTGTAAGTATAGAACTTTTACAATATGAATCATGTATAATAAAAAAATGTTTATAGGTAACTAAGATTCTAATTCAATAGTGAGATTATTTGAAATAATTGTGTTCAATAAAAATGATAATTAATAAATTTAATAATAACTGAAAAAAAAATGATATACACTAATTATTAATAATAAATTTTGAAAATTTTAAGAAAGCCCAATGGTAGAAAGTTATAAGTGAGTTAAAGGATTAGTGATGAATGAAGGTCTCATACTATAATGTTGTATATTTGATTATTTAGTTAGTCATTAAGTTGCTATTGCGGGGGTGGCCTGTGCTCCCGTAGATAGCGAAATGGGTTGGGGGTAACAGAGAGTGTTACCTCCATCGGAGGCCGAAATGGCGAACATGTGCGACACACCTTTTTCGTGTAAATTAAATTTGCACACTGATAGACGATCGTGTCGCACATACTAGTGATGAGTGTAACAGGCACTGAAATGAAGTTAGATTTCCCCGACTTTTCGGGCGATTACTGCCTTACCAGCACTAATCGTGGATTTGGCTAGCGGCCAGCTATGGTCATACTAAGTCCCTTGACCATAGCTGACTTGAAATTGGTATATATTAGAAATTGAATGGGGGGTGACAATTAGGGGAAATCTCCAAGCACTATGGAACAGCGGCTACCACTCTGCCCGCTTGGGGGGCAGCAAAGCCAGGTGGTAGACCCGCATTAAGGGCATGTAAATATAGACGAAGATATGTTGATATCTGAACCTTTTGAAATGTAATAGCGGAAGCAAAGACACGGAGAGTTCAAACTACTCCAAAATATGCCATCTTTGTGAAAGCAAGGGGGCGCCACAGCCTTACATAACTTGAAATAGTGTGTGTGGATGGGAGGTGACTCAGAGGAGCCATGAATTTAAATTTTACAACATAAAAAATTTTTTTGCTAATTCAAATTTTGATCCAATAAAAATGCTTGTGCTCTGTTTAAATAACTAGCTGCTCAGACACTCAATATAAGGTGTTCATGCTATAATTTTAAATGTATTATTTTATTATCGTAGGTTAGATATAAGCATTGATAACAATATGTGTTTTCATCATGTGTATATATTTTAAACTAAGACAATAATTAAACTGTCTGGCAGGCGGTCAACATAAATGATCAGAATCAGAAAGAGGGGAAACAAGGAGGTGAGAAGTAATGATAAACAAATATATATATATATATATTTCAGGTAATCTGTTCAATTTTGAGATGTGTTTTCATTATGTTAGGATATCAGCTGATCAGCAATAAAACGTCACTGGTAAAATGGTTTATAAATGTTCTAAGTAATTAATGTTCAATGTAATGTTTTAATGTATTACAGATGCTATATTAAAGTAATGATAAAAATAATTTGACAAAGTGAGAGATAAAGTAAGAATTTGTGAAATCTAATAAGAGATAGTTTTGGGTGATGAGTATTTTATGGGACATATAGATCTGTCCAAGTTGAAGTCCAAGTCAAAGTTGAAGTTAAAGAAATAGTAGAGATGAAGATAATGTAATGTTGTTTTGAGTTAATATATGTTGTAGAATTTTGAGAAATATTGATGTTGACACAGTAGTAATGGAGAATTTATGTGGAGTTTTGAGTGATATATTGTTGTTTATAATTGATGCTGTTATTTTATTGTAATGAAGTAAGGTAATGAGATTGAGATTTTGGGGATGGCAATTTTGTAGTAGGGGGTAGTGTAATGTGGGAGTCCGCAACATAATGATAAGTTGGGACGGGATAGGTATCGATTTTAGTGAGGAGGGGCCGCCTTAGGGAGAATCCAGGGCCCAAATAAGGGAAATTGAGTTTTTGGGGGGGGAAACACGTATCCTATGTACAAAGGGTTAGAGAGTTTTTTTATATATAGAGAGAGAAGGTGGCGATTGAGTTCCATGATAAGTTGGGGTTAGAGAGTGTTTTGATAGAGGTTTTGATAGACATGGGTGTCATGTTAGTAAAAGTTGTTAGAGGTTAGAGTCAGGGGGAGAAAGATTATACATGTAGACAGATCAAGTAGTAAATTAAATGAGAATAGATAATTAAATCACCCACAGTAATGGAGAATAAGATGGTTAAATAGAGAGAGATTTATGATAAAGAATATAAAATTTGCATATTTTAAACCAGTGACAGAATTTTGATAGAATTTGGTAATGCAAAGTCAAGAATTGTTTATTTTGAATAATTTAAATGTCAATTTGCTTATTATTTATATTAATATTTTGTTTATTTTAAAAGTTTTATTTTATTGTTTTGTGTTTCAAATTAGATTGTTACAGATGTCAAAGGTAATTTCAGATAGAAAGTGTACATAACACATGTGGGTCAAGGGTCTGGAACTTGACCTAGTTTTAATCAGCTGATGAGGTCATATGCATATTAAGCTTGCATAGTAGGAAGGCAATTTAATTTGTTTATTCGATCAATTTAAACCAAATGTTAAACAATGTCTAAATGTAAAGGAAACCTTTTAATGAATTTAAATTTTTTTTTGAATTTTCAAATTTTTAGGAAACAATTTTTGGAAAATATTTTTTTTTGAAATCTTAATTTTTGAAAAAAAAAAAATCTTGATTTTCGCCTGCCAGTTAATGAATATTTTGAGTATTGATTATTTTCTTGTTTGTGTATTAACCATGTTTATTTTTATTGATTTATTTTGTATTGCATTGTATTGTTAGACTCTAAGTATTCACTTGTTAGGTTAAGGATATATTTAAATAAGGAATAAGGAAGATAAATAAAATAAGGAAGAGAATTTTGATAAAATATTTTATTTTGAATTTTGAATCTTTTTGATGATATAGTAAATTTTAGGGAATTTTTTCAATGTGTAATATGTAATGTGTGTGTGTGTGTGTGTGTGAGCCCAGCATCTGCTAAAGGCAGCCCAGCTTGCATAAAAGGGGAAACATATCGGTGGAGGATCTGGCATAATCTGAGCCAGGGATTGAGTTTGAGGGGTAGCATGTTAGAAGGCGAGGTGGACGGTGGTACTTATCTGTTCGATTTCTCGGTGTTGGGATTTCTTACTGAGAAGTCCAGTGATCCCATTCAGATGGGTCCATAGTCGCCAAGCCAGGGGGGTTGTGTACCCATGAAGTGTTAGAACCAAGGGGTTGTTGGCACCAGTTCCTCACCGGTCCTCTTAAGGGTTTTATCAATGAGATTTCTTCTGTTCTGGACAGCAGAATTCTCATTGAGGGGGTATTGTAACGTGCCTAAAATTGGGTCATTTTGTTTATTACAGTATGGGGTATTCGTATTTTTATTTATTTCATTTTTGGGTGGGATTTTATAAATTTATTGTGAAAGTTTTATTTCCCGGCCAACGTTATTTCCATTACCACAGAACACATGGCAAGTGAAACAGTGTTGAAACGAAGCAGAGACGCAGTTTGTATTGTGTAAGTCGTTAAGGAATTCGTGCCACCCCGAATTTCGGAGAAATATGCATAAGTGTAGTCGCGCACCCACGAACTGTACAATCACGCGCTCGAGGGACGCGGTCAGCCCGAAAACCAAGATGGCTAGAGAACAAATTTATTCATCATCTCCTTAGCGATCCTCAGGAAATGCTGCTAAGGACTGCCCACTTTAATGACGTCAGCCAGTTCCTAGCTGAAATCGTCTGCTATCGTCACTCCAAAAAACTACATGCATAGAATGGGACGAAGCTTCTGCGACGAAGCCCAAGGCAGTGCTTTCCGTTAAAAGAATGAGATCACATCAGCAACACCTGCCACGTTATCGGCCCCAGTCTGCTAACTGAACTCTCCGGCGCCGGAACAAGCCAAGTAGGCTTGTCACAAAACTTGATATTTTAATAGTCAAAAATCACAGGAGAAAATTTTATGTGACCGTGGTCGAGTTTAAAAAACGATTAAAGAATGTAACTGTATGATTTTCGGAAAATAAACCACAAGAAAGTAACAGACGACGAGTGCGCGCGCGAACCACGTGCCGGCGGGTTAAGTGTAAGGGCTGGGGGGGCTTATTATAAAATGTTAAGGGCTAAATAAATTTTCTGTGAGAATGTGTGAGTGAGCAAAGCTGGGCTGTTTGTGTTTGTGTGATCTAGTTAAGGTAAGACCATAGCATAGTAAGTAAGCTGTAATAGTTACACAATCTTTAAAACATGTAAAACTTATTTTGGAGAAAATTTATAAATTCAATATTTCGGATTAATAAACCAAAAAAATAATTTCTCTTCAAAAAAATTGAGAGTTAGATTCTTTCAAAACCTTAGTTCGTTTTATGTACTGTCAGAGTTCGTCGAACGAAATGGGTTCGTCCACACTACGCGATCCGGCCAGATAAAAAATGAAAGGTAAGTGGGAGTTTTAATCTGAATAAATAAAATACCGAAGATAATAAAGTTACAATTGGTGCCGTGAATTCCAGGATGTAATATAACACAAAAAGGGTTGTATTACGCCGGCTTACATTTGACAGTGCATAACGAAGTACGGTTGCGAAAGCAAAATTGATTTTGTATATGTTAAAACATCAGTTTTGAAAAAAGACCAATCATTGGCAGTTGTTACATAAGAAAAAATAGATCAAATAAAAATGTCTGAGAACACAGAGAAAAATATAGTAATAGATTCAGTTATGAGTGAAAGTGACCTTGAGTCGCAATCGCTGAATGAAAGTGGTATGCTGCCAGTGGGGCCGGGCGCTGTTACAGAAACAGCTGTCGGCAGTAATGTAATCGTTCATTCAACTCCGATTGCGTCTCAAACACAAGTAAGCGAAACAGATGTTGACTCTGGGATTCAGTTGACCCCAGTGTCAGCCAATAAAAATAAACAATCAGAGGAACTAGATATAATGAGTTTTTTACGAAAGATGGACTGTAAATTAGATCAATTAACTAATGATTTTAATGAACAGAAAATAAAATGCGAACAGCAGAATATTCAAAACGAGATTAATTTTAAAGAAATTAAAGACCAGAATACTCAGTTGCAGCAGAGTATTAGCGTAAAATTTGATGGTTTATTAAATGATATACAAGAAAAGAATAAATGTCTTGAAAATGCCAATGAAATGATAAGAAATAATTTGAATAAAGTAGAACCGAGTACGAGTAATACAAATGAAAGTTGTAATGGCAATGTTATATTAGATAAAGAATTAATAAATAATAATGATGTTGTTGAAAATAATGAGAATAATAATGTCATTGAAAATGTAATATCCGAGAGTACTGAGGAGTTTGTGGGATGTGATTGTGAGATGTTAATGTGTGTTAATGAGTTAGAGAGAGAGTGGAAAGAGAGTTATATTATAGGTACGAAACAGAGGGTAAATTGTTTACGAGGTAGAATGGGGGGTGAAGGAAGACCTTCACGTATATATTGTGTAGACAAGTGTGCTACAAATAATTGTTTTTTGAAGTTTTTTGTTTTTCCTGGAGAAGTCAGGAAAGGTTTAACTGAATTTGTACCCTCTGTCTGTAATACTTTTGAGAGTGTGATTTGGGGTTGAGGAGAGAGATGTAAACAGAGAATTGTATGTTAATAAAGAAACAGAAGTGTATGATCTGAATAGAGAGTATGATGAATGGAAAGAAAGTTTAGAAATATATTTGAATAATAATGATTATGATGATTTGATAAAAGTAATTAACCCGATAGTGAATGAATGTAATGACGGAGACTTAACAAAAATACCTAATGTAGACTGGTTTAATGAGTATTTTGGTATGATGAATGAGTTTAGTTTGTATGGTTACAACACACAAAACAGTCATTTGTGTGGTGATAAAAGTGAACAATGCTACATAAAACCAAGACTTATTTGGGACGATGGAGGTTAAACTGTAAAACAATAAAAGACAGCTATAAACATTTTGTTTTATGGGTTTTGACATGACAGATTTGGACAATGAAGTGCGGAAAAAACTGAACAGTTATTAACTAAAGTTTGTAAATAATAATGTAGTAAATTTATTTGGGTACATGGTGGAATGTTAAGTAAACAAGTGTGTGTAACTGTGGTAATAAAAATAATAATATTTGCAATTTAAATAAATAAATAGAATTAATTTTGAAAACAAGAATTGGCGAATGGTAAATATTTTGATAGTATTGGAATTTGTAATTAATTTAATTAACAATGAATTTAATTAAAACGATTTGAAATGTTTAAAATATTTTGAGTGATTTAAAAGTTATATAATTGAATTTTTTTGTTGAAGTCAAATGGTCTTACGAGATGAATTTTGTATTTAAATGAATTGTTGGATTTAAACTAATTTTTGTGTAAAATGTTTCAGAGATGAGGTGAAAGTAATGTGGTATGGGGATTATGTTTTGTATGTATCATGTTAAATGGATTGTAAGTATAGAACTTTTACAATATGAATCATGTATAATAAAAAAATGTTTATAGGTAACTAAGATTCTAATTCAATAGTGAGATTATTTGAAATAATTGTGTTCAATAAAAATGATAATTAATAAATTTAATAATAACTGAAAAAAAAATGATATACACTAATTATTAATAATAAATTTTGAAAATTTTAAGAAAGCCCAATGGTAGAAAGTTATAAGTGAGTTAAAGGATTAGTGATGAATGAAGGTCTCATACTATAATGTTGTATATTTGATTATTTAGTTAGTCATTAAGTTGCTATTGCGGGGGTGGCCTGTGCTCCCGTAGATAGCGAAATGGGTTGGGGGTAACAGAGTGTTACCTCCATCGGAGGCCGAAATGGCGAACATGTGCGACACACCTTTTTCGTGTAAATTAAATCTGCACACTGATCGACGATCGTGTCGCACATACTAGTGATGAGTGTAACAGGCACTGAAATGAAGTTAGATTTCCCCGACTTTTCGGGCGATTACTGCCTTACCAGCACTAATCGTGGATTTGGCTAGCGGCCAGCTATGGTCATACTAAGTCCCTTGACCATAGCTGACTTGAAATTGGTATATATTAGAAATTGAATGGGGGGTGACAATTAGGGGAAATCTCCAAGCACTATGGAACAGCGGCTACCACTCTGCCCGCTTGGGGGGCAGCAAAGCCAGGTGGTAGACCCGCATTAAGGGCATGTAAATATAGACGAAGATATGTTGATATCTGAACCTTTTGAAATGTAATAGCGGAAGCAAAGACACGGAGAGTTCAAACTACTCCAAAATATGCCATCTTTGTGAAAGCAAGGGGGCGCCACAGCCTTACATAACTTGAAATAGTGTGTGTGGATGGGAGGTGACTCAGAGGAGCCACGAATTTAAATTTTACAACATAAAAAATTTTTTTGCTAATTCAAATTTTGATCCAATAAAAATGCTTGTGCTCTGTTTAAATAACTAGCTGCTCAGACACTCAATATAAGGTGTTCATGCTATAATTTTAAATGTATTATTTTATTATCGTAGGTTAGATATAAGCATTGATAACAATATGTGTTTTCATCATGTGTATATATTTTAAACTAAGCCAATAATTAAACTGTCTGGCAGGCGGTCAACATAAATGATCAGAATCAGAAAGAGGGGAAACAAGGAGGTGAGAAGTAATGATAAACAAATATATATATTATAACGGAACCAAATATTAACTATTTGGGGTTATATGTTTACCGCATGCTGAAACCATATTTAAATAAAAATTAACAGTTAAAACTCCATTTGAATGTAGAGCATTGAAAATAATGCTGTGTAAAGCAACGCACACGTGGTCGTTATGTAATCAGTTCGCTGTACAAGGAAGCGACCACACCCAAACTGTTAATTATTAATATCTCGGAAACTAATAAATAAAGGCGAAATCCAACATAGCCAAAATGTTTGCCGAGATATTAATAATGACGTGTGCAAATTTGATGCAATATAATTAACAAATGTAAGAGTTAATTAAAATAATTAAATAACTTCTGTTAAAATAGAGTTACAGTAAAGAGATTTTAGCATATTGTGAAGATAATAATTTGTGACAGATTGTATATTTTAGATTTCACACAACTTGATTTGCAACCAAGTTATTGCAAAATTAAATAGGTACAGGATATCCTTAGCGACAAACTGGTTCCGCCGGATAATTAATTATTAGATAATAATTCTATTCCCCGTCTGTGGGAACCAGACTTCATTCTCACGGACTAAGGGAATTCTAAATTTTATGTGGTAGGGAGAGTGCGTCGACCAATGAAATCATTGCATGCAGCCTCGGCTAGTGCGATGTTTTCTGGTGGAAAAATTGACTCTCCTGTCAGTACTCACGAAGTTAAGACGTAGTCCTTCGATCGTCTAGTAGCCAAAGCGGTGAAGATCAACAAGAAGACTCTACGTGGTCAACACACACGCAATTACGAACACACTAATAACAGATCATCTGTATAGCTCGTAATTGTTGTGTAAAGGCGAGATACTCTTCAAGACACCAACCAAGCTTATTGTGTACTACCAGATAGTCATAAGCACGCAAGAGATCCACCCGACTTCAAGACCAGACTTCAAGAATACAGCAGAGAGGCCGTCTAAATCATTGGTTAACAGCTGACGAGCAGAGCGACCGCCCGAACGAAGCACACACACACACACACACACACGGTGACGTGCAACGTGCAAATCGACGGAGAACAGGAAGCAGTTCCAGCAGACAACAGCAGACGTTAAAATATTCACAAACAGCAGGGAAGCAGAGTGTTGCCGAATTTTGAACTCCACGACCGAATCCAGCAGTTCTAAGCAGATTACTTTCTCTAACCAAGGACTCGAATCGACGAGGGACAAATCGGGACGACATCCTCTTCAGTAACAGGAAAGCAAAATCTATTTATTTATTTTCAGAGCAAATTTTATATTTTTCAATTAAAACATTGTAATTCAAATAATTCAGGTGCCAAACAAACAAAAAGCAAAGACTCTAGTAATTAAAAAGTAAATTCGTTGTGATAATCTGTATAGCAGTTTAAGGTTTTAGTAAGTTATAGTTAAGAAATAGAAGTAGTATAAAAGCGCTATACAAATCTTAACTGACAATCTAATCTTAGATCATACTGCAGTAGATCAGAAGTAGAATCACTAGAAATGAAATAACGTGAACTAGACTGTCACATCTAATTTATTTTAACTAATTATTCAAATTAATTTTAGAGTTTTATATTTTGTTTCATGAACACTTAGATTCAAATTAATTAAATAAATTTAATTAAATTCAAATCAATTAATAAAGTCAAATTTAAATTGCAATTAACTCACAAAGAATGAGTTCAGTTTCTTTCAACTATTAGACAATCGAAAAACATCGATTCATTGTATAGACTATAAGAAAATTCATAACATTATAACCATTCTATTCTTGTGTGTTGTTGGTGTAATAAACAACGTTTTATTACCCCATATAACAGTGTTTTATTGTTGTACGATAAAGCCTACCAGTCTCACAAAACTCTCCCCCTTTAAAGTAACCCATTATGTGTGTTGTAATAATTTGAGATTACTAGCTTGCGAACTTCAAATCCAAAATCCACACGCCCTAGTCGGAAGAATCTGCAAGATCAGACAGCAGGTGGGTACTCACACACAACATTACATTACAATAACGCATAGTAGTGTAGTTATAATATATATATATTTCAGGTAATCTGTTCAATTTTGAGATGTGTTTTCATTATGTTAGGATATCAGCTGATCAGCAATAAAACGTCACTGGTAAAATGGTTTATAAATGTTCTAAGTAATTAATGTTCAATGTAATGTTTTAATGTATTACAGATGCTATATTAAAGTAATGATAAAAATAATTTGACAAAGTGAGAGATAAAGTAAGAATTTGTGAAATCTAATAAGAGATAGTTTTGGGTGATGAGTATTTTATGGGACATATAGATCTGTCCAAGTTGAAGTCCAAGTCAAAGTTGAAGTTAAAGAAATAGTAGAGATGAAGATAATGTAATGTTGTTTTGAGTTAATATATGTTGTAGAATTTTGAGAAATACTGATGTTGACACAGTAGTAATGGAGAATTTATGTGGAGTTTTGAGTGATATATTGTTGTTTATAATTGATGCTGTTATTTTATTGTAATGAAGTAAGGTAATGAGATTGAGATTTTGGGGATGGCAATTTTGTAGTAGGGGGTAGTGTAATGTGGGAGTCCGCAACATAATGATAAGTTGGGACGGGATAGGTATCGATTTTAGTGAGGAGGGGCCGCCTTAGGGAGAATCCAGGGCCCAAATAAGGGAAATTGAGTTTTTGGGGGGGGAAACACGTATCCTATGTACAAAGGGTTAGAGAGTTTTTTTATATATAGAGAGAGAAGGTGGCGATTGAGTTCCATGATAAGTTGGGGTTAGAGAGTGTTTTGATAGAGGTTTTGATAGACATGGGTGTCATGTTAGTAAAAGTTGTTAGAGGTTAGAGTCAGGGGGAGAAAGATTATACATGTAGACAGATCAAGTAGTAAATTAAATGAGAATAGATAATTAAATCACCCACAGTAATGGAGAATAAGATGGTTAAATAGAGAGAGATTTATGATAAAGAATATAAAATTTGCATATTTTAAACCAGTGACAGAATTTTGATAGAATTTGGTAATGCAAAGTCAAGAATTGTTTATTTTGAATAATTTAAATGTCAATTTGCTTATTATTTATATTAATATTTTGTTTATTTTAAATGTTTTATTTTATTGTTTTGTGTTTCAAATTAGATTGTTACAGATGTCAAAGGTAATTTCAGATAGAAAGCGTACATAACACATGTGGGTCAAGGGTCTGGAACTTGACCTAGTTTTAATCAGCTGATGAGGTCATATGCATATTAAGCTTGCATAGTAGGAAGGCAATTTAATTTGTTTATTCGATCAATTTAAACCAAATGTTAAACAATGTCTAAATGTAAAGGAAACCTTTTAATGAATTTAAATTTTTTTTTGAATTTTAAAATTTTTAGGAAACAATTTTTGGAAAATATTTTTTTTTGAAATCTTAATTTTTGAAAAAAAAAAAAAAATCTTGATTTTCGCCTGCCAGTTAATGAATATTTTGAGTATTGATTATTTTCTTGTTTGTGTATTAACCATGTTTATTTTTATTGATTTATTTTGTATTGCATTGTATTGTTAGACTCTAAGTATTCACTTGTTAGGTTAAGGATATATTTAAATAAGGAATAAGGAAGATAAATAAAATAAGGAAGAGAATTTTGATAAAATATTTTATTTTGAATTTTGAATCTTTTTGATGATATAGTAAATTTTAGGGAATTTTTTCAATGTGTAATATGTAATGTGTGTGTGTGTGTGTGTGTGTGTGAGCCCAGCATCTGCTAAAGGCAGCCCAGCTTGCATAAAAGGGGAAACATATCGGTGGAGGATCTGGCATAATCTGAGCCAGGGATTGAGGAGTTTGAGGGGTAGCATGTTAGAAGGCGAGGTGGACGGTGGTACTTATCTGTTCGATTTCTCGGTGTTGGGATATCTTACTGAGAAGTCCAGTGATCCCGTTCAGATGGGTCCATAGTCGCCAAGCCAGGGGGGTTGTGTACCCATGAAGTGTTAGAACCAAGGGGTTGTTGGCACCAGTTCCTCACCGGTCCTCTTAAGGGTTTTATCAATGAGATTTCTTCTGTTCTGGACAGCAGAATTCTCATTGAGGGGGTATTGTAACGTGCCTAAAATTGGGTCATTTTGTTTATTACAGTATGGGGTATTCGTATTTTTATTTATTTCATTTTTGGGTGGGATTTTATAAATTTATTGTGAAAGTTTTATTTCCCGGCCAACGTTATTTCCATTACCACAGAACACATGGCAAGTGAAACAGTGTTGAAACGAAGCAGAGACGCAGTTTGTATTGTGTAAGTCGTTAAGGAATTCGTGCCACCCCGAATTTCGGAGAAATATGCATAAGTGTAGTCACGCACCCACGAACTGTACAATCACGCGCTCGAGGGACGCGGTCAGCCCGAAAACCAAGATGGCTAGAGAACAAATTTATTCATCATCTCCTTAGCGATCCTCAGGAAATGCTGCTAAGGACTGCCCACTTTAATGACGTCAGCCAGTTCCTAGCTGAAATCGTCTGCTATCGTCACTCCAAAAAACTACATGCATAGAATGGGACGAAGCTTCTGCGACGAAGCCCAAGGCAGTGCTTTCCGTTAAAAGAATGAGATCACATCAGCAACACCTGCCACGTTATCGGCCCCAGTCTGCTAACTGAACTCTCCGGCGCCGGAACAAGCCAAGTAGGCTTGTCACAAAACTTGATATTTTAATAGTCAAAAATCACAGGAGAAAATTTTATGTGACCGTGGTCGAGTTTAAAAAACGATTAAAGAATGTAACTGTATGATTTTCGGAAAATAAACCACAAGAAAGTAACAGACGACGAGTGCGCGCGCGAACCACGTGCCGGCGGGTTAAGTGTAAGGGCTGGGGGGGCTTATTATAAAATGTTAAGGGCTAAATAAATTTTCTGTGAGAATGTGTGAGTGAGCAAAGCTGGGCTGTTTGTGTTTGTGTTTGTGTGATCTACTTAAGGTAAGACCATAGCATAGTAAGTAAGCTGTAATAGTTACACAATCTTTAAAACATGTTAAACTTATTTTGGAGAAAATTTATAAATTCAATATTTCGGATTAATAAACCAAAAAAATAATTTCTCTTCAAAAAAATTGAGAGTTAGATTCTTTCAAAACCTTAGTTCGTTTTATGTACTGTCAGAGTTCGTCGAACGAAATGGGTTCGTCCACACTACGCGATCCGGCCAGATAAAAAATGAAAGGTAAGTGGGAGTTTTAATCTGAATAAATAAAATACCGAAGATAATAAAGTTACAATTGGTGCCGTGAATTCCAGGATGTAATATAACACAAAAAGGGTTGTATTACGCCGGCTTACATTTGACAGTGCATAACGAAGTACGGTTGCGAAAGCAAAATTGATTTTGTATATGTTAAAACATCAGTTTTGAAAAAAGACCAATCATTGGCAGTTGTTACATAAGAAAAAATAGATCAAATAAAAATGTCTGAGAACACAGAGAAAAATATAGTAATAGATTCAGTTATGAGTGAAAGTGACCTTGAGTCGCAATCGCTGAATGAAAGTGGTATGCTGCCAGTGGGGCCGGGCGCTGTTACAGAAACAGCTGTCGGCAGTAATGTAATCGTTCATTCAACTCCGATTGCGTCTCAAACACAAGTAAGCGAAACAGATGTTGACTCTGGGATTCAGTTGACCCCAGTGTCAGCCAATAAAAATAAACAATCAGAGGAACTAGATATAATGAGTTTTTTACGAAAGATGGACTGTAAATTAGATCAATTAACTAATGATTTTAATGAACAGAAAATAAAATGCGAACAGCAGAATATTCAAAACGAGATTAATTTTAAAGAAATTAAAGACCAGAATACTCAGTTGCAGCAGAGTATTAGCGTAAAATTTGATGGTTTATTAAATGATATACAAGAAAAGAATAAATGTCTTGAAAATGCCAATGAAATGATAAGAAATAATTTGAATAAAGTAGAACCGAGTACGAGTAATACAAATGAAAGTTGTAATGGCAATGTTATATTAGATAAAGAATTAATAAATAATAATGATGTTGTTGAAAATAATGAGAATAATAATGTCATTGAAAATGTAATATCCGAGAGTACTGAGGAGTTTGTGGGATGTGATTATGAGATGTTAATGTGTGTTAATGAGTTAGAGAGAGAGTGGAAAGAGAGTTATATTATAGGTACGAAACAGAGGGTAAATTGTTTACGAGGTAGAATGGGGGGTGAAGGAAGACCTTCACGTATATATTGTGTAGACAAGTGTGCTACAAATAATTGTTTTTTGAAGTTTTTTGTTTTTCCTGGAGAAGTCAGGAAAGGTTTAACTGAATTTGTACCCTCTGTCTGTAATACTTTTGAGAGTGTGATTTGGGGTTGAGGAGAGAGATGTAAACAGAGAATTGTATGTTAATAAAGAAACAGAAGTGTATGATTTGAATAGAGAGTATGATGAATGGAAAGAAAGTTTAGAAATATATTTGAATAATAATGATTATGATGATTTGATAAAAGTAATTAACCCGATAGTGAATGAATGTAATGACGGAGACTTAACAAAAATACCTAATGTAGACTGGTTTAATGAGTATTTTGGTATGATGAATGAGTTTAGTTTGTATGGTTACAACACACAAAACAGTCATTTGTGTGGTGATAAAAGTGAACAATGCTACATAAAACCAAGACTTATTTGGGACGATGGAGGTTAAACTGTAAAACAATAAAAGACAGCTATAAACATTTTGTTTTATGGGTTTTGACATGACAGATTTGGACAATGAAGTGCGGAAAAAACTGAACAGTTATTAACTAAAGTTTGTAAATAATAATGTAGTAAATTTATTTGGGTACATGGTGGAATGTTAAGTAAACAAGTGTGTGTAACTGTGGTAATAAAAATAATAATATTTGCAATTTAAATAAATAAATAGAATTAATTTTGAAAACAAGAATTGGCGAATGGTAAATATTTTGATAGTATTGGAATTTGTAATTAATTTAATTAACAATGAATTTAATTAAAACGATTTGAAATGTTTAAAATATTTTGAGTGATTTAAAAGTTATATAATTGAATTTTTTTGTTGAAGTCAAATGGTCTTACGAGATGAATTTTGTATTTAAATGAATTGTTGGATTTAAACTAATTTTTGTGTAAAATGTTTCAGAGATGAGGTGAAAGTAATGTGGTATGGGGATTATGTTTTGTATGTATCATGTTAAATGGATTGTAAGTATAGAACTTTTACAATATGAATCATGTATAATAAAAAAATGTTTATAGGTAACTAAGATTCTAATTCAATAGTGAGATTATTTGAAATAATTGTGTTCAATAAAAATGATAATTAATAAATTTAATAATAACTGAAAAAAAAATGATATACACTAATTATTAATAATAAATTTTGAAAATTTTAAGAAAGCCCAATGGTAGAAAGTTATAAGTGAGTTAAAGGATTAGTGATGAATGAAGGTCTCATACTATAATGTTGTATATTTGATTATTTAGTTAGTCATTAAGTTGCTATTGCGGGGGTGGCCTGTGCTCCCGTAGATAGCGAAATGGGTTGGGGGTAACAGAGAGTGTTACCTCCATCGGAGGCCGAAATGGCGAACATGTGCGACACACCTTTTTCGTGTAAATTAAATTTGCACACTGATAGACGATCGTGTCGCACATACTAGTGATGAGTGTAACAGGCACTGAAATGAAGTTAGATTTCCCCGACTTTTCGGGCGATTACTGCCTTACCAGCACTAATCGTGGATTTGGCTAGCGGCCAGCTATGGTCATACTAAGTCCCTTGACCATAGCTGACTTGAAATTGGTATATATTAGAAATTGAATGGGGGGTGACAATTAGGGGAAATCTCCAAGCACTATGGAACAGCGGCTACCACTCTGCCCGCTTGGGGGGCAGCAAAGCCAGGTGGTAGACCCGCATTAAGGGCATGTAAATATAGACGAAGATATGTTGATATCTGAACCTTTTGAAATGTAATAGCGGAAGCAAAGACACGGAGAGTTCAAACTACTCCAAAATATGCCATCTTTGTGAAAGCAAGGGGGCGCCACAGCCTTACATAACTTGAAATAGTGTGTGTGGATGGGAGGTGACTCAGAGGAGCCATGAATTTAAATTTTACAACATAAAAAATTTTTTTGCTAATTCAAATTTTGATCCAATAAAAATGCTTGTGCTCTGTTTAAATAACTAGCTGCTCAGACACTCAATATAAGGTGTTCATGCTATAATTTTAAATGTATTATTTTATTATCGTAGGTTAGATATAAGCATTGATAACAATATGTGTTTTCATCATGTGTATATATTTTAAACTAAGACAATAATTAAACTGTCTGGCAGGCGGTCAACATAAATGATCAGAATCAGAAAGAGGGGAAACAAGGAGGTGAGAAGTAATGATAAACAAATATATATATATATATATTTCAGGTAATCTGTTCAATTTTGAGATGTGTTTTCATTATGTTAGGATATCAGCTGATCAGCAATAAAACGTCACTGGTAAAATGGTTTATAAATGTTCTAAGTAATTAATGTTCAATGTAATGTTTTAATGTATTACAGATGCTATATTAAAGTAATGATAAAAATAATTTGACAAAGTGAGAGATAAAGTAAGAATTTGTGAAATCTAATAAGAGATAGTTTTGGGTGATGAGTATTTTATGGGACATATAGATCTGTCCAAGTTGAAGTCCAAGTCAAAGTTGAAGTTAAAGAAATAGTAGAGATGAAGATAATGTAATGTTGTTTTGAGTTAATATATGTTGTAGAATTTTGAGAAATATTGATGTTGACACAGTAGTAATGGAGAATTTATGTGGAGTTTTGAGTGATATATTGTTGTTTATAATTGATGCTGTTATTTTATTGTAATGAAGTAAGGTAATGAGATTGAGATTTTGGGGATGGCAATTTTGTAGTAGGGGGTAGTGTAATGTGGGAGTCCGCAACATAATGATAAGTTGGGACGGGATAGGTATCGATTTTAGTGAGGAGGGGCCGCCTTAGGGAGAATCCAGGGCCCAAATAAGGGAAATTGAGTTTTTGGGGGGGGAAACACGTATCCTATGTACAAAGGGTTAGAGAGTTTTTTTATATATAGAGAGAGAAGGTGGCGATTGAGTTCCATGATAAGTTGGGGTTAGAGAGTGTTTTGATAGAGGTTTTGATAGACATGGGTGTCATGTTAGTAAAAGTTGTTAGAGGTTAGAGTCAGGGGGAGAAAGATTATACATGTAGACAGATCAAGTAGTAAATTAAATGAGAATAGATAATTAAATCACCCACAGTAATGGAGAATAAGATGGTTAAATAGAGAGAGATTTATGATAAAGAATATAAAATTTGCATATTTTAAACCAGTGACAGAATTTTGATAGAATTTGGTAATGCAAAGTCAAGAATTGTTTATTTTGAATAATTTAAATGTCAATTTGCTTATTATTTATATTAATATTTTGTTTATTTTAAAAGTTTTATTTTATTGTTTTGTGTTTCAAATTAGATTGTTACAGATGTCAAAGGTAATTTCAGATAGAAAGTGTACATAACACATGTGGGTCAAGGGTCTGGAACTTGACCTAGTTTTAATCAGCTGATGAGGTCATATGCATATTAAGCTTGCATAGTAGGAAGGCAATTTAATTTGTTTATTCGATCAATTTAAACCAAATGTTAAACAATGTCTAAATGTAAAGGAAACCTTTTAATGAATTTAAATTTTTTTTTGAATTTTCAAATTTTTAGGAAACAATTTTTGGAAAATATTTTTTTTTGAAATCTTAATTTTTGAAAAAAAAAAAATCTTGATTTTCGCCTGCCAGTTAATGAATATTTTGAGTATTGATTATTTTCTTGTTTGTGTATTAACCATGTTTATTTTTATTGATTTATTTTGTATTGCATTGTATTGTTAGACTCTAAGTATTCACTTGTTAGGTTAAGGATATATTTAAATAAGGAATAAGGAAGATAAATAAAATAAGGAAGAGAATTTTGATAAAATATTTTATTTTGAATTTTGAATCTTTTTGATGATATAGTAAATTTTAGGGAATTTTTTCAATGTGTAATATGTAATGTGTGTGTGTGTGTGTGTGTGAGCCCAGCATCTGCTAAAGGCAGCCCAGCTTGCATAAAAGGGGAAACATATCGGTGGAGGATCTGGCATAATCTGAGCCAGGGATTGAGTTTGAGGGGTAGCATGTTAGAAGGCGAGGTGGACGGTGGTACTTATCTGTTCGATTTCTCGGTGTTGGGATTTCTTACTGAGAAGTCCAGTGATCCCATTCAGATGGGTCCATAGTCGCCAAGCCAGGGGGGTTGTGTACCCATGAAGTGTTAGAACCAAGGGGTTGTTGGCACCAGTTCCTCACCGGTCCTCTTAAGGGTTTTATCAATGAGATTTCTTCTGTTCTGGACAGCAGAATTCTCATTGAGGGGGTATTGTAACGTGCCTAAAATTGGGTCATTTTGTTTATTACAGTATGGGGTATTCGTATTTTTATTTATTTCATTTTTGGGTGGGATTTTATAAATTTATTGTGAAAGTTTTATTTCCCGGCCAACGTTATTTCCATTACCACAGAACACATGGCAAGTGAAACAGTGTTGAAACGAAGCAGAGACGCAGTTTGTATTGTGTAAGTCGTTAAGGAATTCGTGCCACCCCGAATTTCGGAGAAATATGCATAAGTGTAGTCGCGCACCCACGAACTGTACAATCACGCGCTCGAGGGACGCGGTCAGCCCGAAAACCAAGATGGCTAGAGAACAAATTTATTCATCATCTCCTTAGCGATCCTCAGGAAATGCTGCTAAGGACTGCCCACTTTAATGACGTCAGCCAGTTCCTAGCTGAAATCGTCTGCTATCGTCACTCCAAAAAACTACATGCATAGAATGGGACGAAGCTTCTGCGACGAAGCCCAAGGCAGTGCTTTCCGTTAAAAGAATGAGATCACATCAGCAACACCTGCCACGTTATCGGCCCCAGTCTGCTAACTGAACTCTCCGGCGCCGGAACAAGCCAAGTAGGCTTGTCACAAAACTTGATATTTTAATAGTCAAAAATCACAGGAGAAAATTTTATGTGACCGTGGTCGAGTTTAAAAAACGATTAAAGAATGTAACTGTATGATTTTCGGAAAATAAACCACAAGAAAGTAACAGACGACGAGTGCGCGCGCGAACCACGTGCCGGCGGGTTAAGTGTAAGGGCTGGGGGGGCTTATTATAAAATGTTAAGGGCTAAATAAATTTTCTGTGAGAATGTGTGAGTGAGCAAAGCTGGGCTGTTTGTGTTTGTGTGATCTAGTTAAGGTAAGACCATAGCATAGTAAGTAAGCTGTAATAGTTACACAATCTTTAAAACATGTAAAACTTATTTTGGAGAAAATTTATAAATTCAATATTTCGGATTAATAAACCAAAAAAATAATTTCTCTTCAAAAAAATTGAGAGTTAGATTCTTTCAAAACCTTAGTTCGTTTTATGTACTGTCAGAGTTCGTCGAACGAAATGGGTTCGTCCACACTACGCGATCCGGCCAGATAAAAAATGAAAGGTAAGTGGGAGTTTTAATCTGAATAAATAAAATACCGAAGATAATAAAGTTACAATTGGTGCCGTGAATTCCAGGATGTAATATAACACAAAAAGGGTTGTATTACGCCGGCTTACATTTGACAGTGCATAACGAAGTACGGTTGCGAAAGCAAAATTGATTTTGTATATGTTAAAACATCAGTTTTGAAAAAAGACCAATCATTGGCAGTTGTTACATAAGAAAAAATAGATCAAATAAAAATGTCTGAGAACACAGAGAAAAATATAGTAATAGATTCAGTTATGAGTGAAAGTGACCTTGAGTCGCAATCGCTGAATGAAAGTGGTATGCTGCCAGTGGGGCCGGGCGCTGTTACAGAAACAGCTGTCGGCAGTAATGTAATCGTTCATTCAACTCCGATTGCGTCTCAAACACAAGTAAGCGAAACAGATGTTGACTCTGGGATTCAGTTGACCCCAGTGTCAGCCAATAAAAATAAACAATCAGAGGAACTAGATATAATGAGTTTTTTACGAAAGATGGACTGTAAATTAGATCAATTAACTAATGATTTTAATGAACAGAAAATAAAATGCGAACAGCAGAATATTCAAAACGAGATTAATTTTAAAGAAATTAAAGACCAGAATACTCAGTTGCAGCAGAGTATTAGCGTAAAATTTGATGGTTTATTAAATGATATACAAGAAAAGAATAAATGTCTTGAAAATGCCAATGAAATGATAAGAAATAATTTGAATAAAGTAGAACCGAGTACGAGTAATACAAATGAAAGTTGTAATGGCAATGTTATATTAGATAAAGAATTAATAAATAATAATGATGTTGTTGAAAATAATGAGAATAATAATGTCATTGAAAATGTAATATCCGAGAGTACTGAGGAGTTTGTGGGATGTGATTGTGAGATGTTAATGTGTGTTAATGAGTTAGAGAGAGAGTGGAAAGAGAGTTATATTATAGGTACGAAACAGAGGGTAAATTGTTTACGAGGTAGAATGGGGGGTGAAGGAAGACCTTCACGTATATATTGTGTAGACAAGTGTGCTACAAATAATTGTTTTTTGAAGTTTTTTGTTTTTCCTGGAGAAGTCAGGAAAGGTTTAACTGAATTTGTACCCTCTGTCTGTAATACTTTTGAGAGTGTGATTTGGGGTTGAGGAGAGAGATGTAAACAGAGAATTGTATGTTAATAAAGAAACAGAAGTGTATGATCTGAATAGAGAGTATGATGAATGGAAAGAAAGTTTAGAAATATATTTGAATAATAATGATTATGATGATTTGATAAAAGTAATTAACCCGATAGTGAATGAATGTAATGACGGAGACTTAACAAAAATACCTAATGTAGACTGGTTTAATGAGTATTTTGGTATGATGAATGAGTTTAGTTTGTATGGTTACAACACACAAAACAGTCATTTGTGTGGTGATAAAAGTGAACAATGCTACATAAAACCAAGACTTATTTGGGACGATGGAGGTTAAACTGTAAAACAATAAAAGACAGCTATAAACATTTTGTTTTATGGGTTTTGACATGACAGATTTGGACAATGAAGTGCGGAAAAAACTGAACAGTTATTAACTAAAGTTTGTAAATAATAATGTAGTAAATTTATTTGGGTACATGGTGGAATGTTAAGTAAACAAGTGTGTGTAACTGTGGTAATAAAAATAATAATATTTGCAATTTAAATAAATAAATAGAATTAATTTTGAAAACAAGAATTGGCGAATGGTAAATATTTTGATAGTATTGGAATTTGTAATTAATTTAATTAACAATGAATTTAATTAAAACGATTTGAAATGTTTAAAATATTTTGAGTGATTTAAAAGTTATATAATTGAATTTTTTTGTTGAAGTCAAATGGTCTTACGAGATGAATTTTGTATTTAAATGAATTGTTGGATTTAAACTAATTTTTGTGTAAAATGTTTCAGAGATGAGGTGAAAGTAATGTGGTATGGGGATTATGTTTTGTATGTATCATGTTAAATGGATTGTAAGTATAGAACTTTTACAATATGAATCATGTATAATAAAAAAATGTTTATAGGTAACTAAGATTCTAATTCAATAGTGAGATTATTTGAAATAATTGTGTTCAATAAAAATGATAATTAATAAATTTAATAATAACTGAAAAAAAAATGATATACACTAATTATTAATAATAAATTTTGAAAATTTTAAGAAAGCCCAATGGTAGAAAGTTATAAGTGAGTTAAAGGATTAGTGATGAATGAAGGTCTCATACTATAATGTTGTATATTTGATTATTTAGTTAGTCATTAAGTTGCTATTGCGGGGGTGGCCTGTGCTCCCGTAGATAGCGAAATGGGTTGGGGGTAACAGAGAGTGTTACCTCCATCGGAGGCCGAAATGGCGAACATGTGCGACACACCTTTTTCGTGTAAATTAAATTTGCACACTGATAGACGATCGTGTCGCACATACTAGTGATGAGTGTAACAGGCACTGAAATGAAGTTAGATTTCCCCGACTTTTCGGGCGATTACTGCCTTACCAGCACTAATCGTGGATTTGGCTAGCGGCCAGCTATGGTCATACTAAGTCCCTTGACCATAGCTGACTTGAAATTGGTATATATTAGAAATTGAATGGGGGGTGACAATTAGGGGAAATCTCCAAGCACTATGGAACAGCGGCTACCACTCTGCCCGCTTGGGGGGCAGCAAAGCCAGGTGGTAGACCCGCATTAAGGGCATGTAAATATAGACGAAGATATGTTGATATCTGAACCTTTTGAAATGTAATAGCGGAAGCAAAGACACGGAGAGTTCAAACTACTCCAAAATATGCCATCTTTGTGAAAGCAAGGGGGCGCCACAGCCTTACATAACTTGAAATAGTGTGTGTGGATGGGAGGTGACTCAGAGGAGCCATGAATTTAAATTTTACAACATAAAAAATTTTTTTGCTAATTCAAATTTTGATCCAATAAAAATGCTTGTGCTCTGTTTAAATAACTAGCTGCTCAGACACTCAATATAAGGTGTTCATGCTATAATTTTAAATGTATTATTTTATTATCGTAGGTTAGATATAAGCATTGATAACAATATGTGTTTTCATCATGTGTATATATTTTAAACTAAGACAATAATTAAACTGTCTGGCAGGCGGTCAACATAAATGATCAGAATCAGAAAGAGGGGAAACAAGGAGGTGAGAAGTAATGATAAACAAATATATATATATATTTCAGGTAATCTGTTCAATTTTGAGATGTGTTTTCATTATGTTAGGATATCAGCTGATCAGCAATAAAACGTCACTGGTAAAATGGTTTATAAATGTTCTAAGTAATTAATGTTCAATGTAATGTTTTAATGTATTACAGATGCTATATTAAAGTAATGATAAAAATAATTTGACAAAGTGAGAGATAAAGTAAGAATTTGTGAAATCTAATAAGAGATAGTTTTGGGTGATGAGTATTTTATGGGACATATAGATCTGTCCAAGTTGAAGTCCAAGTCAAAGTTGAAGTTAAAGAAATAGTAGAGATGAAGATAATGTAATGTTGTTTTGAGTTAATATATGTTGTAGAATTTTGAGAAATATTGATGTTGACACAGTAGTAATGGAGAATTTATGTGGAGTGTTGAGTGATATATTGTTGTTTATAATTGATGCTGTTATTTTATTGTAATGAAGTAAGGTAATGAGATTGAGATTTTGGGGATGGCAATTTTGTAGTAGGGGGTAGTGTAATGTGGGAGTCCGCAACATAATGATAAGTTGGGACGGGATAGGTATCGATTTTAGTGAGGAGGGGCCGCCTTAGGGAGAATCCAGGGCCCAAATAAGGGAAATTGAGTTTTTGGGGGGGGAAACACGTATCCTATGTACAAAGGGTTAGAGAGTTTTTTTATATATAGAGAGAGAAGGTGGCGATTGAGTTCCATGATAAGTTGGGGTTAGAGAGTGTTTTGATAGAGGTTTTGATAGACATGGGTGTCATGTTAGTAAAAGTTGTTAGAGGTTAGAGTCAGGGGGAGAAAGATTATACATGTAGACAGATCAAGTAGTAAATTAAATGAGAATAGATAATTAAATCACCCACAGTAATGGAGAATAAGATGGTTAAATAGAGAGAGATTTATGATAAAGAATATAAAATTTGCATATTTTAAACCAGTGACAGAATTTTGATAGAATTTGGTAATGCAAAGTCAAGAATTGTTTATTTTGAATAATTTAAATGTCAATTTGCTTATTATTTATATTAATATTTTGTTTATTTTAAAAGTTTTATTTTATTGTTTTGTGTTTCAAATTAGATTGTTACAGATGTCAAAGGTAATTTCAGATAGAAAGTGTACATAACACATGTGGGTCAAGGGTCTGGAACTTGACCTAGTTTTAATCAGCTGATGAGGTCATATGCATATTAAGCTTGCATAGTAGGAAGGCAATTTAATTTGTTTATTCGATCAATTTAAACCAAATGTTAAACAATGTCTAAATGTAAAGGAAACCTTTTAATGAATTTAAATTTTTTTTTGAATTTTAAAATTTTTAGGAAACAATTTTTGGAAAATATTTTTTTTTGAAATCTTAATTTTTGAAAAAAAAAAAAAATCTTGATTTTCGCCTGCCAGTTAATGAATATTTTGAGTATTGATTATTTTCTTGTTTGTGTATTAACCATGTTTATTTTTATTGATTTATTTTGTATTGCATTGTATTGTTAGACTCTAAGTATTCACTTGTTAGGTTAAGGATATATTTAAATAAGGAATAAGGAAGATAAATAAAATAAGGAAGAGAATTTTGATAAAATATTTTATTTTGAATTTTGAATCTTTTTGATGATATAGTAAATTTTAGGGAATTTTTTCAATGTGTAATATGTAATGTGTGTGTGTGTGTGTGTGAGCCCAGCATCTGCTAAAGGCAGCCCAGCTTGCATAAAAGGGGAAACATATCGGTGGAGGATCTGGCATAATCTGAGCCAGGGATTGAGGAGTTTGAGGGGTAGCATGTTAGAAGGCGAGGTGGACGGTGGTACTTATCTGTTCGATTTCTCGGTGTTGGGATCTCTTACTGAGAAGTCCAGTGATCCCATTCAGATGGGTCCATAGTCGCCAAGCCAGGGGGGTTGTGTACCCATGAAGTGTTAGAACCAAGGGGTTGTTGGCACCAGTTCCTCACCGGTCCTCTTAAGGGTTTTATCAATGAGATTTCTTCTGTTCTGGACAGCAGAATTCTCATTGAGGGGGTATTGTAACGTGCCTAAAATTGGGTCATTTTGTTTATTACAGTATGGGGTATTCGTATTTTTATTTATTTCATTTTTGGGTGGGATTTTATAAATTTATTGTGAAAGTTTTATTTCCCGGCCAACGTTATTTCCATTACCACAGAACACATGGCAAGTGAAACAGTGTTGAAACGAAGCAGAGACGCAGTTTGTATTGTGTAAGTCGTTAAGGAATTCGTGCCACCCCGAATTTCGGAGAAATATGCATAAGTGTAGTCGCGCACCCACGAACTGTACAATCACGCGCTCGAGGGACGCGGTCAGCCCGAAAACCAAGATGGCTAGAGAACAAATTTATTCATCATCTCCTTAGCGATCCTCAGGAAATGCTGCTAAGGACTGCCCACTTTAATGACGTCAGCCAGTTCCTAGCTGAAATCGTCTGCTATCGTCACTCCAAAAAACTACATGCATAGAATGGGACGAAGCTTCTGCGACGAAGCCCAAGGCAGTGCTTTCCGTTAAAAGAATGAGATCACATCAGCAACACCTGCCACGTTATCGGCCCCAGTCTGCTAACTGAACTCTCCGGCGCCGGAACAACCCAAGTAGGCTTGTCACAAAACTTGATATTTTAATAGTCAAAAATCACAGGAGAAAATTTTATGTGACCGTGGTCGAGTTTAAAAAACGATTAAAGAATGTAACTGTATGATTTTCGGAAAATAAACCACAAGAAAGTAACAGACGACGAGTGCGCGCGCGAACCACGTGCCGGCGGGTTAAGTGTAAGGGCTGGGGGGGCTTATTATAAAATGTTAAGGGCTAAATAAATTTTCTGTGAGAATGTGTGAGTGAGCAAAGCTGGGCTGTTTGTGTTTGTGTTTGTGTGATCTAGTTAAGGTAAGACCATAGCATAGTAAGTAAGCTGTAATAGTTACACAATCTTTAAAACATGTAAAACTTATTTTGGAGAAAATTTATAAATTCAATATTTCGGATTAATAAACCAAAAAAATAATTTCTCTTCAAAAAAATTGAGAGTTAGATTCTTTCAAAACCTTAGTTCGTTTTATGTACTGTCAGAGTTCGTCGAACGAAATGGGTTCGTCCACACTACGCGATCCGGCCAGATAAAAAATGAAAGGTAAGTGGGAGTTTTAATCTGAATAAATAAAATACCGAAGATAATAAAGTTACAATTGGTGCCGTGAATTCCAGGATGTAATATAACACAAAAAGGGTTGTATTACGCCGGCTTACATTTGACAGTGCATAACGAAGTACGGTTGCGAAAGCAAAATTGATTTTGTATATGTTAAAACATCAGTTTTGAAAAAAGACCAATCATTGGCAGTTGTTACATAAGAAAAAATAGATCAAATAAAAATGTCTGAGAACACAGAGAAAAATATAGTAATAGATTCAGTTATGAGTGAAAGTGACCTTGAGTCGCAATCGCTGAATGAAAGTGGTATGCTGCCAGTGGGGCCGGGCGCTGTTACAGAAACAGCTGTCGGCAGTAATGTAATCGTTCATTCAACTCCGATTGCGTCTCAAACACAAGTAAGCGAAACAGATGTTGACTCTGGGATTCAGTTGACCCCAGTGTCAGCCAATAAAAATAAACAATCAGAGGAACTAGATATAATGAGTTTTTTACGAAAGATGGACTGTAAATTAGATCAATTAACTAATGATTTTAATGAACAGAAAATAAAATGCGAACAGCAGAATATTCAAAACGAGATTAATTTTAAAGAAATTAAAGACCAGAATACTCAGTTGCAGCAGAGTATTAGCGTAAAATTTGATGGTTTATTAAATGATATACAAGAAAAGAATAAATGTCTTGAAAATGCCAATGAAATGATAAGAAATAATTTGAATAAAGTAGAACCGAGTACGAGTAATACAAATGAAAGTTGTAATGGCAATGTTATATTAGATAAAGAATTAATAAATAATAATGATGTTGTTGAAAATAATGAGAATAATAATGTCATTGAAAATGTAATATCCGAGAGTACTGAGGAGTTTGTGGGATGTGATTATGAGATGTTAATGTGTGTTAATGAGTTAGAGAGAGAGTGGAAAGAGAGTTATATTATAGGTACGAAACAGAGGGTAAATTGTTTACGAGGTAGAATGGGGGGTGAAGGAAGACCTTCACGTATATATTGTGTAGACAAGTGTGCTACAAATAATTGTTTTTTGAAGTTTTTTGTTTTTCCTGGAGAAGTCAGGAAAGGTTTAACTGAATTTGTACCCTCTGTCTGTAATACTTTTGAGAGTGTGATTTGGGGTTGAGGAGAGAGATGTAAACAGAGAATTGTATGTTAATAAAGAAACAGAAGTGTATGATTTGAATAGAGAGTATGATGAATGGAAAGAAAGTTTAG
Organism: Magicicada septendecula; assembly: GCA_034769895.1. NCBI lineage: Eukaryota > Metazoa > Arthropoda > Insecta > Hemiptera > Cicadidae > Magicicada > Magicicada septendecula. The sequence continues at coordinate 287,499,556 of CM068368.1, forward strand.
AAATATATTTGAATAATAATGATTATGATGATTTGATAAAAGTAATTAACCCGATAGTGAATGAATGTAATGACGGAGACTTAACAAAAATACCTAATGTAGACTGGTTTAATGAGTATTTTGGTATGATGAATGAGTTTAGTTTGTATGGTTACAACACACAAAACAGTCATTTGTGTGGTGATAAAAGTGAACAATGCTACATAAAACCAAGACTTATTTGGGACGATGGAGGTTAAACTGTAAAACAATAAAAGACAGCTATAAACATTTTGTTTTATGGGTTTTGACATGACAGATTTGGACAATGAAGTGCGGAAAAAACTGAACAGTTATTAACTAAAGTTTGTAAATAATAATGTAGTAAATTTATTTGGGTACATGGTGGAATGTTAAGTAAACAAGTGTGTGTAACTGTGGTAATAAAAATAATAATATTTGCAATTTAAATAAATAAATAGAATTAATTTTGAAAACAAGAATTGGCGAATGGTAAATATTTTGATAGTATTGGAATTTGTAATTAATTTAATTAACAATGAATTTAATTAAAACGATTTGAAATGTTTAAAATATTTTGAGTGATTTAAAAGTTATATAATTGAATTTTTTTGTTGAAGTCAAATGGTCTTACGAGATGAATTTTGTATTTAAATGAATTGTTGGATTTAAACTAATTTTTGTGTAAAATGTTTCAGAGATGAGGTGAAAGTAATGTGGTATGGGGATTATGTTTTGTATGTATCATGTTAAATGGATTGTAAGTATAGAACTTTTACAATATGAATCATGTATAATAAAAAAATGTTTATAGGTAACTAAGATTCTAATTCAATAGTGAGATTATTTGAAATAATTGTGTTCAATAAAAATGATAATTAATAAATTTAATAATAACTGAAAAAAAAATGATATACACTAATTATTAATAATAAATTTTGAAAATTTTAAGAAAGCCCAATGGTAGAAAGTTATAAGTGAGTTAAAGGATTAGTGATGAATGAAGGTCTCATACTATAATGTTGTATATTTGATTATTTAGTTAGTCATTAAGTTGCTATTGCGGGGGTGGCCTGTGCTCCCGTAGATAGCGAAATGGGTTGGGGGTAACAGAGAGTGTTACCTCCATCGGAGGCCGAAATGGCGAACATGTGCGACACACCTTTTTCGTGTAAATTAAATTTGCACACTGATAGACGATCGTGTCGCACATACTAGTGATGAGTGTAACAGGCACTGAAATGAAGTTAGATTTCCCCGACTTTTCGGGCGATTACTGCCTTACCAGCACTAATCGTGGATTTGGCTAGCGGCCAGCTATGGTCATACTAAGTCCCTTGACCATAGCTGACTTGAAATTGGTATATATTAGAAATTGAATGGGGGGTGACAATTAGGGGAAATCTCCAAGCACTATGGAACAGCGGCTACCACTCTGCCCGCTTGGGGGGCAGCAAAGCCAGGTGGTAGACCCGCATTAAGGGCATGTAAATATAGACGAAGATATGTTGATATCTGAACCTTTTGAAATGTAATAGCGGAAGCAAAGACACAGAGAGTTCAAACTACTCCAAAATATGCCATCTTTGTGAAAGCAAGGGGGCGCCACAGCCTTACATAACTTGAAATAGTGTGTGTGGATGGGAGGTGACTCAGAGGAGCCATGAATTTAAATTTTACAACATAAAAAATTTTTTTGCTAATTCAAATTTTGATCCAATAAAAATGCTTGTGCTCTGTTTAAATAACTAGCTGCTCAGACACTCAATATAAGGTGTTCATGCTATAATTTTAAATGTATTATTTTATTATCGTAGGTTAGATATAAGCATTGATAACAATATGTGTTTTCATCATGTGTATATATTTTAAACTAAGACAATAATTAAACTGTCTGGCAGGCGGTCAACATAAATGATCAGAATCAGAAAGAGGGGAAACAAGGAGGTGAGAAGTAATGATAAACAAATATATATATATATATATTTCAGGTAATCTGTTCAATTTTGAGATGTGTTTTCATTATGTTAGGATATCAGCTGATCAGCAATAAAACGTCACTGGTAAAATGGTTTATAAATGTTCTAAGTAATTAATGTTCAATGTAATGTTTTAATGTATTACAGATGCTATATTAAAGTAATGATAAAAATAATTTGACAAAGTGAGAGATAAAGTAAGAATTTGTGAAATCTAATAAGAGATAGTTTTGGGTGATGAGTATTTTATGGGACATATAGATCTGTCCAAGTTGAAGTCCAAGTCAAAGTTGAAGTTAAAGAAATAGTAGAGATGAAGATAATGTAATGTTGTTTTGAGTTAATATATGTTGTAGAATTTTGAGAAATATTGATGTTGACACAGTAGTAATGGAGAATTTATGTGGAGTGTTGAGTGATATATTGTTGTTTATAATTGATGCTGTTATTTTATTGTAATGAAGTAAGGTAATGAGATTGAGATTTTGGGGATGGCAATTTTGTAGTAGGGGGTAGTGTAATGTGGGAGTCCGCAACATAATGATAAGTTGGGACGGGATAGGTATCGATTTTAGTGAGGAGGGGCCGCCTTAGGGAGAATCCAGGGCCCAAATAAGGGAAATTGAGTTTTTGGGGGGGGAAACACGTATCCTATGTACAAAGGGTTAGAGAGTTTTTTTATATATAGAGAGAGAAGGTGGCGATTGAGTTCCATGATAAGTTGGGGTTAGAGAGTGTTTTGATAGAGGTTTTGATAGACATGGGTGTCATGTTAGTAAAAGTTGTTAGAGGTTAGAGTCAGGGGGAGAAAGATTATACATGTAGACAGATCAAGTAGTAAATTAAATGAGAATAGATAATTAAATCACCCACAGTAATGGAGAATAAGATGGTTAAATAGAGAGAGATTTATGATAAAGAATATAAAATTTGCATATTTTAAACCAGTGACAGAATTTTGATAGAATTTGGTAATGCAAAGTCAAGAATTGTTTATTTTGAATAATTTAAATGTCAATTTGCTTATTATTTATATTAATATTTTGTTTATTTTAAATGTTTTATTTTATTGTTTTGTGTTTCAAATTAGATTGTTACAGATGTCAAAGGTAATTTCAGATAGAAAGCGTACATAACACATGTGGGTCAAGGGTCTGGAACTTGACCTAGTTTTAATCAGCTGATGAGGTCATATGCATATTAAGCTTGCATAGTAGGAAGGCAATTTAATTTGTTTATTCGATCAATTTAAACCAAATGTTAAACAATGTCTAAATGTAAAGGAAACCTTTTAATGAATTTAAATTTTTTTTGAATTTTAAAATTTTTAGGAAACAATTTTTGGAAAATATTTTTTTTTGAAATCTTAATTTTTGAAAAAAAAAAAAATCTTGATTTTCGCCTGCCAGTTAATGAATATTTTGAGTATTGATTATTTTCTTGTTTGTGTATTAACCATGTTTATTTTTATTGATTTATTTTGTATTGCATTGTATTGTTAGACTCTAAGTATTCACTTGTTAGGTTAAGGATATATTTAAATAAGGAATAAGGAAGATAAATAAAATAAGGAAGAGAATTTTGATAAAATATTTTATTTTGAATTTTGAATCTTTTTGATGATATAGTAAATTTTAGGGAATTTTTTCAATGTGTAATATGTAATGTGTGTGTGTGTGTGTGAGCCCAGCATCTGCTAAAGGCAGCCCAGCTTGCATAAAAGGGGAAACATATCGGTGGAGGATCTGGCATAATCTGAGCCAGGGATTGAGGAGTTTGAGGGGTAGCATGTTAGAAGGCGAGGTGGACGGTGGTACTTATCTGTTCGATTTCTCGGTGTTGGGATCTCTTACTGAGAAGTCCAGTGATCCCGTTCAGATGGGTCCATAGTCGCCAAGCCAGGGGGGTTGTGTACCCATGAAGTGTTAGAACCAAGGGGTTGTTGGCACCAGTTCCTCACCGGTCCTCTTAAGGGTTTTATCAATGAGATTTCTTCTGTTCTGGACAGCAGAATTCTCATTGAGGGGGTATTGTAACGTGCCTAAAATTGGGTCATTTTGTTTATTACAGTATGGGGTATTCGTATTTTTATTTATTTCATTTTTGGGTGGGATTTTATAAATTTATTGTGAAAGTTTTATTTCTCGGCCAACGTTATTTCCATTACCACAGAACACATGGCAAGTGAAACAGTGTTGAAACGAAGCAGAGACGCAGTTTGTATTGTGTAAGTCGTTAAGGAATTCGCGCCACCCCGAATTTCGGAGAAATATGCATAAGTGTAGTCGCGCACCCACGAACTGTACAATCACGCGCTCGAGGGACGCGGTCAGCCCGAAAACCAAGATGGCTAGAGAACAAATTTATTCATCATCTCCTTAGCGATCCTCAGGAAATGCTGCTAAGGACTGCCCACTTTAATGACGTCAGCCAGTTCCTAGCTGAAATCGTCTGCTATCGTCACTCCAAAAAACTACATGCATAGAATGGGACGAAGCTTCTGCGACGAAGCCCAAGGCAGTGCTTTCCGTTAAAAGAATGAGATCACATCAGCAACACCTGCCACGTTATCGGCCCCAGTCTGCTAACTGAACTCTCCGGCGCCGGAACAAGCCAAGTAGGCTTGTCACAAAACTTGATATTTTAATAGTCAAAAATCACAGGAGAAAATTTTATGTGACCGTGGTCGAGTTTAAAAAACGATTAAAGAATGTAACTGTACGATTTTCGGAAAATAAACCACAAGAAAGTAACAGACGACGAGTGCGCGCGCGAACCACGTGCCGGCGGGTTAAGTGTAAGGGCTGGGGGGGCTTATTATAAAATGTTAAGGGCTAAATAAATTTTCTGTGAGAATGTGTGAGTGAGCAAAGCTGGGCTGTTTGTGTTTGTGTTTGTGTGATCTAGTTAAGGTAAGACCATAGCATAGTAAGTAAGCTGTAATAGTTACACAATCTTTAAAACATGTAAAACTTATTTTGGAGAAAATTTATAAATTCAATATTTCGGATTAATAAACCAAAAAAATAATTTCTCTTCAAAAAAATTGAAAGTTAGATTCTTTCAAAACCTTAGTTCGTTTTATGTACTGTCAGAGTTCGTCGAACGAAATGGGTTCGTCCACACTACGCGATCCGGCCAGATAAAAAATGAAAGGTAAGTGGGAGTTTTAATCTGAATAAATAAAATACCGAAGATAATAAAGTTACAAGCCCAGTCAAGAGTAATATCAGAAAGAGTAAAGAATTGTTTGATTTCAAAAAACTTTGTATAATTTGTGGATTAGATGCCGATAAAAGTAATACGAGATTAAGTATTAATCAACGCAAAAATATTTCCATAATTCAAAGTCCTACTTTTAAAGAAAAATTATTAGAAATGATTGCAGAACATAATGATGAATTAGGAAAAGCAATTCTACGACGAATTTCTTGTGATGATTTGGTAGCTGTACAAGCAAGATATCACCGCAGTTGTCACAAAAAAGTTTTAAACAGTTACACTCGTGACACAAGTGATGCTAAAAGTCGACCCATGGATGCAAAAATCTCACGTCATATGGAACTGATTTTTGATTATTTAAGTGACAGTGATGATACCCAGTTTACGCTCACAGAATTAATTGCATTATTAGGTAAATATATTGCTTAATTATAAATTATAATTATACTATTTTTTAAATTAAATTTTCATGTTTATTTTATTTAATATCTAATTTTCTTAAACAGGACATGATGCTTGTCATCCAAATACCATTATTGCTAAATTAAAAGAAAATTATGGCGATTGTATAAGAATTATATCCAGAAAAGGTGGCTCAACCCTCATATGTCTTGTAGATCGTGAATACAATGTCATGTGTCAAGCATGGATAGCCTCAAAAAAAGATGAAAATGAAGAAAAAAGAAAAATCTTAAAATCTGCAGCAGCAATTATTCGAAACGATGTTAATCTGAAGAAAAGTAATACAGAATTTTATCCTCCAAGTGATAATATATTCCAAAATATTAATGATAATATCCCAGAATCCCTTCAGTTTCTGATAGAAGAAATAATTTTAAAAAATAAAAAAGGTGATATTAGTTCATATGAAACAAAATGCACAGCAATTACTCATTCAATTATGAGTTGCATAAGACCTAGAACCTTTCTATCACCATTGCAAGTTGGTCTGTCTGTAATGTTGCATAGGAAATTTGCTTCAAAACGAATTATAGATATATTGTCGCATCTGGGAGTGTGTTCATCATACAAAGAAGCAACACTTTATGAGGATAGTGTATTGCTTAGTCCACGTTCTCCATTTAGATCTGGTTGTTTTGCACAATTGGCATTTGATAATTCAGATATTAGCATCAATACTATAGACGGGAAAAATACTTTTCATAGTATGGGAGGTATTATGATTGTAAGTCCCAGAGATTGTTATTATAACAAAGTTCCCTTAAAACGATTGACAGTTAAGCCTACTGCAAAAGAAGTCAGCAAAATTGACAAAATACCATTCCAAATTTTTGAAAATATTAATATACATGCACTCCAAAACATTGTTTTTGAAAAAGTAGATAATCCGAGTTTTAATAATATAGATTTTTCTAATGCTAACTTGCTTTGGATTTATGGAGTGACCAAACCAGGCATTACTGGCTGGAATGCCTTTATGTCCAAGCTTTTGGAAAATATGACTTATACATTATCTAGAATTGTTTGCTTGCCTTTTGTACACTCTCCTCCAACTGACAAAAATACAATATACACCGTTTTAAAATACGCTGTAAAACTAGTGAAAAACTTAAATCTATTTAATTGTTTTGTTACTTTCGATCAACCTTTGTATCAGAAAGCGTTTTAAATGGTCAAATCCTCACCTGATGATGATATACATAATGTAATTGTTCGACTTGGAGGATTTCATCTGCTTATGTCTTGTCTTGGTTCAATCGGTTATGTGATGGCAGGAAGCGGTTTAAAAGAAGCATTAAGCTGTTGCTATGCGCCAGGAACTGTAGATAAGATGTTAGATGGCCATGCTTATGCTAGAGCAGTACGAGGCCACACATTAATTTGGATAGTTTTGTGTAAAAAGATTATTGAGGAAATTGAATATTCAACTATGAAATCTTTACTACAAGAATTTTTAGATGACAATCTTACTTACAAAGAAGTACAAGATCATAATTTTTTAAACATCTTAAATGGTAAATTTCTAGAAAAATTATTGAAATTGAGGAACGCGGTAAAACTGCAAAATTATGGATACAATACATACGAATGATCTCTATTGCAAAAGCATTTGCGCGCTCTGAAAAAATGGGTAATCTAAAAATTCAATTACAAGTTATTCAGCAAATGTTGCCATATTTTTATGCAACTGGACATTTTAATTATACGAAATCAGCCTTATTATATGTACAATATATGAATCAATTTATAAAAGAATCTGAAAAACTTTTCACCTCAATGCAAAACCAAGATGTAATTCCAGAAACTACCGCTTTAAAAATTAAAGAACTTCAAAATTTTATAAATAACGGATTTTGTACTGTAAGACGAACTGAGAAATTCTGGTCAGGAACTCATACTGATATGACAATCGAACAGGACTTAATGAGAGTCATGAAAATTGATGGTGGTATAATTGGACGGGGAGTAACTACCAGTACTGCAAATAAATGGATTTTAGCGATGCCATATACACATGATATCTGCGAAGTAGAAAATTTTGTGGTATAAAATTTTCTACTTCTGATCAGCATGAAGATGCTAGAGATTCTCGAATAAAACGAGATACTGAAGATATTCTCAAAATAAAATCCTGGTTTGATTGTCACGAGCCATTTCCTTATCAAGATTCAACAATGTCTATATCTACTGGAGTTACTGGCGGTAATAATATTAACTGTCATAATGCTTTTGAGGTTGGAAAAGCAGGATTAGAAGAAATTGCTGGTACAAACTTCCATAAAGTTTCGTTTAAACGAAAAAATAGAGTACTGTCATTAAAAAGTGTTAATAGTAGTCTGAAAATTCAAGAGGAAACTGTCCCTATAGATCCAATGTTTATATTTCAACGCATTTGTGTAGCAAGAAAAAGTGACGACGAATTAAAAGATTACATGCGTTATGAACTTGCACCGTACCCAACATCTATGTTTTATGAAGGTGTATTTCGGAAAACAGATAAGTCTACACTATATGATATGTTTGAAGTAGACCGCACTGAGATTAACCTTGAAGATTGGAATTACGTCATTGATGGTGGTATGTTACTGCATAGAGTAGTATGGTCAAAAAATGACAAGTTCAAATGTATTTTTCAAAGATACGTAAATTATGTCAAGAGACACTTTGGATCAAAAGTTACTGTAGTTTTTGATGGCTATACAAACAATTCTAACAGAATCAAAGCTATGGAGCATTATCGCCGTACCAATCAAAATTCCTCTCCAGATGTTTTATTCCATGAAGATATGTGTGTCACAGTGACCCAAGAACAATTTCTTTCGAATAACACTAATAAAACTCGATTTATTGAAATTCTAACGAGGTATTTGGAAGAAGAAAGCATAAACGTTAAACAAGCTGACGATGATGCAGACTTATTAATTGTGAAAACAGCCTTAGAATTATATGATAAACCTCCAGTTATTGTTGCAGAGGACGTAGATATTTTGGTGCTCATTACTGCGCTTACACCTAGTAATACGAAAATTTATCTCTTAAAACCCACAAGAGGAACCATGAGTGCTAGACTATTTTCTTCTGATAACAGCTTTAGAAAGTATAAATTTTGCAAAGAGAATATACTATTTTTGCATGCTCTAACCGGCTGTGACACAACATCATGCTTTTATGGTAAAGGTAAAAAATCGGTTTTTAATTCGATTGAAAAAAATCAATAAACTCAGATTTAAAAGAAGCGATCGAAGCATTTAAACTGGAAAATCAACCTCAAACATCTATATATAAAAATGGTCTATTAATTCTCCTGTATATGTATAATGCACCAAAAAAAATTACATGTGTTGATAAATACAGACATACAAATTTTACTAAAGCGATTTCAAAAAATAAAAAAGCTTAAAACCTGTAAATTTAGAAAGTCTGCCACCTACTTCTGATGCTGCCAAGCAGCACTTTTACAGAGTATATTTACAAGTCCAGCAATGGCTCGGCAATGATCTAATACCAAAAGACTGGGGTTGGAATGTTGGAGAAATTTTAATGCCTATAAAAATGACACAGCCAGCTGCCCCAAAATCTTTATTAAAAATGATCTTTTGTAATTGCAAAACTGGCTGCAAAAAAGGATCGTGTACATGCAGAAGCGCTGGTCTTTTATGTTCATCAGTTTGTGGTACATGCTCAACTGAAACTTGCAAAAACTTTCCAATTGTTGACGAGATTGATTTTGAGGGTAATGGCTTGGAGGAGGAGGAGGAGGAGGAGGAGGAGGAGGAGGAGGAGGAGGAGGAGGAGGAGGAGGGGTGGGGAGGGGTTAGGGGAGTAGCTGGGGGAGGGGGGAGGAGGAGGGGGAGGAGGAGGAGGAGGAGGAGGAGGAGGAGGAGGAGGAGGAGGAGGAGGAGGAGGAGGAGGAGGAATCACTAACTAAATTCTCAACATAAATAATTTTTAAAATTCCAAATTTAAAAAATATATATATTCTTGTATAATGTTATTTTGTTTGTATTCATTTTACCTTTTATTAAAAAGAGAGCTTCTTTGAAATATTTTATTTATTACTGGAGGATTTGCCTGGCTTTGCTTGGGAGAAAGTGGTGTCATATTCTTACTTGCTAGGAAATTCACTTTAATTTGATACCATTTATGCTGTTTTTTTCACACCCACCAAGCAGGAGGGGATATTTATAATAATCCAAATTAATATGCACGTCAAATTGTTACTTACATTGAAATTCCCTTTAATTTTATACCCCATGTATAGGTATTTTCATATTTTCCATTTTTGACATCACCCCTCCTCCAATTCCACCAATTTATTGAGCCCCGGAGACCAAAATTTTTAATAGTGCGTATATTGTAACGTTTTACTAGATGTTACCCTCGAATTATATTGAGGATCTAGCTTTCTCTAACGCCTCACGTTGTTGGACGTCAATTTGTAACGTGTATAAAATGTTTAATAGTGTAAACGTGTTCGTTTCAATCTTTATCTTATGCCTCACTGTTGGTTGCGCCAATCTGTAACGTTTACTAGATGTACTCTCTCGTATTCTATTATACAAATCTAATAATCGTTCTTTCTAAATTATATTTTATTTAGCCTCACTATTGGGATAGCCAATTTGTTACATCTAGACTCGAATCTATGGTTATTTATCTGAATTTGTGTCTTGTTTAACTCTGTTATTATTAGCATATATTTTTGTTAATATTAAATTAAGGATGAGTATCTGTTCAGGGGGATGTTTGTTGAGCGCCAATTTGCAATCACCGTTTGCAAATAAAATTTTATTGGTGAAATATCAATAATAAATTTATGTTCAAATTTATGTAAATAGTGTATGGTCTCTTTATTCTGTAATGAACTCTCTTTTATTCTTTTCTTTCAGCAATGGATATGATAACTTGTGCTCATCACCACATTTTTAAAAGAAACTTGATATTGATTCTTCATACTTTTCACACCTCGAGTCATATTGTCATATTTATTTTTTATTTCTTTACCTCATCGTTTGTATCATCCCTAAAATACCATAATTCCCTAACATTAAATACTACATATAGGTTCCGATTCGGAGGGGCACTATTGGCTTCCATTACTCCGCCGTTTTCCCTAAATATATCATCTGAAATCAGAGGAACTTCATCTCTGTCCAGGAAAAAATAAAGTTGTACTATCACAACACAATACATATAATAATTACCTACAAGGTAGCTCTTTCGCTACAAACTTAGATTCTAGGGATTGTTACCTTTGAGGTCTATTCACATTTTTATTCTATGACTATTTCACTTCTAGTGCTTTATCAGTTCAAAATAATTTTCTATCTTTCACATGTAATTGGTTAACCTTACTCAACCTACATGTTGTATTATTTCCATCTTGGCGCTGTCAATCAATAATATTTTAGATTCTATTTTCATCTAAATCATTCTAACTCTTCTTAATAAATTCAAAATAATTTCTTCCGAAACACATGGTAAGCTGTTCTTACTTAATTTATTCCTTGGGGTTTTCTTCTTAATAAATTCAAAATAATTTCTTCTTAATAAATTCCAAATAATTTCTTCTTAATAAATTCAAAATAATTTCTTCCTAATAAATTCAAAATAATTTCTTCCGAAACACATGGTAAGCTGTTCTTACTTAATTTAGAATTTTGATGTTGATTCTTTTCTTTTAATTCATAAAAATAAAAAATTTTTTATTTGTAATAACTTCCATGTTATGTTATTTGTATTAATTATTAATCCAATCTTTGTTCCATTAGTTCGCTTTAGTCCATTCCCAGAAAATCAGTCCCTTCTTTCCATATTTTCACTTTAGTTCATCCATTGTCCAATACATAAGTTGTCCTTGTTGCACGGACTATTATTGTTTTCAATATGAATTCTATCCTTGTCCACTTTATCACTACTACCTTATATTCTGATTTTTCTGCTGCGAAGTCTTCACTCATTTCAAGACCTACTATTGAATTTCCAATCAATTCTGTCCTAATGACATATCTTTTGATCACTCTGTATTGCAATTTTTCGAACACCAAATTTTCAATGGTTTCTTCGCCTACTTTTAACATTTTATTATCTAGTTCATTAACCAAATATGTCACTGGTATATCAACTATTGATGATATAGCTGATATTTTATTATACCTTTCTTTTTCTGATGTATTCATTTTAAATATAAATTTCCTTAAGTTTTTCCTATAATTTGTTAATTCTGTTCTTTTTATGTAATTAGTGATTGGGAGATTACGTACATTAACCAGCCCACTCCTAATCATATCTAATTCTTCCTGTTTATTTTTCTGTTTCTTGGGACGTCTTTTACCTATTTTCTTCGTCTTCTTTTCTACATACTTATTATTCTCTTTGTTTCTGCTATGTTTCTTTTCAGATAACAATACACTTTTGTCTTTTTTATTTTCTATTTCCTTACTACCTTCTATTTTCTGATTTACTGGTTCCCCGATTTGATCGTTTGGTATTATTTCTATCTCTGTTATCTATTCAATGTTTCCACCTTTTGCTTGTCATCTTCTATTGTTGTTTCTATTGACTGGTTTTCATCACTCCTTATTTCTTTTTTATACTCTTCTAACTGTCGTTTCAATTCCTCTCTAATTTTCTTACTCTCTTCCTTCAATAGTCCTTTTAATTCTTCATTACTTTGTCTAATATCCTCTTTCAACTGTTGTTGTAATGTTTCATTATTACTTTCAATTTTTTTATTTAATTCCTCATGATCTTCCCTCATTTGTTTCTTTAATTCCTCATTAGTTTGTTTTAATAAGGTTTCATTATCTACTCTCATTTGTTTCAACTCTTCTTGGTTACTATCCATTTTCTTGTTAAGCGTTTCACTGTTACTGTCCATTTTCTTGTTAAGTGTTTCACTGTTACTGTCCATTTTCTTGTTAAGTGTTTCGATATTCTTTTCAATATCTTCCCTCATTTGTTTCCTTAATGTTTCACTGTTTTTGTTATTCCCTTCAATTATAATTCTCAACATCTCCTGCATGCTCATGTCTTCCTTTTGTATGGGTTTATCTGGTTGATCCCCTGGTGTATCCCTTACCACCTTTTCTATTTCTTCATTCTCTGTTACTGGGGTATCCTTTACTATGACTTCCACTTCTTCAACTGTTGTTGTTTCTTGGACTTCTATATTTAACTCTATCTCTTCTTCTTCCATTCGTTTCCGTGACGTCGCTCTTCTCCTTGACATCTCTGTTGTTAATTGTAGCCGCCACTAGAGTTGAAATCACTGTAAACTCACAATAAGAATACAAAGCTATTCTATTTCTAGCCCCACGTTGGGCGCCAATCTGTAAAGTTTTACTAGATGTTACCCTCGAATTATATTGAGGATCTAGCTTTCTCTAACGCCTCACGTTGTAATGTGTATAAAATGTTTAATAGTGTAAACGTGTTCGTTTCAATCTTTATCTTATGCCTCACTGTTGGTTGCGCCAATCTGTAACGTTTACTAGATGTACTCTCTCGTATTCTATTATACAAATCTAATAATCGTTCTTTCTAAATTATATTTTATTTAGCCTCACTATTGGGATAGCCAATTTGTTACATCTAGACTCGAATCTATGGTTATTTATCTGAATTTGTGTCTTGTTTAACTCTGTTATTATTAGTATATATTTTTGTTAATATTAAATTAAGGACGAGTATCTGTTCAGGGGGATGTTTGTTGAGCGCCAATTTGCAATCACCGTTTGCAAATAAAATGTTATTGGTGAAATATCAATAATAAATTTTTGTTCAAATTTATGTAAATAGTATATGGTCTCTTTATTCTGTAATGAACTCTCTTTTATTCTTTTCTTTCAGCAATGGATATGATAACTTGTGCTCATCACCACATTTTTAAAAGAAATCTGCTAAGATTTTCAATTTATGAGTGTTGCCAACTTAATCTAATTACTGAAGTCAACTCACAGTATCAGATATTTTGTTCAGAATATCATACCCTTTTTGTTTTCATGAAATAAGAAACAAATAAATCTTTTTCTGTATTTTGTAAACTCAAATCCTTATTTATTCTTTAATTTGTTCTAAATGTAAAACATAATTTTTAACAAAGTTTGGCCAGCTGTATTTTTATAAGCTCAGAGTGGCAGCAGTAACTCTTAGATCTCAGGCTTTTTAAAACATTTTATAATTTATTTTTAATAAATAAAATACAATTATAATGTTCAGTAGGTCCTTTCGACTACAATATAACAACAGTATTGACAGGGAAAGTACCAAAATACATATGATGAGAAATAGTCACAATGTATCTTAAAAGAATTATATTAAGAGTGTAAAACAGTTCAGTGTATAGGTTAAGTTATAAAAATGTTTTTTAGACTTAATTAGCTTTAAATTATGTTAGCACTATACATCAATGGTGGCTTATGCTTATAACCATATTATTAATCATTATTGTTCTCAGTGAAAGTTAATTATGGTTTTTATAAAAAAACGTATTCAAAGTTTTTTGAAACCTTTAGATCAGGTTTAACAGGGAATATTTCAGATTAATTTTAGAACAAAAAATACTTCTCTCCCTGTGTCAATTGGTCCAATTTCTTCAGAGATGTCCTGGTTTAATTCTGTAGATTCTTGTAGCAATTCTTTCTTCTATTTTAATCTTGATATATATAATTATTCAATTGTTTATCTGGAGATGCACTGATATCACATATATTATAATTTATTTTTCACTATAAGTATTTAAATCAACCTTTTTGCATTCAGTTTTTTAGAATAGTCCTTATTTTCTTCCTCTACATATTAGTTGCTAAGGCCTCTCTTAGATATCTCCTTGGTTTCCAAGTAACATTTTTATATCACCTTGGTGACATCATAAGAATAATATAAACAAACCTTTTACTATTTTATATGTAATTTTCTTTTAAAGGGATATACCTTTTTTATAAGAGCTCTTATCTTCTTTTTATTTGTCTCTTTGTTCTTCTGATAAAAAAACTGATCATTTTGACATCACTCTTGACTATTTTCTGATCTATATTTCCTGAGTTAATGATTTAATTTTTTTTTTATTTTTGTTCCAAACTTATTTATTATTTCTTTTTGCACCTTTCACTTTCTTAAATTTATTTTATACATTTGGTAATCTTTGAACATAAACTGACATTGTTTCCTTATTATTTTAATAGAAATCTTATTCATATAATTTGACTGACTATGATTTTGGTACTTTCTTGTTAAGACTAACATTAGTGTTATTAACACTAGTATACATAATATTAATAAATGTGACAAAAACTGATTACTAATATCTATTAGTAATATGTTATAATTCCCCTTAACTGACTGTGTTTATAACTTTACAGTCTGCACACAAAAAACAAATTTCATAAGTAAGTTCTTACTTTAATAATTACTTTTATTATAATAAACATAACATACAATAAACAATTAAAATTAAATATATTCAATTAAGTCTTTCTTAAAATATTATGTCTCCTGGTACTTTTTAATAATATAATCATGGTATATTTATGTTACTAGGGCATGGTAAAAATGTCACGTAACAATGTGCATGTCACATACGGTATTTCATATTTTCCATTTTTGACACCCCCCCATTACAACCCATTTATTGAGCCCCAGGGCCCAAACATATTCAATAGTACGTATATGCATGTAAAATTGTTACTTGCATTGAAATTCCATTTAATTTGATGAATTAATCATACATTGTAGAGATATAAACTCGAAGCGATTCCCCAGATGAGCAGATACCGACAGGACTGATTTATTTAATGAACTATAAGATGGATGGTGGCTTATAGACACTGAGACAGGAGAATGACAGAGGGTGGCAAATTCAAGATTGAATGCAGGCGCAAGAACGTCTAGCAGCTGTCCTACCAATGTCCATGAGAAAGTTTATAATTTCTAGGAAGTGTAACAGTTACAAGAGGTGGCAGTGATTGGATGGGCAATTCCATTACAACCAGTAGCCATGAACATATGTCAGCCTTGGATACCACTTTAGATACCAGTTTGAGTAATTTCGCTTAGCGGGAACATGTTACATGTGAAGTTTGTGTAGTTTTGGTTTGGTGTAAAAGTTTGTGATAACTCCAATTACGGGTTCTTGTATAGCATCATTAAATCAGATTAAGTCATTTACTTATTATTTTATTATTACATACAGTGTACTTAAATTATATTATTATTTAATTAATTTGATTTTTTTTAAGTATATAGTCTGAAAATTTTAATACTGTGGCAAAATTTATAGATGCATTACCAAAAAAACAAATGCTAGCAATTTTGATAACTCCATTTTTTCTTTCATGAATTTGACTAGCGATTTACTCTTGTTTATTTACATCTCTCTCTCTCTCTCTCTCTCTCTCTCTCTCCTGCTTAACCTTATCAGTACCTAATTCGTTCGACTATAGTAGAATTATACCATATTGTACACCATACTACGGTCGAATTGGGCACCAAAAGGGTTAAAAGATAAAAGAGTTGCGTCAGGTAGGTACTTGTTAATACGTTTCTGCACATGAATGGGTTGTTCTATTGAAGACGATAAGCAGGGGTTGATGAATGCTAATTATAGCAACTCCTGGACTCAGTAAAGTAATCTTGTAAAGGTTATAATATTTACAAATACACAAAACAACTACTTACCCCGATTCTTATGAACTTTTTATGCACTTACCTTAATAACCAAACAGAAGATTCCAAACAGTAACAAGGTCGCCACCAACATTTGGGAAAGGAAATGTGGAAACCTTTTTACACTATTCCCATTAAATTAATTTAGATAATTTATTCCCTTAATTCAGAAACTCACAGGTTCGTTTTAGTTGAGCCTCTTAGTACGGAACAGGTTATGGTAACTTGGCGTAATAATTAAGCTAACACATGGTTATAGTTAAAACGACTCTTATTTTATTTCAATTTAAACAATAGTTATTTTTCTTTAAGGTAATATTATACCCACATATTTTATTTTGACACGAACAATTATTTTCTTTCTACAGTAGTGATATACAAAAATTTCTTACCCACAAAATTTCTAATACAAAGATTATAACACCCACATAGCTTTCTTTTTGTTAGCAAACCAGTACTTCGAAATTCTCTTTTTATACTCACACACCCACTCTCACTCTTCCTATATATATCTTTTAACCCCCTTTTATTTGAGCTCATTATTTACTATTTATTTTACTTTACTTTTTGGCCAAAATATTTATTTTATCACGGTACTTAGCTGCACAATATCCAGAGTGTTACACCATCATTTGCAGTTCACTTTCACTTTCACCACCTAAAAAAAACTGATCTAACGGATCAAAATAATGTAGTCGTTATTTTGTCCTGGTTTCATTATATTTCTCTACTCTTTTTATACACTTCAATACAGTTCAGTAGGCCTAGGCCACTATAATTGCTTCGGCCTACCGACTTTCGAAGGCCACTGTTATAACGTCTGTTCTGTCTGACGATGTGTTCTGCACTGCCGCGAGCTGGGGCTCGCAGTTGTATACTATACTAGCGTGGTGCGCGTCAGCCACGAGGCTCTACCGGACGTCCACCCGTCTCCCATCTTCACATATCGAAGCTTCCAGTAGTTTCTGGACGCAGGAAATGCGTTGTAACATTGAAAAACACGCGGCTCTCTCATGATCCAAGCATGACATTATGATAATTAAGAAATACCTCACCTTATATGGTAATGTCTGTTCGACTCGGGACATGAGTCACGTACTTCGTTCTAACTTCCAATGCGTACCTAACACTGGCTTTCACAAAAGTATTACATAGAATGGTTAATTATTGAAAATTATTAAAACAATGGTTCAGCCCCTTTTGTCACGTTACAATCTCATCTTACTAAAGATTACACAGATACGGGGTCTGAAAGTGCTGAGCAATTGAGAACACATTATTACATCAAAAGCTTCCGACAGTTAATATTTTCATTAACTAGTGCCTGTTTATCTCTTTTCTTCCCGTAATTTTCTAATTTTCATAGTGCCAAGTATGGTCACAGTAGAAAAAAGTAATTCCTAGAAAACAGTCAGTTATTGTGCAGAGTAATTTAATAATTTATTGTAAATGGCACATAATTCATTGTCACATAAGACATTTTTGACACGCTCCATACAGGAAGAAGACTTCATAAACATATTACTGTATTGTAACTGACATCGGCATAACTGAAATAAATCTGTGTAATTTATTGTATTTGGGAACAATAACACCATCTTCTTTTTAGTAATTTTGGTAACATTACAAACAGTTTTAGGCTGGTCAGAATAGTCGCTCCACTCAGTGTAAAAATACATAGGCCTACAGTGAAACTCTCCATAATGTGATCCCACATTTAATGATGAGTTTTCGAATTCCCATCGAAACCCTCATAAGAGCAATTTTATAACGTCTTCTATAAAACGATCTATTATCCCACATAAAACGTGACTTTTGATACCATGTTTCATATTTTTAAATACAAATGCAAGTGAAAGTTGTCACTATACAAGTTCTGTTCATTGTTACTCTGTACCATTTTGTGTCAACAATAGGCCCACTCTGTTTGCACTGTTATCAACAGTACCTTTATCAACAAAACTGTACCTTTTGTTTGCGGTAGCAAAAGGTCGCTCTTGGCTAAAAATAAATTTTTAACTCGTTTTTATTTCGTCCGTAGTAAAATTATGGGAAGTCTAACGCTTATAATTTTCTATTCCCTACCCAAAAAACTACATCTGTTCCCTTATTCAAACTGTTTCAAACACTGATTGAAAGTGGTTATGATAAGCCAAAACCATTCAAAGTTGTAGTTAGTTGAGTTTCAATTATATTATGTATGTAGCAATTTAACAATGATAATTACCTTTCGTAACGTATATAGCATTTTGAGGTGGATAATAAAACTATGCAACTGTTACTTTATGTAGCAGATACTGCATAAATATTTAATCCCGTAATTCATTCCATAAAAACTTATTACACCAAGCCTATCGCACCTATTGGTTATAGATCCCTACAAAAAAATACAAGTAGGCCTAATCTCCAAAATAATGTTTAGAAGTGTTGTATAAAAATAATTTTTACTTACACTTTACAATTTTAATTTTTCGCTGTTAATTACTATTGGTATAGATGTGTCAGTCGTGTAAAATTACATACTTTATTTGATTTCGTCAAGGTATTCGACTCATCTCAAATTCAGACAGCCTATTTTAATTTGCCTGGTCTACAGAAAAAGTGGTACTGAATTTACTAGTCAGTAGACTAGTGTTCGTAAATATAAATGCATAATTAACTGCACATTTTACTAATGACTCATAGATCACAATTCTGAATGATACAGTAAAACCTCGATGATCGATTTTGACAGGGATGACAGTAAGTTTTTAACACCGTTTTAGTACATTATCAGGTCTAGTAACATAGCAGATTAAATGTCAATTTAACAATTAATTCTTTTATACTTTCATATGGAGTTTCTTAAATCTGTTTCCTGAAGGTTTAAGAAGGTCATACAGAATGCCTAGGCAACAGAGAACAACAGCATAATGTAAAAAATATAAATTTTGGTACTATTCATAACTTTCTGTCAATTTCTTCAATGTAAACCTCCAGTGATCCACAGTAATATTGCTAACACTGTCTGATTCTTTACAAATCCTTTTGGTTACAGATCATATCTATTTTCAAAGTTTTTTAGTGCTCTTAGATGCTTGGAACCCTAAAATGTATAGTTTTAGCAGTCTGGTTAACTTTTTCTTCTAATACTACCCCACTGGTCAGAATGTTTATTGTACAAAATACTTCTGAATTCCTGAACATTTTTATAATAATTTTATTTCTTTCTTTAATTTAAACATTTCATTCACACATTTCTTTAATTGAAATCCTTAAGTACAGTTATTTTTTATGTGTATTGTAGAAATAATAAATACTGATAATGGAATATTGATTATTGATACTTTTTACAATTATTTTATTGTTTCTAGTTCTAATGATAGTGCGTTTTAAACTTCTGTAATGGGTACATTTTCTTTGTAATGTTTTTGAAGTGCAGAACTAGAACTCACAGTTATATTGAACTGTCACAATTGTTTTTCTTTTTTTTGCAATTATTTTAGATTTATTATTTTAGAGTTTTTAATGTATTTTTATTAAACCTTCTGTTTGTGTTAATTTTTGTATGTTTTCTGTAAATAATGTCTATATGTAAACAACTGGCTGTATTTATATTTGAATTTTTCTGTTTATCTTAAATAAATAGAATTTTGTATTCATCAATATTTGGAATTAAGCTCAAGGCACTTTTGTTATTCTCTGTACACTGTTTTTTTATTATTGTAATTAAAAAATACTGAATAAATATTAACAAGTTTTTCCTTCATTTTTCATATTTTCATCCCTAAATTTAGTACTCTAAAGTTTTAGAGCAGGCGCCCAAGGGATTGGTGTAGGGAAAATATGAGCACCTCATTCTGACAGTATATATTGTTTATAGAGTTCATAGAGATCATATTTATGAATGTTGCCAGGTCAGAAAGTGGTCGGATTATTATTTAAGGAAATTACATGGGATTTGCCATAAGGCGAGGGATAAAATCGTATACTTTTATGTTTTCTATCAAAACTAGGGGGTAAAATGGAATGTAGGCAAGGAAAAACATTAAAATTAAACATTAAGAATGTAGTATAAACATAATTTATTGAAACAATTTAAAAAAAGTTGATGCAAAAACGTGATTAAACATGAACAAATATTAAAATTTTTTATTATTAATTTTCACAATCTTTGTTTATGCATTTATTTAATGAAATTCAGGTCAAATTTAGTTTTTTACAGTAACAAGACATTGTCCGACAATTAGAACTGCATTTACATGGGTTTATTAAGGTTTCTGGCAAAGGAGTTCTTGTCATTTGCTTAGGATATAAATAATGTTCATGTAATTCGTATCCGAAGTCCAGAAAATTAATAGGTTCAATAATTGGTTCCGAAGCATTTTTCCATAAATAAGTTTGTGCTGCAGCTCTTAAAAAATGCAAGTAGAGTGAATCAGAAGTACATATTATTCTTGATATATTTAAACCAAATCCAATATTCTGGGATAGCATTTTGTATCGAAGTTCAATTGTTCTGTATTTAATACCTCTTTTCTAAGTTTTTTTACACACGTTATGACTTCATCGGCTGATTTTAACTGACGAACACGTTCAATCACGCTACTGAATGGGATGCTGCTCATGAACATCATGGAAGATTTTGATCTTTCAACGGGATATGAAAATAAAACTGTCTCACCGAATTTATCGATAAGAAGTGTTTTCATTGTTCGATTATCTACAACCGCGTCTTCAATTTCCGTAAGTTCTGCAACCCGGGATGCTAAATATGTCATTTCAAAAGAACACGTGGACATTTCGTCTTTTGTTTCATCGATAAGTTTCTCAAATGCAATCCGCATTTGTTCTGGAGGTATTTTAGATGACGGTCGGCCTGCTGGATTTACAGAGGATCTCGGTACTCTTACATAATTGTGATAACAAGCCTTATGGTATCTGATCTCTTTAGCAAGCAAATCAGTCGCAGTTTGACATAGACTAATTTCAGTGAAAATGTTATCTTGTCTTTTATGTGCAGCATTGAAAATCTGTTGTGCCGCAGGAAGTTCAGAACACGTGAAAAATTTGCTACATTTATTTTTCATTACTTGGGCACATATCAAACATTTATTCGTAGATGATGCAATGCTCCCTGAAGAAGTACGAGTGTTTGGGTTATCTGGCAATGTTGCTTCAGAGCTGGTAGTAGCAATTTCTTCTTGTTGTAATTTATGTAGTGCTATCTCTCGATGTTGAATTTTTCTTCGCTTACATAATTTTATTTGCCATACAGGCTCTGTGCCACGAAAAACACTGTACTTTGATTCTGGATTATACAATCTCTCAAACTTGTCAAAGATAACATCCTTGTGTCTATCTGCTGCTTTTTTTATTGTTAAAAGTGAATTTGATTTTGGTTCGTTAACCAATTGTCCTGATGAATCACAAAAAAAGCACAAAACCTCTTCAACGTGTTGACAACTTATAGTGATTTTTTTTCACTCATAAATACATATTAAATGAAAAATTATAGAAAGAGTTTATATAGGTTAAGTTCACAAATTACTAAAATACTTCGTTACAAATGAAACAAATTCGTGTTAAATGTACAAAATAATTAAAGAAATACTTTAAATAAGTTAATTTCACTAAATACTGACGAAATACTTCCTTACAAACGACAGGTATGTACTACGTACAGCATCCACAGATGACTAACAATGCGCGCTTACTTTATACATAGGGAAGCGGAAGGGGTAAGCGGGGGGGGGATCGACCATCTGGCGTTCCAGCAACATACATTTTTTTTACCTGATATACGACTCACTATTCAGAATGCAGTGCTCATATTTTACATACACCAGTCCCCTGGGCGCCCGGTCTATTTTAGGAGAACAGATTCTTTATGACTTACAACATATAAAATTAATTTTTTTTTATATAACATGTAATAATATAAATGCACGATACATTATTATTAGCGTTGTATAGTATTTGCAATACAGGAATGTGGTATGCAAGAAGCTCAGCTTTAGAAGAATTTTTAGAAGAAATCGTCCCAAACTAACTCTAATAATTATGAAGTTTAGGTTGCCAAGTGTTACGAAGACACTACATATGACGTAAACAAATTTTTTTTAGAAATTTCTTATTTCTCAAGTTAAATTTGAAATCTTTATATAAAGCGACCCTCAATATAAAGCGCTTTTTGGTCGGTCCACAGAAGAGCGTTATATCAAGATTTCACTGTAATCTGCTGTATTAATAAAATACTAAATTAATAAGAAATATTCATTTTAACTATTTTTTCCTAATCTGCCATATATATATTATCCTGAAGTCTTGTAATATAATATGGTCTCAGCAAGAATACAAGACTATGTAAACTTACATGTAATTCTTTTGTTAAGAAAAGTAATGTTGATACCATGATATGTGTATAAAGGCTCGTTTACACGGTTCAAGTTTACTGGCTTCAAGTACTTGAAGTCAAGTAAACTTGACATCTGAATTCTGTCTACACGGGGAAAGTGGAAGCGTCAAGTACTTGATGCCACTACATTCATTTTTGTTTGAAATGTCGAGTAGAAAGGTGTGTTGTATTGCAGTTAAACTGTTAGTGAACTCATTGTCCAAAATTCTAGGGAATGATACAACGGAAAATGTCAACAGACAGAGAAAGCGAACTCGGAGGTGGGTGAGAACATGTATAGCTAGAAGGGAAATGTACGATGCCTCTTCAACACTGTTACGCGAGTTGGCAGATGAAGATCCTTCGTCTTACAAAACTCATCTAAGGATGACAGTACAGAAATTTAAGGAGCTATTAGGAAACGTTGAAGGAAAAATAAGTAGAACAAATACTACCATGAGAAATGCAATTCCCTCAAGAACAAAGCTGGAAATCAACCGCGTCTGCTGCTTTAAACCAACTTAATTTTGGGTTTATACAGGGTGGGGCGTGGGAACTTCCTTTTTTGACAATGGCGCGGTGAAGTTATGTGTTCCTCAATAGGCTATTTGGGTGACAAGGGGTCGGCAAATAGTCCAATAGGTTATTTTTGTGTATCTGGTAAGGCCAGACGGTGCATTAATGTTGTTGTATTCCCCTCTGCGTGGAGTGAGAATGTGAAATGGGATTGGGATAGTGATTATTTTGAGAATGAGAGAGTGATAGAGATGTTCAGGTTAAATAGAGGTTATGAAGGTGTAACGGGCCAAATTTGTGGGTATTTTATTTATTGCATTTTCGGGGATTTATAAAAATGTGTAAATTTTATTTCAACGGTGACCAGACCACGTGTTGAGTTGTAAGAACAGCTTTTAACAAAGGCGACGCAGTATCACGTTGTGCAATCGGTAACGAAGAATTCACCAAGTCTTCATTTCCAAGAACTTTGTTTGTGTGTGACCGTGCGCTCGTATGCATGACACAGGCATACGCGCGGGGTGACGCTAACGCCCAAAACTAAGATGGCCAAGAAACGATTTTAATTCACTTTCATCTACTGAGGCGACGGATATGAAAATTAAGTCACGCCCATCTCGTGACGTTAGCCAGTGCCTAACCGATATCCGAATACAACTAACACAACACCAACAGCATGAATTAAATGGAATGAAGCTACTGCGACGAACCCAAAGGCCTTGGTTTCCACACAAAAAGATGTACTCAAGTTAGCGGTGCCCGCTACGCCGATCTCCCCAGTTCGTCACCGACCGTACCTGTCGGTACAACCCTACACCCGTATTACTTGTAAAACAAATTTTATACATTGTCAGTAGTAAAGTGAAATAACAGTTGAAAATACGTGACCACGGTTAATAATACAGTGAAGAACATATTGAGTTAAATTTCGGACTTAAATACCAATTAAAAGAGCAACAATGAGTGCGCACGAAAACCACGTTGCCGGCGGGGAATATTACAAGTGTTTAAGGGCTTTGGGGCAATAAAAGGTCAAGGGGTTTTAAATAATGCAGGTGTGGATGTGTGAGTGAGCAAAGCTGGGCTGTTTATGTTTGTGTGTGCTATATAGAAGGTAAGGTAGTTATTATGTTTTTGTATTAATCATATATTTCTAAGGCTGTAATTCAAAATTTTAAAAACAGTGGAGAGAATAACAATTTTTTTCTGATTTTATATATGTATAAGATGTTTCACAATCATGGAAATAAAAACCAGTATCTTTCAAATGATAAATTTCGGTAGTTAAATTCATTCAAAAACCTTATTTCATTTGATGTGCTGTCAAGTTCGCCGTACGAACGGGGTTCGTCCCCACTTGGAGATCCGGCCAGATCTAAAGTTAAAGGTAAGTGGGAGTTTACAGTTTTATTCATAAATAAAAAAGTAACCGAGTGTTACAATTGGTGCCGTGACAGCAGGATGTAATATAAAAAAAAAGTTGTATTACGCCGGCCTATATGTTGACAGTACATTGAATGAAGTACGGTTGCGAAAGTAAAATTGCATTTATGTAAACTTGTGTAATTATGGTATAAGGTTGATTTTATGTATGTTGTAATATAAGTTTTGAAAAGAGATTAATCATTGGTAGTTATTATGTAAGTAAAAATAAATCAAGTAAAAATGTCTGAGAATACTAAAAGTAATATAACTAACATAGCAATGAGTGAAAGTGACCTTGAGTCGCAGTCGCTGAATGAAAGTGATATGCTGACAGCTGAGCCGAGCGCTGTTACAGAAACAGCTGTTGGCGGCAATGTCATCATTCATTCTACCCCAATTACTGCTCAAACGCAATTAAGCGAAACAGATGTTGATTCTGGGATTCAGTTGACCCCAGTTTCAACCAATAAAAATAAACAATCAGATGAAATAGATATAATGAGTTTTTTACGAAAAATGGACAACAAATTTGACATGCAGAATAACCAATTTAAAGAATTAAATAAACGCTTTGATAGTAACGAGATAACTTTGAATGAGATGAAAAGTGATTTTAACAGTAAATTAGAGGAACAGAGAATAAAATGTGAACAACAGAATATTCAGTTGCAGCAGAGTATTAGTGTAAAATTTGATGAGTTAATAAATGATATACAAGAAAAGAATAAATGTTTAGAAAATACCAATGAAATAATAAGAAATAATTTGAATAAACCAGAACAGAGTAAGAGTAATACAAATGAAAATTGTAATGACGTGTGTAGAAATGTTGTATTAGATGAAGAGGTAACAAATGAAAATAGTATTGAGAATAGTGATGTAATCGAAAATGTAGTATCTGAGAGTGATATGTTGAAAATAAATAATGAGAGTACTGATGAGTTTGTAGAATGTGATAATGAAATGTTAATGTGTGTTAATGAGTTAGAGAGAGAGTGGAAAGATAGTATAGTGGTAGAATGGGGGCAGAGGGTAAATTTTTTACAAGGTAGAATGGGGGGTGAAGAAAGATCTTCACGTATATATTGTGTAGACAAGTGTGCTACAAATAATTATTTTTTAAAGTTTTTTGTTTTTCCTGAAGAAGTCAGGAGGGGTTTAATTGAATTAGTACCCTCTGTGTGGAATGATTTTATAAGTATGAGATGGTGTTATGAGGAGAGAGAGTTAGAAGTATATAATTTAAAGAGAGATTATGGTGAGTTGAAAGTAAGGTTAGAAGAGTATTTAAATAATAATGATTTAATCCAGAATAAAAAAGTAACTGACCCAATATTGGAAATATTTACTGATGGAGACTTAACCGAAATACTTAACGTAGACTTGGTGAATGCTTATTATGATATCACGGATAAATTGAAATTGTTTGGTTATGACACAAAAGACAATAGTATGTGTGCTAATAAAACTGAAAATTGCTATATAAAACAAAGATTAATCTTTGACAATGGAGGTTAGACAATAAAACAATTAATGGACCATTATAAATGTTTTGTTGTATGGTTTTGACCTCGCGACCTTGGACATTGAAGTGTGGTATAACTGAATAAATAATGAAGACGACTTGTAAATAAATGTTAGTAAATTTCTTGGTGTGTATTGTAGAATGTTGAATAAACAATATGTGTGTAGGTAATTGTTGTAATAATAATATTAATATTTTGGCAATTTAAATAAATAATAAAATTTTTTTTGGAAACAGTAATTGATTAATTGTAATTGTTTTGATGGCAATGGAAGTTGTATTTTTAATAAGGAATTTGATTAAAATAATTTGAGATGTTTTAAATATTCTGATCGATTTAAATGCTGTATAATTAAATTTTCTAAGGAATTTAAATTATTTTACAAGAGGTGAATTTGGTAATTAAGTGTTAAATTGTTTGACTTGAAATAACATGTTTGTTAAATGTTTCAGAGGTTACGTGAAAGTATTGGTGTATGGTGTATATATTTTGTGTATGTCAGTTTAAATGGACTGTAAGTATAAAAATTTTATAGTACGAATCAAGTATAATAAAAAAGTTTACAGGTGTAACTCAGATGAAAAAATTGTAATTCAATAATGGAGATGATTTGAAATAATTGTGTTAAATACAAATGATAATTAAAAGATTTAATAATAACTGAAGGGTAATATAAAATAAATAATAAATTTGAAAATTTTAAGGTGATGAATGAGTTAAATGACTAATGATTGATGAAAATGTTACATTAGAAGGTTGTATATAAGAACTTGTATTATTTAGTTAGTAAGGCGCTATTGCTGGGGTGGCCTGTGCCCCAGTAGATAGTGAAGTGGGTTGGGGGTAACAGAGAGTGTTACCTCCATCGGAGGGCCAACATGGCGAAAATGTGCGGCACACCTTTTTAGTACAAATTTAATTTGTACCCTGATAGGCGCTCGTGCCGCACATAACAATGACGTATAGAACAGGCATTGAAATGAAAGTTAGATTTCCCCGACTTTTCGGGCGATTACTGCCTTACCAGCACTAATCGTGGCTTTGTCTAGCGGTCAGCTATGGCCATATCAAGTCCCTTGACCATAGCTGACTTGAAATTGGTTAATAATAGAAATTAAATGGGGGTGAAATTAGGAGAAATCCAGGAACTATGGAACAGCGGCTGCCACTCTGTCCACGTGGGGACAGCATAGCCAGGTGGTAGACCCGTTTTAAGGGCGTTTCAATATAAAACAAGGATATGTCAATATCCAAAATGTTAAAATGTCAAGCCGAAGCAAAGACACGGAGATGTCCAATTCCTCCAAATATGCAGTCTTTGTGAAAGCAAATAGGCGCTACAGTCTAACATAAATTGCAATAGTGTGTGTGGATCAGGGGGTTGCTCAGATGAGCAACGTATTTAAATTTTGTAAATTAAAAACGATAAATCATGTTGCTCTAATAAAAATGCTTGTATTCCGCTCAAATAAATAGGTGCTTATACATTCAGTATAATGTGTTCATTCCATATTTTTAAATGTAGTATTTTATTGTAGTAGGGTAGATATAAGAATTGATAGAAAGTATATGTTTGATATAATTTGTGTATTTTTTAAACTAAGTAGATAACTAAACCGACTGGCAGGCGGTTAACATAAATTACCAGAGTCAGAAAGAGGGGAAACAATGATGGTAGAGGTAAGGATTGATAAAAATATGTATTTCATAGAATGTGTATAATTTTGAAATGTGTTTTCACTTTGGTTAGGAATATCAGCTGATCTGTAGTAAAATGTCACTGTTAAATTGTTTATAAATGTTCAAGGTAATTAATGTTAAATGTAATGTTTCAATGTATTACAGATGCTATTTAGAATAATGAGAAAAGTAATTTGATAAAGTGAGAAATAAAGTAATAGATTTGTGAGAAATAATAAAAGATGTTGGGTGATTAATATTTTGTGGGACATATAGATCAGTCCAATTTGAAGTTGAAGTAGTGGAGAGAATCATATCGTTTTGAATTAATGTAATGTTGTTGTGAGTGTATGTTATAGAATTTGAGAAATATTGATGTTGACACAGTAGTTATGGGGAAGATATGTAGAGTATTGAGTGATATATTGAGGTTTATAATTGATGATGTTATTTTGTTGTTGTTGAAGTGAGGTAATAAGACTGAGATTTGGGGATGGCAATTTTGTAAGAGGGGATAGTGTAATGTGGGAGTCCGCAACAAAAGGGTTGGGACGGGAAGGGACCGTTTGTCGCCGGAAAGGGTTACCTTAGGTAGAAACCAGGAACCAACATAATGGGATGAGCTTTTTGGGGGGGGAACACTTATCCTAAATACAAAGGGTTAGACAGTATTTTTTTTATATATCGAGAGAAGGTGGCGAATTGAGTTTCATGGTAAGTTGGGTTTAGAAATTGTTTGATAGATATTTTGATAGAGATGGGTGTCATGTTAGTTACAGTTGTTAGTGGTATTAGAGTCAGAGTGAGAAAGATTATATATGTATACATGCCAAGTGGCATATCAAGCTAAAATAAATAATTAAATCACCCAAAGTAAGAGAAAGTGAGAATAATAAAGAAAGAGATTTATAACAATATAAAATTTTTAATTGAAACCAGTGACAAATTTGAATAGAATTTGAAATGTAAAGCTATAAAGTGTTTATTTTGAATAATTTAAATGTCAATTTGATTGTTAATTATAATGATATTTTGTTCTTTTAAATGTTTTATTTTATTATGTTTTTGTGTTTCAAGATAGAATTTTACAGGTGTTTAAGGTATTTTCAAATATAACTTGTGTATAACGTATGTAGGTCAAGGTTCTTGACTTGACCCAGTTTTGATCAGCTGATGGGTAAGGTCATATACTAGGCATGTTTAGCAAGGAAGTTAATCCAACTTTTGTTTTTTACCGATTTGAACAAACTTTAAATAATTTCAATATGGAAAGAAAATATTTTAAAAAAATTTAATTTTTTTTTTGAATTTAAATAATTTTTTTTTTTGAAATTAATTTTGAAAAAAAAATTCTTGATTTTGCGCCTGCCATCGAATGGATGTTTTTAAACTTTGATTATGTTATTGTTTGTGTATTATTAGTGTTTTATTTGAATTGTATTGTTAGTGCATAGGTGCAATCACATGTTAGGTTAAGGATGTTCCTATTTTAAGAGATGTTTAATTTGATTACTTTTTAATAACGAAAAGATAAAATTAATGAAGAGAATTATTCAGTATAGATGCAAAATTTGTGTTTTGATTTTCAAAGAAAAACAGCTAATGAATTGTAACCTAAATAAATTTTCGAAAAATATTTTCATTTTATAATATGTAGAATAAGTGTGTGAGCCCAGTAACTGCTAAAGGCAGCCCAGTTTGCAGAAAAAGGGGAAACATATCGGTTGAGGATCTGGCATGATCTAAGCCAGGGATTTGGATTTTGGGGTAGCATGTTAGAAGGTGAGGTGCACTGTGGTGTGTGTCTGTTCGATTTTTCGGTGTTGGGATCTCGCACAGAAATGGAACGAAGCTACTGCGACGAAACCAAAGGCCTTGGTTTCCACACAAAAAGACGTACTCAAGTTAGCGGTGCCCGCTACGCCGATCTCCCTAGTTCGTCACCGACCGTACCTGTCGGTACAACCCTACGGGGTTACTTGTAAAACAAATTTTATAAATTGTCAGTAGTAAAGTGAAATAACAGTTGAAAATACGTGACCGCGGTTAATAATACAGTGAAGAACATATTGAGTTAAATTTCGGACTTAAATACCAATTAAAAGAGCAACAATGAGTGCGCACGAAAACCACGTTGCCGGCGGAGAATATTACGACAAGTGTTTAAGGGCTTTGGGGCAATAAAAGGTCAAGGGGTTTTATGTTTGTGTGTGCTATATAGAAGGTAAGGTAGTTATTATGTTTTTGTATTAATCATATATTTCTTAGGCTGTAATTCAAAATTTAAAAAACCAGTGGAGAGAATAACAATTTTTTTCTGATTTTATACATGTATAAGATGTTTAACAATCATGGAAATAAAAACCAGTATCTTTCAAATGATAAATTTCGGTAGTTAAATTCATTCAAAAACCTTATTTCATTTGATGTGCTGTCAAGTTCGCCGTACGAACGGGGTTCGTCCCCACTTGGAGATCCGGCCAGATCTAAAGTTAAAGGTAAGTGGGAGTTTACAGTTTTATTCATAAATAAAAAAGTAACCGAGTGTTACAAAGGGTTAGTAGGGAGAATAAATATTGAGAGAGATGATTATATTATTAGCAGTGTAGACTTACCTTGTGTAGCAATGAGTACAGTAGCAAATGATGATTATCTTGTTGAGAAAAAATACTTGCCTGGTGATAGAATTAGTGTATAATAACAGCTGATTACTATGATGATGAAATTATAAACTATTTAACGGTGACTAAAAATACTAAGGGAGACTGGACCAAAAATACTAAAGTAAACATGGCATATGATAAAATAATAATAGGAGATAATCCTGGCAATTATTATTACGGCTTAATGGATGAAATAGAGTTAAAGGGACATTATTTTAAAAAGTGTAATATAATGAATTTAAATAAAAACGAATTGGGCATGTTCAACATAAGACTAATGGTGGTTAGACATGTATTGCTAATGAACATTTAATTATTTGAGCTAATGGTAATTACTTGGCTTACTTATGTAATGAGGTGTGGTAAACAATAACATGATATGACGAAAACTGTAGATAAATTTGTATTGGTGTTAACTGTATTGTGTTAAGGTTATGTTGATATTCTGGTAGTGTATCAGCTGATACGTTGTTGGTATGTACATTGTATTTTGTGTGATCGATTTATAGTTTTGATGGAATTAAAGGACTCTAAATTGTTTTGAATAAAGTAATTGAAGTAATTTACAGTGTTTTGAAAAAGACAGAATTAAATTAATTCGTAATGAATGTAAATTAATTTAAAAGGTTGTAAAAGTTGAATTTTGGGTAATGAATTTAAATTTTTGGTTGAGATTTGAATTGAATAATTAATGGTAGATGATTAAAATGTTGAATGAAAATGCAGAGTTGAAATAATGATGTAATAGTTGTAATGTTGGTAATTGTTGTGCAAATTCAGAGTTGAGAGGTTTATGTTAATGTAATAATGGCAATGTTCATTTTGAGTGTTTATTAGGTTGTATTATGTTCATTATAGAAAACAAAATGTTTATTTGAATATAAGTATGTGTAGATGTAAAACATGCATTATGTAGTGTATATTGTAAATGTGATTCCCCATTTGACCTCACCGAACCGTGACCATGGATGTAATTAATCTATAGCAAGCCATGAACAGAATCATTGTAACCGGACCATGGTTTGTCTTTTTGCTAAACCGGTGAATTGTGAAACTTAAGTGGGGGTAATTTAGGGGAATCTACTAAAATTTTGGAGCAAAGGCTATGCACCGAAAGAGGTGATAGACCGCTTAAGGGCTTATGAATAATTAATGCAGTAGGATTACTGGTACCAGGTATACCAGTCATATCGAATTTTACTGTAACGCCAAAGCAAGGACGGGGTGAAATAAAAGAAAAAAATGTTCACCCCTTCCGTCTCAGTCCTTGTGGAGGCAACTGGGCGCTACAGTCCAGCGGGGGGCCATAGAGTGTGTGGAAGGATGCTGGCCACGTTACAAGCCAGGGCATTAATGTAGTATTTTTGCAAACATGTAAATACCATATATCGGCTTGTCTGTGAGGTCATTTACACCAATTGTAACGTGGGATATCAGGGGTTAAGGTAAGAAGGTGGTTGGGGGGAATATATATAAAAAAAAAATTAAAAAAATGTTGTACTTGTATAATACAAGATTGACTGGTGATTGCTGTCACTTTGTTATTATAATTTCATAATAATGTGTACTCCTGTGTATTAGGTTAAGGTGGTTATGTATACATACATCAACGTAGCTGAAACCCACAGAGGGGAAATTTCCCCTCCGCTGACAAACTTCCCACTACTACGTGAGTACGCGTGTACTAGTTGGTACAGTCACCACTGCAAGCAGTGTTCGGAACGCTTTGTTTTTATCAGTGTTTGTTTAAATATCAATAATTTAAGAGCTGTTTTAAATATAAAAATTGCACACTCGTGCGTTCATAGCCCCCAGGTGGTAGCAAATATGCCTTATATTTTTATGTCTTAAGAAAAATATCCACTGTCACTTTAAAAATAGAACCAAACAACGAAATGCAAATACTACTGGTAATTATGTGCTACTGTAATTTCTAAATTTTGTAATGCAAATTATTTTCTATTTAATGTTTTTGGATCTAAAGAACAACATTTATAATCGTTAACGTACTACAAATTAAACACAGAACACTAACAAAGCATACCGAAAATTATTGTAGGCCTATAAATATGCCGACATTATCAAATTAATCCATTCATCACCTCACCCCACTTGCTCCTATTTATGCAGTAAAATAGATCATTGGAACTACATACTATAGAAGTAGGCCTACACAAGACAACAAAAATGAAAAATGGAATTATGTTTATACAAATTACCTTTTATGATTCCAAGGCCATCTTCAGGGCTCTTTTTCGTTTCATTTCAGTAGACGATCAGTAATATGCAGTCCTATGGTGACAAATAATTGCTAACTGTTCAAATAGAAAATAATAAAATTTTTACTGTGCAAGTCATATAGTAATATGACTTTTTTTATAGTAATGTACTTTTTTGTAACAAAAAAATTTTCAACTAAGTTAACAGCTATGACAGCAGGTAAACCACAATTCACATTAAGTCTTCAATTCCTGATAGAGTTTCTTCACTGTCCGTGTCCATTTGACTACATCCGCTGGCGTCATCCTCATCTGTGTCACTGGTTTCCCCTCCAAGTTGAATGATGAAATTTTCAACAGCGTTTTCTATTTGTGGTTGAGATGTAACGTAGTCTTCTTCAACCTTTTTTACATGGTCACATTTTTTTGCCAGGATTCTCTGGTGATTTCCCCGAATTTTTGTACTGTTAGCTGCTTCACGTCTTCAATTGTAAACGTTGTGTTGTTGGTTGCTACCCAGTTCTTCACCTCGGCCCGCATAAGTTCTATTGGGTTGAGCTCCGGATGGTATGGAGGTAAGCGCGATACAGTGTGGCCGTGTTGTTGAAGGAGCGAATCGATTACATATTCTTTGATCCTTGGTTTATGTAACGAAATCAACTGCAGTAACTGTACCTTCAGCATCGAATCATCGAAAGGTATTCGGTTACTTCGAAGCCACTCTTGCATTTTACTTTTAGTTGAAGCGGAGGTTGGACACTTTTTTGACTGCACATTATGGTATGGTGCATTGTCAATGACAAGTACACTTTTTCTGGCAGGTTTGGTATTAATTTTTCTGTCAACCACTTTTGGTAGTTATCAAAGTTCATTGAACTCTGATAGTCTCCTGAACACAGACTTGATTTCCACATGGTGAAGCAGTTTTCAATAAAACCCATCTCTCCTCCCGCATGAATTATTATAAGTCTTGCTCCTTTAGTGAGGGGTATAGCGACACCATCATTGTTATTGTCTGCCCACGATTTCTGGCTCACATGTGACGAGTGAATATAAGTCTCGTCCATGTAAACTACTGGTCGCCCTTCTTCTCTGTATTTCCTAATGTTTTTTTAAATATTCGTGTCTGTGGAAGGCTATGTGTTGTTGTTCAATAAGTACATGTCTGTTGTTTCTCGTCTTTTTCCATTTAAAACCCAACTGTTTGATTACTGTCCTTAAACTTGTCTTCCCTCCATTAAACCCTATATCTTTCACTAATTTTGAATGTAATTTTGGTAGTGTAGGTAGACATTTTTCAACGAGGTAAAAGCCGTTGATCATTCGGCGTATAACAGATTTATCAAAATCGTCAAAATCTGTCACAGGCTTTTCTCTCTTCCTTTTCTTATTTGGCGTTTCAAATAATGGTTGCCCCTCGCTTCTCTGCCTCTTCGCTTCCTGGTTTATTCTCGCTAGTGTCATCCGACTTACACCAACTGCAGCCGACACTCTTTCTCTAACTTTTTTACAGTCTATTAAAACCCTCCATGATCTGCTTCCTTCTTCATAAACTCCATCACATTGTATATAACTTCGCGAGTTTGACTTTTAAGCACCTTTCCCGACAACTTACTCATTGTTAAGCAATCACTAATAACAAAAATTAAAGATATAAAATGTACCGCGACGAAAAACAATACAACCAAATTAGTTTTAAATAACGTCACAGAAAGGTAAACCTAATCACTAAGATAGCTATTAAAATACAAAACCCAGCAACTCAGTAACTTTTGGAATGCTTGCAGACTGTACGTGTAAACAACACCACACTTACAGTCACACTGTATGGTGGGAGACGCTCATTCATTGCGCATGCGCTAACCAGGCAACTTCCTAAATTGATGTGTGTATACATTGTAGGTTATGTAATCAATTTATAGGTTTGAGTCAGTTAATTTTATTTGACTAAACAATTAACAGGATGTAATTGTGATTTTATTATGAAATTAAATGAATGCAAGATGAAATTAAATGAATTGAAACTGTTTTGAGTAAGGTAATGAAAGTAATTTATGGTATTTTGGAAAAAAAATGGAATTAAATTAATTTGTGATGATTTGGTTAATTTAAAATGTGGAAAAAGAAGGAAATATGGGTAATAAAGTTGAATAATTAATTTTTATTCGAAATGAATAATACAAGGGAGACAGTTAAAATTAAATGATTGAAACGTTTGGGCTACATGAGGTAGTGATTTTGATATGATACATATTGTATATAAATCGGTATTTGTGTTCAATGTAAGTATGCGTGTAGGATTATGTTCTTATTAGGTACATTGTATTTTATGTAGTCAATTAATTAATTTTGATATTTTATTTTAATGGAATTCAAGACGGAGGCAGTATGTAATTATGCATTTTTGTAATAAAAAGTAGATTAAAAAAGAATATACAGTAGAAGCCCGATATAGCGCGGTTGTCGGATGACATACTTTCCCCCGCGTTATAGGCGTAACCGCGGTATATCGGAAGGTGACCTGTACAGTGACAAATGATGGGGAGGGAGGACCGGGAAAAAGGCTACAGCATAATGCACTACTATATACTGTACGTAAATTACGTCACCAAATGTAGAAATAAAAAATAAGAAAACTATTTTAATCCAATATTTTAATCTATTTTAATCCAATGGAATATAAAATACACTATTTATACATTGCTGACTCGACCTACTGTAGGCCTAATTGTTGGTCTTAAAAAAGTCCATAATTGTTGTTTGACGGGATAATGCACACCGTTTCTTTTCCGCGTATTGTTTTATAAACGCGAGGTGCAGCAGATGAACATTATTAGATTCACTTTGCCTCTCCATCCACGAAATTACTTTGTTTATGTGTATTATCACTTCACTAACATTTGGAATAACTTCTTTCACTTCCACCCCATTTTCACTTCCATCATCGTCATCGTCTTCTTTTTCTTCGCAATTTGCATTTCGGACTGCATCGATGATATCTTTATCTCCTATACATTCTGTAACAGGCTCACCGTTGTCAACTTCTGCCCAGTCATTCAAGTCATCTAGAGTGAAGTTGCAATGCAGAGCACTACTTGCAGACTGTACATCACTATTAGTGAATCCGGCACCAGAGCAATTTCCATCGGCGATGTTTTGTTCAAAGGAACATTTCTTCCAGCAATTCTGAATCGTAGCCGTACTAATACTTTCCCATGCAAGACCTATTGAATACGCAACTGTTTTCAGGTTTATTGACTTAAGGTAAATTTCCATTTCCTCATCAGAATTCACTATAGCACTCAGAAGTTCACGGCGGTAATGCGCTTTAAATGCTTTTATGATGCCTTGATCTAATGGCTGGATCAGTGCTGTAGTGTTTTTTGGCAAGAACATGACTCCGATTTTCCCATCTCTTGACTGTAGCATATCAGCAGGTGGATGTGCTAGACAGTGGTCAAGGGTCAGTACAGCTTTTTCTTCGAGGTTGAGTGACCGCAGGTGGCTTCTCACAGATGGAACAAATTCTTCATGGAACCATTTACCGAAAATATCACTTGTCATCCAAGCATTTTTTGTATTACGATATGTGATGGGTAATGACGTCATGTTAACATGTTGAAAGCATCTAGGATTTCGGCTTTTCCCTATACAGAGAGGTTTAACTTTGTGGCTGCCTGATTTATTTGTGGCAAACAGGAGGGTAACTCTATCCTTATTTATTTTTAATCCAGATTTATTTATTGAATTATTCACATCCAGAGTTCTGGTAGGAAGCATTCAAAAATACAGAGCAGTTTCATCACAGTTATACACTTGATGGTCATTTAAATCGTTATCGATCATTACTTTGTTTAATGCCTGAGGAAAAAGTGCTGCAGCTTCACTGTCACATGATCGTGCTTCCCCTTCAATGCTTATCTGGCTTATACCATGACAAGATTTCCATCGTGAAAACCACCCATCAGATGCATTAAAGTCACTGTTACCATGTAAAGCACTATGGAATTTCACAGCTTGAGCTCTAATAACTGGTCCTGACAGTGGCACACCTTCACTTCGTTTTATTAAAAACCACCTGTACAGACACTCATCTAGTTCACTATCCTTACCTCCTAAAGTAGGTCTTTTTTCTTTGCAACCCCACTTCACTTTCAACTGTGTTCACAAAACTTTTAAGTTTATCTTCTTCCTTCATCCACCCTCTAATTGTTCCTTCTGAGATGCCACACTCACGTGATAAACTTGCCTTTGACTCTCCGTTCTTCACACGATCAATTATTTTGAGTTTATCACTCACAGAATATGCTTTCCTTTTCTGCGACATCACAAAACTCTACACTATGCGAATTTATGACAAAGACTATACACTTTGATAAGATAATATCAGAGTATGATCTTATACTGTAATATAAGAGTACACTATGAGGGAGAGAAGGGATTTAGTTGGCTGCTTGCCTTGGCATGAATTCTTAGAAACGTAGAGACTGTAAATACGGGGCAATTGTTTATGTCTACAGGTACACTTGAACTGGCAATTCTGGCTGTTTTTTACAATGTCGTTTCCAACAACAAGCCTTTGTTTACAATAAATGCAACACATTCCAATGTGGCTACAGAAGTCACGATAAACAATTCATAATTTACTCACTCTCTACAAGTAAGAATTTTCACTAATAACGGGCGACATACTCTTCACCGCATTATATCCGAATCCGCGGTATATCGGACCGCGCTATATCGGGCTTCTACTGTAATTTAAAAAAAAAAAATTAATAGTAAGTCGAAATTAAAGTGGAAATGTGTGACGTATTGATCGATCACATTTATTATTATTACAACCAAATTTCAAATTAACTTACTTACTGGCACGATAGCTTCAACAAGGTCACAGGGTTCGATCACATGTAGCTGGATACAAACATGGTCTATGGGTTACGCAAAGCACTGACACAACTCATTTATGAAGAGAATTAATATTTATTATTATTTACTATTGAATGATAGTAAACTCATGAAGATTCATGTGGATACATATTTTCAAAGTTGTGCAACACTAGCATAATTACACTTATTAACTAAATAAATTAAACTACAGCTTACCTTGTTGTATATTACACAAAACACAATTATAAAACTCAGATACAAACGGAAAGCAGCCCAGCTTTGCACACACTCACATTCACACTATAAATTATAAACCCCTTAACATTTTATATGAATCAAAATCCCCCTTCGCCGGCCATGCGGTCTCCACGCACACGCATTGTCCGAACGGTTTTTATTGTCCGAAATAGGAAAAAATAAAATTCTCGATTAAGGCCCTCTCGATAGATTGACCGCGGTCGTATGACACTTCAACTGATTAATCCACTCTTTAACTTGTTAAATTACAACTTTTTTGACGAGACTACTAAGGCCGCCCCGACGCCATTGGTTGCGGTCAGTCGACTGGGAACTGGAACGTAACAGGTACTTCTTCCTTCCACAGGCGGGACCGGCGATTCACGGCCACCCTGCTTTCGTCGCTCAGGCCTCAGTTGTTGTGAGCTAACCATTTTATATATAGAATATGGAAGTTGTATTCCGGGTACCCAAGTACGATATTGGCTTTGGCTCTGCTGACGTCATTGATAGTAGGCGGTCTCTTAGCAATATTTCCGGTTAATCTTGGAGAAGATGATGAATAATTCTCTTGCTTTGGCCATCTTGAGTTTTCGGCCAGAGCGTCACTGGGAGCGCTTGCGTGGGTAGTCGCGCCCATGCGTCGACATACATGCAAAGTTCTTAGAATTTTGTGGGAGTGAATTCTTCAGCCGCATTACACAATAACAACTGCGTCTATGCCTTTGTTTCAAACTGTTTCTTAACATCGTTCTGTTGTAATCGGATTAGCATTTGCACAATAATTTTCATAACTTCTTTTTTACAAGCCCGCACCAAAATGAAAGAAATAAAAATGTACATGCCCCATACGGTTAAAATAAAAAAATACCCAAAAATTGACCCGCTACAATACCCCCTCGATGAGAATTCTGCTGTACACAACAGAAGAAATCTCATCGATAACCCCGAAGATATAAATGTTTTAAGTAATTGATGTTCAATGTAATGTTTGATGTATTACAGATGTTTTAAAGTAATGATAAAAATAATTTGCTACAATGAGAAATAAAGTAACGATTTGTGAAATCTAATAAGAGATAGTTGTGGGTGATAAATATGTTGTGGGACATGTAGATCTGTCCAAGTTAAAATCAAAGTTGAATTTGAAATAGTAGAGATGAATATGATGTAATGTTGTTTTTGAGTTAATGTAATGTAACAGAATTTTGTGAAATATTGATGTTGACACAGTAGTTGTGGAGAATTTATGTGGAGTTTGGAAGGATATATTTATGTTTATAATTAATGAGGTTATTTTGTGTAGTTGTAGTAAGGTAATGAGATTGAGATTTTTTGGGGATGGCAATTTTGTATTAGGGGGTAGTGTATTGTAGGAGTCCGCAACAAGGGTTGGGACGGGATAGGGATAGATTTTAGTGGGGAAGGGGCCGCCTTAGGTAGAATCCAGGCCGCCAAATAAGGGAATTGAGTTTTTTGGGGGCGGGGAAACACATATCCTATGTACAAAGGGTTAGAGAGTATTTTTTTTTTTATATATTGGGAGAAGGTGACGATTTGAGTTCAATGATAAGTGGGGCTTAGAGTGTCTTGATTAGTAGAGATTTTGATAGAGATGGGTGTCATGGGAGTTGAAGTTGTTAGAAGTTAGAGTCAAAGGGAGAAAGATTATATATGTATACAGATCTAATACGGTGAATGAGAATAAATAAATTACATCACCCACAGTATAGCGAGATTGTTAAATGAAGAGTAGGATTGTTAAGCAAAAAGAGAGAAATTTATGATAAAGAATATAAAATTTTTATTTTTTCGAAACCAGTGACAGAATTTTAATAGAACTGAAAATAATGTAAAGTCAAGGATTGGTTATTATGCAAATGTCAATTTGATTATTATGTTAATATTTTGTTTGTTTTAAATGTTTTAGTTTATTATGTTTTGTACATTAATTTTGCACAATAATTTTCATAACTTCTTTTTTACAAGCCCGCACCAAAATGAAAGAAATAAAAATGTACTTGCCCCATACGGTTAAAATAAAAAAATACCCAAAAATTGACCCGCTACAAATGTTTGTGAATTTTATCCGGATCCAAGGGTGAAATATTTATTGTAATGTAATGTTGATAATGTTCATTTTGTGTGTAATACTATGTTGCAAACAAAATGTTTATTTGGGTATAGTGTAATTGTGTGTAGATGGTAATAGTAATCTACATTGTTAATTGAAATCAAAATGAAGTTTGAACTCTGTATATGAATTCAAATTGTTTTTGGAATTTAAATTTTAATTGGCTTGTTGTTTATAACATAAAAATATCAAATGTTGTAGCACGTGTATGTTAAGGATAAGTACAGAACCAATGTATTTATGTGTTAGAATTAGACATAAAAACAGTACTTTGCTATAGGCAACCAGTACAGCTAAGAGGAAACCAAATCAGTGGAGGATATGGTATAGTGAAACGACATTTATTGATAGTTTGACTGAATGTTTCAGAGTCGGGTGATACTGCGGGGCGTACCTGTTCTGGCCGGTGCATCAGGGCAGAGACGTCTAGTGTCTGTCTGGCGGCTTTGCGGTGTTGGGATCTCGAGAGGGAAGTCCAGTAAAGTCGGATAGGTGCAGCCACAGCCACCGGATTAGGGGGGTAAGTAACCCTTGTATTAATAAGTATTTAAGGGGGGTCGTGGCGCCATATCCTTGCTGACCCTTTTAGGTTTTAGCAATGAGAGTCTTTATGCTTCGGCATAAAACCACTCATTGGGGGGGGGGGGGTATTGTAACGGGACAGACCAGGGGAACAAATCTTTTAATAATTGTAATAATTTTTAACTCATCCAGTGTTCAACCTTTGGGGAACCTCTTTCTTAACCAAAATGCATACAATTTTTTTGTGAAACACCTGTCTGTGTTTGTGTCCGGCTCCAGTCTGACGAGACGAGTTACCTAATCACCTACAACTCAGAACGTCAGTAAATCACAGAAAATGCAAATGTGAAACCCCAATTTCATCAGATGGCTAGTTCACAGAATTCGTTGGCTGAGCTTCTAGAAGCTTCGATAGAACCCGCCAATGAGAGAAGGCGTTACAAATTCTTAACGTTTCGTGGCCAACGCACGACGTCTTGTGCGTATGCAACCCGTGTGAAATAACGGATAGAATAGCTTGCAGTCGACACTCAGATTCAGGACCGCGCAGTCGTATATACCAAGTACCCGGGTAAATTAAGTTGGCCGACTAAAAAATGTTACTTTAATTGTTTTAAACAAGTACAAGAAAGAGTGTAATGTGAACCGATATTCAACATCAGTTTTAAACAGTTCAGAACATATTTCGGAGTGTATTAAATGAAGAAAGTGGGCAACACGAGTGGTGAAACAACAGTAGGAGCACCGGCTGGAAGGGTAACTGTATCGAACACAATTCATTGATAAAAATTAATCAAAGTTTAAATCCAATTTACAATTGAATATTTCAAAATTAAAACATTTTAATAATAAGATCTCAGTAAGAGAGAGAGAGAGAGAGAGAGAGAGAGAGAGATAGAGAGAGAGAGAGAGAGAGAGAGAGAGAGAGAGAGAGAGAGAGAGAGAGAGAGAGAGAGAGAGAGAGAGAGAGAGAGAGAGAGAGAGAGAGAGAGAGGGGGGGGGGGAGGGGGGGAGGAGAGAGAGAGAGAGAGAGAGAGAGAGAGAGAGAGAGGAGAGAGAGAGAGAGAGGAGAGAGAGAGAGAGAGAGAGAGTGCAAAGTGCTGGTTGCCTATAATAACGCTATTTTCAAGCCATTTTATCATAGTTTGTATATAGGGATTAAATATCTCTGTTTTCTTGTCTTTTTTTTTATAATTTGTGTGGAGATAAGGTGAATGAAGATTTTTTCTGTTCAATAAAAGAAAGTATTTGTTAATTTGAGAAAAGTAATAGATTAATTGGTAATTAATTTTGAATAAAAGAGAATCATTTGTTAATAGCAGAAAACTATGTTAGTGTAATTTATTACGCACAAACCCAAATAATCATCTCTGTGACAGTTCGTCTATAGAATCCTGGAGAGACCTGAAGGTAAGCAAAGAGAAGTAAATTGTGATATTTGTGTAATAATATATAAGCAAAGAGAAGTAATTGTTACAATAATCTGTTTGAAAATCCCTCAAAAACTTATTGATATTGAATATGCTAACATATTGCGACAGTACAACCATATACGGTACTGTGCATTGCA
The DNA here is from genome assembly GCA_034769895.1 of Magicicada septendecula. NCBI lineage: Eukaryota > Metazoa > Arthropoda > Insecta > Hemiptera > Cicadidae > Magicicada > Magicicada septendecula. Next base: position 287,541,639 of record CM068368.1, read on the forward strand.
AAAATAATTTAAATAAATAAATATTGATTGATAAACATGATTCAGATTGCAAGCTGGATTGTTTAAAATATAGGGAACACACCGTTCAGGCATGTACACGCATATCTGGCCCACCTGTCGCTAGTGTTGTGTACATGTGTATTTTGTTGGTGTGTGTGAAGCCTGTCCGTTCCTGAACAGTAACCATTCCTTTTCAAATATTGGTAGATTTTGTTTTATTTTAATTATAAGAAAAATATATATGATATTGTAAAACGAAAGACACCAGAGGGTGTAGAAAATAAAGGTGAACAAAGGGTTAAAACACCGTGACAAAGTGACGGAAAGTGCAATTACTATAAGTAAAAAGTGAATAGCTCTTTTTATAGTTACAATAAAGAAGTGTAATTTACGTACAGTAAACATATAAAAATTAGCGATCGATTGAGCATCATGTAGTGTGAAACAGACTTCGTAATTCGCAAAGATAGGTGAAATTAGTGAATTGAACCAGAGTGGGGGTAAAGACGCTTCCACAAACTCTGACAAGATGAAAATTGTTCAGACTTGAGCTTTTGCATGAAGAAAGGAACTTTATTAGCGCGACCTGGTATTTATACCAGGTCGCGCTAATAAAGTTCCTTTCTTCGATATTCAACCGTTGCCGTAGGAGGCTATGTCAGTCAACTACGTGATCATAAATCTACAGTAAGCGTTACCTGACGACTTGTGAGGCAGAACAGAGGTTCGATGAACACACCTACAACCCATGATGTGAGCAGAGCCAACAACAACTAAGAAAGACAAGCAGTGGAAGCCTGGAAGAGGACCAGAGGACACGAGGACATGACAGACTGGAGCAAGGATGGGAAGCGGATCCAAGGACACGAAGGACTGGACCCGAGGACCGGAAGAGGACACACTGAAGTTGCCACATCAAATGAGGTGATAACAAACCATAATAATAAATAGACAACTGAAAGACAATATTGAAACTAGAATGAAAGACATTCCAACTTTTGCTAACAGAACCCGCCGTTTTATTGTACATATAATGTAAAGGCTTATTGTAATTTAGAATAATGTCTCATGTTGAGACAGTAATATTGGAATAACGTAAATGAGAGAGCAATGCTTGATTTTAAAGTGAAGTAAAGTAGAATGATTAGTAGAGTCTTTAATTGTTAAAAGAATACTGCATATGCTATAAATTTTAAAGAGAATTAAAGCCAAGTAAATATTAATGAAATAATTGAAACAAAATTCACTGCAAATTGATAAGCAATTGCAAAAGATGGCCACACTAAATGAGTAACCCGAGAGCAGAAATAGATAATTAAGAGTAGATAATAAGATTTGTGTATAAACTGTTTAGACATAAATTGTTCACAATCATACATCACATAGATAAGATCGCACAAGCGATGAATAATGAATATTTTTTTGTATTGCCGATATAAGTAAAAAGGTTGGTAATTAAATTATGTAAACATTTAAAAACTTTTATAACATTGTCTTGTTATTACAATTACACCCAAACCAAACAAGTAAAAGTTGTTATGTTATATAACTTGTCTCTCCAAAAGCTTGGGGCTTCCCAAATTAAATAAATTTGGAGTTATGTTACACAATTTGGCACTCCAAAAGCATGGGGCTACCCAAATTAAATTACATTGAATTTGTGTTGTTACAATATGTTGCGTCAACTGAATAGTTCTCTGCTGCAAGTTCTTAATGAAGCGCAACGTTCACACCCGCAATGATGAACACAGCCTCTGTTGTCGCTTGAGGCAGCCAGATGAGTGCAGTGGTCAAGCATGCGCTATCGAACACTGATCATCGCATTCTCTTTGAGAAGACCAAGATTTTGTCTCAGAGAGTGCCTACTACCCCTGGCTATACTTAAAGTCCATGAAAAACCTTCAAACATGGTTCTGCCGCTATGAATTGAAGGGGAGAAAGCTATTAAATAGGATTTAGCATGCTGTTCTCCCACGAAAATCATATAGCACTTGATGCTGATTGGTTGATGCAGCTTTCCAGCTTAGATCATGCTGGTTCAAAAGTTTATGTAAGTGGGCCTTCTCCGGGAAAATACAGAGTCTCTACCTGATCTCTGGGGTGAATTGGCAAACACTGTGCCAATCGTTTCAGATACTGATGATGGCCTCTGATGGTGGGGCCGAAACATTAGTCAACAACAACTGTGGACCATATCCTAACAGCCCAGTTAATAGTAGCAATTTCAACAGTTCTCTGCTGGTTTGCTTTTTCAAATTGTTGCTTAATCTGCAGCCAATAGTTGAATAATTTCTATCATTATATTCCGATTAACTTTAAAAGCTGTTGATAAGGTAAGTTTACTAATTTATCCTCTATCATAAATGTGATAGAAAACTATGAAAAGACCATATATTCTGGGCTCACCACAAGAAATATTAAACATGAAATGAACTTTAAACAGTGTTGTATTTAAATACATATTACACACGAAATGATTGTTATCAATAATAAAATTACAATTTCCAACGTCATCACTGACACAAGCCTTAAGTACAGAAACACACAAACTCTCTCTCTCTCTCTCTCTCTCTCTCTCTCCTCTCTCTCTCTCTCTCTCTCTCTCTCTCTCTCTCTCTCTCTCTCTCTCTCACACACACACACACACACACACACACACACACACACATCTGCATGTTACCTGAGCTGAATGTTGCAACTGGCTGACCAAGAACTAAAGAAGCACTCCGACATACATGTTTAACTCTTGGACCCTTGATGTTAATTCTCTGTCGTCTTCCTGTCTTTTCATCATTTTTCATTTTCCTCTTCTTCTTCTTTTTTGGATCTGTCATGCTTATTACTCCTAAGATAAATCATAAATGTAATAGGCAGTAACTTTTATGACACAAGCAAAATACATGAATGTCAGAACAGATATATCACTTTCTTGTTCCCCTAACTGTTGTACACAAGTTGAATATATAATCAATTAGCCACAGCAGTTTCTATATACAAAAATAAATGTTTAGGCAGACAGTATTTAATATGTAGTTTATACATACAAATTATGCAATTCATACATATCATTGAATCAAAAACTTTTTTAATACAAACTTCTCTTATTGTTTCTAGTCTACTCTTGCTATCTACTCCCACACAAAATTTGATTTATCATAAAAATGTTTCTAGATTATACATTATGTATAAATATATTTTATCTCAGACTCTTACAACAATATCTGATCCTGTTGTACAGCACAGTGTTGTACAGTACATAAATTAACTTTTGCATCTTTTTCAATTCAATTACACATATGAGTCACTGTTTAAGTAGGCCAAGAGACTAACTTGTTTGAGCTGGAGCCAGAAATGTAAAACAAAAAGCTACTTTGACCAAGGTTTTAGTCAGCAGATTTTTGTAATTTCTATATTCTATTTCATTTCTAATTAACATAAATACTTCTTATATACCCATATCACAATAAAGTCTAAGACCACAAACATACAAGACCCATTTTTACAATGTTTCATGGTTTTTAATATGTACGTTATTTATTAACCTTCTCGGTGCTCTGGGCGGGTATACACACGAACATTTTATGTGCGCATGGTGCTCTGGACGTGTTAAGATGCACGTCGTTTTAAATTGGTAAAGTGCGCACCTATGCCAAATTGATAAAAAGCTTTAGAATTACAATATGGTGATAAATATTTGTTATATGGTACTGCACTCAGTTGAGAACAACAAGGTGTCAGCATTCCAGAGAGTCTTCAAGAGTTTGAAGCAAGTATCAACAGACTACTTAGACTGGCCTATCCTGAACCACCAGAAGATTTCCAAATGAAGTTTGTGGTGCAGACATTTATTGATGGCTTCAGACATTGTGAACTACAGCAAGTGTTACGAATGGCAAGACACCAGAATAGTGTGGATGCCCTGGTACATGCTTTACAATTTGAGGCCACCAAGTCAGCATCTGATTAGTCAAGTCATAAAGTGCATGCTAAAAGATTGCGATGGCACAGACAATGAAAAGGAAGAACAAGGAACAGTGACTCAATGATCGGTGCCACAGAATAAAGTAAGGAAGGATGGAAGACCCAAAGTGTTATAGATGTGGGAAACCTGGATATCTACGACGAAATTGTTGGTCCAGAGTTCCACAGCAGGGAAACAACCAATAGTCGCTACAACAGGGCGTGTCCTGACTAACTGGAGGAACGAAGCTCCTAGACAATATGCAATTTCTACACTTCAGAAAAATAGCGGGAACTTGGTAGTTAGCAGATTCGTTCAAGAAAGGCCAAACTCGATTACAGTTGGCACACGTGCAACAGCCTCCATTGTGTGTCTTGATGTAGTAAAAAATCTCAAACCAATCTGCTACTCTTGCAGCTTGCGAACAGCTACTGGATGGCCTGGAAAAGTGTTTGGAAAAGTGGAGATACACCTACACCTCGATCAACTTGAGTTTGATCACAAGTACTTGTTGCAGACATTGTGGCTGAAGCAATTCGTGGTGTGCCCATTATGAATGAGTATGCTTTTATAGTCTACTTTAAAAACAATATCTTGAGAATCAGAAGAGAAGATGTAATGCTCTCCGCAACAAATACATTTAAAAAAATCAATGGATGTGATAAATCAAATCCTGTAACTGTCCCACCAAAACCCGAAAAAATCATCATGGTTAGAACTGATAGATACTAAGGGGAACCAGTGCTCTATGTTCGGACCCCAAATAGTCACCACACCGGGCACACTAATTGCCAGAATTTTAGTAAAATCTGATGAAACTGGAAGTGTGCCTATTAGAGTAGCAAATATTTTGGATCAAAGCAATTCGCACCTAGGTAAAATGTCTCCTGTGGTCGGAGTAGCCGGAATGATGCAATGAAGATCCAGTGCCTCAGACACTTCAAAATTACGAGAGGACTTCAGAAATTGTTGAACAGATTTTCTAACAATCTCAAGTGGTGAGGTAAAAGAACTTAAGATAGCTTTTACAACAATTTAAAGATTGTTTTGCAGTTTGGGGCCAGTCAATGGGAAGAACCTCCCTTGTACAACATCCCATCAATACCACAGATACAACACCGATACACCAACCTCCTCAAAGACCTCCATTAGCTACACAAGAGGAAATGTCTCGGTTAGTGCAGGACATGTTGACAGAAGGAATAGTCGAACCTTCGTCAAGTGCTTGGTCTTCTCCGGTAGAGCTGGTAGCAAAGGGCGGTGGTTTACGTTTCTGCATAGACTACCGGAGGTTGAATGACATGACAAAGAAAGATTCCTATCCACTAACTCGCATTGATATACTCGACACACTGTCTGGAGCTCAGTGGTTTTCCACATTGGACCTGAAGAGTGGAAATTGGCAAGTGGATCTTAATCAAAAAGAAAATGAAATGACATCTTTCTCGACCTCATGTGGCTTCTTCCAATTTACAGTCATGCCATTTGGGCTCTGTAATGCACTCGCAATGTTTGAAAAATTGTTGGATCTAGGCCTGACATGGAAAACTTGCCTTGTTTATTTAGACAATGTCTAAATTACAACTTGAACTGTTGTAAGAAACTACCTTGTTGATTGCAAATTGTTATTTGTGACTCATTAAAGCTGGTAATTAGTGACTTCATTTGTGCCTGTACTTTGTTTTCCACTGTACCATATGACGATCAGCGAGACCATCGTAACAATATAAATAAAGACATGTTACTGTATCAGTCTCTTTATTTAACAGACACATCTCACACAGTGAGTACGTAAATTAATTCATTATTTACTTCAATATTTATCTTGCCTTACTATGTAAGATAAACATTTTATGATGTGTACATCAAGCAAGCATGATAATACTTCTTTATTTTTTAATATTTCTTTTATTATTGGTTTTTTGTATTAAGTATATCAAAATAAAAAAAGACATTAATCTAGAGAAATGGCATTAACCACCCAACATTAACAATAACCAATATCTTTGTATACAGTAGACTTATGGTAAATTGTCAGAATTTAATGACACTGCGTGTATATCAGTTGATTTGAGTTGACAATTTCTACACTGTTATCTAAAATATTTGTTTCTTTTTATTTTAGATGTACTTCTAAAAGTCTACACTTCATTTGAGAAGGGTCTCCATAATTATGATATACATTTTTCTTTATTACAAACAATTTACGATTATAAGCCAAGAAAGATAGACAACAAAAAATAAATACAGAAACTCAGTCACAAAGAGGAAGCAGCATGCAGCATGGTGAGAAAGCAGGGTGGTGTGAGAAACTTCGAGAGTGTAACAGGATGTTTTTAATTTGTGAGATCGGAAACGTTTTTCTTTACGAGTTATGACAATATGAAACAAAATAATGTATAACAAACATGGTAAGATTTTTTACTATATGACTTTGAACAAAGATGTACATAAGGCGAAGGACTTGAATCATACCAACCACACACTTGGAGATGGTTGCATTCTCACACACATCAAATACACATAGCCACAATACACTAACACAAATCCAGTTAAAATTAGTAAATAACGGGTTGGTGGCACTATCGGAGAAGGGTGCCAGAATGGACCTAGACCCCTCCAAAATTTTCTTTATATTCACTACAGTGCCTTTTTGTACTACATGTTTTCACAAGTGTCATGTTATTAATGGCTATGAGTTTATGTTCGTTTTGTGGTCCCTCTTGCTACATTGGATTTAACAATTCTTAATTACTCTAATTCCAAACTATTCCAAATGATTCAAATCATCCACCACAATGTTAAATGATAACTTTCCACTCACTATTCAATAAAATGTACAAAATGCCTCTAAATACAAACACAATAATTAAAGTAACAAAATATATTTATTGAATATATTACTGAAGAAAATCGATTAAATAAATTTATTATACGTGAATAAATAAAAAATATATAATATGTGAACAGAGAGTGTAGCCCAAACAAAAAATAGATAACAATAGTGTAAAGAAGTGGGCAACACTTGTATTTACAAACAACAGCAGTATCAAAAAAAATGACACACTATTCAAAAACCAAAAATGTTAGAAGAGCCTATAAAACAACAAAGATTCTCTATGAAATGGATTTCAGAAAACTGAATGCAAAGTTTGGAACAGGTTTTATATAGGCAAAAAAAAAAAAATTAATACTAATAGAACATTTAAAAGCCCGTTTAAATATAAAATTCCATCTCTCTCTCTCTCTCTCTCTCTCTCTCTCACACACACACACACACACACACACACACACACACACACACACACACACACACACACACATCTCTAATCCAAAAATCCTGTTTGGTTTATGAAGCGCAAATCACTAAGATGTATTTTACAATATGGTTTTGTTTGCTGCTTGAAAAATTCACATTCCCTGTGTGTAAAGTTGGTTACTTTTAAACCAGGTTTAAAATGAATCCAAGCTTACACTGGAGAGATAAAATTTCTAGCAAAAACAACCACGCATTTTCAAATAAAGTAAAAACATAAAACTATTAAGTTCCCTAAGCCAGAGAACTTGCTCACTATTTTGAATGAAATACATTTATTAGTTAAAATCAACCTAATCAATTTAACTTTTTATAGCTGCCAGTAAAATTATTTCTACATATGGTTCTTAGTGTTAGCTGAGAAACAGCATGAGAAGGTAACCATATATCTTGTTGCCATGGTTAATGGAGGTTTTACTCCATTAAAAAGAGTAAAAGACAAATTATGAAAATTATCAGTTATTTTCTCTATGTTAGCAGTCTTCATCACAACTTTGTCAAATTTTGTTGCTTCCCTGCTATATACACTTTTTCCTCGAACGAGGCCTTTTGGTTTCGCAACCATTATCAAGTTCTTCCTACAACAACATTAAAATACCTACTTCCCTTATATATATATATATATATATATATATATATATATATATATACTAACCCTCCCATGCATCACCGCTTACATTCAACCAATAGGAGGCAGTACATACATTCAACCAATTATGAAAACCCCGTCTACTCTACATATTTGGTAAAATAACAACTGTAAAGCCGACAATCATTATTGTTTATTATTTTGAACATAATAAACGCTAAAAATTCCAAACACTAGATTTATTTTTTTGGATAAGTTTATAATCATAATGCTTAAATAACAAATAATTTAGTCCTAGCTTTTAAGTGCATGTATGTATGTTTCCATACATATTGTATGTAACAGAATGAGGAGACCAAATAAATATGAAAACTCAATATAAAAACCCATAAAATAAATGTAACTAAAACCATTATAATAAACCCTGAAGTACAATACAGTAAATAAAGAAATACTAATGTATCATAGTTTATAAGAGAATACTGTAAATAATATTTCATAATAAGAGTGAAGTGATGAGGGAAAAATTAGCAATGATTAATCAAACAGATAAGACTGTACAGATTAATTAGTTCTTTTTGTGACCACAGAAATGTAAACCCAATATAAAAACCAAGGATGTGACATATAGAAATACAATACACTGTATTAATTAATGTACTTAATGTATTTTAATGAATAAGGAAGTAGCTGTATACTATGTATAAGTGAAATCAAAACAATCAGTGACAAAGTGTATAAACAAGTGAGTTATAATAAGTGTTAATCACTCAGACAGGACTGGGAAGATTAATACCAGTGTTAAGGTGAACAGGATAATCATCACCATAAACACATAACTAAAATATGGTAAAAACCATTATAGACAAAGTGTTTAGAAAACAGATATCCCAAGTCAGGTTCTGATAGTAATTGTATACTTAACAATTTTAATATTAGTTGTTAATTTTCCCTATTCCTTGGACTTATTAATGTTTGGGCAAGGGAAAGGGCTGCCATGGATGGTAATAACAAATAATGAGTAATAAAATATTCACATTAGAATGAACAATGTGAAATTGACTTGCGATAATTAATTAATTAACAGAGATATTATTATGTGTTAAACAGTTGTTTAGGTTTAATGAAAATTAGCCTATTTATTCAACATTCATTAGAGTCATAGTCATGTGGACATGACATTAGCTGATATGATTATATATGTCTTTGTTTTATTAACGTAATGATGTTATAAAAATGCAATGAAAATGTTAAAACTATGTAATTAACAAGAGGGTCTTAAAACAATAAGACAAATAGTATTTGTAAAATTGAAACAGTATGAATATTAATTACTACACTTTCACATGTGAACCTTACTTTGTTTATTTTCCTTGTACGACGTTTCAGCGTGATGTTCGCCTTCCTCAGCGAGGTATGATACAGAATGTCCGGAATATGATACGGAAATCATACCTCGCTGAGGAAGGCGAACATCACGCTGAAACGTCGTACGAGGAAAATAAGCAAAGTAAGTTTCACATGTGAAAGTGTAGTAATTAATATTCACTAAGTGCTGTGAATGAAGAGGATGAACATTCAAAATAACAGAAACAGTATACCAAGAAGTAGGCCAATACTGATATATTATGGTTGGTCAACGAACTAATAATGGTAATCTGAGAAAAGAATTAAGGTGATTAGATGTTAAACAGTTTTTGTGTTTTTTGGAAGTTAATTTATCTGTTGAATGTTTATTAGAATCTCAGTCATGAAAACATGACATTAAGTTAATATGTTTGTAAATTTTGTTGATGCAGTAATAGAATAAGATAACAGAGAACATTTGTGATAAATAAGAAGGGTTCAAACCACCAGGCGAAATAATAAATAACAAAGTGTAACATGGTGATGAAAGAAACACCATGAAATAGGCCAATGTTAAAATAAACTATTGTCAGATACCAATAACAAACCAAAATAAATTAATACAGAATAGTAAATTTAACAAGATAAGCAATATTTCTATAATGGTAAATCACAATTTCAATACTTAAATGAATTAGAAAATGTTTTTTGAAAATGTCAAACTGTATAAAGACATAAAACCAAATTTTGTAAAGGTGATAAACCACCTATTAAGAAACACACACATATCAAATGAGATACCAAAATGTTTGTATTTTAATGAGGAATATCACTGTATAGGTCAATTTAGGTACATTTAATTAATAAATAGAGAGTAATTTGTAGTGGAAAATGAAAAAAACATATATTTTAAATAATAAGGGTCATGTGACCCCTAAGTTCAACTGTATTGACCATTGAGAAATTTGATAAATTTGGTCAAGACCGTTGAAAGAGTAAAAAAAAAAACTGATTATTCTATTGTTAGGCATGAAAGTGTGCAGGTCAGCTCTGTGTAGCTAAGAACCCAAGTATAGCAGAGAATCAAATCCGAATCAGAGAAAAGATGCAAAATTATACAAAACCAGAGAAAACATTAAAATGAAGAGAATGTAAATAAAAAATATATAAATCAAGAGAAGAATAAATGAAAAGTAAAACCAAAGGAAATAAAAAGTGAAAAAGTATTTCTACTAGACATGGTGAGAAATTAACCTTATTCTAAAAATCACAGTTTACAACTACACAACACAAGATTAACTTCACCAACACTTTTTAACACCACAATAGTGAAAAGGAAGGAAAATTAACTATAATCACGGTGAACATTACAAGTAAATTCATTTATTTAAAAGAAACCAGTGACGAATAATTTTCGCATTAATTGAGGTGAGCCACAAGTGGCCATCTTGGAAATTTTGTCAACTCAAACTCTAAGCGACGCCATGACAGTGTGGTTTTGGGAATTTAAATTAAATTATTATTGTATTACACTTAAATAAAATTAAATCTATTTGTATTAGTAATTAAGATTTTTAAATATTTGTGAGGTATTGTACTTCAAGTATGCATTTCTAACTTTTTAATAGCAGTTAACCAAGAACCCAAGAAGTAATATTATAAAATAAAAAATAATTATTGTCACAACTGAACTGAGTGAAAGAGTCGATCCGGGAAATTAAACAATTTTGACCTAAGAGTCATAGAACTGAATTTGAATAAAATAAGTTAATAAAAAATAATAAATTGGTTTTAAATGAGTTATATTTTTAAAAAAAATTAAGATTAAAAGATTTTAGATGAGAAAAGAAGAGTGAACTCAAATTGGCAATTGGAACTTCATCGGAACCAGGAAATTAAGAAGATAACCTACATTAGCCAATTCGATATCACAATCGAACTGAACATAAACAAAACATTTCTTTTAATTTTTTTTTACCAAACCAAGGAAAGTCAAATAAGTATTAATTAATGAGTTTTAACCGAATAATCCGTAAATAAATAATTAAACAAATAAAATATTAACTTAAACAAATTAAATAAAACCAAAAGAAGAAGAAAATATATATATATATTTGATTAATTTTTTTTCATAAATATTTCACCACTCAAAACAGGATAATTAATAAAATAGAGAAAAATGCAGTGAAAAAAAATACATTACAAATGGCGCCCAACAAATTAAAAGTATATCAGAAGGATTTCAACACAAATATAGATGAGAAAAAAAGATACAACGTTACAATATCTATAAGCCTCTATACAATATTTATCACAATTATATGTAACTGATAATAATGTGTAATTTATTTTGCAAACTTAGATTTCAAACGTGTTGAAGTTGGTTCAAAATTTGCAAGGGATGTTAACAGGGTTTCAAGGGTTATCAACAAATTATTAAAGACAATGAGTTCATATTTTGAAAAAGTTTGGTATTCCACGCAGGCTTTTACAATTTTTTTTCAAAATTTTGACCCATGGTACTCCTAAAGTTAAAAAATTGTTAGTGTCAATGTTCCATTCAGAGTTGGATAAAAAATTGCTTTAGTCTCATATCTGGCATGGCTTTTAATACCTTTTTTGGCCTTACTGTGCTAAAATTTTGAAATTTCCAAAACTGAACACTATACTAAAATTACGATTAAAATTTTCTTCGATCTAAATAGATTTTCTCAAAATTGTTATCTCTCACAATTTTGCCTCTCCCAACACCATTTTGCCACTGAGGGGGAGGGGATCAATTTCAAATGATATAGCATATACAAGGTAGTAAAGGTATGGCGACTGATACCAAGATTTACAAAAATTGGTTGATGCATTAAAATCTTATCATGAGACAGGCAGACAAGTAGACGAATGCCTATGGTCTAGTTAAACCAGAGATTGGACACAGAAGCCAGAGCAAACGACCGTTCTTTTCTAGAATTCATACAGCAAAATATTCGCTGACAATATTAAAAAAAAGCTCAGTCATTAACACCGAATATCTTGCAACATTTGTGAAGATTTAAATAACAGATCATGAGTAAATACCCTCGTTTGGCAAAAAAAATAAAAAAGTGATTTTTCTCTACAATATGCTCAGGCCTTAAAAATCAACACTTGGCGTAGAAAATCCTGACACCAAGTTTTTCAGATTATAAAAATATCTTGAAGTTACACAAAGAAATAAAGAAATATGTTTTGTAATTTATAAGTAATATCGTTTATTTAAATAAATAGGAAATAAAATATATTATAACTCCCCAAAATCACAATATCTTATTTAATGATTTTCATAAAAATGCATATAATAGTAAATAAAAATAAAGAGAAATACCTGAAATTTTACCTGAATTTACATTTTCTTTAGCAGATATTATGCCATTGGTCTTGAAATCTCCAATGTCGTTTTTCAGTAGACCTCTTTTGGAAACAGTTTTTTCAGTTCTCATAAAAACTTCTTCCCCCACAGAAAATTTAACTAAATCTTTTTTACTTGCATAATTCACTTGAACTTCTCGTCTCATCATAGCAGTAGCTTTCTTTTTTAAATTTCTTGCTATTAACAATTGATTCTCCACTGTTTCATCAGCAACACGTCCAGTAAACCTCGCAATATTTACAAGTGAATTAATAGCTGCCCTCCGACGCTGCCTATTGGTTGATGTTTCATCTCCACTCAAAATATCTACTTCCTTTGGCACAAGCTTTGGTATCTAAAATAACACATCAACAAATCAGGCCTCTATATATTATAAACCTAAGTACCTCTATATGTTATTTGTCTGTTTTGGACAGACAAATAATTTCTGTTAGTCAACAATAACACACACCACACATGTGTAATGTGTTTGTGTGTGTATGGTGGAAGGAGAGGGGGAGAGGGGGAAAGGGAGAGAAAGAGACCCACAGGTTTTTACTTTACAGGCATAAAAAAAATGGCATGAAACAGTAAGGTGAGACAAGTTAATGGATAAACTAAAACAACAAAAAGCTGAAAATGTAGACTAGGTAAGACAGACGACTGTTAAAAGAGTTGGTACATAAGTCAAAAGGCAGCTATGAAAATAAGTGAAGGTCTGACTAGTGGATCAACATTAGAAGGGAGTGGGGCAAAAACATTATTTGTCACTAACTTTGTTTAACCATTTTGCTACATAATTCATCTACAGTTTAAGTGATTTTACCTGTACAGTTGAACTGACTTTCTCTGTGTAATTCCACTACAGTCTGAAATGTTCAAATATGTTATGTGTTCATTGTGGTAGTCAGCTATACAATCCCATAACAACATCTCAACAGTATTGTGATTATTATTGTAACCTGCAGAACCCTTCAAACCTTATATATTAACATCTGGCATTGGCCATTGTATTACTTTCACCTCATAATGGCTGGTGTTTGTGATTACAATAGTGATTAGTGTGTCTGTTTACGATTTGTGTATATAAATAGAATGTATTGGTGCACTAGTGTTTTATTAATTTAGTGTATTGGTTAGACTAATATAATGATTTGACTAGAATAACATTTTCATTAAATTTTTTTAATTAATAAAAACGTTGAAATAGCAGTACCTACAAAACAACAAAGAAAGCCGTCACTGTTACTGTTAATGATAACAAAAACAAAACGACAATTGTAACCATACAATTTTGGGCCTGATATGATTAAGTGCATTGTAGTATATCCATAAAAGAAAAAAAAGGACGATAAAAAAGTGTTCCTTTTATATAATTCCTTGGTTGACTAGTGGACACAACAAATGGGTTAATATTAACACTGATGATACAGAATATACGATGTTGACCCAGGGTCAATCAATTTCAAATCACCCAATTTAAATTAAATTTGTTGCTTAACATTTTTTATGTTTATAATTTTTTTACCAGTTGTTCCCTATCACAATGTGAGTTCAAAACCATGGTTAATTTTTTTTGATGTTCATAACTTTTTTTGGCAGCCATTTTTAACCACCCACTTAGTCAATGTTTGGCTCAAAACTAGTTTTGCGGAAAATCATCTAGCTCTGTCAGTTTTACAGATATCAATATAAATCAAGAACCAAAATGTTCAGCACAACATGTTCTAAATTTATGTTCTCACCATATTTCACCTAAATAGTGAGGAAAATGCAAAAAAAATTTACAACTATAGATTAAAAATAAACATAAAAAACGTGATTTTTACGGCTATAAAATTTTATGAAGGAAGAGACTCACCCTTAATTTTCTTTTTCTTGCATAGATTTATCATAGTCCTACTTGCTGTAGGAGTTTCAATCTTGAGAATTTTTTCTTTTTTTTATATATGGAATTTCAAAGATGGCCGAAAGCTCGTTATCAGCAGCTTTCAAGGTTTAATATCTCAAAAAGGACTGAATGATAAATTGTGAACATTTTATAGAATATACTTCTTTCTATTAAGAAGAACATATATAAATTTGATGCCCAAGACTCAACTGGTTTCAGAATTATAATGCATCAAAGTTGGCAAAAAAGTCTGGTACTTGTGTGCTCAGTCGAGCAGTGAGGAGTGAAAAAATTTGTTTCACTAATATTTGTGAGTAACAAACAAAATTTTTGTCACTGAAGATTCATCATTGACCTAAGCAAACATGGTTTGAGCTCTTAAAAAACAAGGAGAGTAATAAATCATTGGTTTTTACCTGAAGTGACAAAAGAAAAATTACTTAGAAATATTATGAAAATAAGCTTTTTCACTGTATTTTAATACAAAAATTCTTTAAATTGAAATTTAATAATCATATATTTTCTTTTGTAGCAAGTTAGAAGCACAGGTTTTAATCCAAGTGTCCTTTCTTGTCAGGAACAGCACTTGATCTATTGCCACAAGAGAGCTGCAAGTTAAGACATGACCTTCCCCCTCCACTCACTGATGTAATGCTTAGTTAGAATTGGCCTCAGTTGCTGATAGTTCTTCAAGTAGTGAATTGGTTATGTTGACCAATGTTATGTTATTGGTGTGTTTCTGGTAGTACTTTATTTAAAACGTATGTATATAATAACTTGAATGTATATAAATATGTAAACCAGTGAATTTGTATGAAAATGAGTTGTTTTGTGGATGATCTAATTAATGAACAGTGTCATAAACAAGAATATAAAACTGCCAAAATATGTACTTAAGGTGAGCGACTTACCAATACAAGACCTCAGTCTTGTATTGAGAATTTCAAATGAGATAAATAATATTTGCGACTACCATAAAATTAAATATTTAGACAAGTTCTATCACATTTTTGGCAAAAAATGTGATCCTATGAATGTACATAAAAGGCCAGATAAAAATAATTAAAATTCTTCTTGAGCATTTTACTAAGCCTAAAAGCTTTGATATCAATTTTAATACCTGGAAAAGCCCTTTGTCCAACACATGTATCAAAAATATTTGTGAAAAAGACTGTTAAAGATGATGTAAAGGCTTCTGACCTCATTCCTGAGGCATATGATTTACTTGATGAAAATACTTTACACCAGGTTAGCTCAATATATGACTCTTTAGACTTGTCGCCTTTGTGTAAGGTAATGAAATTAAACAGAGAACAAAGACATTCAGCCTTGAAGAAAAAAGCAATTAAAATTACAACTGCTGTTAAGAGAAAATAAGAGTTCTTTCACGAGGATTTAGAAGAGGAAAACTAGGCCAGTCATGACTCAACAGAAAATGATTACAATATTTTGATTTAAAAAATAAAAATGTAAATTGGGGGGGTAAGTCAAGTCCACGTCCCCGTTGTGCCCCCTGGGACCTTCTGTAGGCACATTGTAGCTACAGATGCTAACGGACCTATGTGAAGATCAACGGATGGAATGGTGGAGGAGATCTCAATGATCCAACAGCAGGACGTGCGCAAGAGTCTTAGAGGAGCAGACCTCTTCAAAAACCTGGGTTCATCTGGCTCCGGATGATAGCACCCAGTAAGGGCCCCTGCCTAGGGTTACAGGTGAAACCCGGTCAACGGTCTCAAAGGTGGATGAGGCACCTCGGTTCCCAACGGCAGAGAGAGCGGAAGAACCTAGTGGAGGAAACCACGAAAAACAATCATTTCGGACTAACAATTCGATCTTACCTCGGAATTTAATTCCTACTTTTGCACTCTATACAATTTCAATTGCAGTATGGAAAGTCCGCTAAATAAAGGCACTACTCCAGGTGGTAACTTAAAAGAGAAATCCACCATGGCATCATGCCATGCATTGGGACCAAGGGTTCTGTGGAGTCCCAGCAACTGCAATCAAAGGTTTGAGTCGGAGCAACCTTGGAATCCCTGTAAACTTAAATTTAAGAAGAAATTCTTTTTAGGCACTTTAAATGTAAATTCTTTACTCAAGACTGGTAAACAAAAAGAACTGGAAATACTTTTAGACAAGAATAAAATTCAAATTTTAGCAGTGCAAGAAACCAGATTCTTAGAGGAAAATGTAACAGATATGCAGAACTACAGACAGAATGGTATGAGACTGGTCTTTAAGGGTAAACCAGCAATCAAAATTATGAAGGGAATGCTATTACTAGGCACAGCTTTTTATGTCCATAAAAGTATAATAGAGAATGTAACAGAATTCAAATCTAGTTCAGAAAGAATATCTCTTCTAACAATTAAATGTAAAAACAAAAAATACTCACTTAACTGCCACACACCAATAAATGAAGACAACAGGAAGAATCCACACAAAAAAAAAAAACAGAAGAATTCTGTGATCTTTTAGAAATTGAAATATCCAGGATCCACAAATCAAATGTTATAATAATACTGGGAGATTTCAATGCTCAAATAGGCAGAGAGAAGAAATTTGAGAACATTGTAGGGCAATATCCAGCCCACAAAAGAACTAATAAAAATGGTATGAGAATAAAATTAATTTATGTAAAGGTTCTCAAATGAAATTAATGCTACTTTCTTCAGAAAGCTTCCAAGAAAGGCTAAAACGTGGATATCTCCAAACCCGATGTTAGGAGAATTTCAGTTAGATCGGTGTAGCTATTTCTCGAAGAAATATAAAGGAAATTATTAATGTGAAAGTAATAAGAAATGGCAAATTTGATTCTGATCACTACTTGTCTAAAATTAAACTCAAACTCCTACCTAATAAAGTTCATCGAAAATTACAAAAGCAATTAAAGTATAATACAGACAGACTTGCCATAACGGAAGAATCAATAAAAAAATATCAAGAAGAAATTAAAATAGTTAAGCATGGTAACTGGCAAGAGGTGTCTACAGAAATCAATAATGCAGCAAACGTAACATTTGGTTTAGTTAAAAATAAAAGGCAAGTATGGTGGAATGAATTGTGTGAAGAACCATTAGCAGAGAGAACAAAAACATGGAAAAAGTGGAAAAGCTCAGGGAAACCTGAATACTACGAGAAATTTAAGAAACAAAGAAAGGAAACAGCAAAGATAATAAGGGGAAATAAAACATCTTTTGAAAAATTAAAACTTGTTGAAATGCAGGAAAATTTTATAACAAATAATTGTCGAGATTTCTATCAGACTTTTAAAAATAAACTAAAGGGTTACCGAACACCAAGTGTTTGTTTTAAACATGAAAGTGGTAGAATTGGCCTAAGCAATGCAGAAAATTGTGAAATACTTGCAAAATATTTTGATCAACTTTTAAATTGCCCGGAACCGGTTCAGAGATTGGAACTGTCAGACATTTATGAAAATTTGGAAGAAGATACACCTCCGACTATCGAGGAAATTGAAGAAGTACCGTATTTTCGCGTGTACCACGCGCACCTTTTTTACCAAAAAATATTTCGTAGAAAGGGGGTGCGAGTGTTACACGAGGAAACTAACTTGCCAATCTTCATCAGAGTGGTCATTGACCTTATGCTACCGCAATTCCTGTTCAAACCTCAGTCACTACTATGTACCGTACATCGGGCGGATATTGACCTTGACTAAAGCATTGCACAGACAACACTTTCAACCCCCACTGCAAAATAGCAGGTAGCATTTCATAGTGTTTCTAACAGTCTACTGTTAAAATTCGGTTCGTTCTGTACCGGTTTGTGAAAACGTAAGCTGTGTTTTGAAGTGTTTTACGGTATTTACCAAATGTTTATTGTGTTACGGTATTTACGTTATTCAATATCGAATTTACGGCAATCGTAATTACTACGGTATATCATACTGTATCATATCATTTTAAACAATTTGTCTTCGTTTGTGTTTTGTGTTCTTTTAATTTATCAAGGTGTTGTTTCATTTTACAATGGAATGTGGGAAAAGATTGCGTTCGTTTACTGCCGGAGAGAAGTTAAAAATTATAAACGAAGCAGAGGTAATAGGAAATAGAGCAGCGGGCCGAATATACGATGTGCCGGAATCGTGTATCAGAGACTGGCGTAAGAAAAAAGAAAAATTAACGGAAGCTCCTTTAAAGAAAAGAGCTTTTCGAGGTAAAGCTGCAAAATATCCTCAACTAGAAGTTAAACTTACAGCGTTTATAGATGATAAGCGTCAATATGGTTATGCTGTTTCCACAGAAATGTGCCAAATAGAGGCCATTAAGATTGCGAAGGAGCTGAATATTAACATAAATGAGTTTAAAGCAAGCAGGGGATGGCTTCAAAGGTTTTTTAAAAGAAGTAACCTTTCTGTTCGACGGAAAACAACGATATCTCAACGTTTACCAGAGGCGTACACTGATAAACTCTTGTGTTTTCAGCGTTACGTAATTCATTTAAGAAAACTGAACAATTATCCACTATGCCAGATCGGTAACGCGGATCAAACTCCAGTTTATTTCGAGATGCCTGTGGATACGACAGTAAATAAAGTTGGTGACAAAACTGTAAAAATTCGTACAGCTGGTTGCGAGAAACAACGGTGCACTGTAATGCTTACTGTTTTAGCCGATGGAAAGAAACTGCCTCCTTATGTAATCTTGAAGCGGAAAAACCTTCCAAAAAATGAAAGTTTCCCACCAGGTTTGATAATGAAAGCTCAAGAAAAAGGGTGGATGGACAATGAGTTAGTGCTTGACTGGATAAAGCGCGTTTGGAATCGGCGACCTGGAGCATTATTAAAACGCCCAGGGATGCTTGTTATGGATAGTTTTCGTGGCCATCTGACTGACGACGTTAAGAAAGTTTTATCAGAAACAAAGACTGAACAAGTGATTATTCCAGGTGGAATGACTTCGATGCTCCAGCCACTTGATGTGTGCATAAATAAGCCCTTCAAGTGCCAGTTAAAAAAAATGTACACCCAGTGGATGAGTACTGCACCACACGAGCTGACGCCGACAGGAAGACTCCGAAGGCCATCACTGACGCTGATCTGCAGTTGGATCATCAAAGCATGGGACAGTATACCAGAAGACTTAATAAAGAAAAGTTTCAAAAAAACTGGCATTTCCAACGCCTTGGATGGCAGTGAAGACGATAAACTGTTCGTTAGTGAAGATGAGGCAGCGTCTGCTTCTGATGAAGACTCCCCATTCGACAGTAGCAACGACGAATGAAAATCAGGTAAGACACTAGTAAAAAATTTTCATAAACTACATCAAACATACCGGTATCCCTTGGGTTTATAACTGTGTTCGTTTTCATTGATGTACTGTTCTAATGCACTCTTAATTTTCTTTAGGTTGGCAAACCCGAATTTACAATTACGGCTGGTTCTGTAACGATTGCTGTAACCTTCGCTTCTAATTACTGTATCTAGTTGTAATAAATATTAATTTTCATTGTAATAAACATACATTTTTTACTTGTAATAAAAAATAAATCCGTAAGTTAGTGTAACAAAAAAAGTAACTTGACGTTTATTTCATTAGTTATTACAGTTTTTCCCTTACAATAGATATATGGTAATACTATTCCAAATACCGGTATATGATTTTTTTTTCACATTTTTGAATACGCGATTTTTTTTTTTTTGTAGGACCTAAAAATAAGGGGTGCGCGTGTTACACGAGGGCGCGTGGTACACGCGAAAATACGGTAATTAAAACTTTAAAAAATAATAAAGCTAGTGGAGAAGACTCCATATCAGCTGAACTTTTGAAATGGTCTCTACCAAAAATTAAAAATGATCTAAAATTAATTTTTGAAGAAATTTGGAAAACAAAAAAATCCCAGAAGAATGGAAGGTGGCCTTAATACATCCGCTGCATAAGAAGGGTGATAAGCAAGAGGTTAATAACTACAGAGGAATATCTTTAATGCCAGTTGCATATAAAATATTTTCAAAGATTCTATTGAAGAGAGTAGAAAAAACATTGGATAGCCATTTGGGTGAATATCAGGGTGGCTTTAGGAAGGGCAGATTCTGTCCAGAACAAATATTCACTCTGAAGTCAATAATCCGTCTCAGGCTACTGAATTCAAAGGAGATTGTAATAACATTTGTTGATTTCAAAAAGGCCTTTGATTCTGTTGATAGAGAAACTATGTAACGGGACAAAATGGGTTGAACCATTGTTTTAATAATTTTATGTAATTGACCATACGTAATAATTTTATGAAAGCCATTGTTGGGGACGCATAGGAAGTTAGAACGAAGTATGTGACTCATATCCCAAGTCGAACAGACCTTACCGTATAAGGTGAGGTATTTGTTAATTATCATTACGTCACGCTTGGATCATGAGAGAACCACGTGTTTTCCAATATTAAAACGCAGTTCCTGCTTCGAAATACTTCTGGAATGTTTGATGTGTGATGGCAGGGGACTAAGTGGACATCCAGTGGAGCCACATGGCAAATACACAAAGACCGTATAGCGTACCCAAGCGAGCCCAACTGGCCGCAGTGCAGCACACATCGTCAGACAGAACAGACGTTATAACAGTGGCCTCGGAAAGTCAGTAGGCTGAAGCAATTATAGTAGCATAGGCCTACCAAACCGTATTGAAGTGTATAAAAAGAGTAGAGAAATATAATGAAACCAAGACAAAATAATGACTACGTTATTTTGATCCGTTACACCAGTTGTGGTGAAAGTGAAAGCGAACTGCGAATGATGGTGTAACACTCTGGATATTGTGCAGCTAAGTACAGTGATAAAATAAATATTTCGGCCAAAAAGTAAAGTAAAATAAATAATAAATAATGAGCTCAAATAAAAGGGGGTTAAAAGAAAAATAGAGAGAGAGAGTGAGTGTGAGAGAGGATTGGTACATAAGAGAAAGTACTGGTTTGTGATACAGGAATTTATTTAAACTATAATAGTTTTTGTATGATTTTAGAAAGAACAGTAAAAGAGAGTAGTGGGATAAAATAAATAAGATTTGTAATCATCATAACCATGCGTTAAGAGTAATTATTATGCCAAAACCTAACCTTATTTTCTGTGTCGACATCTCGCCTAATCGAACCTGAGTTTTTTTAATTAAGGGAATTAAAATCAACTAAAATATTTAATGGGAGGAATGTTATGGTTTTGATGTATAACCTCAAAATATCGTGGTGACCTTGCATTTGGGATCTTCGGATATAATAAGGTAAGTCGTAAGGCAGTTGGTCAGAATCGGGGTAAGTAGCTTTATATGTATTGGTCAATATTTTATAGTTACAATTGGCGACCCTGCCAGGATCTATAAATTCAACAAAATGGGCTGAACCATTGTTTTAATAATTTTCTGTAATCAACCATTCTATGTAATACTTTTGTGAAAGTCAGTGTTAGGTACCCATTGGAAGTTAGAACGAAGTATGTGACTCATGTCCCAAGTCAAACTGACATTACCGTATAAGGTGAGGTATTTCTTAATTATCATCACGTCACGCTTGGATCATAAGAGAGCCACGTGTTTTTCAATGTTACAACGCATTTCTGGGTCCAGAAACAACTCGAATCTTCTATGTGTAAAGGCAAGGGACGAAATGGGTATCCGGTGAAGCCACGTGTTTAATGCGCAAAAGGCTTGTATAGTATACAACTGCAGGCCCCAGCTCGCGGCAGTCTGCCGAACACCTTCAGATAGAACAGTCGTAGCGTAATATTGTCAGGAGGCCTACGCGGGTAAATAAGGGTAGGCCTACCAAATGTTGTGTGTGGAAGTATAATACAACAGTTAAATATCTTTAATAGTGAGAAAAATGTAATAGTGAACAGTATCAAACAGTCTGAAACCGTTTTTGGAGTGTATCAGCTACAAAGTGTGACTTACAAGTGATGGTGTAACATCTTGGATATCATTTGCAGCTAAGTATCGAGAACGACTGACAAACAATTTTAACATCAATTTACTTTTTTCTAAAATGCAAAATTCATAAATACTAATGAGATCTCAAATTTAGGGGGGTATAAAGAGAGTGAGAGAGAGAGAGAGAGAGAGAGAGAGAGAGAGAGAGAGAGAGAGAGAGAGAGAGAGAGAGTGAGCGAGTGTGAAGTGCTGGTTTGCGTAATTATAATTAATCATTTATAGTTTGGTTTAACTAATTTTTATGTGTGCTCAATATTGAGTAATTTGGTAATAAAAAATGAATATGATTAGTAATTTTTGATTTGCTACAATGAAAATAAATTCAGATTTCTGTATTACAAAAACCATGTGTTAAGTGTAGTTATTACGCCAAAACCTAGCTATTTTCTGTGTCGAAATCTCGCCTAATCGAACCTGTGAATTTTCTGAATTAAGGGAATAAATTAGTTAAATTATTCGAAGGGAAGAGTATAATGGTTTCGATGAATAACCTTAAAAAATCGTGACGATCTTGAGGGCTGATTGGAATCTTCTGATGGTGTTTTAAGGTAAGTGCGTAAAAAAGATCGCGGAAGTAAGTAATATTCTTCTTGGGTGTTTGTAAATAATAATAACGTTACAATTGGTGGTCCCTGTCAGGATACTGGTATAATTTTTATACGAGTTAGGCCTGAAGTTTGGCACAAGGAAATAGGGTTGGCGACGGCAGCAATTTTTGAATAATTTGTATAGGTTATAAGATGTTTAGAGTAGCATGTGATGTTTAAAATTGTTTTTCTTATATAAACTTCCGTTGATAGAAATAGAGTTATTAACCTATTTCACTGTTATAATAAATATTTAATAATATTAATTATTTAATTACAAATAATTAAAATGGAAGATAAAGAAGGGGAAAGTAGTTTAACTGAGTCAGTTATAATGAGTGATGCGGGAGCAGAGTCAACTCCCGTATCAACCAAAAAAAAAGAGGGGTCAATGCCCGATGTGATGAATTTTATGAGAACAATATCTGATGATATTAAACATAAAAAGAAAGAACAAAATCTTAGTTTGAGGGGCGACATTAATGACATTAGAGATGAAATGAAACAACAAAATGCTAAATGTGAAAGTAATTTTAATGAATTAAAGGGTAATATTAATAATATTGAACAACAAAATGTTAAATTGGAAGATAACATTAATAAGCATCTGGATGCTATTGACGAACGTTTAGACAGCTGTCTAAAACAAATACAAAATTATATAAATAACATTAGAAAAAGAAATGAGAAGTGGAAACAAGATACAGATAAGTGTAATGAGAATAAAAATAATCAGGTGATAGACAAGGTAAGTGATAGTGAAAATAGTGATAACTATAATAATGGTAATATAAATGAAAATGGGGTATCAGAGAGTGATACGTTGAATAATGATAGAGATAATGAGAGTTTAATGGAAGTAGAGGGTAGTGGTAAGGTAATAAGTGTTAATGAGCTTGAGAGAGAGTGGAAGGAGAGTTTAAGTGAGTATGGGGGGCAGAGGGCAAATTTTCCCTATAGAGTATGTGGAGTAAAGACTCCACAAGTGTTTAATGAGGACGAAGTTTCCTCCGGGGGAGACATGTGGTCTCCAAATGGTCCCTTGAGTTTTTGTGATGTACCTGGTAAAGCCAGGATGTGTTTTAATAATGTTGTGTGGCCCTCTGCGTGGAGTGAGAGAGTTCAATGGGGTTGTGAGAGGTATTATAATGAGAGAGAGAGAGATTTTTAAGGTTAATAGAGGTTATAAAGAATTAGTAGAGACGTTATATATTGAGAGAATTGTTAATAATGAGTACTTACCTGGTGACGTAATTAGTGCAGTAAATGATGATAATGTTGATATTGAACACTTACCTGGGGATAAAACTGGTGTAGTAGTAGATGATGAGAATAATGGTGATGACAAATAATGCTAAGGGAGATTTGACCATACCCAAAGTAGACCTGATATATGAGATAATAATGTGGAATAATCAAATTATTATTATGGTATAGTGAATAAAACAGATTTAGATGGGCATTATATTAAAGAAAGTAATATAATGGACTTAAGAAAAAATGAATGGTGCCGGTATAATGTAAGACTAATTTTTGATGATGGAGGTTAGACGTTTATTGTTGATGGACATTTAATTATGTGGGTGTAATGGTTTTAAAAAACTGGCAGAATAATGTAATGATTTTTGATAAACAATGACATTTGATATGACGCAGATTGTATATAATTTTGTATTGGTGTTAGATGTATTATGTATTAGGTTATGTTGTTATGATAAGGTATCAGTGGACACAGTGTGTTGTATGATGTGTACTCAATGTTAAAAATTCTGATTGAGTGTATTATGATAATGAGGCTTGATTGTTAGTAATAACTGACATTTAGGTAATTATGAATTTTACTATGAAATTAAATTAATTTGAGATGGTTTATAATTAATAAAATGTGGATCTTGGTAATTGTAATGTGTCAAAAAAGGGGGTTTTTATTTTTTATTAAAGTTATTCTGTATCGTCATTGTAAGTCCCATGTAAAATCAGGTTGTATTCAAACAATTAACCGTGACGTAACTTTTTGAGCGGAGTGTAGATGGAGAATGCGATACTTGTTTGTAAACTGAATGTTGTCACGTAGGATACGCGCTGATATAAAACAAGATCTCTGGTGTGTTTGTCACTT
Source organism: Magicicada septendecula (assembly GCA_034769895.1). Taxonomy (NCBI): domain Eukaryota; kingdom Metazoa; phylum Arthropoda; class Insecta; order Hemiptera; family Cicadidae; genus Magicicada; species Magicicada septendecula. Next base: position 287,566,768 of record CM068368.1, read on the forward strand.
ATGTGTGTCCACGTTAAGCCCCACATTGCAGGCGGTAATTTGATATAAAACAATTACCAGGAGTCCTTCTTATTTTAGCTCCATGTTGGTATGCGCCAATTTGATATAAAACGTGTTAAGATGAGTCTTTCTTAATTCAGCCCCACTTTGGAGTCGTCAGTTTGAAATAACCAAATTATAAATTGTGAGTGTTCCGGGGTTTAATTTAGCTCCACGTTGGTATGCGCCAATTTGATATAAAACGTGTTAACGTGTTTTATTTACTTATATGAGACTCCCGTGTATCAACGTCAAGCAACAGGTTGAAGGTAGCAATTTGTAACAATTAAATGTTGTTACCTGTTTTTAATCAATGTGTCATTAACGAATGTATCTATTAGGTTGTTACCGATGAAACTTCCTGAAAATATATTATTAAGTAAATATAGTTATGATTATGTTCTTTTAACTTATAATCGTACTACGATATAGGTTTAACTTAGTATTCAATAGTTGGGCAATATCAACTTTATATATAGTGTATTGACTGAATGTATTGTGTATTCTTGTCAACCCTAGTCCCTCGATATTAGAGAATTCTATTCAAATTTGGTACTGAAAACACGCTAGTTCGGCAATCTCCCGTTCCACCAGCTGTTAACAATTAGCACTGTTATCTGTAATAAGCTTGCTTCTAGGTTAGCCGTTCATCGGATTTTAATCAACCTTTTATTGTAAATTATTCCACCCACAACATATAGTACCTATTCTGTAATAACATAAAACATTATTTCATACAATAAAGATCCTTTATTAACTTTATACGTTATTTCACAGCAACCGTTATCTCAAAAATAATAATATTATCGAATCGATTATACAAAGATATATCGATTGTCAATTGATCAAGTTCCTTTGACTCATACAAATTAAATATAACAATAAATATTTCTTATCCCAGGGTTCGTAAGATTCTTTTAACCATTAGTAAGGCCAGGTAAAATGCAAAATTAAGGTTACTCAAGTATTACATAAGTTTATTAACTCTAAATATATTGAATTTAAAAATAAGTTGTTTTTTACCGAGTCGACGTAACTCAGACTGGCAGTGGACGTCTGTAAACAGTTGTAGATGACCGTCTTAAATCACGTTCATACAGTAAAAAGTGTTCTGGCCCTTAATAAAATTGATGGTGGAGTATACAGGGAAGCTCTCAGGAACTCTTCTAACTGCCGTTCTTCTCTTATGATCTTGATAGTTGCCTGTCACGTTGGAATGAGGATAGGATTCTAACTTCTCTTGAAGGCGATGGTTAACTCAGCAAAACGAGGTCTTCGTATGTCTTCTCAATAATTCCGTTAGTTTCGGCCTTTACTTCTCTCAACTAGTCTTCTGATTACATGGGAAATCGGTTTAATACCGAATCCAGTGGAATTATTCTGGTGAATGGAGTGAGGAGTTTTCAACTCTTTCAGAGGTATTCAGTTATAATTTGGAAGTCTAATTGGTTTTATTACTCATCAGTAGTATTATAGAATTAGTTTCAAATAGGGTTTTTTAATTTAGATGCCTATTTTCTTCAAGTTTTATTATTCACTCTTTTAAATGTATCTGCCCATCTCAACTCATTAGCTTGTAACAATCGGAACGAATGATTCAATATCAACAACTCATGTACATTTCAGTTGCCTTAACAACCACTTTTTCTGTCATTGGATGAAATTAGATATCCTAGAGCCAGAATTATAGAATATTACTACTCTTTTTCAATAAAATACTCAATGCTTGGAATAATACTAAATTACCTAAAATTCTCACCTAACCTTCCTTCTTAAACAGTATTTGTTTTACTATAGTTTCATTGGACTGGACTTCTTAAAAAGGTATTAATTTCCCTTCACAAATATTAAATTTAGGCCTATAGGTTTTCTTACAACTGTTATTATATTGTTTGGTTTTAACTTAATTTTCTTTACCTGACCTATGTAACAGTACAGAATTACCTGTACCAGAATAATGGTATGAGGCATATTGTCATTGTAAATTTTATTGTGTTCATACATATTAACAAGGGCAAGGTTAGTTTACCCAAGTCCCAGTAGATACGCAAATTCACCAGAGGGGAGCCGATCCAAGGTCAGCAGAGTACGAGTGAAATTAACCAAGTGGAATGGCGATTTAGGCGCTAACAAATTGACAATACGAACTTTTCATTGGCCCACTGAAACAAATCGTCACCACCAAACAATGATGACATAAAACAATTACGTGTTATACCGGGCGTTGGCGAAAAGAACAAAGCACCATGACGTCAGACACCGCTGTTTTACATAATAATTGTGTCTGCCTCCACCCATTTCATCAAAAGCAGTCAGCGAGCACATACGCTTGCCGTTTACAGTGGGCAGTTCTCTGCCAACAAAATGTAACATATACTTTATAAATTGATATAAGCAGCATCAGAGTTAACAATAACATTTATTAGAAGCAGTGTATTTAACGCAAATGTATTTAAAGTAGAATCAGTGGAAAAATGACAACACTAAAACTGGACGAACACCTGCCAACCGCATGGAACCGCTAAGGAGGAATCTACGCCACTTCAGTTTCAGGAAAGCCCTATAATTTTATTATCTAAATTCAAAATTACCTAATGAGCTCAATTTTCACAAATATGTTTAAATTCAAGTAAGTGAGAGAGTGAGAAAGCGAGTGTGCAAGTCTGTGTTGATCAACGTAATATCACCTGAGGCGTTGGTTTGTGATGATGGTTAACCAGTATTATGATTAAAATATAAATAAAACTATAATTTTGTTAATGATGATACTAACAAGACTAAAGGAAGTAATTTACATAAAATCAAAAAATATATTAGTTAACCTCAAGCAAGGTCAAGTGCGGAATATCATCGCCGCCATTTTGAAATCTGAATAATTATTGTTGGTTATGCTTGTATCAAATTGACACACATGTGATAAAATAAAACCAAATTTTTGTTAGCCTTACCTGGTGTATTATGTTATTTCTATACCCAGCAACCTCAGCCTCTTTCTGCTTAACGCAACTCTGGACCCAAAAAGCCTAGTGTACTTTGAAAAAACTGAGCACGTGTTTCCACCAAAGGTGTTGTTCAGATTATGTAAATATGATAATACACACATAATTATCAGAAATATACGTTTATTAATAATTGTCACAAATCTGTATTTTAACAGATGGCGCCCGAACAGGGACTTTATATAAAATAAAAAATTATATAAATAAGCAGAAAAGCGGAGGTAGAAGGGTAAAGAAATAAGCATAAAAAGAGAGGTTATATATGGAAATTACATATAGTATAAAGAGACGTACATAGTAAATAAGACAAATTTAGTACCATCAGTACGACAAAATGGCAGATAATAACGAAAATAGTAACGTAGAAAATACAAATACAGAATCACTGAATCAACGCCCATTATGAATAGAGTTTCACTGGAAGATCTCTTCCAATTAATGCAAATACAAAATGGTCAATTGAATAATAAATTGAATCAATTAGAGGAGAAATTAGACAAGATAATTAATGAGATAGAGTTAGAAAATACGAATAGAGAAATAGACAGATTAGATAGAAACAAAGACAAGGTAAGTAGTAGTGGAAATGATGATAAAATAAATAAAAATATAGTAATAGGAGATAATAAGGGGAATGTTGGTAGTAATAATGAAATTTTATGGGGAATAGAATATAATAATAAGGGAATGATAGTGTGTTTTGAAGGTTTAAAGAGTGGGCGTAAAGAGAGATATATTGAGAGAGAGAAGTGTTGTTGGGAGAGGTATTATGAGAGATGTTTTAAGAGAGAGAGATGGTATGATAGTGAGAGATATATTGAGAGAAACAGAGAAGTAGAAATTTTTAAGATATGTAGAAATTATGAAAAGTTTATAGAAAGGTTAGGTGGAGAGAGAAGTGAAAATAATAGCAAGTACTTACCTTACAATGAGACTGAAGTAGTAGAGAGAATGAGAATAATGACTTGACGAAATACTTAATTATGACTGATTTTACTGAAGGTGACAGAAACATACCCGATCAGGAGTTATATGAATTTGTGGAAACGGATAAAAATTTGAATAGTTGGTGCATGTATAAGGATGTTAGTATAAAATATCTAATATTAAACCATGTATATAGTTTTAAGGTTCGATTATTATTTGACGATGGAGGTTAGTTGTTCTTATTGTGTTATGAACATTTAATTATGTGACCAGTGTTTTTTAAGATGGACTGTTTATGACTGATTTATGGTAAATGATTTAACGATTATGTGGATTGTATATTTTTGTGTATATTAATGTCAATGTATTTGTGTATTTTTGCTGTTGTGTATTTTTATGTAAACATGTATTGTAGAATTTTAAATAATTGAAGGAAGTCAATAATGATTTTAAGGGATATTATGAGATTCAGATTCTAATGGTTAGTAAATGATTAAATATAATATATTTGGATCTGGAGAGGTATTGTTGTTAGTAGGTAAGTGATGAATTTTCTAATGGTATATTAAAGTTGAAATGTTGTAAAGAGTTTGGGTAATAGTGATAAATAAGGGCATTGGAGTTAGTTAAATAGAGTTAATGGGAGTTAGGGAAAATAAAGTGTTGAGATGCTGATAATATATAAAGAGGTGTTAGATATTTTAGGGACACAGTAGGTTAGTGATTATATGTAGAGGTGAGTAATGTGAATGGTATATATAATTATAGTTGTTGTTGGTGATATTTTGTAGTAAGGATCCGGTGTTAAGGAGTGATCAACGAGCGACGTGGCAAGGGACCAGCGTTGTGGCAGGCGGAGCAATTTTGGGTTAGAGTGTTTGCCGATATTGGTGGAGGGCAAAGGGTTAGGAATGGATATGGCCAGTTAAGTAACATACATCCTTCTAAAAAACAAAATGAGCGGTGCCAGAGGTTTTAAATGGGATTTGTGAAGGGGGTTATTATAGAGATATTGGTGTCATAATATATTGATGGTTAGAAGCGGTTGTTAGTTAAAAGGAGGTGAGTAAGGTTAGATTGACAATGCCAAAATAAGATATAGAGAAAATAGTGAATAATTGAGAGTCACCCAAACTAAATAAGGATAAAAAGGTCAGAAAAGGGAAAACTCATGGTAGAAAGGTAATGTAACTGAGGGATTGATGATAAATTTGAAATTTTTTGTATAGAATCTAAATGAATGTTAAATATTAAAAGTTGAATAGAGAGTTGATAATAAAAAATGTTATAAAGTTCTGCTACAAGTTGTGTAAATGTAAATTGTTTAATGTGAATTGTTCAATGTTAGTGTTTAATGCTTATGATGTACAATGTTTTATTGTGTTTTATTATGTTTACGGTACAAGAGGTCAGGAGGTTACTATAAGGGTAGTGACGATAATAATATTAAATTTTATGTTAGGATAACAAATCTCTAGAAATGATTCTGTTATAAAAAGGGAAAATTAAAGTAAAGAAAACGAGTAAAGAAATTTAGACAGTTTTGAAGTGCTGCCATGATAGATAAATATACTGATATTATTTGAAATAAATGAATAAAATAGTAGTTGTTGTTTGAGAGTTAAGTTGTTTGTGTTTAGTATAAGGGTATAATTTCTTATGATGAAAGAAGCAAATTGATATTGGCTGGAGTCAGAGCAATTGATACAAATATGTAGGAGTGTTGAAAAGAAGAAGGGTGATCTATCTTAAATCTTGTTATATTTTATTGTGTTGTTTGAATTTTTATAAATAAATAAAACCAACGCCTCTAATCACAAACCAATGCATCTAAGAGGAGACATATCAGTTGCGGATATGTATATAAAGAAGGCCACTATTTTAAAATTTTGTATTGAATGTTTCAGAGTTTTTATGGTGTTGTGACCGCGGTCCTGCGCTGGCCGGAGCGTCAGAACAGGAGCGTGCAGTGCCTCATGGCCTTATGGTGTAGGGATCTCTCAGGAGAAGTCCAGTAAGGTCAGACAGGTACGATCGACACTATAGGACCAAGGGTAAGTGATTGAGATTTTCTTTTTATTAACACTACAGGGGGTTGTGGCACATATCTGAGCTGATCCTTTTAGAAAAGTATGAATGAGTCAATGAAAGTTTTTGTGTCTCGACACCAAACCTTTCATTGAGGGGGTTTTGTAACAGTACAGAATTACCTGTACCAGAATAATGGTATGAGGCATATTGTCATTGTAAATTTTATTGTGTTCATACATATTAACAAGGGCAAGGTTAGTTTACCCAAGTCCCAGTAGATACGCAAATTCACCAGAGGGGAGCCGATCCAAGGTCAGCAGAGTACGAGTGAAATTAACCAAGTGGAATGGCGATTTAGGCGCTAACAAATTGACAATACGAACTTTTCATTGGCCCACTGAAACAAATCGTCACCACCAAACAATGATGACATAAAACAATTACGTGTTATACCGGGCGTTGGCGAAAATAACAAAGCACCATGACGTCAGACACCGCTGTTTTACATAATAATTGTGTCTGCTTCCGCCCCAGTCGCCAGAACATCACCATGGCAGTAAAACGTTAGAATTGTGCTGGCATAAAATAGTCAGCTAAAGTGTTTTATTTTGAATTAACAAAATTTAATCACAAGTAAATAGTGTTAACGAGTGATTATAACCATCATGTAAATTCAGTGTAAAGGACAGACGAAAGCTAGATATACAACGTCTGCCCCTTTTCATCAAAAGCAGTCAGCGAGCACATACGCTTGCCGTTTACAGTGGGCAGTTCTCTGCCAACAAAATGTAACATATACTTTATAAAATGATATAAGCAGCATCAGAGTTAACAATAACATTTATTAGAAGCAGTGTATTTAACGCAAATGTATTTAAAGTAGAATCAGTGGAAAAATGACAACACTAAAACTGGACGAACACCTGCCAACCGCATGGAACCGCTAAGGAGGAATCTACGCCACTTCAGTTTCAGGAAAGCCCTATAATTTTATTATCTAAATTCAAAATTACCTAATGAGCTCAATTTTCACAAATATGTTTAAATTCAAGTAAGTGAGAGAGTGAGAAAGCGAGTGTGCAAATCTGTGTTGATCAACGTAATATCACCTGAGGCGTTGGTTTGTGATGATGGTTAACCAGTATTATGATTAAAATATAAAGAAAACTATAATTTTGTTAATGATGATACTAACAAGACTAAAGGAAGTAATTTACATAAAATCAAAAAGTATATTAGTTAACCTCGAGCAAGGTCAAGTGCAGAATATCATCGCCGCCATTTTGAAATCTGAAAAATTATTGTTGGTTATGCTTGTATCAAATTGACACACATGTGATAAAATAAAACCAAATTTTTGTTAGCCTTACCTGGTGTATTATGTTATTTCTATACCCAGCAACCTCAGCCTCTTTCTGCTTAACGCAACTCTGGACCCGAAAAGCCTAATATACTTTGAAAAAACTGAGCACGTGTTTCCACCAAAGGTGTGGTTCAGATTATGTAAATACGATAATACACACATAATTATCAGAAATATACGTTTATTAATAACGTTTATTATTATTGTCACAAATCTGTATTTTAACACCTACTGTACAATTAATTATTGGTTAATGGTTATTTACATTAATTTTAATTTCCTGGTTTTTACTTTATTACATTAATTAACTCGTCCTAGAACCCTTCATTAGTTTACAATATAATTATCAGAACTACTTGTCAAACATTAAACACTGATTGCCCTCCTGGCCAAGTTTACAAACATTAATTAAAACAACTTCATTATTCCATTTTAGACAATACTTAAAACTTAGTATAATGCCTAACACAGGTAACTATACTTGATTGTCTAAAGACAAATTTAATATAAATACAAAATTATCACTGATTAAGTATTCCTATTAAACAACATTAGTTCACTCTTACCATACTCAAAACATAACATAAATATTCTGTGAACACAAACATGCTACAGTATAAAACACAAGTACAATTTATTATATTAACCATTAATTGGTATAGTATTTTATATTCAACGTTAACTATTGCATCTTTTGACTTGAGGTACTTCTGAGATGCATTGATTACTGAGCAACCTTAATTCGGGGTATGGTCCTTGACCATAGTTAATTCAATTTTTTATGTAACGTTGGGGACCTCAACTCTGTTACGTTACATAACACCCCCCCTTCGAAAGAAATTTATTTTGTCTTAACAAAGTTTAGTAAAAAAATAAACTCATAACTCGTATCTGACCAATTGGTTCTCTTATTCATAATACTTTTTTATTTCAGACTGGTTGTATGTACCTTTCACCCTATTATTTGCGTATGGAATTATCCGTTGTATTACTATTATTTCTTCTTTCCTTCTTAAAATCAATTATTTCCCAAGTTTAAATCTTACTTCTATAATCATTCTAGTGACATTCTTTATTAATTATACATTCTGGATCTGGTTTTATTTATTTATCTATATTTATTTGTGAGTTTTCCCTCTAATATTTAATTTTCCTAAACCTCCCTAACATTATAACTGGAATCGAATCGGTGGTGCTCTATCGGCTTACCAAATACCGTCGTCCGTTACATACCTTCTGAGATCAGAGGAACATCATCTCTGCCCAGTTAAATGATTGCTGGAATATTCTACAGTCAATCTTCATTAATAAACCTCGCAAGGTAGTCATCATGTGACCTTCAATAAAATAATTAATAATAATAATTCACTGTACTTTAACTCAGATCATATTATTTCTTCATATTAATTCTTCCTTCTATTATACACTTCTCCTCTCCAATACTTGGCTATTTTATTGACATTTATTAATTGGCTTTCTTACGAATAATTCTTAAATATTTGTTTTTTTTTTTTCTTTTATATGAGTTTAAAGTAATTTCTTCTGAATTATATAGTAAGGTGTTCTTACTTATTTTTTGAATTTTGTTGTTTTTATTAAATCACATTGTTCCTGAATAAATTAAATAAGTTGTCCTTACGTCTTTTAGAATTTGGTTGTTTTTAAATTGATTCCACATAATTTATCTTAATTATTTTGTAGTGGCCTCTGTTCGGGCTGCTCTACCAATATGGTTTTCCGGTGGATTCCGTAAATTATATGCAGTGGTAAATCTTTCAATGGCATCGTCGCAGGTTGGATCATATACATACGGTTCTATGTCCTCTTCGTTACGTCTATTCCTTCCCTCAGCATTCCCAGAATTGGGATTCGGTTTACAGTTTTCACGATGATCCTCTTGGAGATTCCTCTCATCAGCCATGATATAGTTTACCCGAGCTATATGGGTTCCCTGGTCATTACTTGGTGGATTTTCCGAGGGTATGTCTCTCCTTTGTTCCCTGCTTCCTCCATCATGCTCGACGCTCCTATTTCTGTTTTGATTTCTTCCATTATCGTTCCCTTGGTTATTATCCCAATAATCTCTCCCATAGTCAAAATTCCTGCGGCCTGTTCTGTATCTGTTATTATCATGATTAGTATAGTGATTACTTGGGTAATAATTGTTACGATAACGATTGTTCATAAATTGGTCATTCACCCTTCGGTGATAATTATTATTGTTAAATTGATTTGTTCCTGGATGCGACTCTTGATTTGTCTCTTCCCTTCTATTGTTGTAATATTCACCTTGCCGTCGGGACCTTTGATAATAGTCTTCCATTTCGTAACTGGCTAACAAGGTTTCCATTGTTTCTACGGTCTTTACTTGTCCACTGCGTCTGGCACGAACTATCTCTTCTTCAAAATGGTATGACAACTTATTTACCACACACTCCTCTGGTATCCGCAGTTCCAAATGACGCGCTAAACATACCTTTCCCAAAAAGTAAGTAGTTGGTGACTGCTCTTGATTAAAATTAAATCTCCCGTTAGTAATGTTATCTCTAATCATGTTCTGTACAGAATCTGACCAGTATTTTGACTTAAAAGTCCTTTTAAATTCCTCATAATCACTAAGTTCATTCCGGACAGCTGACCACCAATTATCATTTATACTTTTGAAACATTCATCTAAATAACTTTTTATTACGTTCCATCGGGTTACTTTAATTCGGTTAAACCGTTCGTCTATTCTCTCCAGGAATTCTATGGGATTTCCCCTATAAATTTTAAAATTGATATTATCTTTATGCTCAGGGGCTATGTGATGCGCTAGATACATTGGTCGATTTTGTAAAATCTCTATTGATTCCTTTATATTACTTATTTCCTGATTTTTTATATTTTCTATAGTCTCTTTATTTTGAACTACTTGGGTTTTTATTTGTGTCATTTCGTTTTTTACCAATTCAATTCTCCCAGCTATATTAATTTGCACCCCGTCCAATTTCTCTTGTGTTTCTAATTGTACTTGATTTATCATAGTTTTGTTGGTATTTTCCCCATGATTAATTTTGGCCTCTACTTCCATTGCGAGTTGTACTATGGTTTCATCTGTCCTTTCCAGACTCCCCTTAATTCCAGCTACTTGCTGTCTTATTTCCTCTTCATTATTATCTACCCTTTTATTAAGTGTTTCATTGACATTTGTAACCCTTTCATTGATAACTTCCCTCAACGCTTGGTTCTGTTCATTTATAATCTGCCTCAACTCCTTATTACTGTTTTCAATTTTCTCGTCTATCTGTTTGTGATTTTCCTGAATCTGCCTTAAGCTCTCATCGTTCCTGTCAAACCATTCATTAATTTGGTTTAAGCTTTCATTCATCAGCCGGTTATTTTCATCATTTTCTTCTTTATTTTTGTCAAACTTCTCATTCATTAGTTTGATAAAATTCTCACTCAAAATTTCGTTTTGTTTCTTTGAGTTTTCGTTGATACTGTCTATTTTATTTTCCAGCTTTTCTGAATTCTCATTTATACTGTCTATTTTTTCATTGATTTGTCTAAAATCGGCCTTCAATTGTTCATTATTTTCATTTATGGTTTGCCTTAAAAGTTCACTAGTACTTTCCTTAATACTGTCTATTTTTTCAGAGTTTTCTTCAAATTTTTTATTTAATTCTTCCTTCTGTTTCTTGGAATCTTCTTTGATTTGTCTTATTAAGTTTTCATTGTTTTGTCGGCTTTGTTCTGCCATAAAATTCATCATGTCTTGCCAATTAGGTTCTTCTCTGGCTACCGCTTTGTCTGGTTGGTCCCCTTGGGCATCCTCTTTATGGCTTGTTTGTTGTTCCATTTCGTTGTCTGTAACTACCTCTGCTTCTTCTTCCCGTCTATCCTCTTCCGTTTCCTGCTTCTTCTCCATCCTTTTAGTAACACCTCTCGTATGCATTCCTGTGCCTCTAATGGTTGCCTGCTCAAGTTAAGTAATAATTAATATGATTTTTTACTTAACTAAAGCCCCACGTTGGGCGCCAATTTGATATAAAACAAGATCTCTGGTGTGTTTGTCACTTATGTATGTCCACGTTAAGCCCCACGTTGCAGGCGGCAATTTGATATAAAACAATTACCAGGAGTCCTTCTTATTTTAGCTCCACGTTGGTATGCGCCAATTTGAAATAAAACGTGTTAAGATGAGTCTTTCTTAATTCAGCCCCACTTTGGAGTCGTCAGTTTGAAATAACCAAATTATAAATTGTGAGTGTTCCGGGGTTTAATCTAGCTCCACGTTGGTATGCGCCAATTTGATATAAAACGTGTTAACGTGTTTTATTTACTTATATGAGACTCCCATGTATCAACGTCAAGCAACACGTTGAAGGTAGCAATTTGTAACAATTAAATGTTGTTACCTGTTTTTAATCAATGTGTCATTAACGAATGTATCTATTAGGTTGTTACCGATGAAACTTCCTGAAAATATATTATTAAGTAAATATAGTTATGATTATGTTCTTTTAACTTATAATCGTACTACGATATAGGTTTAACTTAGTATTCAATAGTTGGGCAATATCAACTTTATATATAGTGTATTGACTGAATGTATTGTGTATTCTTGTCAACCCTAGTCCCTCGATATTAGAGAATTCTATTCAAATTTGGTACTGAAAACACGCTAGTTCGGCAATCTCCCGTTCCACCAGCTGTTAACAATTAGCACTGTTATCTGTAATAAGCTTGCTTCTAGGTTAGCCGTTCATCGGATTTTAATCAACCTTTTATTGTAAATTATTCCACCCACAACATATAGTACCTATTCTGTAATAACATAAAACATTATTTCATACAATAAAGATCCTTTATTAACTTTATACGTTATTTCACAGCAACCGTTATCTAAAAAATAATAATATTATCGAATCGATTATACAAAGATATATTGATTGTCAATTGATCAAGTTCCTTTGACTCATACAAATTAAATATAACAATAAATATTTCTTATCCCAGGGTTCGTAAGATTCTTTTAACCATTAGTAAGGCCAGGTAAAATGCAAAATTAAGGTTACTCAAGTATTACATAAGTTTATTAACTCTAAATATATTGAATTTAAAAATAAGTTGTTTTTTACCGAGTCGACGTAACTCAGACTGGCAGTGGACGTCTGTAAACAGTTGTAGATGACCGTCTTAAATCACGTTCATACAGTAAAAAGTGTTCTGGCCCTTAATAAAATTGATGGTGGAGTATACAGGGAAGCTCTCAGGAACTCTTCTAACTGCCGTTCTTCTCTTATGATCTTGATAGTTGCCTGTCACGTTGGAATGAGGATAGGATTCTAACTTCTCTTGAAGGCGATGGTTAACTCAGCAAAACGAGGTCTTCGTATGTCTTCTCAATAATTCCGTTAGTTTCGGCCTTTACTTCTCTCAACTAGTCTTCTGATTACATGGGAAATCGGTTTAATACCGAATCCAGCGGAATTATTCTGGTGAATGGAGTGAGGAGTTTTCAACTCTTTCAGAGGTATTCAGTTATAATTTGGAAGTCTAATTGGTTTTATTACTCATCAGTAGTATTATAGAATTAGTTTCAAATAGGGTTTTTTAATTTAGATGCCTATTTTCTTCAACTTTTATTATTCACTCTTTTAAATGTATCTGCCCATCTCAACTCATTAGCTTGTAACAATCGGAACGAATGATTCAATATCAACAACTCATGTACATTTCAGTTGCCTTAACAACCACTTTTTCTGTCATTGGATGAAATTAGATATCCTAGAGCCAGAATTATAGAATATTACTACTCTTTTTCAATAAAATACTCAATGCTTGGAATAATACTAAATTACCTAAAATTCTCACCTAACCTTCCTTCTTAAACAGTATTTGTTTTACTATAGTTTCATTGGACTGGACTTCTTAAAAAGGTATTAATTTCCCTTCACAAATATTAAATTTAGGCCTATAGGTTTTCTTACAACTGTTATTATATTGTTTGGTTTTAACTTAATTTTCTTTACCTGACCTACTGTACAATTAATTATTGGTTAATGGTTATTTACATTAATTTTAATTTCCTGGTTTTTACTTTATTACATTAATTAACTCGTCCTAGAACCCTTCATTAGTTTACAATATAATTATCAGAACTACTTGTCAAACATTAAACACTGATTGCCCTCCTGGCCAAGTTTACAAACATTAATTAAAACAACTTCATTATTCCATTTTAGACAATACTTAAAACTTAGTATAATGCCTAACACAGGTAACTATACTTGATTGTCTAAAGACAAATTTAATATAAATACAAACATTATCACTGATTAAGTATTCCTATTAAACAACATTAGTTCACTCTTACCATACTCAAAACATAACATAAATATTCTGTGAACACAAACATGCTACAGTATAAAACACAAGTACAATTTATTATATTAACCATTAATTGGTATAGTATTTTATATTCAACGTTAATTATTGCATCTTTTGACTTAAGGTACTTCTCAGATGCATTGATTACTGAGCAACCTTAATTCGGGGTATGGTCCTTGACCATAGTTAATTCAATTTTTTATGTAACGTTGGGGACCTCAACTCTGTTATGTTACAGCGCATACACTCGACGGAGCGCGCCTTCTACGCATAACAATCTGAACCGATGCCACGAAAAATGGCGAGGCATAAAGATTGTCAGACCATGTGCTCTGAAGAAGGAGGAAGTCCAGTAGAGGCTCCGCCCACCAAAGCCTCTGCTATCGTCTCCGTTTAACAACACTAGCCCATGTGGCCCATAGACAATCCAGACATATTGTAAGACGACGAAAAAATCTTAGCCTGGAGGCAGTGTATTCCTGTTCAACAAGCTAAAGTGGGGAGTTTTGTTCTCACTCTCGGCAGTCGACGAAATAACTCTTCCCCGGCCAGGTGAACACATAGGTTCGCGAACCAAAAAATCTGTTCTAAAATATTCAAGATGTGTAAAAGTTTAATTTAAAATGAGACAAATTGGCAAGAAGCGGTACAACACCAAGGTTAACAGTTAAATTCGACAGTGTAACATAAAAATGTGGACGAACTAACATATACGCAGTGCAACACGTGGCTAGCAGAGACGCCGAGGGTTAAGTAGTCGACAACCAATTTCACTATATAAATAATTTCATGTAAAGCGCTCTAAATAAAATAAATGGGGATTTAAACTGTATGAGTGTGAGAGTGAGCAAGCTGGGTTGTTTTTCTTTTATTAGGTAAATACATAATTTAAGTATTTAAGTACATAAATTAAAGATACTTGTGGTTTTGTATTTCAATGTGTTTGTAGTTTTGGTCAGATTAGATTAGAGAATGTAAAATGAGAAAGCATGTTTTAATTGATTCATAAAAAAGAATGATAAAAGAATAATAAAAGGAAGTTGAAATAGTGAACTGAAAATGAGAGTAATTATTACAACACATACAACCTTGAAATCACGCTTGTACTTCACAGTTCGTGTGACGGACCTGGGCTGGCAAGGTAAATGGATCGGATCAGGAGTTATTAAAAATGTAAATATGGTAATTCTTAGTAATATAACTACACAATTGGCGCATCCGAACTGGGACAAATTTTTATAAATTAAATTTTATACATAAATCACACCTACAGGTAAATACAAGCGTGGTTTGGAGGTTGGGTAGGAGTGCGTAAAAGATTACGATAAACGAGGTTATACGTAAGTAATACTTAAGGAATACTTAATGTATGTAAGATAAGAATTGTTAAAATATAATATAATAAAATAAATAGTAATTGCATAATTCAAAAATGGCAGGAAATAATGAAAATGAAATAGAGGAAATAATTAATTTTAACGAATCAGCTGTCATGAGTAACCTGAGGGTTCATTCAACTCCAAATGTGGGTCAAGACAAAATAGTTGAATTAAATGTAACAGATCAAACGAATGTGACAAGAGGATTTGGGGTTCCGTTAACTCCAACCTCAACAAAATGTAATAGTAAATTTGATGATGACATGATGAGTATTTTACTAAATCAATTTAATGAAATAAAGAGTCGTTTTGACAGTAGTGATGAAAAATTCGATAAAATAGATCGTCGTTTAGACAGTCAAAATAGTAATTTTAATGATAAATTTAATGAGATCAGAGATGAAATAAAACAACAAAATATTAATTTTAGTAAACAAGTGAATGAAATTAATACACGTTTTGATAATATGAAAGATGAGATAATAGAATCAATAGATCATGTGTTTGATAAACAAATAAACAGAACAGGTGACATATTTAATAACTTTACAAAGAATAAAGTAGACGAAAATTACGAGATTAAAATGGGGGTAGAGACTAGTGAAAAGTCCGATAAATTCGATGAAAATAAAGACGATCAAATGACATATAATGAGGTAAGTAGGGGTGAGAATTACGATGATATAATTAAACATGTGGTGTTAGAGAGTAGGGTTGTGAATATTGATAGTGCTGATGAAGTTTTAGTGGAAGTAGGATGTAATAATGGAGTGTTAATGTGTGTTAATGAATCAGAGAGAAAGTGGAGAGATAGTATAGAGGTATAGGGGTTGCAGAGGGTAAATTTTCCCCAGGTTTGTTGTGAACCAAGGTGTTTACAAATGTTGTTGTTGAAGGGCAAGAGTCCCTTATTATTAGAAGACATGAGGTCTTTGAGTTGTTCCCTGAATTTTTATGAGTTAGTGCCCTATGTATGGGATGGTAGAGAAAGTGTGATATGGTGTTATGGTGAGAGATATTTAGAGAGAGAGTTGTGTGTAGATAGAGAGATAAAATTATTTAAGGTGAATACAAATTATGAAGAATTTGTAGAAAGGTTAGATGTAGAGAGAGCTGGGAATCATATCGAGTACTTACCTGGTATTGGGACTGAGGTAGTAGCAGAAGAAGATGATAAAGTTGACGAATTATTAACTTACCTTACTTTGACAGAAAATACTAAAGGAGAAATTACCCTACCCGATGTCGACAGGAATTTTGAAATAATGATATGCAATAATATTTGAATTATCAATAGTATTGATATAATGGAACAAAGTAATAATGATGACTATTATAATTATAATAGCCATATGTATTCAATTGTAAATGAATGGTGTAGTCATAAGATTAGATTATTATATGATGATGGGGGTTAAATAAAAAATCAATGAATGGACATTATAAATATTTTAGTTTATGGTAATGACCTGGCTAAATTAGGAAATGAGGTGTGGTAAACAGAAAAATTAATGATAAGAGATTGTAAATAAATTTATAGTGAAATTAATTGTGTCTATGTTGTAAAGTGTACTTTATATAAACAATGTGTAGGTAGTAGAATTTGATCTAATAATAATAATATTTTAATAGACTAAATAAATAATGAGAGTTTGTAATAAATGAATTGTAATTGTTTTGGAGTAAAGTAATTAAAATAACTTGTGTTTTCAACAATTGATTGAATTAAAGGATTTGAGATTAATTAATTAATTACTGTATAGATAAATTTTGATAATGAATTTAAATGATTTGAACTTGATAATAAATAATGAACGAATAAATGTAAATGGGTTTAGTTTGCGGAGTAACATGGTTGTTAAATTGTTTCAGAAGATACATGGAGTTATATACATTATTTGGTGGTTATATTTTGTGTCTATGACAGTAATCATGTTGTATTCGAGTATATGAGTGATGTAATGTAAGTATGAATTCTATAACACAATTTAAATAAAGTAAAAGGTTTAAATGGACGAATAATAAATGGTAAATGAGTCTTAGAGGTGAGAAATAATGTAACGGGGCAATTTTGTAAGGATCTATATTTTTATTGCATTTAACGATTATTTGAGGACAATCTGTTTGGGCACCCTTGATGGTCATTAAAAATGCTTTGTGTGACACCGTGTATTCGGATCCGTGCCAGTCCGTGGCTAGCACAGAATGATAACAATGGAATGTGACCGTAAATGTGCACCCGTGCGCCGCTGGCGATAATCTCGATGCCAAACTCATCAACGGAACTGAACAACACGTGGGTAATTAACCTGCCACGTGAGCGCCTCAACCAATCGGAGAGCGAGCTGGCGGATATAGTTTCTACCGACGCTTGAGTAACACTCGGCGAGTCGACCTACCACCGCGGCATCGGCTAGACGCACGCTAAGAATCAGTGGCCCCAAATAAACTGTTTCAAATGTAAAAGTTTAAACCTTCATAAAATATAGTGAACCAATATCTCAGAGTGACGTAAGTGGAGTGAAAGAAAAAAGTGAAACAGTGGTGAACAGACAAAACATTCGGACATGTACACAGTGCGACACGAGGTGAAGTAGGAAACAGAAAGTTAAGTAGGCGACGACCCATTTTGTTATAATTATTCTAAATGTCAAAGAGCGCTCTAAATTAAGGGAACAATTTAAATGTGTGTGAATGAAGTGTGTGTATGCAAATACTGGGCGGCCTTTATAAATACATCTATATAAGATTTACCATAGCAATGCGCAGAAATGATTGATTGTATTTTTTCTATTTTGTGTAATTTTTGAAGAAAAAGAAAGCTTCAGTAAACCTATTTGTTCCGTAATATAAAATGTGTTAGTTGCAGTTATTTCGTCGTTACCACTTCCTAGTGTTCTGTGCTGAAAGATTCGTCTAACGTTCCTGGGCTTCTTCTGAATTATTGGGGGATAGTCAGATTGCAAAATTATCCCGTTTTTAATTAAGGTAGAGTGTAAAGGTTTCCATATCTGTCCTTTAAAGATATTGGTGGCGACTCTGGACTTCTGATTTGAAATTTAAACAAGGTAAGTAAGCGAAAAGATCGCAGGTAAGTTTCTGGCAGTATTTTTATTTTATTTATTTCGATTAAGTTTGTTTATTAACAATTGGCGACTCGCTGCCAGGATCCTGATATAATTTTATACGAGGTAGACCTATTTTAAGCACAGAAAGTAGGATTTGGTAAAGGCGTATTTGTAAAATTGATCATATATATTTACGTTACGTATGTGTGACTAGGTTATGTTTGGGTAGTGTACGTTTACATATTGATTACGATTTTATGTGTTGAGTATTTTGAATTAATGTGTATAATTATAGTGTATTGGGAGGGTTGTAAGTGTATTATATAAAAGGGTATATTATAAATAAAATTTTTTAACATGGCCGAGGCACGTGAAAATAAAGTAAGTGGATTAGGGGAGGCATGGAATAGTACAGAATTCATGCACAAGTTTGAAAGGGTTTTGAACAGAATGACTGAGGATGATTGGTGTAAATTCAATAATGAGCTTAAACAAATGAAAGAACAAAAACGGGATTACACGCTTACGCTATCTTGAACGAAAATAGTGATAACACTAGTAAACTAAGTAACGAGGTAAACGAAGGGGTTAGTGAAAGTAAAATAGTAGAAAATGGTAGTCACGAGATCAAAAGTGATAACGGTGACACAATTGAAAATGTAGTGATAGAGAGTGATACATGGAATGATAGTGGAGGTAGTAATGATGATACGTTTACAGAAAATAGTGCTAGTTTAAGTGCAGTGAAGATAAAAAACGAGGTAGGGGAGGTGAATACAAATGATAATCAGAAAGAGGTTAGTGTAAGTGCAAACAAGGTGCTAATTGACAAGGTAAGTGGAAATAATAGTGACAATTACAATCATAATGGGGTCAGTTTAAATGTAAAACAGGTGGCAATAAACCAGGTGAGTAATAATGTTAGTTATGATAACGTTAACAAGACTGAAATATTAGTGAATCAAAATAGTGTAGATATTTTGAGTAATAGTGGTGGTGATAATGAGAGTAGAAAGTTAGTTGGTGTTAGTAACGGAGTAGTAATTAGTGTTGATGAGTTAGAGAGAGAGTATGAAGAGAGTGTACAGGTAGAAGGGTTACAGAGGGTAAAATTTTCACGTGGTGTTGTGGGGGGTGAAGAAAAGTCTTCACGAAGATACTGGGTAGATAAGTGG
This sequence comes from Magicicada septendecula, assembly GCA_034769895.1. Classification (NCBI taxonomy): domain Eukaryota; kingdom Metazoa; phylum Arthropoda; class Insecta; order Hemiptera; family Cicadidae; genus Magicicada; species Magicicada septendecula. Next base: position 287,586,124 of record CM068368.1, read on the forward strand.
TCTACCAGTAATTGTTTTTTGAATTTTTGTATTGTTCCTGGAGGAATCAGGAAATGTTTTAATGTAGTAATACCCTCTGAATGGGATGGTAGAGAAAATGTGATATGGGTTGTGGTGAGAGATTTTTAGAGAGAGATTTGTGCGTTGATGGTGAGGTAGAATTATTTCAATTAAAGAGAAGTTATAAAGAGTTGATAGAGAGGTTAAAAGTGGAGAAAATAAATAATAGGAAATGCTTACTTTGGGAAATGAAGATTGATGATTATTTTGATAATACTGCTGTAAATGAGGCAAACTTACCTGTGTGGTGATGAATGTAGTGGAAGAGTATGATGATAGAATGTTAAACAAAAACACTGACGGTGACAAGACCAGAATTCCAAATGTAGACAGGTTGTATGAGATAATAATAATGTGGGGTAAGCATATAAAACATTGTTACTGGATAATGGACACATTTGAGAACACAGATAGTTATTATAATAATAAAAATAACAAATTGAAGGTCGATAAAAATGATTTATGTTTTAAATATGTTAGATATTTACACGATGATGGAGGGTAGATATGAACTCAATGAATGGACATTTTAAATATTTTAGTTTATGGTTCTGACCTTGCTAACTTAGAAAATGAAGTGTGGTAAACAGAAAAAATAATGACAAGAATTTGTAAATAATCTAGTGAAATTGATTGTGTCTGTATTGTAAAATGTTTTATGTAAACAATGTGTGTGTAGTACAAAGTGTTTTAATAATAATAATAATAATAATATTTGAGTAGACTAAATAAATAACTAGAATAATTATGAAGGTAATAAATGAATTGTAATTGTTTTGGAGAAAGTAATTAAAATATGTTGTGTTTTAATAACTGATGAAAGTAAAATAATTTGAGATGTTTAAATATTAACTGATGAATTTAAAATATGGTAAGAGATTTTGATGATGAATTTAGATTATTTGTATGAGATTCAAACTTGATAATAAATAATAAATAAGTAAATATAAAATGTACTAAGTTATGGAATCTTATGAATGTTATAATGTTGCAGAAGTTACATGGAATTGTGTACGTGATATTGGTGATGAACTGTTTATAATTTTATGTCAGTAATAGGAAGCAGGGATGTTGAGTGATGTACTGTAAGTATGAATTTTATAATGCAATTTAAATATGGTAAGGATTCTAAATCCAACAATATTTTATGATGACTGTCTAATTTTGTGTATTCGTGTTAATTGTATGCAGTATGTTAGGTGTAAGGAGTATGAACATGTGTACTTTATATAATTGTTGAAATGTATCTATAGAAAGGTCATTCACATGACAGGAGACATCAGCTGATTACTGATGTTATATATGTAGTATGTCAATTATAATGGATTTGCAGAGTTTGCAATATAATTAAATGTTTGCATAACAGATTTCAATGTGGATAAAGATTTAAATAAATAGCGAGGGTAACTTGAGATAGTTAAGAATTTTAAATGGTTTGTAAAAGGTAGAATTTGGGTGATAATAATGTTTTAAGTAGGGCATTTAAGCCAATCAAATCAATTTTGAAGGGGTGTTAGAGAGGACAATATTGTTGTGAATAAACGTAATGTAGAAGTTGAGTATTGATAGTGACACAGTAGCTATGGGGAAAATATGTAGAGTAATGAGTGATATATTGAGGTAATAAAGAAAGAGAGATATTTTGTGGATGAAAGTTATGTAATGGGAGAGTACTTAGTTAATGGAGAATTTTGTAAGGGGGGGTGGTGTGATAAGGAGTCCTCAACGAAAAGTGTTGTGGCGGGAGGGGAACCGATATGCACCGGAAAGGGTTACCTAGGGAGGGTCCGGGAACCAAATAAGGGAATGAGCATTGGGAAGGGAACACACATCCTGAGTACAAAGGGGTAGAGAGTATTTTGGTTATAAGGGTAGAATGATTCGAAATGAGTTAAGAGTAGTAAGTTAGAGATAAAGAATGGTTGTTAGATGTTTTGATAGATGGGTGTTATACTAAATAAAGAATTTGTTAGTGATTGCTAGAGTCAGAAGGGGGGTAAGGTTATATATAAATGCCAAGTTAGTAAATCAAATCATTCTGAATAATTGAGAGTCACCCAAACTAATTGAGAATGCAAATATTAAAGAAAGAAAGTCATAGTTCAAATGTAGTAATAATTGAAACAAGGGACAGATTGTAATAGAATTTGAGAACAATATAAAGCTATAAAGTGTGTAATTTTGATCAAACTTAAATGTGAATTTTATTGTTTATTGTGAAGTAGTGACAACAATGTTATGTATGAGTATTATCCATTTTATTAGGTTGTATTATATTTGATGGTAAAATGTTACAGACATGTTTCATGTATTTATGATGTAGCTTTGTGTAGCATATATATGTCAAAGTCATTCACATGACCCAGAGAGATCAGCTGATGACTGATGGGAGAGACAGAACCATTGTCTAATAATTAATTCACACAATGACGTTCCCCAATTAAATTAAATGATTTTATTTTTTGAGATTGATAAAAGAAATTTTTGGGAAATTAAAATTTTTTTTTGAAAAAAAATTTTTTTGTTTTTTCTATATCTGCCATATAGATGATGTTTGCGGTTCTCTGAGTATATTGTTGTTTATGTGTATTACTAGTGTGTTTATTGAATTATATTGTTTAGTATGTATGTATAAACAAATGTTAGGGTAAGTGAATTCAGGATTTAATAAGATGTCCAGTTTATTTGTTTTTTATGATTATTAGTAGTAGTGAAGAAAATTGATAGATTTGATAGATTCATGTAAAAGATTTTTTTATTTTGATGAAAGTAATGGTAATATAACAGATCAATTTGAACTTAAATGGATTTTTGAACGACACTTAAATGATCTGAATTTAATTAGCTGCTGTGTTTTGAGTAGAAAACGTAAAGTTAATTTGCGAAAAGAAGTTGAAATTTGAAAAATGAAATCTTTTAGGAGTGAGTTGAAGTAGAAAATTTGTATGTGTATTAGCAGAAAATTGAATTTGTTTAGAAGGTATTAATGAGTATGTGTACGCGCCCAGTACTTGCTAAAGGCAACCCAGTATGCATGATAAAGGGGAACATATCGGTTGAGGATCTGGCAGGGTATAAGACCATGGTTTTGATTTTGGGGGTGGAATGTTAGAAGGTTAGGTGCATTATGGTGCGAATCTGTTCGATTTTATGGTGTTGGGATCTCCAGAAGTCCAGTAATCTCATTCAGGTCTAGCCATAGTCGCCGAGCTAGGGGGGTAGTTTACCCATGATGCGTTAAGAATTAATGGGGGGTTGTTGGCACCACATCCTCACCGATCCTCTTAGGGGTAGCAATGAGAGTTCTTCTGTCTCGACAAAAGACCTCTCATTGGGGGGGGGGTATTGTAACAGGGCAATTTTGTAAAAATCTATATTTTTATTGCATTTAACGATTATTTGAGGACAATCTGTTTGGGCACCCTTGGTGGTCATTAAAAATGCTTTGTGTGACACCCTGTATTCGGATCCGTGCCAGTCCGTGGCTAGCACAAACGATAACAATGGAATGTGACCGTAAATGTGTGCCCATGCGCCATTGGCGATAATCTCGACGCCAAACTCGTCAACGGAACTGAACAACACGTGGGTAATTAACCTGCCACGTGAGCGCCTCAACCAATCGGAGAGCGAGCTGGCGGATGTAGTTTCTACCAACGCTTGAGTAACACTCGGCGAGTCGACATACCGCCGCGGCGTCGGCTAGACGCATGCTAAGAATCAGTGGCCCCAAATAAACTGTTTCAAATGTAAAAGTTTAAACCTTCATAAAATATAGTGAACCAATATCTCAGAGTGACGTTAAGTGGAGTGAAAGAAAAGAAGTGAAAAAGTGGTGAACAGACAAAACATTCGGACATGTACACAGTGCGACACGAGGTGAAGTAGGAAACAGAAAGTTAAGTAGGCGACGACCCATTTTGTTATAATTATTCTAAATGTCAAAGAGCGCTCTAAATTAAGGGAACAATTTAAATGTGTGTGAATGAAGTGTGTGTATGCAAATACTGGGCGGCCTTTATAAATATATCTATATAAGATTTACCATAGCAATTCGCAGAAATGATTGATTGTATTTTTTCTATTTTGTGTAATTTTCGAAGAAAAAGAAAGCTTCAGTAAACCTATTTGTTCCGTAATATAAAATGTGTTAGTTGCAGTTATTTCGTCGTTACCACTTCCTAGTGTTCTGTGCTGAAAGATTCGTCTAACGTTCCCGGGCTTCTTCTGAATTATTGGGGGATAGTCAGATTGCAAAATTATCCCGTTTTTAATTAAGGTAGAGTGTAAAGGTCTCCATATCTGTCCTTTAAAGATATTGGTGGCGACTCTGGACTTCTGATTTGAAATTTAAACAAGGTAAGTAAGCGAAAAGATCGCAGGTAAGTTTCTGGCAGTATTTTTATTTTATTTATTTCGATTGTTTGTTTATTAACAATAATAATATAACCAAACATATATGAGTTTACCATCCGAGAATTGTAGTAACGGTGTCAGTGTGAACCTTATATGTCTTTTGGTAGTTTCCCCTACATTTCGGGCGGTCATGGCTTCACCGAACCCTGACCGTGGATTTATAATGTAAATATTTTCTAAATTGGTGAACTTAGAAATTAACCGGGGGGGGGGGTAACTCAGGGGAATCTACATAACTATGGAACAGCGGCTATCATCGAAGGTGGTGATAGTGCCGTTTTAAGGGTGTGTGAATCATTATAGTAGGATTACTGGTGTCCTCGGACATCAGTAATGCCGAACTTTTATATAACGCTGAACCAATAACGGTATAGCATTATATTATAGCATTACGGTCTATACCCTATATAAACTTCAGTTCTTGGGGATGCAAATGGGCGCTACAGTCCACCAGCAGGAAACAATAGTGTGTGTGGAAAAGGAGCTGGTCGTTACAAGCCATGGGTACAGATAACGCATCTGTGCATAAGGCAAATGCTCGATCCGGTTTATCCGGCGGATGGTTACCTAATTGTAACTGGGTAAAGGGGGGAATTAAGAAAACGATGTAGTAGGAGTGGTAACTGAGAAATCAGTGAGAGAGTGACGACATCTGTAAACAGAGGGACATTCAATTTCACTTACTCTAAAGAGAGAGTTGGTGGTTGGTGACCCAGTTCCTGTTCAGTAACAGTTGCTACAACTATGATTCGATGATTAGTGATGTATTTCTCTTATGAGAACAAACGATTTTAAGTGTTAGGGCCAGTTATAATGATGTTAATCTATAAGAACATTTATGATGATAACTATATAATTTGTGTATGTGTTAATTGTATGCAGTATGTCTAGTATAAGGTCATTCACCTGACCATGAGATAGCAGCTGATGGCTGGTGTTATAGATGTAGTATGTCACTTATAATTGATTTGCAGATTTTTTTTAGCAATAAAATTAAATGTGTGAATAATAAATTTTCAATGTGTTTACGAGGTTTTGAATTAAATGATGAAATTAATTTGAGATAGTTATGAATTTTCAATGGGTAATACAGGTGAGAATTTGGGTGATAAATATTTAAATAAGGCATTTGAATTAGTCAGAGTTAATTTTAAAGGGGTGTTAAACAGAATAAGATTCTTGGGAATAAAAGTAGTACAGAAACTGAGTATTAGTAGGGACACAGTAGCGATAGTGAACATATGTAGAGTAATGAGAGTGATGTAATTGGAGAGTAATTAGATGATGGAGGAATTTTGTAAAGGGGGTGGTGTGATAAGGAGTCCTCAACAAAAGGCGTTGTGGCGGGAGGTGAACCGTATGTGCGTTGGCGGGGTTACCTAGGGGAGACCAGGAACCAATAAGGGAATGAGCATAGGGAGGGAACACACATCCTAAGTACAAAGAGGGTAGAGGGTATTTTGTTATAAGGGTAGAATGAGTCAAGGTGAGTTAGGGTAGTAAGTTAGTGGAGATAAATGTTTTGAGAGATGGGTGTCATCCTAGGTAAATCTGTTAGTGAGTGTTAGTCAGAAGGGGGTAAGGTTATATTTTAATGCCTTTTCAATGAATTAGATTATTGTGAATAATTGGGAATGACTGATGATCACCCAAACCAATTAATGATGAAAATGTTAAATAGAAAATCTTAGTTAAAGGGTAATAATAAATGAAACAAGTGAAGAATTTAATAGAATTTGAAAATCAAATTAAAACTGTAAGGTGTGCAATTTCTGATCAAACTTAAATGTGAACTGTTTGTTTTAAGGTAATAACAACAATGTTAATTATAAATGTACTAGGCTATATTATGTTGTACTGTGTTAGGGTGTAAGAATTATAACCGTGTGTCAGTTATTTTACATTGTATAATTTTGTGTAGTGTATCTAGGGTAAGGTCATTCACCTGACCCAGAGAGATCAGCTGATGACTGATGTCAGACATGTAGTAGCGGCCTTATAATTGATTGGCAGATTTTTTTATCAAACTGAGTAAATGATAGAATGTGAAATTTTGTTAACAAAATAATTCTTTTTGGGGAATTAATTTTTTTTTGTTTTTGAAAAAAAAAAAAAAAAATTTAATTTTTTGCTTGAAGTATAGATTGTGTTGTTATGTCCAGGATATAGTGATGATTATATGTTAATGTATTAACTGAATTATATTGTTCATAGTATAGGTGTTGTAAACAAAAGTAATGATAAGGGAATTTATGATTTAATAAGGTATTCAATTTATTTTGTTTTTTATGATTGTTAGCAGCTAGTTAAGAAGAATTGTAAATTCATTTTAGAGATTTTGAAATTTTAAGAGTAAATGGAAAGAGTTGATCAAATTAATGGTAATATGAAATCTTTGATATTGGACTTAGATTACTTTTTTTAACAGAATTTAAATGATTTAATCTGATTTGTTTGATTTATTTTCGATTTGAAACCGTAACGTCAATTTGAGAAAAGGAATTGAAGTTAAAAATAAAATATTTTTATGAATTTAAGATCAGTAAAATAGTATATAGATATTATATTCAGTGTAATAATAAGTATGTGTACGCACCCAGTACTTGCTAAAGGCAACCCAGTATGCATGTAAGGGGGAACATATCGGTTGAGGATCTGGTATGGTATAAGGCCAGTTTTTGATTTTTTGATGGAATGAGTTGAGGTTAGGTGGTACTATGGTGAGTATCTGCCCGATTTTATGGTTTTGGGATCTCGCACAGAGAAGTCCAGTAATCTCGTTCAGGTGCAGTCATAATCGCAGAGCTAAGGGGGTAGTTTACCCATGATGTGTTAAGAATTAAAGGGGGGTTGTTAGCGTCATATCCTCACCGATCCTCTTGGGTTTAGCAATGAGAGTTTTTCTGTTTTGGCGGAAAACTTCTCATTTGGGGGGTATTGTAATGTGTCAAAAAAGGGGGTTTTTATTTTTTATTAAAGTTACTCTGTATCATCATTGTAAGTCCCATGTAAAATCAGGTTGTATTCAAACAATGAACCGTGACATAACTTTTTGAGCGGAGTGTAGTTGGAGAATGCGATACTTGTTTGTAAACTGAATGTTGTCACGTAGGATACGCGCATACACTCGACGGAGCATGGCTTCTACGCATAACAATCTGAACCGATGCCACGAAAATGGCGAGGCCTAAAGATTGTCGGACCATGTGCTCTGAAGAAGGGGGAAGTCCAGTAGAGGCTCCGCCCACCAAAGCCTCTGCTATCGTCTCCGTTTAACAACACTAGCCCATGTGGCCCATAGACAATCCAGACATATTATAAGACGACGAAAAAATCTTAGCCTGGAGGCAGCGTATTCCTGTTCAACAACAAGCTAAAGTGGGGAGTTTTGTTCTCACTCTCGGCAGTCGACGAAATAACTCTTCCCCGGCCGGGTGAACACATAGGTTCGCAAACCGAAAAATCTGTTCTAAAATATTCAAGATGTGTAAAAGTTTAATTTAAAATGAGACAAATTGGCAAGAAGCGGTACAACACCAAAGTTAACAGTTAAATTCGACAGTGTAACATAAAAATGTGGACGAACTAACATATACGCAGTGCGACACGTGGCTAGCAGAGACGCCGAGGGTTAAGTAGTCGACAACCAATTTCACTATATAAATAATTTCATGTAAAGTGCTCTAAATAAAATAGATGGGGATTTAAACTGTATGAGTGTGAGAGTGAGCAATTTGGGTTGTTTTTCTTTTATTAGGTAAATATATAATTTAAGTATTTAAGTATATAAATTAAAGATACTTGTGGTTTTGTATTTCAATGTGTTTGTAGTTTTGGTCAGATTAGATTAGAGAATGTAAAATGAGAAAGCATGTTTCAATTGATTCATAAAAAAGAATGATAAAAGAATAATAAAAGGAAGTTGAAATAGTGAACTGAAAATTAGAGTAATTATGACGACACATACAACCTTCAAATCACGCTTGTACTTCACAGTTCGTGTGACGGACCTGGGCTGGCAAGGTAAGTGGATCAGGAATTATTAAAAATGTAAATATGGTAATTCTTAGTACATAATAAATTTGAAATTTTTGATTTGAAGGTTATAATAAATAGTAAATAATTAAAATTTGATGGTTAAAGTAATTAATAGAGAATCAGAGTTGAAGTTATAGTGTGACAATGGGAATATTCAATAGAAAATTAAAACTAAAGTTGTGAAATGGTTATAATTTTTATTCAAATTCAAAGTTGAAATGTTTGTTTTAATGTGATGTTGGTAAAGTTTATTTGAGTATGAAGTAAATGTGAGTAGATATAAAACATGTATTGTATGTTTTAAATGTTGATTCCCTAACTATCGGGCGGTCACGGCCTCACCGAACCCTGACCGTGGATTTGGCTTATCTGTAACAAGCTATGGGCAGACTTATTGTACTCTGACCATAGTTTGTTATTATTGAAATTGGTGGACCTAGAAATTTAACTGGGGAGGAAAGGGGAATCTAAATAATTTTGGAACTACGGCTATACACCTAATGGAAGGGTGTTAGACCGCTTAAGGGCGTATAGATAATTATTTTACAGCGGTTGCTGGTATCCTGTATACAAGTAATACCGAACTTTATGTAAGGCCGAAGCAAGGACGGAGTAAAATAAAAGAAAAAAATGTTTACCCCCAGCAGCTACAGTCCTTGTGGAAGCAACTGGGCGAGACAGTCCAGCCATCGGGGGGAAATAGAGTAGTGGAGAGGTGGTAGCAACGTTACAAGCTACATAAATAAATTTCGTAATTTCAAAATTTGTGTAATGTCAAAATGGGAAGCGGCCTTGAGATTATTACACCAAATTGTAATAAATTAGGTTAAGGGATTATAAAAATGGGTATTAAGAAATGATGTGAGTGGACAATTTTAAGATGAATTATAAATAAGTGAAAGCTGATAATTACAATGTTATAATACTGCTAGTAATGGAGTATTGGAGCATATTTTTTTTTGGTTGTCTATGTATTTGTTGTATTGAATAATTTTCTGTTTTATGTAATCACATTTTGTATTGTGTAAAGATGACAATAGTAATCTGAATTGGTAATCGAAGTTGAATCTATTTAAATGAGATAATTGGAATCTTTAAAATGAATCCTTGAAAATAGAGGAATGTATTTGCAATAAGATTTTAAAATTATTGTTTTTCTAATTGGAATTAGATTGAGAAAAATGTGTTCTTTACATAAGACTTTCAACTGTATAGTAAGGTTATGTGTTTTCAATAAAATGTATCATGTTAGCGATAAGGGTATATGTGTATCCAAGTATGTAAGATTAAAAAAAACTACTTTGATAGAGGCAAACCAGTACGGCAAACCAAATCGGTTAAGGATATGGAATGGTGAAAGGCCATTTGTTAATGTTTTTATTTGATTGGTACAGAGTCCGGGTGGTACTGTGGAGGCGGACCTGTGCTGGCCAGCGTGTTAGGGCAGGGTCGCCTAGTGCCTGTCTGGCTTTATGGTGTTGGGATCCTGAGGAAGGAAGTCCAGTAAAGCCATGCAGGTGCAGCCACAGACACCGGATTAGAGGGGTGAGTAACCCACAGTTTAATAAGGAAATAAGGGGGGTGTCAATGAGAATTTTTTAATTATTCCTCAGGCTTTCACGGCTGGTGTCAGATGGATTGTTCATGATATCCGGGCTGTTTGGCCGTGGTCCATGGTTTATAACAAAACCAAACGTTTCGGCAGCTCCACTGGCTGCCATCATCAGTGGTATAAAAATCCTGCACGCCAGGTGTTTACGTACAGGCCCACAGTACTGTGGTATCAGCTGCCGAAACATTTGGTTTTGTTATAAACCATGGACCACGGCCAAACAGCCCGGATATCATGAACAATTCAGAGTTTTTTAATGTTTTTACATAAAACATCTCATTGGGGAGGTATTGTAACGGGACAAAATGGGTTGAACCATTCTTTTAATAATTTTCCGTAATTAACCATTCTATATAATACTTTTGTGAAAGTCAGTGTTAGGTACCCATCGGAAGTTAGAACGAAGTATGTGACTCATGTCCCGAGTCAAACAGACATTACCATATAAGGTGAGGTATTTCTTAATTATCATCACGTCACGCTTGGATCATGAGAGAGCCACGTGTTTTTCAATGTTACAACGCATTTCCGGGTTCCAGAAACAACTCGAATCTTCTATGTGTAAAGGCAGGGGACGAAGTAGGTATCCGGTGAAGCCACGTGTTTAATGCGCAAAAGGCTTGTATAGTATACAACTGCGAGTCCCAGCTCGCAGCAAGTCTGCCGAATTGATTGCTATATATATATATATATATATTGTAACGTTACATAACCCAGTCCCAAAAAACTGATAACTTAATTATACTACCATAAAGGTCAGAAATGGGTAAACTATAACTAGCTATAAATTAAGTTATATCACTAAACATTATAAACTATATTGAAGTGATATACAGTGACAAGTGAGTTATAGTGTACCCAGTGCGTAAATAAGTGAATGTGAAGGGAACTTCTTACAGACTTGTGCTGTAGATGTAGGAATTATGGATTATAATAGTAGACTGTGATGCTACTAACTAATTATGTATTTTGTTTAGTTATTGTATGATTTATATTGTGTAGGCAACTAAAATTTAGTACCTATGTTTAATTTTATATTTAATAAAATAATTATGTTATTATATAAGATAACCCAGGGTTAAAAAATAAAAGAGTTAAATATAAGATGATAATAAAAAATAAAATAATACTGTAGGAGGAAAATGGCAGAAGAAAATAGTGCAGTGTAAGAATACTATAAGAGATTAATAAATAATATATAAATTCATTTAAAGTTAAAAATAATATTAAAGACTTATATCTAAAGTTATAAGAAAATAAACGAAAAACTGTTATATAAATCAAATTGGAAAATAAACCAAAATCAAAAAGAATTATTTTTCTATAAATCATAAATAAATTTATAATAATTAAAAACAGCCTATATACTCAAAAGTAAATAGCAGCACCAATAAAAAATGATATAGAAATTATGTGTAACTAAGAGTAACAGAATAACAACATATTGTTTAATCGAAAAAGAGATTGAAAACCGTTCGGTTGAAAAAAGTGATGAGACCAAAATTGTATTAAAAAACCTTTGAAAACATTTGGAAACAGTACAAAATTATAGCAAAATTAACTCACAGTATCCACATTATGTCCAACTCCTTTAGATATCGAATATAACTTGCTTTACCCCATAACACAGTGTTAAAAAACCTTTTCAAGATCAGGCCTAGCCAAGCCGCGCTTGAAGTTTTTAACGAGATTGTATCTGATAGACATTCATGAAATTACAAAACAACTAGGACGACCACACGAGAAACCGCTTCACGCAAGTAAGAACTTTGAGGAAAGAGGTAATATAAACATTTCTTTTAATATTTAACCAAGAAAACCTCAAATCAAATCATTGTGCAGTTCAGAAATTTCTAAAAATGTTGTCATGTGTTTAATAAAAACATAATCTGCACTCTCGCGGACAAATCCGGAACTACGTACTACGAAAATAAACAAAAATTCGAAATTGATTATTTTTATCTTGTAAAGCGTAGTATATAATTATCCATTTCTGACCATCTCATAACACAAAGAACTTACCCTTAACCCTGGGGAAATAAATAAAACGAATTATATGTTGATTGATGTTTAATTAAAGATAAAATTGTAAAATCATTAAAAACCAGATTTTATGATAATTTCATGTTTACCCAATTAAATCGATATAATGAATTAGTGATTGAAAGGATCGATTGTAATATTTGTATATTGGCAGAAGAGGAAATCAATATTATACAAATAAATACTATTAATATTTTATGTTGAATAATAAAATGTGTCTTTTTTATTGTAGAGGGTAGTTGTGGTAGATTTCAGTAAACTAAGAAGAGGGCTATCCATCAGGTAGTATTACTGAACAGTGTCGTTTGGTTAGCCTAACATTTGGAGATTAATGTCAAAATCAGCTGATCTTATGAACGGCGAATATTTGAAAAAATAAGAAATTGTCTACTCCGGGTGTAAACAAATTGTACTCGCTCTCTCTTCCAAATAAGATTAAACAACTTCCTTAATCTCTACCAAATCACACACACTCGATTTCTGTTTCGTTTGGGTAACATTACAATCCGATTTATTTAAACATTAATACTTATAATTCATAAGTGGCGATCGCTAAGAGGTACTCTGAACAACGTTACGTTACAAATGGCGATTACACCAGTGGGGCTTAATTAAATAAGACGAGCACACAACAGGTCATATCCAAAGACTCCGCGGAAAGTACCTCTGATACCAGCGTTACGTTACAAATGGCGATTACAACATCATCATTATTCCTGCATCTCCTAAGTGGAGCATAGGGCATCAATGAACTTCCGCCACCGGACTCTGTTCCGCGCCATCGTCTTGATCTCGGGCCAGGTCTTCCCTCCTTTCTCCATCCCTTCCGCTATTATACTCCTCCTCCATGTGTTCCTTGGTCTGCCTCTTCTCCTGCTACCTTGTGGGTTCCATTCCAGGGCTTGTCTTGCTATGTTGTCTCTATCTCGTCGTAATGTATGCCCAATCCACTTCCATTTCCTACGACGCATCTCAATGTCAATGGGTGTTTGATGGGTTCTTCTCCACAGCTCTTCATTGGAGATAACTTGTGGCCACCATATCCTCAGGATATTCCGCAAACTTCTGTTCACGAATGTTTGGAGTCTGCTAATCAGTTGTTTGTTAGTCTTCCAAGTTTCACACCCATAGAGCAGTACCGACTTGACATTTGTATTGAAGATGCGTAGTTTGGTATTGGTGTTAAGTTCCCTTGATTTCCAGCTCTGATACCAGCGATACGTTACAAATGACGTACTAACGTGGGGCTTAATTAGGAAGCATAATAGATAAACAGAGACTTTCGCTGATACCCGCGTTATGTTACAATAAATATATATATATATATATTACTATAATATTTATGACTAAATTTACCTCAAGATATACTTTTTTCCTTTAGGAACATGTTTCGGGAGATCTTGTTCTCCCATCTTCAGCCTTCGCCATCTTGTTTCTGGTGAAGTATTTGTGTGTTGGCTTCTGGATGTTATTGAGGTAGTTTGTTGGTCTTTGGTCCTTTAAAGTTGCATTATTGTGTGTGGTTGTGGTATCTGTTTTTGTATTTTGTGTATTTTCGATGTTGAGTGCTTTAAATATTGTGTCATGTTTTGTATTGATTTGTATTTGTTCTGGTATTAATTTGTTTTGTGTTTTATGTTTGTAAATCTGTAAATTTTCCCAAATGTTCATTATGGTGCCTTTGTGTGGTATATGTTTTATTAGTGTTACATTGGTTATGTCTGGGAATTCATGTCCTGTGTTTATTGCATGTGTGGCTAAATTGGATTTATATATATTTGGTTTTTTGTATGCATTTAGGTGTTCAAAATAACGTTTTTTCAGCTGTTTTTTTGTTTGTCCTATATAACATTTATTGCAATCTTGGCATTCAATTTTGTATATACCGTTGGTTGTTGTATTATCTTTGTTGTGTGAGCTATTGTGTGGAAAAAAGTATATCTTGAGGTAAATTTAGTCATAAATATTATAGTATTATATACATCAAGAAACGGACTGTAGCAGAAAGTGATTGACATATATATATATATATATATTGCAACGAATCACAGGATCATGATAGGCGGGGCAAGTTCATATATTACACAGACAATGGACATTCATATTATATTGGTAGATGGTTAAGTTTGGTTGTTATCAATTGTATTTAGTAAGGTTAAGGGTTTAGTTTAGAAAAACTGTGCATTATTATTTATGGTTATTCATGCACTGTGTTAGTGGAAATGTGCGCGCGTGCGCGAGTGGGAAACGTTTCCCGGGCGGTGCGTGAAGTATTATCGTTGTTTTGACATTAGCTGAACTGAGACATTTGTATCGCTACAATCCCTATACCTGTCGGACTATTGTTTACGTTCATGTATATTATTAGTATGTAGGCAGTCATGCATGAGATACGAGTAGTCTGATTACCGCTATGCATGCTGTTACAAAGTAAATGCACTCTACTGCATGAAAAGTGCATGGTCACCTTTACTAACCATGTGACTTCCATCAACCAATAGAATGCGGACTGGTGGTTGGAAATTTTCTTAAGCCTGTCGTTACACAGGCAGTTCTTCTACGCCATCTACCGCGAACGGAACGTGCACTCCTTGTACAAGATTCTACCGCTTGCAAGGTGTTGTAAAAACTATTCGTCGTTAGTGAAACGGGAAGACTCAGAACTGTGTGTGTAGTACATTTGCACACATCAGTGTTTTAACGCATTGTGCGAAAAATTACAAGCAGTTCTTCACTGCTGCTACCGCGAACGGTACATACAATCCTTGTACAAGACTCTACCGCTTGCAAGGATCTGTTAAGACTTTTCGGGGATAGTAACGCGTGTGACGCATAACAATTGATTTTTATCTTTACACACGATATTAATATTGTAGTATTACGTGTGTAAGAAGTGAGTGTAACTGTATCACTGTGCGAGATTTTCCGCAGTGACAGTATCATTAAATGTTACGCAATAGTTCCATCAAGACGTTTCCGTGCTAGTGCAAGATTTCCTCATAGGGTGGTCTGCTGATCGCGGTAGACCTTGGTATTCGCGAGAACACTTGAAGATGCCGGAGAGGTATAAGCTCAATATACCGTTATTGATTAAACTCACTGTCACCTGAGATATTACTTGGTCTTAAACTCTATATAAGTTTTGCGAGTAATAAAATCCGTAGTACCATTGTGTGTGCGAATTGTCGGATTCATCGTGGGAATTGCAGGACATCAACCCAGCTGTTATAGGACATCAGCCCAGCTGTTACAGGACATCAGCCCAGCTGTTATAGGACATCAGCCCAGCTGTTATATGACATCAGCCCAGCTGTTATAGGACATCAGCCCAGCTGTTATAGGACACCAGCCCAGCTGTTATAGGACACCAGCCCAGCTGTTATAGGACCAGCCCAGCTGTTACAGGACGCCAGCCCAGCTGTAAACGTTTCTGGTGAAACGTCTGTCATTTGTAAGCCACACCTGACGAACCATCTATACCGCAAAGACCGGCCCTTCTCTTCTACAACATCATCGTGGGAGTCTTCTTATGTAACGTATCACGTCTTGCATATGAACATTATTTAACATTTTTAAAAGAAAGACTCTATATCAAACATTACATTCTGTACATTTCAAATATACCATATAAACTATAACTTGTGTTTGTACAATAAATAATCTTAAACCCTCCAATATAGACTTGTAATTTAAAATACACATAATATCATATCCTATGCGCCAATAGTTTAGTAATTTGTGTTGCCGTAATTAGAGATATTTTGGCGCTTAGCAACGTAGGGCTCGTAAAATAGCGGAAATTTTACGCTATTATATATTTGTCTATGAATATAAAATTTGTTGGAAAAATCCGACGTATATGTATAATTAACGTAATAATTGTATGTGTATTGTTCATATGAAAATCTGAGGATATAATTTTTCAAAAGTGCATATTCTCTTGTATATCATATATGAACAGATTTTATCAGTATATTGGAGGTAGATTATTAGTTGTTGTATGTTAGATAAGGTATTTACATGTTGATATTTTGAACTGCTTTTTCTGTGTCCATATAAACTGGTTACCATATGCTCTAATCTTGTTGTGATAATAATAACTTGCTTTGCGTATAAATCAATAAGTTTAAATTTACTAAATTTTAAATTAATTTGTGATCACTATGTCGAATAAAAAAGAGCTTATAGAATATTTAAGGGCCAGGGCACTTGATGATAAAACCATATCTGAGCAGAGTAGAGCCGTTAGGCGGAAATTCTGGGATAGAATTGAAAGTAATATTAACGAGGCAACTCGCTTAGGGCATAGTATTTCGTTGTTCGATATGGTCGGAGATATGGATGTTGCATGCAATTATAATGAAGATGACGAAAGTGAAATTAGTAATAGCAACACTATTAGTCCAGAACATACTTCAGATAATTGCTGCGGGGAGATGAAAGCCGTGGAAGAAGAGATGATATCGGATATACAAGGAGTTTCAGAGGAAAGTAAAGCCAGGGATGAGGAGATGATAGCCATTAGGCAGGAATTTTGGGAAGAAATGGACGCCGACAGAGAGGAGAGGATGGCGAAACTACAGGAAATGTCAGCTGATAGTGAAGCAGATTTATCTGTTGAGAATATTGCACCGTGTGATAATTTTGAAGTACCTAATGTCCTTGTGGAACATACTCTCAAAGAAAGTAATATGGAAGTTAACCAAGATGTGACATCTGAAGGATTAAAGGAGAACAGTAGCGTAGCAGGTGAACTTGAAAGTGATTATACAGAAACCACCTTATTAGGGCCTAGTAGTTCGTATCTCGGTAAAGTCGAATATTTAGAATCTGCATCGGATTGTAGTGAGGCTAACAGAAATGAAATTAGTAGTAACAACACTGTTAGTCTGGAACATACTTCAGGTAAGTGCTGTGGTGGGGTGATATTTTGTAGTGTAACAGATATAGCATGCGAGAACCGTGAACATATGATAGGATCTGAAGCTATCATGGATGCGGACAGTGTATGCATAACACATAAAATTTCCGAACCAGTAGTAGAGCCTGGAACTAGTATGGATACTAACGGTGCAGGTATTTATGACTTATGGCCTGATGATGAGGTACTAGAAGAATCAATATCAGGTACTGAGGTGTTTACTGAGGACGGAGAGGTGAATGATACTGGTGACAATAAGGTGACAACAATTATGGTAAATAATAATGAACCGCCGCGTAATCAGTTTCATGTTCAAACACCACAAAATCAGCCGCAATCACAACAACATAAAAATACAACTCAGCAGATTAATACCAACTTATTAGCGACAGTTACTGGAAATGATTTAGTTGAAAAGCAGTTCAATCAATCAAGTATGAAAAATGTTAGTTATAAGAATGAAACTGTTATGTATGGCCTATATCCTGCAGCAATTAGGGATAATTTAATGTATAATAATGATAATAGTAGTAGATATGAGGGTAATATTAATATTGAAAATGGCACCGATCTTGTGGTCGAAGCAAAAATTAGGGGTTATGTTGGCGAGATATTGTTTGACAGCGGCACAGGAATATCGCTGTTGGACGAGCAGTTGCTAAAGAGGTGTAAAACCCACTTTATACAAAGGCCGATTCTGCCGGTATGTCACACAGGGATAAAATCAGGAGCGTGTGGGTCGCAGGTAATTAAAAAACAGGCAATTAAAGCAACATACGAGCAGGATACGGAAGTAGATGCGACCGTCCTTGGAGTTAAAAAACTCGGACATAATATGATTTGGGAAGTTGATGAATTGAATAAACGGCATGCTGCATTGGAAGTTCAGAAAGAATTATTGCCAGCTAAAGTTGATTGTCGACCTCACGTTATCAGACTGGGACGCTCGAAAGATAAGATAACGAGTAACTCACCGACCCACAAGGTTCAGTTAATGAGTTGCGAGATAAGGCAATTACGGCGTATATTAAACAAATTCAAATCTGTATTTCCAAGTAAACGTGTGCGTTTCAAAACTGAGAAAAATTTATACAAAAACCTCAGAAATAAATGTCAGGATATAGGGGTAAGAATGTGTAGTGATTTAAATATGTCAATTCAGGTTTAAATGTTGTATGTAAGATGGCTCTGTGAATGAACAATAATCTAGTTTTGATAAGGAATGTTGTCTGTGTACCCTATGACCCTGCATAAGATGTCGTTATCTGTGTGTCAAGAACATGTGTGTTTGTTTTGGTTTGAAGGTTACCACGTGTCTTTTGATTTGATGCTTCTGTCAAAGTGACAGTTGGAAATGTTAGTATTAATTGAGGATGTTTATTTGATTTTAGTTTGAGGGTATTATTATTATTTCAGGATTAGGAAGTTGTTTTGGTTATATTGAAAAAAAAAATTTTTTTATTTTTTGTTAGTTAACTAAAAAAAAAATTTTTTTTTTTGTGCGGGAAGGAGTTAATCCTGCAACGAATCACAGGATCATGATAGGCGGGGCAAGTTCATATATTACACAGACAATGGACATTCATATTATATTGGTAGATGGTTAAGTTTGGTTGTTATCAATTGTATTTAGTAAGGTTAAGGGTTTAGTTTAGAAAAACTGTGCATTATTATTTATGGTTATTCATGTACTGTGTTAGTGGAAATGTGCGCGCGTGCGCGAGTGGGAAACGTTTCCCGGGCGGTGCGTGAAGTATTATCGTTGTTTTGACATTAGCTGAACTGAGACATGTGTATCGCTACAATCCCTATACCTGTCGGACTATTGTTTACGTTCATGTATATTATTAGTATGTAGGCAGTCATGCATGAGATACGAGTAGTCTGATTACCGCTATGCATGCTGTTACAAAGTAAATGCACTCTACTGCATGAAAAGTGCATGGTCACCTTTACTAACCATGTGACTTCCATCCACCAATAGAATGCGGACTGGTGGTTGGAAATTTTCTTAAGCCTGTCGTTACACAGGTAGTTCTTCTACGCCATCTACCGCGAACGGAACGTGCACTCCTTGTACAAGATTCTACCGCTTGCAAGGTGTTGTAAAAACTATTCGTCGTTAGTGAAACGGGAAGACTCAGAACTGTGTGTGTAGTACATTTGCACACATCAGTGTTTTAACGCATTGTGCGAAAAATTACAAGCAGTTCTTCACTGCTGCTACCGCGAACGGTACATACAATCCTTGTACAAGACTCTACCGCTTGCAAGGATCTGTTAAGACTTTTCGGGGATAGTAACGCGTGTGACGCATAACAATTGATTTTTTATCTTTACACACGATATTAATATTGTAGTATTACGTGTGTAAGAAGTGAGTGTAACTGTATCACTATGCGAGATTTTCCGCAGTGACAGTATCATTAATTGTTACGCAATAGTTCCATCAAGACGTTTCCGTGCTAGTGCAAGATTTCCTCATAGGGTGGTCTGCTGATCGCGGTAGACCTTGGTATTCGCGAGAACACTTGAAGATGCCGGAGAGGTATAAGCTCAATATACCGTTATTGATTAAACTCACTGTCACCTGAGATATTACTTGGTCTTAAACTCTATATAAGTTTTGCGAGTAATAAAATCCGTAGTACCGTTGTGTGTGCGAATTGTCGGATTCATCGTGGGAATTGCAGGACATCAGCCCAGCTGTTATAGGACATCAGCCCAGCTGTTATAGGACATCAGCCCAGCTGTTATAGGACACCAGCCCAGCTGTTATAGGACACCAGCCCAGCTGTTACAGGACGCCAGCCCAGCTGTAAACGTTTCTGGTGAAACGTCTGTCATTTGTAAGCCACACCTGACGAACCATCTATACCGCAAAGACCGGCCCTTCTCTTCTACAACATCATCGTGGGAGTCTTCTTATGTAACGTATCACGTCTTGCATATGAACATTATTTAACATTTTTAAAAGAAAGACTCTATATCAAACATTACATTCTGTACATTTCAAATATACCATATAAACTATAACTTGTGTTTGTACAATAAATAATCTTAAACCCTCCAATATAGACTTGTAATTTAAAATACACATACTATCATATCCTATGCGCCAATAGTTTAGTAATTTGTGTTGTCGCAATATATATATTGCGACAGTACAAATAAGTGATGTACTGAGCATTGAATATAAAAATTTAAATATACCTAATAAACTATAAATAATTAATAATATATTAGAAATAAGCATGTCAGGGATTGCAAGCTTGGCTCAGACAAAAATATGAACAGGTGTTTCGACCTGAATCGACGTGCACACACACACACAAATGTAACTGAAAGTGTGTACACCAGTATTTTGCTAGTGTGTGTGAACGCAGGTCTATGCAGGCGAGTTTACCACCCCAAGATGAATAATTGCATAATTACTGTTTTTCCGTAATTATTCATAAACTATAATTAAAGAGTAAAATCCAAAAACACAATAAAATGTAAGAAAATTTACTAAATACTGTGTACGAAAACCATGTGAAAGTGCCACACCGTACGAGTGTAATAGTGAAATAACTGTGTACAAATCGAAAGGGTTAAGTTGCAATGTCCAAAATTACAGTGAACATGTGTTGTAAAAATAGTTATAAGTATAAGAGTATACTTACAGGACTCTGCAATTCGCAGAAATATAAGAAATAGCGAAATTGACAAAGAGTGGGGGAACTGAATCCAGAGACAGTTTCTGACATGTCGATTTCGTACCGCTGCAGGTGTCGACCAAGACATGGGTATAAATAGGACACACAAGCTACAGTGGTTCTCTTTCTTAAATCATCCACGGTGCAGCGGGAGCTTCTGCCCGTCCACACAGAATATTTAAATTTTTGTAAATAATTTCATCCTTCCAGTTACATACAGTTATGTAACTTGATTGTCAAACCAACTGTTTTTAAATAATAACAAAATTACATAAGAAGATCCACATAAGAAGATCCATTGATGTCAGAAACAGCACGAGGAGAACTTCCAAAGAGAGAGTCGACGCTGGACAAGAAGAGCGAGTCGACGCTGGACAAGAGGAGCGAGTCGACGCTGGACAAGAGGACGCTGGAGTGCAAGACGAGGACGACTACAGATGGATCAAATGATCGAGTACGATTGACGACAATAAGGTGATAAACAACTTATTTATCTCTTAATCGAACAATGAACTCAAAGACAATTAACGACATTCTTGTTTTATTTAAAAGTAAGAGCTAATGTTTATTTTAAAGTAGAATTAAAATCATAGATGTTTTAGAAATACGATTAACGTAACAAGAGCTCAAATTAGTATTGAAATAAAACGAATACAAAGAATTTAAATGAAAACAATTAGTGTTTGATATAAATCAGTACTGAGAAACAAAAGATAAATTCTATAACTATTAATATTTTGAGTACATTACAATATATAAAACGATATTTAAATATTGATATTTTGAAACACATTAATTGACTGAGTAGTCTGAAAATGAGATTTTTCTTTAATACAATAATTAGTAGAATAGAATATTTAGTCAGTAAGGATGTATATAGCATAAGCCTTACGGCATAATAACAAATAATAACAAATGTTTTAAGTCGAAGTAAGTGCTAAGTGCACAATTTTATTAATATCAAATAAATTTGAAATACCGTTACAAGTTACATAGAGTTCTTATTGCAGATACACCTGAAACCCAATTTAAATGCTATTTGTTACATAATTTGTCAATCTTGAACGTGAGACCAGTCACGCCTATTTTATGTATATCGTATTGTTGCATATTAATTATCGCTTCCAACGTGGAGCATCACAAATGTAAATTATATTATATTTACAACGTTATATCGTTGCATAATATGGTGTCTCAGATCGTGGAGCTCCGCAAACACAAATAAATTTATATTTGCAACGTTGTATCGTTGTATAATATGGCTCCCAAAGAACGTGGGGCTATACAAATTAAATTACATATAAATTTGTACACATAAATATCGTTGTAATATATATATATATATATATATATATTACTTTAATATTTATACTAAATTTACCTCAAGATGTTTTTTCTATTTGGAACATGTTTCGAGAGTTCCTGTTCTCTCATCTTCAGCCTTCGCCATCTTGTTTCTGGTGAAGTATTTGTGTGTTGGCTGCTGGATGTTATTAAGGTTGTTTGTTGGTCTTTGGTCTTTTAAAGTTGTATTATTGTGTGTGGTTGTGGTATATGTTTTTGTATTTTGTGTATTTTCGATGTTGAGTGCTTTGAATATTGTGTCATGTTTTGTGTTGATTTGTATTTGTTCTGGTATTAGTTTTTTTTGTGTTTTATGTTTGTATATCTGTAAATTTTCCCAAATGTTCATTACGGTGCCTTTGTGTGGTATATGTTTTATTAGTGATACATTGGTTATGTTTGGGAATTCGTGTCCTGTGTTTATTGCATGTGTGGCTAAATTGGATTTATATATTTCTGGTTTTTTGTATGCATTTAGGTGTTCAAAATAACGTTTTTTCAGCTGTTTTTTTGTTTGTCCTATGTAACATTTATTGCAATCTTGGCATTCAATTTTGTATATACCATTAGTTGTTGTATTATCTTTGTTGTGTGAGCTATTTAGAATTTGTAATTTATTTTTATTAGTTTTGTATGCTATTTTTATATCTGTGTTTTTAAATAGTTTTGTTAGTTTTGTCATTTTATTATTTATGTATGTGAATGTGGCCCATTTTTTGTTGTTGTTATTATTTATGTATTGTTCATTTTGATTAATTCTTAATTGTTCAGTTTTTATTTTGTATTTCATTTTATTTTCTATTTTGATCATAGTATTTTTATTGTATCCATTTTCATAACCAATTTGGTATATTATATTTCTTTCTTTGTCAGTTTCTTGTTTGTTTAGGGGTATTTTGTACATTCTGTTAAATAACAAATAAAATGCTGCCATTTTATGTTGTGGTGGGTGGTCAGAATGGTTAGGTATAATGATGTTAGTGGAAGTTGGTTTTCTATATATTGCATATTGTATGTGTTTGTTGTATCTTGTGATGGTTATGTCTAAATAGTTGATTTTGTTATGTTTTTCTTTTTCTTCTGTGAATTGTATTTTGGGTTGTATGTTATTGATTTGTTTCAATATGTTTTCTGCATTTGTGTTTTTGTTATTTGATACATATAGTCCATCATCTACATATCTTATCCATATGCCATTTGGGTCATGTGTTTTTATGATATTTTGTATTTTGGTGTCTATGTGTTGTAGGAATATTTCTGCTATTATGCTTGATAATGGTGATCCCATTGCTAAACCTTCTTTCTGTTGATAAATTTTGCTATTAAATTCAAAGTAATTTTGTTTTAGTATTAGTTGGAGACTATTTTTTATTTCGGTTATATATTGTTTGTTTTCATTTTGTTCTTTGAGTTTGTTTATTATTATGTCAATTGTTTCTTCTACTGGGATATTGGTGTACATGTTTGTTATGCCATATGATGTGAAAAATGTATTTTCATTTATATTTATTATTTTTAGTTTGTCTATTAATTCGTATGTATTTTTTATGTTATGATGGTTATTTGTTAGATGGTTCCTTTTTAGTTTTTGTGCTATTATTTTTGCTATTTTGTATGTAGGAGCTTTTTTGAAATTGATTAATGGACGTATTGGGTTGTTTAATTTGTGTATTTATATTAGGCTATTCATTTTAGGTGGTTCTGGATTATTGTTTATATATATATGTCTATGTTTTTATTGTTGAAAATGTTTTTAGTTGTTATTAGTTTTATTGTTTGTTTAAGATATTTTTCTGTTGGGTTTTTATCTAGTAGTACGCATTTATTATTATTGATGAAGTCTTCGGTTTTTTTGATGTAGTCTGCTTTATCAATGATTACTGTTGCTTGACTTTTGTCTGCTGTAGTTATTATTAAATTATTGTTCTTTACTTTATTTTTAATTTCTTTTATTGTTTTATTGTTTTTCTTTTGTTTATCTTTGTTTTTCATTTCGCTAGTGATTATTTTTTTAATTATATGTGTTGCTTCTGTTCTTTTTTCTTCTTGTATATTGTCTTTTATTAGGTTAATGGCAAATTCTGTTTCTACTATTAAATTTTCTAGATTTTTGTTTGCATTTTGGGTTATGTTAGTTTTTGACATATTGTTTAAATATTCTGTTTCTTTTTTGTTAAATTCTGTATTGCTAAGGTTAATGGTTCGAGGGTAAAATGTGTGTTTATTTTTGTTGTTTTGTTCTTGATTTTTGTTTTGTTGTTTTAATGTGTTAAGTTTGTTGTTGATTGTATAAGTCTTTTTGTTTTTTTCAAATCTTATTTTATTTTCTATGTTATTGTATTTATTATTCCAAGTGTTTGGATGTAATAAACTTGTTAGCTCTAAGTGTAGTTTGTATATGTCTAGTGTTATGCTATTTTTCTTACTGTATAATTGATTAATTTCGTTTTGTATCCATAGCCTTTGTGCTTGTTTTATAGTTTTTTGTGCAGTCATATTTTTGTTGTTTGTGTTTATGTTGATGTATTTAGGTGTTAATTTATGTTTTTGGCATTGTCTATTGAAGTATATGTTCATGTTTGTGTTCATTAGTTGTTTTTTTCGTGTTTGAAATTTGTTTAATAATTTGGTAATGTGGTTATATGGAATTGTGGTTATGTTGTTTCTGTACATGTTAATGTATATTTATGTGAGTGATGATTTGTTATCCGTTATTTGGTAGTTGATTTCACTAACCATCTAACAAATAACCATCATAACAAAAAATACATACGAATTAATAGACAAACTAAAAATAATAAATATAAATGAAAATACATTTTTCACATCATATGACATAACAAACATGTACACCAATATCCCAGTAGAAGAAACAATTGACATAATAATAAACAAACGCAAAGAACAAAATGAAAACAAACAATATATAACCGAAATAAAAAATAGTCTCCAACTAATACTAAAACAAAATTACTTTGAATTTAATAGCAAAATTTATCAACAGAAAGAAGGTTTAGCAATGGGATCACCATTATCAAGCATAATAGCAGAAATATTCCTACAACACATAGACACCAAAATACAAAATATCATAAAAACACATGACCCAAATGGCATATGGATAAGATATGTAGATGATGGACTATATGTATCAAATAACAAAAACACAAATGCAGAAAACATATTGAAACAAATCAATAACATACATCCCAAAATACAATTCACAGAAGAAAAAGAAAAACATAACAAAATCAACTATTTAGACATAACCATCACAAGATACAACAAACACATACAATATGCAATATATAGAAAACCAACTTCCACTAACATCATTATACCTAACCATTCTGACCACCCACCACAACATAAAATGGCAGCATTTTATTTGTTATTTAACAGAATGTACAAAATACCCCTAAACAAACAAGAAACTGACAAAGAAAGAAATATAATATACCAAATTGGTTATGAAAATGGATACAATAAAAATACTATGATCAAAATAGAAAATAAAATCAAATACAAAATAAAAACTGAACAATTAAGAATTAATCAAAATGAACAATACATAAATAATAACAACAACAAAAAATGGGCCACATTCACATACATAAATAATAAAATGACAAAACTAACAAAACTATTTAAAAACACAGATATAAAAATAGCATACAAAACTAATAAAAATAAATTACAAATTCTAAATAGCTCACACAACAAAGATAATACAACAACTAATGGTATATACAAAATTGAATGCCAAGATTGCAATAAATGTTGCATAGGACAAACAAAAAAACAGCTGAAAAAACGTTATTTTGAACACCTAAATGCATACAAAAAACCAAATATATATAAATCCAATTTAGCCACACATGCAATAAACACAGGACACGAATTCCCAAACATAACCAATGTATCACTAATAAAACATATACCACACAAAGGCACCGTAATGAACATTTGGGAAAATTTACAGATATACAAACATAAAACACAAAACAAACTAATACCAGAACAAATACAAATCAACACAAAACATGACACAATATTCAAAGCACTCAACATCGAAAATACACAAAATACAAAAACATATACCACAACCACACACAATAATACAACTTTAAAAGACCAAAGACCAACAAACAACCTTAATAACATACAGCAGCCAACACACAAATACTTCACCAGAAACAAGATGGCGAAGGCTGAAGATGAGAGAACAGGAACTCTCGAAACATGTTCCAAATAGAAAAAACATCTTGAGGTAAATTTAGTATAAATATTAAAGTATTATATACATCAAGAAACGGACTGTAGCAGAAAGTGATTGAAATATATAATATATATATATATATATATATATATATATATATTGTAACATTACATTTGGAACAACATAATATCTTACCTGATTTAATGAAGACTTTGGTTAAGAAGCTAACAAGAAGAACAATATCTTCAAAGATGATAGTGAAGAAGAACGACTAACAATTTCAGACTGACTAGTAAGACAACTGACCGTACCCAAATTAATGATTTAGGCTAAGTGATGCAGATATCTTCAAACCCCAACTATGACATGAATTTTCAGTATTGACCAAACAAAGAATTGTAAAGACAAACAGCTTATGAACCAGGACTATAAAGAAACAAATGGTTTCAATTAATGTATCATTATATCCAGATAATCAAAATACAAAGTGAGGGATAATAGGCCCAAACATGTAATATTATGTAAGAGAAATCTTAGTAAATAATTAAGTTAATTGATGTAACAGAAATATAGATACACCTGATTATAGATACATGAACCATACAAATAATTGTCACATATAGAGTTCATAGGGTTGTCCAGTAAGCAACAAATTATAACACGGTCACAATAACATTTATAACAAGAGTGAAACCCATATAAACAGTAAATGTAACAAGATTATTAGAACTGTGTGGTGAGGTAGAGCAACAGTGTTCATTTTATTGTAATTTTTGTAAGTCAAACATCAGTAAGTATACGGATGTTGAAACCCATATAAATAGTAAATATGACATAGACAGTGTCAGAATAATGAGTAAATTAGCTGACAAAGGACTAACCAATTAGTACAGAATTTGTTTTGTAAAATGTGCATGTTTTATGTTTTAGGCACAGTGTTATATCATAGTATTTGTGTTGTGTTTTTTGTATGTAACAGATGATACAGTTAGTTTAAAGGAATGTCAATTTAATGATATTAATTCCATTTTTTTTATGTTGTGTTAACAAATATAACAATAGAGCTGATGTTAAACCATGGTAAATTAATTGACCAAGCAGAATGGACTATACAAAGATGTTTTGTTAAGTGTCAAACACTTATACAGTCTGAGTAGAAAACAATTATTTGTGCAAGGATTTGGTATAATCATAGCCATGTGGGCATGAATTTAACTATTGGAGTAATATATTTTTTGTGTTGTTAAAATAACGTTATATGTTAAACCATTCTGATGAGTGTTAAAAGTTAATTTAATTGTTAAAGATGTTAAAACATGGTGATGAAAGTAATACTATTACATAGGCCAGGTGGAACCAACTTTAGTAAATTTTGAACAATTATATTAGAAATTTTGTAAAGCAAATGTGGAAGGGTAGATGTATTTATAGGTAATAACGTATACAAGGAATATAGAAACAAAATAACACATATCAAGTTATTTAAGAAAATTCCAAATAATAAAATTGTAACATCCGTAGTTTTTAAGTAAAAATAGGCATGTTTGGTGTCTAAATATAACAAATGTGAAGATCAAAATAATGCTGATAATGGTTTTAAATTCCCATTCAGTATAGAAAAGTTATGTTAATTTAAAGATTTTGAACGAATTTTAGACTTTGAAATAACGAAAGTATGTGACAATGTAGATCCGAATTAACCAACCAGATTCCAAGTTTACCCTTAGCAACCAGAAATTTCGGATAAATAAAATGAGACTTCTTTGACAACGATCTTAGCAGATAGACGCGTTCTTAAATCGTCTTACATTATATGCTATAAAATGTGAAAAAACAATACAACTAGATAAATACTGTTAGAAGTACACTACACGAACTTTTTGCAATAACAGAAGACTAGCCATTATATGGATTAGAAGAAATAACAACCGGGAAGAAGATTTGAAGTGGACGAGGGACGACAAGAAGATCTGACGTGTACGTGGGCCCCATCTTCAACCAAGAAGAGTACAAGAAGAGGATTTGGTGATTCTGACATCTCATTATATCGTACTACAACACACACATTTGTATACACTACTGTTAAGCAATTAAACTACAGACACCATATAACACGAACACTAGAAACAACCACTAATAACACCATATAAGATTAACACCTTTTTAAACACAACAAGAACTTTTAATTCACATAATAACTATCAAAGCCTGAACTGGACATAACCTTTTTAAAACTGGTAACCACTATACAATTTCTGTGTGCACGTAACACTCTAACGTTGTAATATCCTATACAGTAGACGCCCTCTTAACCGGTCAGCTTGGGACCAGGGTGTCGGCCGGTTAACAAAATGGCCGGTTAAACCGAACAAAATCAAACACTTGTACAGTGCTGTATCTAATTACTGTAGTAAAATAGTTTACGTACCTTTTTCTTGTCCGTCTGGTGGCCTTTTCTCTATATTTAATTCAACGCGTTTCAGGACATATGCCCCATCATCAGGAATATCCATTGTTGAAGTTCATCGATCGTTAAAATATTAAAAACACTGTATATACAATTTTACACATAACAATAAATATAATATAAACATAAAAAACACATAAAATACCCAAATTTGAGACACACGCGATATCTAAACATCGTTACTGTACATCGCGTACTGTATCGTTAAAAGTTGTTTATTTTACAGACATAACATTAACACTGTATACAGTACACATTTCAGTTACACTTTAAAAAAATCCGTGATTGTTTTTTGCTTTTTAAGTTTGAATGAATTTTTAAAAGCGTGGTCACGCCACTTTCGCATAAACATGACATCGACACCAGACGCCTCACCTTGTTGTTCGACGTATCGCACTGCCAGCTGTAATGCTTCCAATGCGTCTTTGTGACTGACTTTTCCCTCGCTGTCTTCTTCTTTTTCTTCTATGATCCCATCTTCGTCAATATCAGTTTGCTGGCAGACAACACTTATGATTTCCTCATCAGCCAAAATTTCGTTTTCAAGCTCTTGATCACCATTTATCCATTCTTCGACATCTCTTTCTTCGCATTCTGCCATTATTTTTTGCAGATCACAGAGTAAACTTTGATTGTCGTTATCTGGGACACGTGTATTTTCTTCCGTTATCTGGTCAACGTAATTCTCAATGCCTGGCCAAGCTTTCCTCCATGATTTTATAAAAGCAGTGTGGGGAATTTCTTCAAACGCAGCTGCTATCATGTACACCACATCTTTGATGTTTATAGTCTTTACAGCGTCTACAAGTCCTGAGTTTTCATCTTCCATTTTACCCAAACTTTCAGATAACAATTTTCGCCTATACCGTCTTTTGAAACTTGCAATAACTCCCTGGTCCATAGGTTGTATGAGACTAGTTACGTTAGGAGGCAAAAATAAAACGCTGATGTCTTCCTCACATACTAATTGATCAGCACTGGGGTGGGTCGGTGCATTGTCAATGACAAGTAGAGCTTTTACAGGCAATTTTAGATTGATTAAATGGCTTTTAACTTTTGGTATGAATTGCGTTGTAAACCATTCTTTGAAAAGATGGGAGTCCATCCACGCAGATTTTTGAGATCTATAGTAAACCGGGAGGGCTTCCATATTAACATGTTTAAACACACGCGGTTTCTTCGATTTACCAATCACAAAAAGAGGAATCTTATGTGTACCCGCGGCATTGCTACAGAGAGCAACAGTCAATATTTCTTTGTTAATTTTCATTCCCGGTGCTGATTTTTCATCTGCCATAGCGAAAGTTTGTTTTGGTAGAAGTTTGAAATTTAAGCCCGTTTCATCTAGGTTATATATCTGCTCTGGTTTAAGTTCTTTTTCGTTTATGATTTTTACGAGTTCCTTTGTAAATTCATCTACTGCTCCTGGATTAGCGGACAGCTTTTCCCCACACACATCAAGCACATGTGTTCCATGCCGTTTTTTCCACCTCGATAACCACCCATCACTAGCAACAAATTCGGCCTGGTTTTCGAGTTTTTTGTGAAAACATAAGGCCTTTTCTTTTAATATTGGCCCACTAATCGGCGTACCTTTTCGACGTTGTTGGACAAACCATACCCAAAGGGCATCATCAACAATCTCGTTGGTTGGTTTTCTAATTGTGCAACGGGACTCGAGTACTTTTTGTGATTCAACTTGCATACAGTAATCCTGAAGTGAATTTCTGTTTCTCCGCCAGTCGTTGACAGTACTTTTTCCCACGCCTAATTCGTTACATATTAATTGTACCGATTCACCTTTGTCCAAACGTTCTAAGGCGTTAAGTTTTTGCGCGATACTGATTACTACACGTTTCCGTTTTTTGTCACTCATGTTTGTAGCACACGAAAAAAATAATGAAACTGTACTTACAGTAGTACCCAGTACAGTAATAATCGACACGTCTTCACATTGACAAATCAACCACTAAACTGACTAAAGACGTTCAATAAAATAAACAAGTGCAAATCATGAAACTTTTGACATGCCGGTGAGCTGTGTCGGTGTAATTTCACATTTATGTTTATGCGATACAATCGAAAGCCGCTTGATTACTAAAAACATAGTGTAGATAATGTATAAACATCCGTTGAAGTAACGGATATCGAAAGCGTGGGAAACAGACGAGTCTGAGGGTCGGCTGGTTAAAGCGGTAATCAAAAGCCGCTTGACTACTAAAAACAAATAGAAAATGTAGGTACAGTACATCCGTTTAATTAACGGATATCGAAAGCGTGGGAAACAGACGAGTCTGGACGGTTAAAGCGGCGGCCGGTTGATCCGAGGCCGGTTAAGAGGGCGTCTACTGTAATTGTAAACTTGTATTTTGATTAATAGTGTAATATTTTGTATAATTATGATCCCCGAACCATATACGCCCTGAGATAATTAATATTTTTATTTAAAAACGTTAACAAAAAGCATTGTTTTGGTCTCGAAGAAATTCTAAACGTTTGGCTACTGCTGCCAACTGGTAAAGGAAGAATTATATTTTGCGCTACAATTGCGATTATCCTGTTTAAATTTATTAAAACAGTCAACCAGTGTTTTTCCGAATAAAGGATTCTACAAGGATATATGTTTGATAGTATTTGTGTGTCGTTATTATTGCTGTTACATTAGTAAATAGAATTCACCGATTGCAGTGGACCCGACAGTTGGCATCGTAGAGTGACGTCACGGAACGTGGAGCATAGTGGGAGTAAGCGGCAATTTACAAAACCATTAGCCGTTCAACATAACACATTTATAATTACACATCGACGACTCCAGTGCGAGTTTGTCGCTACATTATTTACCTATATTACAAGTTAACACTTCCAACGGGTGGTGTAATTCAAGTGCACACTATATAAATACAATTAACTGATTCACAATAACATTGTACGTAACGAAAAATCTGATTACAAATAGACGAACCCGAAGTGAGGCTACATACATTACGTTTCAATAGAAGTAACCCTAAATTCTCTATTTTATCGTTACAATATATATATTGTAACGTAACGAAAATATGGTCCCCTACGTTACATAAATCAACTTATAAGCTTTAAAATAGAATAAAAATATTAATTATCCACACTTGTAAAAGGTCAGAAACCCAACCCATAATTGAATAAATGAAATAAGAATACAAGGTAGAAAGAAAAAAATTAATAATGTTAATAAATACAAACCTCAAAGTTCAGTGAAAGGTGTAAACAACAGACATTGTAAAATAATGTAAAAACTAATTTAGACTGTTTCATAATAACTGATGTTTTAAAGGAGAGGAGAATGAGTAATTATTACATGACTTAGTTCATACAAATGTACCTGTTATTACGTTGTATCATGTTGTATTATTATCATGATAGTTATGTTATTTTTTGTGTGTAGCAAGTGGAGTTATTCTTTTAATGGAATACCAATTAACTAATTATTATATGTTATCAATATATCATTATAGAGCTGTTGTTAAACTCATTAATTAATTACCAATTAATTTCATTTTGTGTGTTATCCATATGTCATTATAAAGCTTTTGTTAGACTTTATAGAGTTAAATGTTTGTAAACATATACTTAGATAGTGGAATGATTATAATTGTAAACTTGGCCTGAAAGGCTATAATTGTTAACGAGATACAAAAGGGTTTAGTATAATCATGTCATAAAACAAATGAAAGATTCTATAATAATGCAGGTAGTAACTAATTAAAATCAGAAGTAGATAAAGGTATAATGATAGGCCTAACAACCAGTAACATTATATAGTAAGTCAGATCAGAAAGGTTAGGTAAAGAAATTTGTAACAAATACTAAATAAAATCTAATGAGTTAAGAGAAGTTAATAATAATTGCTAATAACAAATAAATAAATTCAATTTAAATAAATTCTCATAATGCAATAGTGCAATGATACCGATAGATAATGTTTTGTAACAGAAAAATAATACTTGTTAAAGTAAGTAGATTAAGAGGAAACGACAGCAAAATATATAAAATTTAGTAACAAACAATAGGTAAAATTATAATAGGATATAATGGAAATTTAGTAAAGGATTATTTTGATGAGTGAAAGAACATTGTATGATAATGGTTATAGTATAATATAATATCCAATAAGAGTAGAAAAAATGGTTGTCAAGGACGACGAGAAAGTAGAATTTGTTGATTCGATTACTGAATAATTTTACATGAACGAAGACGGTTTTAATTTAAGACACTCAGAAAAGATTTGATTAATTTAAATACAAATAATACAATTGGGAAGCAAAATGAATAATAAATCACCATAGTAGTATGGTCCACTGTCATTCAACCGTATTATATAACTGAACAATCTTAAACCTATACATGAAAATTAACGAAAAATATAAAGGAAGAACTCTAATAGTAAAACTCAATATAATGAACAAATGTTAACATAATTGACCAACCAAAACAGAGAAATAACTACCTGAATAAAGTGATATAATCCAATAACATAAAAAAACGAAAATAAAACACAAAATTATATCTGAACTTCAGTTTCCACAATTCATTAGAAAAAACGTAGTTGGACACGAAATTCGTCGAAGCACGTAACCACAAAACTCGGACATTGGTGAACAAAAGGAGCGGTATTTCTGCATCATCCCAGGACCGAGAATTCAACTTTTATTTCAACTTTGGAGAGAAGACTGACGAGGACAAATTCATCTGCATTCGCTATTGACCAAAAACGACGAAGAGGTTATCTGTACACTGCCTTATCGAGTCACGATGCCGAGTGGACGGTAAACTACAATTATTTTAAATAATATTTAATAAGAACTTAATTCTATATTGTAATACCTTGTAATCCTATTTATGCATTTTCTGACCTTACTAACAGTTGAAAGAACCTTCACGCCCTGTGTTTAAAGAAATATAAAATCATAACTAAAATAATATAAAACCCTGAATCCGATCGATAATCGATTACTTCTAACATATAGCCTTTTGTATCTCCGTAAAGAAACAACTTTGTTGGACAAGAAATATTAAAATATTAATAAAGAATCCTTTCAGAATTTAACGATATCTTCTCATTTATATAATATTTAGTGTAGTGTGAACAAGATATAATATAAGTAGAGAGTGTAACTGAGAATTATTGTACGCGGTGGACTAACCTACAATTTCACCTGTCTGGGATCCACAGCGCTATTCGCGGACTGCTTTGGTATTAAAGAGAATGAGAAAACAATAAAAATTCCTTCTCTTCTCTCCAACGCGGGATAGGCTTGAACGAAAAATTAGAATTACACACTCTATACATAATTTTCAATCACAATAACACAATTATATTAAATAGGGAGAACTGGGATATATTTAAACATTGTTATACCTTACCATATTGAAATAAGATACATTATAAATTGGCTCTCACAACAGTGGGGTCTAGAAAAGATTAACATTGACTCACGATATATTATAAATTGACGCTTCCATCGTGAGGCGAATTAAATAGAGACGAAAGGGGCAAGTTATAATAAATATATATATATATATATATATATATATATATATATATATAATATTGCTATATTATTCATTTGATTGCTAACAGCAATCAACTCATTTTGTTATAGAGCCCAGAAGAGTTTAAAAGAGATAGAAACAAAAGATACGGAGTTAAAAATGATAAAGGGAATTGTAAGGAATAATAATTATAACACCAACATAGTGGATAAAGCTATGAAAAGTATTAACATACAAAAAGCTAAATTAGAACCAGAACAAAAGAATTACGCAGGGTCATTGACATACATAGGATCACATACTAGGAAAATTATAAAATGTTTTAATAAATACGGAGTAGATATAGCTATTAAAAAATGTGAAAAGGTTGTAACGGGGGCAAACCAAGAGGTTTATTTTAATTTCATAATAATGGTAACAATCTGTAGTAACCCACGCCGAGCAACATTTATGATCAAGAAAGCTTGACATTTTTTGAACACCCGGTAGTCACCCTCGTACCAAGCAGAGCGAGGTACAAAAACAATTATAACTTTGGAATGTGTAGGAGCGCACGTGTGCCGCCTTTTCACAACGTGAAAGTCACGTACAGGATTTCCTTACCGCCTTCTACGAGATGACGAGAAAGGGTGAGACGCTCACCAGCTAATCCGTAAGCAAGTTGCTGGCCGCAGAGAGACGCTTAGCCATTTTTGTAAATGCAACAGTCAACAAAAGATCTCACAACCGTGCGGGTGTGTAAACAGGGCTCGAGCAAATATACAGTCGGGCGACTAAAATGTGATTTTATTAAGGAATATTAATCAGCATTTAAACATACGAGCGGAGACTCGATATAACAGTGATACATTTTAAAAACAGTTAAAAGCAGTTTCGGACTTTAAATTGACAAAAAATGAATATACGGTAGTGATGCGACCACATGCAGATAACGACAAACCGGGATGAGTACTTAAAATAATAAACTAACTTATTTACACAACAGTTGCCATTGAAAATGGGTGATCAATAAGATAAATTTGAGTATAAATTTGTTCAGAGAGCTCTATAAAAAAAGGGGGGTTATTACAATGCAATCAGTAGAGGTATGAGAGCGTGAGTGTAATGAAAATAAATTGTAATGATCGACAAAATAAAGTGTAATGATTGTGACTACATATACATCGGTAGAACATATAGAAATTTCAAACAGAGATTTATGGAACATATCAGAGCCTTTAATAATAATAAAATGGGAATCTCTAATATAGCAGATCACCTTATTGATATGAATCATAGTATAACAGATATA
The DNA here is from genome assembly GCA_034769895.1 of Magicicada septendecula. Lineage (NCBI taxonomy): Eukaryota > Metazoa > Arthropoda > Insecta > Hemiptera > Cicadidae > Magicicada > Magicicada septendecula. The sequence goes on from CM068368.1 coordinate 287,621,762, forward strand.
AACAACAATATGGAATAGTAGAAGTAAATAATAATAAAAATGACATTATACAGTTAGAAAAATTGTATATACCTACATAAAAAATATAACAAATTGATGAATCAGCAGACCATATTCGAAAATGATCAACTATTTCAATATATGACTTGCTTGGTTTCACCAAATAATGATGGCAATGGAAGATTCAATATGAAGTGAAGTGAAATATAATGAACACAAATAACATTTTATAGTGTAAACTGATGATATTATAATAATTTCGAAAAGGCCTTATTTATAAAAATAAAAAAAATTGAAACTTTACTGATTTTGGTGGATATATATAACAATATTATAACAAATCAGTGGCATAATGTTTAGCAAAAGAAATATTAATTTGAAATAAATAAAAAATGAGCTTGGTTTTTCAGAAAAAGGTGTTAGTAATTATTATGCAGTAAAACCCAGTAATCACTTTTACAGGTCACAAGTTCGTATATAGAATCCTGGACCCACGTGTAGGTAAGAACAAAGAAAGTAAATATTGGAAGTTGAGTTTTTGGGTGGTTTTATGTTTTAAAAAATATATTAATAAACAAAATGTTACACGGTATTTGATAAGGAATAAAAATATAGAAAAAATCCCAGTATTACAGAGAAGCAGAATTTATAAATTAAAATGTAAGGATTGCGACAAAGTGTACCTAGGTGAGACAGGACGGAAATTCGTATGCAGGTTGTCTGACCACAAACGTGGAGAAGGTAATAAAACAACGAATTCTTTATATGCAAGACATTTCATAGAAGAAAACCATAAGTTTGTGAATCCTTTGGATGATTATGAAATTTTAAAAATAGTAAATAATACAGTTGAAAGGAAGCTTAGGGAGGAGTTAAGACATATTGAAAGAACGAGAAAAAGGGTTAGACAATTTAATGAATATTAAAACTAAATTTGATAATGAAGAAATATTTTATAATATAATTAAAAAGTAAAAGATAGATAACAAGAGATAGATAAAAGTAATTAAAGAGGATGGATAGATAACATTAGGAATTAAATTGCATAGGACTATTGGATGTTTCAAAAAGTGTGAGTGACCACGCCCACAAGTGTAAATGAGAAAGGTGGTGGGTTTAAAAAGAATGCACACACACACACACACGCACACGCACACGCGCACACACACACACACACACATACACACACACAAACACAAGGAATGTGCTAGAAAAATATGTAACTGTACAGACGGGGGTGACAGGACTCAGAGGTAGGGAAGGGACAGTTGAATTATAGCTTGTTGTGTGTCGCCAGAGGGGAGGGGTGGGGGTGTGAAGGGTTTGGTTTTTACTTCCTCTTGTTAATGCCGATCTGACGATGAGCTGTGAAGCTTGAAAGCGATAATCGGAATAATTTTTCTATAGTGGTGTGCAACAGTAATAATTCTGATTGTGATTATAACCACTAACACAACTTTCTTCATTAAACTACTATATAACAGTAAAAATAAGTACTGTAAAAACATTACAGTACTTTAGTTAACATGTTAATGCCTGAGAAGGCTGTTACGCAAGTGCATTCTTACACTGGCTATATTACAACTGTGACATATTTTGAAACATGGGGGAAAAACCATGTCAACATATTTAAAAAATAATGCTTTTATAAGAATAATATGTGGCAATTATATAAAAATTGTACACATGAATTTAGTAAACCTTACAGTAGGCATCTATCAAATAAAGTAATAGTGATAATCCCTTTAAACATGCTACTTACGGATTTAGGTTTTGGAGATAATTCAAAATTGAAGTCTTGGTGCATGGATTTCGGCAGCTTATCAGTTAATCGTTTATGTAACTCATCTGGCATACAGTAACACCGTAGACACATTTTCAACCAACAAGCTTCACATCGTGGTATGCGATTCTTTGCAGAGTTCCATTTTACAGTTGTCATTATTAATGGAACTACACACTTTCCTAAACAACAGGTAAAATTTATAAATTAATGATCTATTAGCTAGTGGCATTAGGTACACTGCAAGTTCAATACATAGCACATCTAGAGGTCAGAATACAGTTATGGAATAAGCCCACGTTTACAAAATATTACTTTCTTCAAGAATTTAGGATACCTGTGATTATCACACTTATGATCATAATTATTAATTTACAAATTATTGTAAGTGCTTTTATTTATAATTTCTATATATTATACAAAAAATTATTTTATAAAACAGGAAACTTACTCAGAACACATGCCTCACACTTTCACTGGGGCTGGCAGAGTGGAGGATGAAGGTGTTTTACTGTGTCCATCTTGAAAGCATCTGTCTTGCCTATTTCCACACATGTGATGACGCAAATTAATGTATTCACCCACAGTGAAGTAAAATCACTTTATGCAGTATAAGTTAGTGATATCAGTATTATAGAATTATTATGACTTGTGTATACTGGACTACACTTATGAAGAATTGTTGAATTTTGAGAAATAAAGTACATTAACGTTTGAAAAATCACATTTAACATTTATAATGGGGTCAGGGTTTCTATGTAATTGTAAACTGCCAGTAGACCTGTCTAGGAGACTGCACTTACATACACTGTCACTTTGTAACAGATAAAGGTAGTACTGCTAAAGGGTGTCAGTAAAACCATTCCACAATACCAGAGGTGCCAACCTTTGAAGTGAGTTATCAGTAATCCCACTGTTAACACCCCCCAAAAAATTTTTCGAGTCAAATCCAAAGCATGATCCTCCCCTCTCGATAATGACACCCCCTTTCCCCTTCCCGACAGCAATCTATTCTAAAGTATATCATATTATACAATAAAATATGCAAATTACCTGTTAGTTCTGTGATAAAAAATTCTTTGTAGCTTGTTTCGCACCCAGCAGCTGCTTTTCAGTGTAGTTTTCTTGAAGCATACTTCCCCCTGTGATGACATTTTCGTCTTCTGAACCAAAAACGATTCCAGTGTAGATGTGCTTAATGTAGGCCTGAATTCTGTCTGATTTTTCCTAACAGCACTGAAAACTCTTTCTGTGGGAGAGTTACTGTGAGGTACACTTAATACTGCAAATACAACATTACTTAAGGTTTTATACTTCATTTGTCCACTTTCATTTTTAAGCTCTGCAATGCTGCCCCAGTTTACATCAATTTTAGGTCCATGTACAATATATTCAGGGAAAGTATCATACTGGTAAACTGCAAATTCCTCTTCAAGTTTGTCATGTTCACTTTCCTTGACCAAACTTGGGAATCTTCGAACAAAATATTCAAGAGATGAATAGGAAACCTTCATTCCACGAGAGATGTCTACAACTTCGGCATGCTGAAGAAATTCATCAAGGGGAAATTTCCTGATAATGTAATTGCAAGCTGCCATATAAAACTCTCTTACAGAATTATAAAACATCTGTTCATCACAGTCGTTCTCTTTCAAGTATGACCTGGCTTTTGCTCCGATTACCAAGTCCTCGTTGCCTTTCTGGTACTTCCTCTTCTTGAATTCAGCACTCGAAAGGCAGGTAGATTCTGACTGAATAGAACATGGCTGAACAAATCTGACCAATAGGTCAGTTAGAAGACCATTAAGATTCCTCCTAAGAAGATGTATGGCTGGAGCATCTTGTTGCAGAAATAAATTCACTGAATTAAAGACAGGAAGTGTACTCTGAAGAAAATAGCAAAACAGTATTGTGTGCGGGTCTTGTAAGAAAGATTTTACAGTTTCAAACTGCTTGGTGCTCTCATTTTTATGGTGGGGGTCACTACAAAACATGAGTGTCAAAGATTCCCACTGCTCAAGAACTCGATTAATAGACTGAAGAAGCGAGAGCCAACGGGTACTGACACATTTCAAAATTTTGTGACCCTCTGTGCCACAAATAGCCTGATATACTTTCAACATGTTTTGCCTTTTAGAACTCTTATCAAGGTAGTAATATAACTGAACCAAAAAGTTCTCTACATTGACTGGTAATTGGGCTGCTGCTTTCTGTGCACAGATGTGTATGAGATGACATGAACAACCCGAAACATAAACAGAAGAATGCCTGTCCTTCACAAATTTGGCAACACCTTTATTTGCCCCTATCATTGTGTATGTGTTGTCAGATAAAAAAGAAATGCAATTTTCCCATGGAATGGCTAGAGAAGACAATTCACTATTGATAACAGAAAAAATTCCCTCACCTGTGTTGTCAGTACTCTCTAACAATGGCAATAGAAGAGTTGATATTTGGCCTATCTGAGCATTAAAGAAAGAAACAACTATGGGATAAAGTTTTACTGCATCTGAATCCGTACTGCCATCAGTAGCCAAAGAAAAAGGCGTTTTTTGCAAAAGTTCACTTATTTTCTTTTTTGTCTCAGGTGCCGTGTATTGAACTAAAGCTGATGTTTTAGTTCTTGCGCAGCCATATTTCTGCGATATTTTAGATTCGGGGAACATTGCTCTAAATAAATTTCCTGCATGGTCCGAAACAGATACCGGGACATTATGCTCCAAAAGAAATGATGTGAACAGCAACTCGGCATTTGTCACCGCAGTTTCATTACTTTTTACGATGAATGATGAAACAGACTTGTTTCATAATTTTGCTTCACTGTATGTGTTATGTTTCTTGGATTCTATGTGTCTTCTGCAATCATCTCGCCCACCGTGAGCCACAGGAAAATCACACGAGTACACACTGCAGAACACGTGGTTTTCACTAACACGTGAAGCAAATAGGCATGGCCATTCCTTTGTGTAACCGTCTCGATATTTTTGTAACACTGCTGTCTTTTTAGAAGTAGATGCAATTTGACAATTGCACCGTTTCATTTTACAAAACCAATCACTTCTTTTAGAAACAACGACTAGAATAATTAGAACTGTAACGCGCTAAAGTACTTCGACGCAAACAACAAAGAGACACCACGCTCACCAATGACGCACACTGGAGTTGAGCTCCTTTATTCACAATGAATTTCACAATGCTCACGGGTAGCGCTGCGATAGCAAAAGAAAGTGACGATCTAATTAGTAGCCAACTCACAAGCATTGAAACGAAGAGGGTTCAGCAGTAATGCTCGAAAGGATCGACATTTTTTCTTCTTTCCTTTTTTTTCATAGAAATTATTTTTTTTCGTGTTAATGTCGCTTTCCGTAATAATTTCCCCTTTGACCGTAATGCCATAATCATGAGGTGAAATCCGTAATAATTACGGAAAATCCATAATAGTTGGCACCTCTGCAATACACATCATGCAGAACTACATTTCTTGTAGATACAGTATCGAGTTTACAATGTCATTTTATTTTTAAATTTAATCCAACTTCAGTGGCCTATAGTACAGTTTGTTAGTCTGTATTTCCACTTGATGCTGATGAATCAGGAGAGTTGTTTTAATATTAGAAAGATTAATTTCAGTAATATTAATTGTTTACAAAGTTATATGAAAAATGATAGGGTAAGGAAAAGCATCCCTGATTGGAACAATATTCCTAGTACACTTCTATATGTTAAATGTTATGGAAGCATGCATAATTTATCAATAGGGTAATAAATTATAATCTAGAATACAGGTGCAAAACAAACGAATGTAGATTAAAAATAAGTGCAAGACAGTAGGCCTACTTTCTTGGATTCACGTTATTTGACAGAAAACTATGCTGTTTTATTTGATCAGATTTTTAAATACCTAATTTCAATCATTACAAAGGAAATGAATTGAAAACAAAAACAAACAATTTTTATATTACAAAGTGATTAATGGAGAACTGTATAAAAACTGGTGGTGTTAACAAAACTATTAGTTTTTTATGAAGCATATTTGATGTTAAGTACAGTTTCCACACTAAGTAGACAGACACTGGTTGAAACATTAGTAATGCTGATTTCTTGCTGACTAGTTTTTCTCATGGATTCTCACCTTCAAAACTGGCATCTGTTCCATCAGGAAAAAAGAAGGAAATGATGAAGAGACATGGGACTGAAGAGATAAAACTATCAGCTGACAATTATGCAAATAAGACTAGAGCAGTAACAAGACTCATCTAAAATGATTTTGGACAGCCCTGCTTTTAAAAACACAGAGGTGTGGAATACCACAAAAAGAAACTTAAAAAAGAACTGTAATCACTGAAACTGATCATAGATGAAGAAGCTGTTACACTGCAAAACTGGATAGAAATCAAGGTAAGGATAAGAAATTAAAGCATTATAACTGTAGTCAAAAAAAAAAACTAAAACAATTTATAATAAAGTATAAATAAATTGTAGAAGCAAAGAGGTTAACTGCTAATAACACACTGAAGAAAGTAAAATACATACATTTTCCAGAAGTATAGAACAGACAACCAGCAACAAGAAGAGGGGACACCAATCTCTTTTGGAAACACAAAGTGGAAAAAGTAGTCGACAAATCTTACATATTAAAAACTGAAAAAAAGTAGAATTTGGAAGACAGGCATAGATAGAAGTTGTTCACAGTTGTTCCTATACTTTTTAGTGATTAAACTTAATTAATCTCACCATCTCCTTGTAAACACTGCAGTGACGAAGACACATGAGTCTCTCTAATCATTCTTGAAATAAACTTGCGACATGCTTCACAACTGTAAATACCAAACTTCCGTGTTTGCTTAACAAACCTGTAAAACCTCACAGCACCACACACACCACATACGACTGTTCCTGAAGCATGTTTTGGATTCTCTGTAAATACACATTACTCTAATTATTGTACTCATAAAAACATTAAAATCCGTATTTCTGAAAAGACATTACAAATTCAATATTGTAATTATATTATAGACAAATTATGATGCTGACTTTCATGATGATGAATACTATCTTTCATGATAGTAAATTAATGAGTAAGTTAATGTGAAAGATGAAGTCATGTTATATACTGGACATTACAAATATCAAGGAGAGTGACAACTGATTAAATAAGAGGATATACCAGATCAGTAATTACCAAATAGATAATCCTGCAAGATCACAGAAGCTAAATAAATTTGATGGAGAAGTATGATGTTTACAACTGAGTAGAGTGGCAGGATACCATCTGCACACAATCACAGAATGTTTAAAAGTAGTCAAGTAAAGCCACTTTGTTCAGTTGGGAGTTAGTGACATCAATATTATAGAAATATATTATGAACTGTGTATACTGGATTACAATTCTGAACAACTTCTGGTTTAAGTGTGGAGTTCAATATAAGTGTTTCACTGTGTCTTGGATTTGGATCCATTTTTCAAGAGACTGTTGTACCATAATCATATTATAATTACACACTAATAATTTTATCACCATTATCATTTTTATATGGTCTGCAAGAACACTTCTGTTTTGTTATTCTAATACACTCATCTAATAGTAGTCACTTTGTTCAAACACCAGTATATACCTGTTCCACATTAATATACCTGAATGAATATAATCAAGTTTAATTGACATTGTAGGTATCTTTATAGGCCAACAATGATCAGAAAGTGTTTGGAGCAGTAAAGTTTTAAACCTATCTCCACACTGGCCTTCTCAATTCACCATCTAGTTTTCTAAGGACATGAGAATAGTCCATCTACTTATCAAAGATTTGAAACTTTTCTTCCAGCTGCAGACATCCCCCACGTAATCTTCTATTTTTCTTCCATTTATCCATTCTAGATATTTACTGAAGAATATTGGAAAAAGAACACGCCCTTATCTTATTCCCTTGCCTAATATAAACTCTTTTGAAAAAGAGTTAACTGTTCAACTTTGACACAGTTCTGCTCAACTTTGGCTTTGGTCTGCATACAAAGGTTTTTAATACTCACACAGAAGACATTCTTGATACCCCCTCATATAATAATTGCCAGAGTGCGTCCTATGTAAGCATGTCAAAACCTTTTGTGTAACCTACGTAACAGAGGCATGCTGGCATGTAGCTACAGCATTAGCTGTTATCCTGTGACACAACCTGATATAAAACCCTCTTGTTTAGAGGTAATTTGTGGAAAGATACAGCTGCAGTTCTTGTAAGATATAAGTTATATCAATATATTGCTTGTATGTGACATTCTATAATGTAGTTGTGCTGACTGAATGGATCTTTGGATTGTGACATAGATTCTGTTGAACACACGCCTACCATATTTTATTAGCCCTATATATAATACATAACTTGACCTTCTCTTGTTGACCAATATGTCTGTTGCTACACCATCAGGCCCAGTGAGTTTGATATTTAAGCCTCTGTGATATTTACTCTGACACTGCTTTCTTTCAAACTGATGGTTCAAATTATTATATGACACCTTCTATTCAAATTGAATCCTTGGTCCTAGTATAGCAATTTAAAACTACACTCAAGCTTGTATATGATTTGTAACCTGAGAGTTTGCCAAATAGTTCTGTTATGTAACAAGCCACGTTCTTGTGGTACTACTCCTATTTAGTAGCAATCATATCTGTGAAAACCACAAAACACGATATGTTAACTGCCACTACATTTCTATTATTCAAAAAATGGTAACTGCTGCCAGATTACTGGTTTTGTGTTAGAGAACAGATCATCAATAAATGACACATTGCTACTAAAATATTTAAAAAAAAACTTTTAATTCTTAAAACATTAAACTGTGTAGCATGTCAAATGATAATCTTGTGTTAATGAGTAAACACTACATCTTTTTATATTTTTTTTCACCCAGTAGCAATCTACTGCTGTATAATCCTTACTTGCTGTCATGTTTAAAATTTAAAAACATGGCAATATGTACATCAGGTAAACCTACTCAACATATGTGTTTATGAGCCAACTGTATCTAGAGAAACAAAAGCTTTATCAAAGTCTGATACACTACTACATCTCTCCAAAAAGCACAAATTGTAGCCTATTAATAAAGACAATCTACTTTAAGACACAAATATAAAGTGTTCTAATTTTATTATAAAGAGAATAATACTTATTAAAAAATGTATATTGTATAAAAATATAAGTCTACCCAAATAAACCTCCCAGCCTAGCTCCATCCATCTAGAGCTTACACTGAATTGTAAGTTTCATAGACCTCAAAAATCTATGCCAGAACATCAATCGCCTACAAAATTCTATTAAACTGTATGTACTACTTTAATGTTGTTCCAAAAACAAAGACACTTTAAATAGTCAAAACAAATAATGCTTTTGTTAATAGGAAAAAATCTTCAATACAAACATTGTAATTTATAACTTGCTATTTTTTTCTATCTTTGAAGAGTTGAATAAGACAGCAGTGAAAGCTTTTTGGGATTAATACTCTCAGTGGCAATATTTCTTATTTACAACACTCTTCTTCAAAATATGTAACAAAATATTCCTATTTACAATCTTCTAATTATACAAGAGGGGCATTGTAAACAGCTGATAAAAAGCATGGAAGTTAAAATCATTGTAAGGCCCATAAAGAATAACCATAGATAATGCAATATTACAGGCTTTAAAAAATGGACATGGTTACACAGATAGCTGCCACTGCATTAAGTCCAAGGTATCTAAATGTTCATTTTGGTCTCCTGCACACTTTGTGTGGGGTTCATGACAAAAGGTGTTTGTGCTACAACTCAATTGAGAGTTTAAAGGTTACTTAAATCTGTTATATGCAGGCATGAACAAAGTCCACATACCTTGCAAAGTATTTAAGATTGTATTGCTGGTGCGACATTAATAGCATGTGAAGCCTGTGTGACACTTGTCAAGTATATGCCAATCAGAAAATAGATGCAATTATTCCACAGCCAACTGGAAAGATTAGCTGAGCAAACTCTCAACATTGCCCTGATATTTCTTCAGACATAAGAACGATTCTAAATTACATTACACACTATAAGAAAGCTTGACTGAGTATAAATACCTATGCTGTGGACCGTTGTTGGTGAGTTGAGTTCTGTGATTTTCAATGACAGTTCCACAAATCTGTTTTGTGTTGATTACAATGTTATAAGAAAGTGTTATTTAGTGAAAGTATCACATATCTAATTATCTGTACTACAAATTGTAAAAGTATTTAATTTGGAAACATTTATTCCTTGTGTACAGTGTGTATGAAAAACTAAGAGAATTATTGTAATGAGTATCCTTGTTTCATCAAAGTGTTGATAAAAATTGTATTTATTCCTCTAGGATTCAATAATTTATTCCACTATTTTAAGATCACAATCCATGCAAACACATTGATGTCAGGAATGGGATATGAGATATTTAAATAATCTATAGAACTGTCCATTTCTGAATGTCTAGTAGAAAATATCAGAGCAGGAAATCTGATCAGTTTAAAGGTAGCCGGTGTGTTGTATAATATTAAATTTCAGGGTACTTGTTGGGTAGGGTACTTCATTTTCTGCTAAAATAGTTTACTACAGTATTGGGAGTGACAAATGGTAATGACAGTGAAGATGATTATTCAGTCAGGGTCAATCCATTTCAAATAAACCAATACAAAATTAATTTTTTGCTGACATATTTTATTTCTTCTTAAATTATTTGTTATTGGTTCCTACATGTATCTGTGAGCTCAAAACTTTTTTTGTTTTAATTTTTATTATTAGCAGTTTTTTCTGGTGGCCATTTTGTTTTGGCCAGTTGGGTGTTTTCAGCATTTTCTACAACTAACAGAAAGTTCAATAACTTTTTTGTTATTAACGATATCAACTTGCAACAAAAACCATCTTAATCTGCATAAAACCTTCGATAATTTATGAAATGAACAAAATTTAACTATGTATTGAGGAAACGGCCTAAAATTTGAATTCAAATTGTGTTCAAAATCATGAAAATGAACGTTAGAAGAAAATTTGGCATACAAGCAATGAAGATACACCTTCAATATTTTTTTAAAGAAAAAAACTGACTACATGTTACGTAAGTTTGAAGCCATAAACACTTCTTAACTTTTTATGATTCTTGGAATATAGAACTTTGCTTGAAATTACCGATTTTCAACTCAGTATATCCAAAAAAGGATAAAAGTTAAAAATCTGAAATTTTCTCAAAATACTCTAACAAGTGGTAATGAACACAAAAATTGCATCATTATGTTCTAATAGTTGTGTAAAAAAAAAATCTTCAAAATATCAAAGAATTAAGCCCACAGAATGGGTGAAAACTGTTACAGGATACTATAAAAACAATTTATAAAACATAAAAAACAAAATTTTTATTACAAGATTTAAAAGTACAAAATTACAATTGTAATTTTAAACATTGTGGCTAAAAAATTGGGTCAATAATTGTTTAGAAAGAAAATCTACACTGCCAAATGTAGTAATTTTTATTTTACACAAAACAATTTTATAATAAAGATGTAAAAGATTGTAATTCTAATTATTATGTTTAGGAGTACAAATTTAAATATTTTCATAATGTGATTGGATTTAAATGATGATAATAATAGAGCAATCAGGGACATGTACAGACCTGAAAGGAGCATGTGTGTGCAGGTGACCCGCTACTGTAGTTCAGCTGTCTAGTGGCTGTCCTAGTGTGCTGTTGTGACTTTTAAGTTAGCCTACATCTTTTGTTTTAAATAAGTGTTGTGTGCAATTTTTTTAGTATAATTCTAAGGGCTATTATGTTTGAATAATTCTACAATGTTGTGTTACGTTGGATAGTTTGTAAATGAATGTTGTCACAAAACTTGTTACCAACCTATTTCTAAAGAAGTTTTTCAAGTAAGTGGTGTGCCTAAAAATACACAAACTTAACTAAAATTAAGAGTTTCTTAAAATATGTATGCCTATTTGCCAATATCACAAAAATAAATATTCAGGAAAGTATTATCACATATTTTGAAGAATATGCAGTGATCCATTCAGGGCCGGATCTAAAAATTGTTGGCCCCCCAGCGAAAATCCTTCATGGGTCCCGAATTTTCGTTACTCGTTTTCTTTGTCTGTAAAAAAATGTCTGCAACACCTAAGTCTTAAGGCTGTGATGGACATTGGTTATGTATTAAATTGAACACACGTTTGTAGATATAATAAATTTCCTTTATTTACTAATTACACAAAAATTGTTGATCAAAGAATGTTACAATCTGTACTATACTACATAATATCAAAAAGTTTTCTTCCTTGATTTCATTTCAGAAAAGCGTTTATAAGCTCCTTCTTATCAATTATTGATGCCTCAGCGTTGTTGATGGCAATCAATCCCAAAGCGCTCAGTCTGTCTTGACCCATTGTGCTCCTCAGGTAACTTTTTATCCTCTTGAGTGCGGAAAATGATCTTTCGGCTGATGCAACCGTTACGGGCAGGGTTAGAAACAAGGTCAAGGCTGTTAGCACTTCAAGGAAACTGGAGGACATTATCTCAAAGTCAACAAACAAAAGTTTAGTGAGCTCAAAGACTTTCTTGCACTTAGCAATTTATTCACCAAGACTTTCACGCAGTGAAAGTAGTTCAAGACCTAGAGAGGGTCCAATATACTTTTCGTAAATCTTCTGAAGGTTCTCAGCTCTTTCCAGGATCTCTTTTTCTGAAAGGGAATTTAGAACCTTTTGAAACAACACAGAAAATTGTTGTACAACACGTTCAACAGCTGAAAACCTCTTAGTAATCTGACCATTGATAACATCAAGAAGCTTGTAGAAGACATTTATTTTGAACAGGTTATCTCCATCTGAAAATCTGTAGTCTTCGGCCAGCTCATCAAAGTGTTTTTTCACCAACGGCTGCCTCTTCTGAGGGAAAATAGGATCAACATTCCACTTTACAGCGAGAGTTACAGCTTCCTCCTTCATGTTTTGGTACTCATTCCTCATTTGCAACAACCTCTCTCTGCTCCTTTGAAAGATTGTCGAAGCTCTCTCTAAGTCTGTTTCTTTTCCTTGGAGGGATTTGGAAGCAATATTCAATTGAGTGAAAACTTTCGACAGGATAACAGTTAACATGACAAACTGAAAATTGTTTATCACTTTCATCAACCTTCGCGCTTCTGACACTTCATCGGCATCGGGCTTCTTACTCTCAAGTGAAATTTTCATAAGAGCTTTTAGAATGTCTAAGTATCTCAATTTGACAGCTAAAATTGAGTCGTGCCTTGATGCCCACCTTGTAGGGTTAAGTTTCTTTAATGTGATTTCTGACTCATTTGTTAGTGAAGAAAGAATGTCCCATCTGTTAATACTATGGCCAAAGAAAACATACAATGCTTGAAGAGCTGAGAAGTAGTTGGCTACATCTCTTACAGTACTTACTGCATCATTAATCACTAAATTGAGGTTGTGTGCTGCACAGTGGACATACACGGCAAGTTTATTCTACTTTGCACGCCAGTGTAAGCTCCACTCATTGTGGCTGCCCCATCATAGCCTTGACCTCTACATTTCTTCATGTCTAGACCAAAGCCTTCCAAACAATTTACGATAAGGGAGGATAACCCATCTGCTGTTGAGTCTCTTACATGGAAAACCCCTAAGAAAGATTCTTCAATTTTAACTTCCCTATTTTCGGAACTAGCTCCATCTAAGCCATCCTCCACTTCAGACAAGTGTGTATACCTCACAATGAAACTCATTTGATCTTTTTTAGGAAGGTCTTGTGTGGTACCAACAATCAATGAAAAAAATTGTGCTTTGTTGATTTTATTCACGATACTGTTGAGAACAGTTGAAGAAATGCAACTAATGATTTGATTTTGAATATCATGGCTCAAATACTTGGTTTGACCCTCAGGGATTGTTACAACTCTTGCCATTACAGGATCATATTTTGCTAACAACAGAACCAAAGATAAAAAGTTTCTGTCATAGTTGCCCTCATTAGCACCTCTAAATGCAAGAGTGTTTTTTGCTAACATTAGAGTGATATCTATAAGTCTTTCTAAAACTTGGGCCCAAAACGTAAGTTGAGACTTTCTTTCCAAATCTATGTGATCATCAATACATTTACTTGCTTTCCACTGATGTAAAGACATACAAGCTAAAATGTGATCATTTGATTTACCGTGATCTTTTATTTTTCTTGACAGTCCCTGCCAGTCTCTAATACCATCGGCCCAACCACTTTTGTTATTCCCAGATTTAGAAAATAGCCAACACGGTAAGCAGTAAGCACAATCTTTCTTTAACGAATAGTTAAGCCACTTTAAGGGAAATGGTTGGCTTGTTGTTGTTTCATTTTTATAATAGGCGCAAGAAAATGATCTGTTCTTTTTATCTTTAGGAAATGGCCCTTTGGGTTGGCAAGTTCCGGTACTAATAATGAAGGTCTTAACTTTGGCCGATAAAATAATATCACCATAGTGACCTTTATCAGTAGGATATTCCTGCTGATGCAAAATAACTATAAAATCATCATCATCATCTGACTTACTTGTCGAATTCCCGTTACCATCACCTTGGTTGTTTTCAGCTGACTGCAGTTGTTCTTTTTGATTTCCTGATTCGATATTTCCACAATTTACAGCTTCTTCTTTTACAACAGCTGTACCTGTACGTAAAGGAAATCCTTAAAAAGTACACAAAAACAGATGGCATATACAAATCAGGGATCATCAATACAATACACGCAACAGAAATTGTCTACTAGCAGAAAGGGCAAGAATCAATTTATATCAGACATTTTGAATATTTGGCTAACAAAAAAATAAGAAATTTGTTTGTTTACAATACTTTTTAATAAGTGGTTTAAACATCACGTATTTACGGTGCTCGACAAAAAAATTATAAAATGCTCTTTTATGTACACAAATTTGACTCGACTCGTCATTAGCTCCCTAACGTGGTGAAGATTAATTTTTGTTGTACAAGACCTCTTCATGAGTAATTAGCACAAGAATTTCCAAAAAAGGTATGATATTCAGCATGAAAATAAATAAAAAGTATATATACATTATACCAGTTAGCATAAAATACGTTAGTATTATCTTAAATTATTACTGCACAATATTCTGTTATAAAATATCTTACTATTTTTTTTATAATGCCAGTTTTAAGCCGAAATCCATTTTTTAAAATCACTCAGCTTTTAAACTGTAAATGATATTTGTAATTCAAAGCAGAAGTATCGAGTCACGAGTGACAGATCCAGTGAGAAGTACGCAAACAATCTTTGAATTTGAAAAATGAATGTGTACTTCCCAAAGGTCCTGGCACTACCACAGGTGTCTTTCAGACTGTACTTTTTTATTTGTAAAATCTTAATTAATAAATTATAAAAATTTTAAAAACAATGTGTGTTAATGAAAAGTTAAATACAAAATTGTTGGTGAATTTACTGATGATTTTTTTTTTTAAAGTAAATTTTCATATAACACATAAATATAACATAATAATACACATAGTAATATACATATAACACATGTATAAAACACATAATTTTAATATCCTTTGCAGGTATGTTAAAGGGTAATTTAACCCTTTAGCATGTACACAACTAAAATTAAAATACTGTCAAGTTTTGTTGCTTAACATACCTGCATCAGGAACCTGAAGAGCTTGGTTCTCATCAGAGGTCTTTGGTTTTTTAGATAGGAATGAAGTTATTGTCTTATTTGTCCGTTTTATAGACTCTTCTTCTAAACGCTTTCTTCTTCGTTTAGCGGCACCGCTAGTTGAACTAAGTTCCTGCTCCATTCCTAATTATTTATTTGCGTCTCGTATAACTATAACCTATAAGTACATGTGAGCCAGGAGCAGACATGCGACAGATGTGTGTGACAGCTCTGCAGTACAGCAACACCTACCGTCTGACTAAGTGAGCAGTGAGCGACTGAATCTGACAAGTGGCGCTGATGGCCTTGCGCATGCGTGCGCCACCCGACCACGTTATTTATAGATGACGACGCACCTTACCGAGCTATTTCAAGCCGCACCCAGGCCACAGCACAGGCCCCCCCCCCCGCAATGCGAGGACTGGCGGTACCTAGATCCGGCCCTGGATCCATTCCAATGTCATAAAAAAAACAATAAGGAATAGCTTGAGGGAAAGTCAGATTGAATATTTGAGCAAGCCGAAGAAAATTCTTGAAAATTTTATTCCAGGAAAATCGTTATGTCCTTCCTGTTACAAAAAAACATATTTCTGTCTGAGGAAAACCAAACTGAAAATGATGTAGACTTTTTTTACTGTTCTCAGGAGCCTAAACAAGAGGAAGGGTTGGGCACCACTACCTTTGTTTTCAAGGATTTAGGTGTATCTCCTGCTTCACAAATAAACACAATAAATAAGTCTCAGATATTATCGTCGTAGAAAAGGGCATTTGAAAAAAATATCAGATGCAGTCAAAAGAAAATCAAGAGTCCTCATTCAATAAAAAAATACATGAAACAGCAACTTCATCCAGAAGTACTGAACATGAATATGATGAACTGATGAAAAGGTTAAATGAAAAATGTGTGTTAGCAAGCAAAGATGAAAAAATTAAAATTATTAGTTTGCTACTTGATTCTTGGTCAAAATAAAGAATTTGTGAAGAGTGACAGCCCACCCTGTGAGATTAACCTTCCGTCAGGCGCGGTCCCTTACAGCACGACAGCAGGCGCGGTGTATCAAATTGATAATCATACTGATTGACTGCTTTATATTTTCTTTTTTAGCAATATTGCAAAATAGTATTTAATTTTTGATATTATAATGAATATATTATCTGAAATATGTATGTGAATTGAAAAAAAAAATAGAAACCAATGTAACATTTACAAACAGAAAGTAATATTTTATTTCTGACATTTTAATGAACATATAATTTGAAATGTACAAATTTACTGAAAAAATATTTATGAAACAGGTCAATATTCACAAAAACTAAGATATTACATGAATACATAACTTGAAATTTACAAATAGACAGAATAAAGTACTTTGTAAAAAAAGATTAGTTGTCACGAAAACTAAGAAAGTTGTATCATTCGTTACTCGATCCTCATCGGAAACATGCTCTGATAAACCAGGAAGAATTTACCACAATCAATGCAGTAGCTCTTTATAAATTTGCATTTCATACAAATATACTTCGTTAATTGTCGTATTGTTGTGGATGTCTGACACCTTTTTCTTTTTCACTCAATGTCATTGCTATCATCTTGGTTTTAATCAAATATATTGGAACTTACCGTCTGCGGCTTTCCAGAAACAGCGTCTTTATAAATTTACATGTTTCGGGACCCTTGTCCCATCATCAGAATTTAAAAGTAATTGTGTATCATTTAAATATGATACACTTGTCAAACACTTAAAATATTAAAATCTAATATAAAATAACTTAATAAAACATATTATAATATTTCCAACGAGTACGAAGGTTACCGATGTACATCGTATGAAAACCGACCGCGCACTAATCTATGTCTCGCTCCCACTACGACAGTAGCGCAAGGCAGTGTTGTACAATACATTTGATTTGAAGACCAATTTATCATTTAAAACATGCGGCTTGGTACCAATATTATTGTGTGCTTTATAAATTTCGTATTCTTCAAGAGCGTTCAAATATCGCCCTTTCTTACATATGTGAAGGGGTTTCAAATTAGTTTTAAAATTTGTGTAGCTATGATTTTCGGAAATGAGGTGTTCTGCAAATTTTGACTTGACACTGTCCAAACTGTGAAAATGTGTAGGCGGCCTATGTTCTAAAAATCTTTTTAAAAAACCACGTCCTGTCTGGCCCACATAAAAAGCGTCGCAATCGTCACATATCAGTTTGTAAACACCAGTTTTGTGTTCAAGGCTGGTGGTTCTGCGGACACAAAGATTATTCATAATACTATTAGTGGTCTTATAAGTGACCTTGATATTACTGGTTTTACCAAAAATTGACCCAAAGATCTGTGGCATAAGGTATGTGTACGGTGTTGCAATATATTTGCGTGTTGTATTTTCGCGTGTTTTACGTCCGATAATGTTGCTATGTCCTTTCTTATGTTTTCGAAGGATGTTATTCACCATATTGACATCATAACCATTAGCGACAGCAATGTGTTTAATCAGAATGATCACAGTTGCACACCACTATATAAAAATTATCCCGATTAGCGCTTTCAAGCCTCACAGCCCATCGTCAGATCGGAATAGGCAGAAATTATTTTAAAAACAAACCCTTCACCCCTCTCCCCCACCCTGCTCACACACAACAAGCTATTGTTTGTTTATCCTTGTATAAACAAGGATATTATGTGTATCCTTGTTTAAAAGGATGCACACACACACACACACACACACACACACACACACACACACACACACACACACACACACACACACACACACACACACACACACTGAAACACAAGGAATTTGCTAGAAAAATATGTAACTGTACAGATGGTGTGGGACAGGGTTTAGGGGGTGGGGAAGGGTCATTTATATTATAGCTTGTTGTGTGTGAGCAGGGTGGGGGAGAGGGGTGAAGGGTTTGTTTTTAAAATAATTTCTGCCTATTCCGATCTGACGATGGGCTGTGAGGCTTGAAAGCGCTAATCGGGATAATTTTTATATAGTGGTGTGCAACTGTGATCATTCTGATTGTGATTTCAACCACTAACACAAATTTCTTCATTAAATGTGTTTAATGGTGTCCAACTCTTCACGGTATTCTTTATCACCGAGGGGCAAAGATAAAAGTCTGTAAATCATACTGTGGAAGGCAGCTAATTTTTGTGATAAAGGATGAAACGACTTAGCATGTATTACAATGTCAGTCGTTGTGGGTTTTCTATATATGTCAAATTGCAACTTTTTATTGTTATTGTCCTTAGCAACAGTCAAATCTAGAAAATTCAGTTTACCATTTTCTTCACTTTCAAGCGTGAACCGCATTTTGTTATTGATATTATTCAAATGATTATGTAAATTATCAATTTGTCTTTGTGTACCTTTGTATATTAAAAAGGTATCATCAACATACCTGCCGTAAAATATTATGTTACTCCTGTGTTTGTTATTAGTAAGAATGAATGAATTTTCGAAATTATTTAGGTATATATCTGCAAGAAGACCTGAAAGTGGAGAACCCATTGCTAACCCATTTTGTTGTCTGAAAAATTGATTATTGTGGGTAAAGTAATTTTGATCAAGAACTAACTACAAAATGTGCATCAATTCATTTATATTATTAATATCCAATTTATTAGTATTAATAAGGTTAGTCCTAAGTATACGCAAGGTCTCCGCTACTGGTATATTCGTATACAAATCCACAATATCAAAGGAAATAAGTTTGTGGGTCGGTTCAACTATTAAATTTTTAACTTTATTCACAAAGTCAATGCCATTAATCAGACTATGATCATTAATTATATGTATATTGTGTTTTATTATGGTGACTAACTTTTTAGCTGTTTTATACCCCGGAGCAGTAGTGAAATTTACTAACGGTCTCAAGGGGATAGCATCCTTGTGGAGTTTGGGTAATCCTGTTAAAACGGGTGCTTTTGAATTTATTGGTTTTAAAGATCTTCTTGTTTGTTCATCAAACAAATGGGTGCATCTGTTTATACATTGATTTAATTGTTTTACATAATTTTCTGTTGGGTCCGAATTTAGTAAATCAATGCTGTTGTTAATAATGAAATTTTGTATTTTATTGTTATAATCTTCACTGTCCATAATAACCACAGTATTGCCTTTGTCAGCTTTAGTGACAAGAGCTTTATTGTCAGATAATTTTTGTTTTAATCCTATTAAAATTTTCCGTTCTTTATTATAATTATTATTTGTTAAAGGAATAGAGGAATGAACATTATTATACCGATTTTTAATGATTTTATTAAATTTTCCGTTTATTAAGAAACGTGTCTGGTCTTGATCCTTCTGATCAACCATTGCCTTAACAACAGTCTCTGCATTGATAATTTCTGCAATAATTTGCTTACGATCAAGACTCGATTTGTGTACAGGAAGATTATAATTCAAACCTTTACTCAATAAATCAGTTTCATCAGTATTTAAAACAAGGGACGTTAAATTCTGTAACCGCGTATGAAATTTGTGTTTACATTTGATATTGTTGGATGTCGGTAACTGATCATTCAACAACCTTTGTAGTTTATCTGATTGTTTTATACGCATTTGATAAACTATTCGCCTGACGTGAATTTAACGTCCCTTGTTTTAAATACTGATGAAACTGATTTATTGAGTAAAGGTTTGAATTATAATCTTCCTGTACACAAATCGAGTCTTGATCGTAAGCAAATTATTGCAGAAATTATCAATGCAGAGACTGTTGTTAAGGCAATGGTTGATCAGAAGGATCAAGACCAGACACGTTTCTTAATAAACGGAAAATTTAATAAAATCATTAAAAATCGGTATAATAATGTTCATTCCTCTATTCCTTTAACAAATAATAATTATAATAAAGAACGGAAAATTTTAATAGGATTAAAACAAAAATTATCTGACAATAAAGCTCTTGTCACTAAAGCTGACAAAGGCAATACTGTGGTTATTATGGACAGTGAAGATTATAACAATAAAATACAAAATTTCATTATTAACAACAGCATTGATTTACTAAATTCGGACCCAACAGAAAATTATGTAAAACAATTAAATCAATGTATAAACAGATGCACCCATTTGTTTGATGAACAAACAAGAAGATCTTTAAAACCAATAAATTCAAAAGCACCCGTTTTAACAGGATTACCCAAACTCCACAAGGATGCTATCCCCTTGAGACCGTTAGTAAATTTCACTACTGCTCCGGGGTATAAAACAGCTAAAAAGTTAGTCACCATAATAAAACACAATATACATATAATTAATGATCATAGTCTGATTAATGGCATTGACTTTGTGAATAAAGTTAAAAATTTAATAGTTGAACCGACCCACAAACTTATTTCCTTTGATATTGTGGATTTGTATACGAATATACCAGTAGCGGAGACCTTGCGTATACTTAGGACTAACCTTATTAATACTAATAAATTGGATATTAATAATATAAATGAATTGATGCACATTTTGTAGTTAGTTCTTGATCAAAATTACTTTACCCACAATAATCAATTTTTCAGACAACAAAATGGGTTAGCAATGGGTTCTCCACTTTCAGGTCTTCTTGCAGATATATACCTAAATAATTTCGAAAATTCATTCATTCTTACTAATAACAAACACAGGAGTAACATAATATTTTACGGCAGGTATGTTGATGATACCTTTTTAATATACAAAGGTACACAAAGACAAATTGATAATTTACATAATCATTTGAATAATATCAATAACAAAATGCGGTTCACGCTTGAAAGTGAAGAAAATGGTAAACTGAATTTTCTAGATTTGACTGTTGCTAAGGACAATAACAATAAAAAGTTGCAATTTGACATATATAGAAAACCCACAACGACTGACATTGTAATACATGCTAAGTCGTTTCATCCTTTATCACAAAAATTAGCTGCCTTCCACAGTATGATTTACAGACTTTTATCTTTGCCCCTCGGTGATAAAGAATACCGTGAAGAGTTGGACACCATTAAACACATTTAATGAAGAAATTTGTGTTAGTGGTTGAAATCACAATCAGAATGATCACAGTTGCACACCACTATATAAAAATTATCCCGATTAGCGCTTTCAAGCCTCACAGCCCATCGTCAGATCGGAATAGGCAGAAATTATTTTAAAAACAAACCCTTCACCCCTCTCCCCCACCCTGCTCACACACAACAAGCTATAATATAAATGACCCTTCCCCACCCCCTAAACCCTGTCCCACACCATCTGTACAGTTACATATTTTTCTAGCAAATTCCTTGTGTGTGTGTGTGTGTGTGTGTGTGTGTGTGTGTGTGTGTGTGTGTGTGTGTGTGTGTGTGTGTGTGTGTGTGTGTGTGTGTGTGTGTGTGTGTGTGTGTGTGTGTGTGTGTGTGTGTGTGTGTGTGTGTGTGTGTGTGTGTGTGTGTGTGTGTGTGTGTGTGTGTGTGTGCATCCTTTTAAACAAGGATACACATAATATCCTTGTTTATACAAGGATAAACAAACAATAGCTTGTTGTGTGTGAGCAGGGTGGGGGAGAGGGGTGAAGGGTTTGTTTTTAAAATAATTTCTGCCTATTCCGATCTGACGATGGGCTGTGAGGCTTGAAAGCGCTAATCAGGATAATTTTTATATAGTGGTGTGCAACTGTGATCATTCTGATTAAACACATTGCTGTCGCTAATGGTTATGATGTCAATATGGTGAATAACATCCTTCGAAAACATAAGAAAGGACATAGCAACATTATCGGACGTAAAACACGCGAAAATACAACACGCAAATATATTGCAACACCGTACACATACCTTATGCCACAGATCTTTGGGTCAATTTTTGGTAAAACCAGTAATATCAAGGTCACTTATAAGACCACTAATAGTATTATGAATAATCTTCGTGTCCGCAGAACCACCAGCCTTGAACACAAAACTGGTGTTTACAAACTGATATGTGACGATTGCGACGCTTTTTATGTGGGCCAGACAGGACGTGGTTTTTTAAAAAGATTTTTAGAACATAGGCCGCCTACACATTTTCACAGTTTGGACAGTGTCAAGTCAAAATTTGCAGAACACCTCATTTCCGAAAATCATAGCTACACAAATTTTAAAACTAATTTGAAACCCCTTCACATATGTAAGAAAGGGCGATATTTGAACGCTCTTGAAGAATACGAAATTTATAAAGCACACAATAATATTGGTACCAAGCCGCATGTTTTAAATGATAAATTGGTCTTCAAATCAAATGTATTGTACAACACTGCCTTGCGCTACTGTCGTGGTGGGAGCGAGACATAGATTAGTGCGCGGTCGGTTTTCATATGATGTACATCGGTAACCTTCGTACTCGTTGGAAATATTATAATATGTTATATTAAGTTATTTTATATTAGATTTTAATATTTTAAGTGTTTGACAAGTGTATCATATTTAAATGATACACAATTACTTTTAAATTCTGATGATGGGACAAGGGTCCCGAAACATGTAAATTTATAAAGACGCTGTTTCTGGAAAGCCGCAGACGGTAAGTTCCAATATATTTGATTGAACAACACGTGGCTTGGTACTAAACATTTGGGATTTATTCCTTTTAAACATCTTGGTTTTCTTCATTGCCTTCTGATCTGAAACGTTTTAGACTATCTTGCAGATTTCTGTGTATTCCAGAAGTGTTTGTACTCCTTCGAATGATTTGGGGCCAGAACTAATTCATGAGATAATGTCTTCAGAAACACTTTTCTTCTAACAATATCATGACCATTCCCGAAATAACTTGCGCGTTGATACCACTCATGTTTATCATTGCAAAATATATGACCATTGGCCAACAGCGTACATTTCTTGCTACATTATATGATGCACATAATTTGTCTGTAGTGTCTACTCCCCCTTTCGTTCTATTGTAAAATGTTATGACAGACGGCTTCTGCTTATCTCCAGTATCAGTATCTATTGATTTACCATCATGCAACCTAGATGCCAAAACCACACATTTTCCAGAAATACAAACATAAATTGTTTTAGACTGAAACAGTGAATCAATATTTATAGAAATATGAAAAATTTACTAATCAAAATGATTTAACAAGACAATTGTAAACCTTTAAAAATATAACACGCACAGGCGCAGTGTATCAAATTGAACAAACATACACTAATCTTCACTTTGCAATAGCTGTTGGCATACTAAACGCTGTTGACAGATAAAGGGAAAGAATATGTTAAGCTACTGAGACACAGGTGGTGTTGTCATCTGTTAGAGACAAATGGAACAAAAAAACATAAGACAAGTATCAATCAGATCAGCCGCGCGCGCCCAACAGAAGGTTAACTAGAAAACTGGTGAAATCTCAAGAAATTCTTCCTGGTTTACCTAAAAGAGTAGGCAATACTTTAAGTGAGGAGGTTGTTTATGCTGTAATAGAATTTTACACAAAGAAGAGACTAGTAGAGTGTCCTCTGAAAAAAGATTGTGTGCATGTGTGCATGTGTAAGAATGTTTATAAACTGAAGAGGTTGAATTTGTTAACGTTGAATGAATTATATGTATAATTAAGGCTTAATTCTTTGATATTTTGAAGGTTTTTTACTCAACTTGTAGTTGGAACACATTGATGAAATTTTGTGTGTCCATTACCACTTGTTATTAGAACATTTTGATAAAATTTCAGATTTTTAACTTTTGTTCCTTTTGAGATATACTAAGTTGAAACTCGGTAATTTCAAGCAAAGTTCAATATTTCAAGAACCATAAAAAGTTAAGAAGTGTATATGGCTTCAAACTTACGTACCTACCATGTAGTGAGTAATAGTGTCTTTCTATAAAAAAAATATTGAAGCTGTTCCTTCATTGCTTGTATGAAAAATTTTCTTCTAACGTTCATTTTCACGATTTTTTTTAAACACAATTTTGAATTCAAATGTTAGGTCATTTCCTCAATACCTAGTTAAATTTTGTCCATAACATAAATTATCGAAGGTTTTATGCAGATTAAGATGGTTTTTGTTTCAAGTTAATATCTTTAATAACAAAGAAGTTATTGAACTTTCCGTTAGTTGTAGAAAATGCTGAAAACAGCCAACTGGCCAAAACAAAGTGGTCACCAGAAAAAAACTGCTAACAATAAATTTTTTTTAAGTACGTTTTGAGCTTCCACAAAGATGTAAGAACCAATAACACATAAGTTAAGAAGAAATAAAATATGTCAGCAACCCCCACTGGTTGATCTAAAATGGATTGACCTGTCAAACTTTCCATTTACATTTTGCTATCCACTTTTTCAAGTTCTTCTCTTATTTACAATACACTGAAATCACATGTTGAAACAATCTGCAAGTCGTTAAAAAATTTGCTTTTTAGTAAATTGTTTATAATTTTAATTAAGCTCGATATATATTAGTATGCACATGTACATTTTAACTCAAATATAATGAAATGAGAAACACATACAAAAAACTTCTGTAAAGTGAAAATTTGACTTTACACTTGGTCCTGTGAACTTACTAAGTAAGTAACAATTATTTTAAAACTAAATGAATTATTCACATAATCAAAAGATTCTCAAAGACAAAATATTTTTACTACAAAAACATAAAATTATCATTCACTTATATATTTCTTTATATACTTATTAAATTTCTCATACATATAAGAAATGTAAGTTTTTACATAAAAGATAATAGGAATTTTTTATATCAGTCCATAAAACCCAATATACTGAGGTTTTTATTGTATGTCCACAGTCAGAACAATGTAATACTTAGCCATGTCAAAGACAACAAAACCAAGAGCTTTTATGCTTCTTCAATTATTCTCAATTTTTATATCACAGATATCTTACCAAATTTCTCTGAAAATGGCCCTTTTACACTAGGAAGCTCATTGTCAATTTTTAACCGAGCTTTACGAATTATTACTTTGCTTGCTGTTACTCCCATCTGTGATGTTACAGTAGTAGTTGAGCTAATAGCAGTAGCAGTAGTAGTAGTAGTAGTAGTAGCAGAAGTTGTAGTAGTACCAGATGTTGTTACAATAGCAGAAGCTGAACTATTATTATCAGAAGGGTTTTCATTGCTACCAGTGTTAACTGTACTTATAATAGTGCTGCATGGTTTATTTATATTACTGTCTTCATCACATTCCACTGAATTCGAAGCACCTTCCTTCCTTCCTACAACAGAAAAAAGTTTTAATTTTTAGCCAAACACCATGAAAAATACAAGGTAACAAAAATTATGTCTACATGCTTACACATACTGATACAAATGTATATCTGTGTTACTCACTAAAAAGATAAACTTTTATATTTTTTTTAAATCCATCCTATAAGTGATGATTCCAGTTATATGGACATGGCCACTAGTTTACATTTACATATTCTTCACATGTGTAAAAGTGTAAATAGACATTAAGGCTAGGTACACACGGACGTAGCGTCGACGCAACGTTACCGCCGGCGGTTCAACACTACATAGAATAAGATTATCCAGTACACATGACCAGGCGTTAACGTGACGTTGACTAGCGTTGGCCCAGCGTTGGTTTTTGTCACCGCTGGGACTGCTGCAGTTGACGTGCTGTTGAGAGCGGTGTGCTAGTACATTGGCAGTATTGAACAACTACACATGGACGTCGACGTTCAGACGATTTTGATTTTCTGTGACATGCTCTCTTTTGTTTTATTTTTCTTATCAATGGCCAAATCATTGAACATAGAACTTTTGATCGAGGAAGTGAAGAAGTAGAGAGAAATTTGGGACGTGAAGTGAATTGAGCAACTCTGCTATTTCAGCTTGGTCTCTTATCAGCTGTCCGTCCGTGAACTAACTCATCATCTTTCTCTTTTTTCTCCCACTATACTAGTTATGTACTTCCATTATTCTCTACTGTTTCCCCCTGCACTTGTAAAAAGACATTCATAATGTTTCCCTCTAGCTAATGATAACACGTATTTTAAAGACCGTTTTAAACTGGTGTGATAATTTAAAACGTTTACGCCAAAGATCTTCTCGTTTGCCTATTTTGTGCTTTTTAAAGATTTTTAAGTGTTTAACCATGGTATGTTATGCTGCAATTTTATAATAAAATTTCAGTCCAAGTACATATTAAACTATTTATAAACCTTATTAATATTGGAAAGCCAATATAAGCATGAATTACAGCTAAAATAGGAGACCAGTCATTGTTCTGCCATATCTAAAAACCATTTTAAAATTCAATTTCTCTGTGAATTGGTTCTGGTATACATTTTTTTGCATATAATTTCTTACCCTCCAACTAAACTTATCACATGATGATCAGTTATACAAGTGTTAACTATGTTTGCACCAAATTTATGGATATTTCTAGCTCTAATCCACACATGATCTACACAAGTAGCAATATTTACAGTTATGCGTGCAAGTTTATAAAATGAGATGGCACAACACGAGATTAGGGATTGCATGGAAGTGAGAAATAACAACCAAATATATAACATAAATTTTTAACACTGTTTGTTCGAGTAAAGATTTGCAATTAATAATTTTGCACAGGTATGCATATTGTAGGGAAGAAGAAACAATGTGAAATTGTACTTCCCTCAGTGTTACAGCACACATTTCCACCAGATTAACTGCAAGTCTCATGTTCGTGTCTTGGCAACATATTATGTCCCCAATTCTGCTGGAGAGTTCATTAAATGATCTTCTACTCATTCAAAGGTAGATGAAAAATTTGTCTTCATTGTTGCACAAATCAGTGAATAGGAATGTGAAGGCACCTTTCAAAAGCCTAGCACTAACCAATGGATGTAACCAAAATCGCCTATTTTTTTCGAAAGTATCTATTAACAATGTATGCAAATGCCACCTTTTTCTTTTGATACACTTCTAACTCCATTGCATTTGAAGGATGGTGACTGATGGGAGCAGACTTGATGCCCCTGGATTTTGAGCTGTGGAGGGGATAGCAACGCCGTGTTGACGGTGCTCTACCTCCGCTCGTGTGAACTACCGCTCAACGTTGGCCGAGCGGTAACGTCGCGTCGACGTTATGCCCGTGTGTACCTAACCTAAAGAGTACTAGGACCTATTGTGTTATGTTAGTTTAGTTAGATTAAGTTGATCTGCATTATATTATATGACACATCTGTCAACACTGCAGTACATAAGTGCAGTGCTTTTTTTCCAGGCTCTGCCTTACAGTGTAGTAGATAGTGTAGATTACAGTATTCTGTTTTTATAATTAGGTTAACCTTATAGCCATTTTTATATATTTTTACATAAGTTTATATATTTTTACATGTTTTAGCTAGGCCTATATTGTTTTAATTTTTAGTTTTACTTCACTTTTGAGACAGCTCTTCTCAAAAATTTTGATTGTTATTTATTTAAAAAAATTTAATTATGTCTTATTTACAAAGTTCTTAGTGCATCACACATTTTACGTTATAGGTAACCCAGCACATAATATTTTATAGTCATTAATGGTTTTCATAAGTAAAATCACATTAATTACATAATAAAATGATTTATAATCACAATTGCAGAAGAAACAGAAGAGGTATTTGTCGTGGAATCTGAAAATAATATAATCATAGGAAGGTCCCTACCACAAATACAAAATATAATAATAATAATAAAAATATTTCATTTGTGAAATATAATCTATACTACTCACTCACTAATGTACTGCATTTCCCACAATCAACAACGCAATCCTCACTCACATAGGTCGTATTTTTTATAAAATAATAGTGGAATAATTACAAAATACAAACTGTTTATGTTAAAAGTACAAAACAAACATAAAAAGATACATTTACCTAAAATGACTGAAGCTTTTGAACAAGTGGTAACACTTGTCATGTCAAACGCATGCACACATCCGTTCATACATGTGTATGTGTGTGTGTGTGTGTGTGTGTGTGTGTGTGTGTGGGGGGGCACATGTGTGCAACATGTTTACAATACTTCTCCTACCTTTATTATTGCACCATGTAAAGGGAGAGACATCATCTGAAGAGTCCACAATCAGTTTTGCTTTCTTCAACTTAATACTGGCATGACAAGCATCATTATTGTCACTTGCACCACTACTGCCAATGTTCAGATCAGTATCTAAAAACCTTTTATTTGGTTTTATGACACGTGATGAATGCACACTACGACTTGGCAAAACAAATTTTTTTTTGCTATCAAATGGAACACCTCCTCCCTTATCTTGTGTATCAGAAGTACTAGGTCTCACTTTGAACACACTACACTTATTATTAGTTCTTACAAAATTATTTTCTTTACTGCTGTCCTTAACTGAAGCTCTAAACACTGGCAAGATATCACCTTTGCCCACTGAATTACTTGAACTAGGTTCATTTGGTTTTTTATCACTTAAAAGGGGCAGTTCATTATTTTTCTGACTATAAGATGTTTGGCTATTGAAGTTTTGTTTTTTATTTACAGAAGATGCAGGAAGTAGTGTAGTTTTCCCAGTAGAGTACGGTACATAAAGAACACCTCGGGCCTTATATTCCTTCTCAACTTGAATGCGCCTAATCTTAGACCTCTCACGAGCAATCTGTACCTCACGTGGACTAAATCCACAGAACTCAGAACCCTAAAGTAAACAAAAGACACATGATTTATAAAACTATTTTTTTTACAATTTAAATACTTAATAGTAACAGCACTTCTAATTAATACAAACAAACTTAAGAAATTGCAAATTTTCTAACTCAATTCTTTTGTCTTTATTGAATTCTTTACAAAGCATTTGAATCAAAATATACATAACTTAAACCGTTTACTCAAGTAAAAGAAAAATTTCTACCATTGACAGTATTAAAACATGAAAAAATAAATTAACAGCTAATCTCAATACAAAACAACAGTACATACCTGAACACTATGTAAGAATATATTATTAATCTCATCTTCATGTTTACAAAGTATACAGATTAACTTATCTTTGGTACCTTGTTGATGCAAATGTCTCTAGTAGTTGGAACAAACTACTGAAAGAAACCTAACCTAACCCCACTTCCATTTTAGAGTACTTAGCGCAATATATACTAATTTTCTTTAATAGCCAGTCAGTAATAACTTCTTGGAAGTAAGGTCTTGTTTACTATTTACAAATCAATTATCTTTGATCAATAACCACTCCTTCAAAACAGTATCAGGTCATGATGTCACACCATTAAGAATTAATTTTAAACCAACATAACCTCTACTGCACATGTACACAACAGTTAATTTAATATTTGACTTTTTACAACACTATATATAGCTTACATTTCAACGTAATTTTCACAGTTCACAAAATTTCATTCGAAACTTTTCAAGGAGAAATAAGATACATGAAATTATACAACAGCTGACACATTCAAAAATAGCAGTTTTCTCTTGATGATTTAATGTCACCCTACATAAATATGTTGGCAAGAAGTAGATTTCATATAATACGCTACAGACAACACTGGGCAATGTTAAATATTTGTAAATACATTAATAAACCATCTGCTGTTTTATAGTTGACATACAGAGACCGCCAAATGGTTATACAAGGACATGATTTGGTTAACAGCTAATAACATTAAAATACAATGACACGTGTAACAAATTTAACTTAAACTACACCTCAACATTGCCTACTACTTCAGGAAATGCATGAATTTCCTTAAATAAGCAACGTTTATTTACAAACCTTGTCCTCTTCATCAAATCCAAATATTCCTTTGAATATCTTAAGTCCATAATTAATGTCTTCTGCAGTTTTTGTAGCCTCATTTTCTTGAAAGGCTGACGATGTAGATGCCCTTGTCAACTTTCTGTTAATCAACTTAGATGGTTTTCCCGGGAATTTAGATCTAACCATCTTCGACACGCACTTTCACACATAGCTTACTTCATGTGTCGCCATTACAATTACATTATAACTGGCTTCAGGCATAAACCATCACTGCAGCCAATGTAACCCACAAAATAATCGGACTAAAGTAGACTTTCATTAATTATTTATAATAAGGAAAATTCCGTATTATATTCATATACTTTATAGCCTACTTTCCTAATACATGAATGAGACTTCACAATTGATGAACCATTCGATTCTTATAGCTACTTTCTTTTCATGTCCCACTTAAAAAGGAATATTAATAACGACCGAAAGAGACAGTGCAAGATAACAGATATTTCGCTTGATACGAGGGTTGGAAAATTGTGAAATAAAGAAACATTACCAAACTGTGTTTGTACTGTATAAACGCTAAAAATTTATGGCACGCATGGTCGCACTGTAAACTGCCAAATGTCATGTTACCAACACAAGGACAAAGTTGCATGACGTAATCTTGGCGGTCGCTCATCCGCTCATGTTGACCAATATCGCAACACAAAAATCGCGGGAACTGCAACTGCTGTAATGGAGTAGAGGAATTAGTTGAGGAATTTCGTATCAAAAAAAAAGCAAATACAGGTTCAAATACAGATAAATTTTTTATTTAACAAAATTTGTACATTTACAATCTTCCAAAAATATCAAGCTTTTATATTCTAACATCATAAGTTTTATAAGCACAAATGTTCACAATTATATGTTTTAATTTATTATGAAAAACTTATTTTTACATTTTTAATTTTATAAATAAAAATATAAAATTATACAAATTCAACAGAACATGTAACACTTAACAATAACCATACAAACATTTCCAGCAGGAGAGTTTGGGGTTTCTTAAATATTAACAAGAGCACCTGTAAGAAAAAAAAAACAAACAAAATTAGTTGGCAATAATACTGAATAGAGAAAATATAGCACTTATAAAAACACAATTGCTGCTACGGTACATGTTAATTTCAACTTTCTGAAAAACCTTGTAACTTTGTTAAATTAACACTTGTGAGACAACTTTGAGGTATTATCTCTGGCCAATAAACTGGGTCAGGTTTTCTTTTTTTTACATGACTACAATTCTAGTGGATCAGCATGAATTCAGTACACACTGAGTAACCCTTTCCAAGGCTTGAGTTCAATGAGGCTGGTATTCCTTAGTAAGTTATTCCTTTGTAAGTAACTCGTTGAGTTTCCTGTAGGTCTCCCAGGTAATATCTTTTAACAAATCCATGTAATAATAAAAAAATCCTTAGTAAGTGCATACTAAATGGACAGATGCTTTCTAACATTTTAAAATGAAAACCAGTTAATGATTTGCCCCTAAGAGTCAGTACCCCTAAGATTTGCCCCAGCTACGATTTTAAGTACTTGATTGTAATCATAAGACGTAAAATTGTCAAACAGAACTCTAATTACAGCCCAGCTACTCCAGTGCAACAAAAACTTGCAGTGATGTGTTTTTTTTGCAAGAAGGGGTAGCAGGGGAAATGTTTTCAACACCGTAGAGGTGCTGCAACACGAGTTTACAACAAATGTTTGCAACTTCCTTTGATCTTTACCGACTTCTAGTGGAAAACAAAATGTATGTTTTAAACACGGAAAATCTGTTGACAACATGAGAAGTTTAAAACAATGACTACCGTTTTTCGAAATGTTGTCATCATTTGTGTTTTCAACTCCAGTTTAAACATGGCTTAAGACTCTCCTTGAAACTCAGGTAGCATCAAATATGAGAAAAGCAGAAGCATACTTGTGTAATGATCTGATACTAAATAATGGAATTTTTAATAGCATTCTGATAAATGCTGTTACTGCTATACTTATTGCCACATAAATGTTTCAAGAGAAAAAAATGTACATTTTTTGGCCAAGTTTCATGACGTTAGAAGTTTTTGTTAATTTTAAGCCTCAAGATTTCTATTCATGTTGTACTTGAGATCTGCTCCAAAAAATCTGTGGATGCTACTTTCACTCTGGCGAAAATTAGAGAAAAAATACAAGTAATGTTACTCACAAGAAAATACACGAACACAGTGGAGCATTCTGTTATACAGATGTGAAATATGAACTATGGGGTAGAGACAAAGGAAAAGGATTGTTGGGATTCAGATGAGAAGAAAAATGGAAAGAATAAAATAGGTTGACAGAGTGATAAACAATAAGATCCTGAACACAACAAAGGGAAAACATTTCTAGATGCAATTCTGCAGACAAAGGGAAACTTTAGGAAAGGAAAAGGAATATTAACAATTCTTGTCAAGGCCACAGTGGAAGCCAAAAGTAGAAGAGGATGGAAGAGGCTAATGATAATGGATGATATAAAGAGAACAGGAGGTTATAAAAAAACTGAAGAATATGACAGGGACAGGAATTATTAGAGACAAAGTGGTACATAGGGCCTGCCAACTGTCAGAACACCAGATAATTATGATGACAGTTATGATGATAATAATGATAAGAAAGTCAGTACACATTAAAAAAATTTTTTTTGGGGGGAAGTGATTTTAACAGTACTATAATACAGTCATATAACTAAAATGTTTGGTTTCACAAAAAATTTTAGGAAATATTTATCAGTAAAGCAAGTATTTTTCCATTGAAGACCTGAGCAAATTTTGACAAATCAATTAACAGGGTGAGAAACATTCCATAAAAAAATAATAGATTATTATCTACAGCCCATGTAAAAAATATTCCGTTTTTTATATATTTTCAAAAATATTCAAAATATACTAATTTTTTCAAATCCGAGAACAAATACAGGTTTTAAATATCCACATCTTAAATAATATCAACATTTTAAGTAGAAAATTGTATTTAAATTTTCAGCAATATATATGATTTAATTTGAATAAATTGTTTTAATATACCATGTTAACAAAAAATTAATTTCCTTCAGGCACAAGAAGATTATAAATTACATTCTACAACATGGTTCCTACAACACCCGAATTAAACATTACGAAAATAATTATTTCAAAAGATGCGTACTGGAAATAATTCAAATAAAAAGTGACCCTCACTCCGTTCATTTTTGCACAGATACACAAAATCTTTCGTCCAGTTACACTCAACTTATACACAACCGTTAAGGCATGATTTCGAAGAAATGATTAGCAGTGTCCCCTACAGGATGTCAGTTGGTCATCTTTGTCGGCCCAGCACGTTGACAGATATTAATTGGTGTTACTCCCCCTTGCAGTTTTAAATCTTTTCTTAACTGCCTTCCAAACACGTGTTACTTTCAATTCCTTCAAAAGTCAAATAATGTACAAGTGTCATCTGTTTCTGTTTATAAATAGAGCGGTTGGTCTGGGCAAATTTACAGTTGTGTGTTTGGCGTCAGCTACAATTGTAACTGCCTCACTGATCATATTATTTAGTATTAGCTAGGTAAACATATAGCAATTCTTATAAGACACATATTCGATTAGTTTTAAACTCAGTACAGTGGTAATCTGCGTTTTGCATAATTTACACTTATGTGACAAAAAGAAGAGAATATATTTGTGTTATACTTAAGTATTGATGTGTGTGTGTGTGTGTGTGTGTGTGTGTGTGTGTGTGTGTGTGTGTGTGTGTGTGTGTGTGTGTGTGTGTGTGTGTGTGTGTGTGTGTGTGTGTGTGTGTGTGTGTGTGTGTGTGTGTGTGTGTGTGTGTGTGTGTGTGTGTGTGTGTGTGTGTGTGTGTGTGTGTGTGTGTGTGTGTGTGTGTGTGTGGATACACGTCTGCATGTTAGATTGAGGGTATATATCTGTTTAAGATCGCGAGTGAGAGAGAGAGAGCGTAATGAGAGTGTGAGAGTGTTGTAGTGTGAGACTAGAGAGAGAGAGAGACAGAGACAGAGACAGATAGTGGGAGAGAGGAACAGAGACAGATAGAGAGGGAGAGAGATTATGACTACCGGACATATACATTAACTACATGAGACTATGACACTCTGTATAGACCATGTTTCTAGGCAAATAACATTGTACAATAATATAAATATTAAGTAATAACCATTTTCATATAATAGATCAGTTATCTATAATGTTGTGTTGTAATAGTTTGTAACTCTTCAATGTAAGTTGCTAAAGCTATACTGTTATCTTGTACATAATTCTCTAATGTATGTGAGGACGATAGTGTTAATAGAAATGGTGAGAGTCTTAGAGTACCATTTGTGGAGCGAGAGAGAGAGAGAGAGAGAGAGAGAGAGAGAGAGAGAGAGAGAGAGAGAGAGAGAGAGAGAGAGAGAGAGAGAGAGAGAGAGAGAGAGAGAGTGTGTGTGTGAGAGAATGAGAGGTAGAGGGAGAAGGGGTGAGAGAGAGGGTTTGATTGTGGACATACAGTATACATAAATTTACAATATTCTATAATACTCTGGACTATAATTTACAACAATATAATTATAAGTATTATCCAATTTCACTTGATAGATAGATTTACCATAAACTTGTGTTTGTAACATTATGTAAATTATCTGATGTAAGTTCGTAAAGTTCTACAGTTATTGTGTAATTTATATTGCTAAATTAATGATTGTTTTTAATACCAGTAGTGAGTGAAACATGTTAAAAATAACTTTTAATAATTACATAGTTGAACATCCCTTAATCTGTTTTTAGCTATAATATATTTTACTATGCTATATATTGACTGGTATATGTATTTAAATGTTTTCTGTACCAATCTAATATCTAATTGTTGATTATTGCTTTTATAATTAATTAAAAAATACCATTAGATTATAGTAATTTAAATTGTAATAGTGTATAAATTAATTGATGTGATATTATAATTTTCTCGTCTTAAAGAAAAAATTTGAAGATGTAAACAAACTATCTCAACTCCTTCACATATACAATGATACATACATACGCACGCACACACGTGTGTGCACACACGCACATACACAAACATGTCCACCCAAATAATTGTTATGTTGTGTTTGACATTTCTTTTGTATTCATACACAGGTCCTGACAATAAACATTGTTGAAACGTCGACACAAATAAGTTAAAATTTGTGTTATATGTTTGACCGATCCTCACAAACCCTTCACTGAAAAAAGTATACGTTAGTATTTCTGCAACACATTTTTTTTATTGTCATTTCCAAAAATCATAACAATACATTTTAGTACCCAATGTGGTTTAGAACCACTATTTTATACCTCTAAGGAAATAACAACTTGATATTTCATCATGCAACATGTAGGAAAGCTAATGCACAGACTGAATAAAATCACTTCTTGCAGTCTGTAATAATATTTCTTGTCAGCAGAATTTATTCTTATGATGACAGCACACACTGTGATCTTATAACAGTGGGAAAAAATAATTGAACACCACACAAATCGTTACAACTTTAATAACAGTTTTAACTATCAAAGGTACTCATATAAAACAATTTTCCAAGTTTGCAATTGTTTCAAGTAAGCAGTACAAGCCAACATAGTGATAATGTTCAAGATACAAATCTCTACAGCTGTGATGCAGTAGTGGTACCAAGTCAAGGTACAACTCAGTCTGCTAGCTCACCCATACCACTGGAGACAAATAATACAGCAATAGTGCCTGGGATAGGTAAGTAACAAAGGCACATTTACATTACACAAGCACACACAATTCCCTCTCAAACAAAGCTATCCACCACTGCATATGGTTACTAGATGGCTGATTTCTTTCACTGGTGGTGGAGGTGTACCATGGTCAGGGGGCACACGTGGTAAGCCTAATGTTTGAAGGGAGAAGAACACAACTGTTCAATACTTACTACCACACTCAGTGATTAACAATTAACACTTTAAACTAAATTCTACTTTCTAATAATACGCACTGAATTACAAAACTTAAATTAGCTGACCATTTTCAAAACAGCATTATTTATACTCATCCAGCATGGATGTATCAAGTTTACGAGATGATTCTGATCTTTGCAATGATGCACGGATAATAACTGCACAGTTAAAGGTGACACTTAATTACTTGGATTTCGTTGTCCATGACGTGTCTGTTTCTTAACTAGAAAGGAGAGGTCTAAGAAGTTTATGCTATTGTTGTGTTAGATGTTGAGTTTATGCTATAAACTTCTCAGACCTTGTGACGATTTAATTGATAATAGAATCATAAATAAATAAAAAATTAATTTACTAGCAATTAAGTATTTGTAAATCGCACTTTTAAACCTAAAGCCCCTGTACTAACTCAGAATGAGTATGAGATGTAAATGGAAAATCTAACTAAACCATTAATAAAAAAATCGAATTGTAAAAAGCTATTAATACCACAGTTAACCCTTTTGCTAGTCATCATGCGGTGACCTGTTTAATTCCGGACTCAACGTGTTTAGCGAGTCGTCTGTAACTTGGGAAAATATAAAAATCATAATGTTTGTAATTAGTAATTTGAAGGCACGAGTAGTAGTTAAAATAATTCACTTAAATTATATATGTATAATTAATGTATTGTTTTTTGTAATAAGAAAGTCACCTTAAATAAAAATAGGAACTATATTATCGCGGAGTACTCGCCCCGCTCCGTTGTAATGTGCCAGTCGAATCACGAAGAGAGTGACAATGCAGCCGTCAGACCGTATACAACTACGAGCGAGAGCTCCACCAAAATGCATTGGTTAATTTTAAATCTTAACTTTTAGCTATCCACTACTATACGTGGCGAGCAAGTTTAATATGTAAAATGTATAAAGTTGTGTTAAGAAATGTTATAAGTTAAAACAAAACAAAAAACTAACAAGTAGTAAGCAAGATGACGTCTCCCCTCAAGAGGTAAATTCAAGTACAACTTTACATATGAAGATGTGACCTGCATAAACTTCACATGTGGACGTATACGAGCCATACGACGCTGACGATGACCTATGTGGACCTATACCAACTTCAACCAGAAAAACTTCAATCTCCGCAGTGAACCAGCTATCTAGTACTCGCCGAAGACACGACTCAGATGACGACGCTGACTTCCCGAATTCCCAAGAGAGAGACACCCCAGGACGAGGTCACCACGACTTATTGTATAGGTGACTCGATAGCTTGCCTATCGAGAGTTAATTATATTTGAGACATAACTTACAGAGGAAAGAGACTTTTCAAAGACTATAATTTTCTTTAAACTATAAATGATACCAAACTAAGAGTTTACTGTAATACTGAATATCATACGTTGTAACGCATTATATGTAAATGTAAATTATAATGACTTTAGTTAATAATACCATTCTTCAAATGGTAAAAGAAGTCTTGCAAGCATCTAGATGAACATAATAATACTCAGAAGTCTTTGCTATAGATATATTTAAAGTAAACTCGGATCCGAGGTAAAAAGTATATAATCATTATGATCCCTAGTTTTTCAGAAAACCATTTAAATATTTTAATCTAATTAATTATGTCATGGGATCTTTTCATATCAGTTGTTAATAAAGAGAAGTAATCTTATTACACATGAAAATGAGTGCATAAATCAGTGAAATACCTTCCCTTGTTTCCTAGTAATTAGCTTAATTAATTTTGTTAATTGTGTTGAGTTTAATAACAGTTCGTTACAACGTAGGCAGCCCATATAATTGGCTGGTGTCAATTAGGATGGGTTCCCTGGATTTGTAACGTGGCCAAAAAACGTTACAAAATTGCGCCACTCTCCTTTGCTGTGCTTTAATTAGCTGTAAATAATAATTAATTTTGTGTGTTGTGTTGTTGCTGTCTTGTAAAAGTAATTGTGTACAGAGTGTCACAAAATTGCGCCACTCTGCTCAATTATTAAAAAGGTTGTAAGCATCGTGACATTAACAAAGATACGTCACGCTGATAATTAAAGTAATTGTTACGGAGTAAACTCTCGGCACTCAGTTATCTGATCTATGCACTCAGTTACTGTATTTGATGTAACATTAATTTTCATAAAATGAATTTATTTTACGATACGTAAATTAATACAATGATAGTCTGTATAACTTGGAATATCATTGTATGAAGCCAAATGCAAGTATGTTCATGAATTGTAGTGCTTGTTGATCTGTTCAGTCTTTAACAGGTTTATATTGTGACAATCCAAGACCTGTAGTTTCTTGAATATGCCTGCATAGTATATCAGTGTATGTCTGTCGTCACGGTAAAAATAAAAACATATACTCCTGTGTAAAGTAGACCCGGTTAATTTACGTGTAAAGAATTTCGTAACTTAAAGTTGTTACCAAAGTAAATAAAAAAATAATTTAATGGTGGAAAGTATGAGAATTAATTACTAAACTCAGACTGTTATAACCGTAATACACCTGTAACTTGTAAAGCGTGTTTTGTTGAATAAGATTCACCCTATGTGTTGGACTGGCTTCTCCAGTTAAAACCGGTAGAGAAAGTTAGGCTGTGGCATTGTGTAGAGAACAATACGTGTGCGTAACCCCCGCGTTCCCACGCATACACCTACCTTGTCTTTGTTTACTAAATAAAAGAGGGTGACCTACATTCCAGCAAACAGCTGATCGGTGATTTAACATTGAAATATGTGTGTGTGGAATTTCTGTCTCTCCCTTAGAAGAGGAATAATTCTCTTCTGAATTATGCAAATGATTTACCCAAGAATGCAGCTTGTCTATGTAATTGTGTATAGTATAGTAGAGCAAGTATGTTCACCGTGACGACAATTAAGTAATATAGTGACTTAAATTTGTGCCGATTCTAAAAATTAATCGGCGCGTGTTCGGTATTTGCTGTACTGTATTTAGCAGTAGCAGCGGTTGAGATAAGTAATCTACAACTGTATTACCATAAGCACGGTGCTTGATTGGTGCTGCCCTCTAGCGTGAGCCACGGTTTACGAGTTCAGACGGAAACTACGTTTTCTGGAAAACTTTGTCTCTGACCGATCGTCGTCTTGTTAGCCTCGGTTGCTTCTACTCCGGTAGAGAAGAACAAATTTGTTGCACCATCTTCAACCTATGGCAGGCTAAATCTATACAGATCTGCGGTAAGTTACGGCAATATTATTATATATATCTATTTAAAGTTTTACAAATGAAAAATTGTTTAATAAGGCCACATTAAGTTGTTTCAGATAACCTTTTACGCCACCACGTGTTGAGTTGTGCAATACGTAATTTAAAGGTAATTTTTTTTGTAATATAGTAATTCTATATTAAATTCACATGTCTTAACTAAGGCACCAAAATTGAGAGTTATGTAAATGCAAAAAGTATTTGTTTAAATAGTACAGACATAGATGTAATCTGATAATCTTATTACGCCACCTCGTGGCGAAAAGTAAAATGCGTAATTCTGAGTAAGTTACATGCAACCTTTATTAGTAATTATAGTAACACTATATCAATTTCAGTAAGCTTACTAAGGCACCAGAATTGAGAAGAATGTAATTGCCAAAAGTATTTATTTAATAAGTATAGAAATGATTGTAATCAAGTAACCTTTCAGACCACGTGGCAAAAATCAGAATATGTGTAAATTTTATTAAAAGTATAACAAGCCGAATAATTAGATAATCAAAATTGAATTATGTTAACCCACATGGGTAAAGTTTATTAATATGAAATTTAATAGAACTAAATGTTTTCAAATAGGGCCTGTTGGCCATATAACCTTGCCAAGTGTGTCAATTATCATATTTAAATAGCCCTAAAGCTGTGTTAAGATTATATGTGGGTTTTGGTGCGTGTGAAGCTTCTGGGGGAATTTGTTTTGTGAACTCTAGCTGATAATATGTTGTATGATCAGGGTCCCTCGCTGAAGAATGGGGAACCAGCTCCACCCTGAACTTTTGACATCCAGACTCTCTCTCTCAACTTCATCTGCCGGAGGAGAATAGCGAAGACTAACACAAACACCCTATCATGTAAGCCAGATGATCACCACTTCACACCCATGGAAAAAGTAATCAGGTGAACTCAATCCATGTTATATATTCTTTACACATTGTGATGTAACTCACTAGAGCCAGTGGACATTCAATCACTCAACAACATGACTTTAAGTTTTAAACATTTTAATTGGGTCCCCGATTAACGGGACAGAATAGTGCGTGAACTGGGAGGGGAATCTTTTATAAATTTTATTAATTTGTTTGTATAATCTGTGAGCTCAGGGGCTGACATGCATCTGGGGCGGCTCACCATTCAAACGTGCAATTCCTTCTTATTTTCAGTACAAGGGTTTCATTACTACTACTAATTCATTCAATCAACTTGTAATTTCTCTGTTTCAATTTAGTGTTCATTTTATATATTAATTTCTCATTTTTAAATTCAGTTTGGATTATGTAGGGATAGAAGTTTCTTTGGTAGTTAAGTCGGGTCACAAGTTTTATCCTGTACAGGTGCATGTCCATGCAGAGTTAAACATGCTGTTGAGACAGGTTGAGTTATGCACTGTCATGCCTATGAACATGTCGGTCTTTGGGCCAAAATTACTTTTAAAAGGGTTATAAGGTTCATGACACATTACTATTTTCAAAACTTAACAATATTTATCAATATATATAAATTCTTTTAATTAATTATGATCACTGGGGTGTTCACTGTATTCTAAATTTTATTTCTCCCAGTCTAAGTGCCCAGTGTGGCAGCATTTTATAATAGTATTAGGCACTTGGCCAAATTTTGAATTTATTATGTCCTGGGGACTACTGGGGTTGCATATATAATCAGATACACATGTAATGTGTTATGCACATATTAAGAGTTAAAACCTGACATGGATTTTCATAAATTATGAATGATGTACCTCATGGAAGTAGAAAAGGGTGTGGCAAGAGATATATGTTATAATTGTCCTGTATTGTGGAACATGTAGATGTATTGTATATTCGTGTGTTTATTTTGTGGGGTTCTATATGTATTGTACATTTGTGTGTATTTTTGGGGGTTAGATATAGGGCTTATAAACAGAAAATATAAAACGTAGGGTTTATATATACATTTAATTTCTGATGACAATTTGGAAAGAGAGAATAAGGCTTTGTAATAATTAATTTCAAAAGAGTTTTGTTAAGAAGTGTATAGATTCTATCTCTATTAATTTTTAATTAATATTTTTTAAAGAGAATTAATTTACTTTAATTAACTTTAATAAGGAGTATGTAGAGTTGTCTCTATTAATTTTTAATTAATATTTTTTTGAAAGAGAATTAATTTATTTTAATTAACCTTGTCAAGAAGTATATAAATTTTATCTCAATTAAGTTTCAATTGATTTTTTTTTAGAGAATATAGAAAATAAATTTTGGATTTATTAATAATTTCAAGTAACTTTTTTTAAAGAGAATAAATCATTTTTAATTAACAATTTTAAGGGGAAACTAGATTCTGAATGTTATATTTATTGATGTTGTAGTTAACAGAAAGGAGATAGAATAATAAAAGGATTTTATTGATTGTTAATTTTGTGAGTTTTAATTGCAAGTCCCGTCTCACTGGATCCAGCGCATTTTTGGCTTCTCTAGGCTTTGGTCTAGTTTTAATTATCTTGTGGCTCCTCTTTAGAAAAAAAAAAAATTTCAAAAAAAAATTTTCAAAAAAAATAATTTTTTTTTACCAGTCTAAGTTAAAGCGAGGTTACATTTGGTAGCAGAGCGTGGTTAAGATTAGGGTCAACCCTTGGGTCCTTTGGGTGTGATGGGGCTTGCAAACTCAGGAAACATTTTGGGGGTTCCAATGGAACTTAGAAGAATCTCTAAAAGGCCCTATATCTAAAAGTGACTATGTTTTGTTAGGTTTAAGGTTTTGTGTATAATATATCTATGTACTTGCCCGCCTTGCATAATTGAATGGTAGGTTGCCACGTGGTGTGAAATTTTAGAAGGGAACATTCCTTTGGAAACGCGAATTATTGCAGATCTGTGCCTAGGTGGAGATGGTTTGCATATTACCTTGCCCATAATAGGGGAGGTGTTTTATTTATGCGGTATGGCCTGATCGGCAGTCGGTCTCCTCCGGGATATGGGAGCCGAAGTTATTAGAAATGTTTTTTGAGAATTGTCGTTGGTCGGTGATTTTGTCGTGTTGTGTGTTAGTGTGTGTGTCGCGTTCCTTAATATGTAGTGTTGTTGAGAGAGCAGTTCAGGTAAGTGGGCTGGGTCCTCGCAACGGTAGGGGGACCCGCAGTCTGCTCGAAGGAAGAGTTTAGTACTCGAGTTTTTTCTGATTCCTGTGTTTTTATTGTCATTATATTGTAGGGTGTTAGGTGTTTTGTGGGAGTTATGTTTGTTGATTGTGTATTGTGAATTGTGTAATTCTGGTGGCGGTATGCTTTCAGAAATTGCCCCACCCCCTTTCAGGAGTTCTTCAGAAACTTTCGGTGGTGAATGAATTTGATGAGGACCAGCTGCTGGTCTTCTTGGATCTTGTCCTGCAGTTGGCAGATTTCCCAGGTGTGTCCGATGGGAAGGTCTTGTCCCTTATATACCCGTATTGCCAGGGTTCGTTGGCAGGGTTGGTCACCAACACTCTGCGTCGGGGCGGCAGTGTCGACGCTTTTCATGGGGAAGTGTTGGATTACTTCATACCATATCGACGACGTTCCCAGCTTAAGTTAGATTCATTCTATCGCCTACAGGCCAACGGAGAGGCATTGGGGGACTTCGTGCAGGACATATGGAAAGCTGCCCGGGTATTAAGATTAGGGTTGCCCGAGACGGAAGTGATACAAGCAATTCTGGAAGGACTGAATCCCCAAGAGAGATCGCGTTTGATATTCGCAGAACGTCCACGTTGTTTCGCGGATCTGTACCGGTTATGTGTGGTTTCTAATACTGTCCGAGCAGGGGACGAGTCCTGGGGAAGAGCTGCTACGGATGTCCAATACTCCAGTGGTTCGTTAGGAAGAGCCAAAAAGGACAAACATGGCGGTTGGAGAAGAACACAAGAGACTGTCAGAAAGACTGAATAGTCCGGAAGTAATGGAGGCTACAAGGGGGTGACAAGTGAGAAGACGGGTAGCGGGTAGATGTTCCCCACAGTCCCAGTGGTGTTCGTCTACTTCAGGGTTGCGCCCCTGCCTCCGCGAGCCTTGGTTTTCTCCAACCATCCTTATTTTCGGAGGGAACCAGGTCCTTACCATTAGTCCTAGCTATTGACCTTTCAATGATCCTTGCCCTTTTCATCTTCCCAATTTTCCTACCCCTCCCCTTAGAAAACAAAATAAAATAAAAAACAAATAAAAATTAGAAAGGAAAAAGAAAAAAAAATTAGAAAAGGAAAAGGGAAAAAAATATCCGAAAGGAGTTAGAAAAGAAGTTAGTTGGAAGAGTTGGGACTGGGTTGGTTTAGTGATGTTAGTGTTGGTGTTGTTTTCATTTTTCTTTGTTGTAGTTTAGTGCTGATTATTGTAGGGTCCTGGCCATGCCGCATTCCCTGGTTGATTTCCCTGGTAGGTTATTTTTGGATTAAGTGTGGGTTGTTAGACGATGCCGTGCTGAAGTAAAACCCCCCTTGCTAGTTACGCAGTATTTAAAGAGTAAGAGAAGGGATAATGTTCGCGTGCCCTCTTTGCGGTTTTCTCTGTCCGGCTAAGTGGAGCCGTTCACCCTAGTGTAGGGATGTGGGCCAGCCATATGGCAAGGATGGAGATGCCTTGTTGGTGCATGTGGCTGGTCGGTCCGAGAGGTGGATGAGAGAGGAGTAGTACGGTCACTCACATACCAAGGTGGGAGATACCTTGTTAGGTCTTCGGACGAGTATGTGAGTGGGACCAGTGGAAGTAGGTGGTGGTCACCAGAGAGGGTGATGTGTTGGGACGGTCCTGTGGGGTTGGCATGGCGGAGAGGGTCGCGTGGGGATGGTCGCAGTGGCGTTGAGATTTTCCAGTCCTGTGAGGGGGGATAGAAGTTGTCCTGAGTGGGTATCAAGTTTGGGTCTCAGTTTGTGAGTTGGGAGGCCTTGGGAGGTCAGAACTTAGGAGGGTGCTCGATTCTTGTTGTTCGTCTTTTCTCCTTCTATCTCTTGTCGCTGT
This sequence comes from Magicicada septendecula, assembly GCA_034769895.1. NCBI lineage: Eukaryota > Metazoa > Arthropoda > Insecta > Hemiptera > Cicadidae > Magicicada > Magicicada septendecula. Next base: position 287,666,050 of record CM068368.1, read on the forward strand.
ATTCTGACCCTGATCAAGTCAGCATGCAGTACCCGCACACATGCATACACACTACACTTCTTCTTCTTTCCTCTTCCTTCGTTTTCACCCTGAGCCTCTGTTCTCCCGAGAGCAGTTAAGTTTCTGAGATTTCCCAAGACAGCCAAGAAAGTTGTAGTATCATGACTAGTCAAGAGGCTGTGAGTTAGCTTTTAGGCAACTATGTTGCCCTTTTGGGGTGAGGGTGTGCCGATTCTAAAAATTTATCGGCGCGTGTTCGGTATTTGCTGTACTGTATTTAGCAGTAGCAGCGGTTGAGATAAGTAATCTACAACTGTATTACCATAAGCGCGGTGATTGATTGGTGCTGCCCTCTAGCGTGAGCCACGGTTTACGAGTTCAGACGGAAACTACGTTTTCTGGAAAACTTTGTCTCTGGCCGATCGTCATCTTGTTAGCCTCGCTTGCTTCTACTCCGGTAGAGAAGAACAAATTTGTTGCACCATCTTCAACCTATGGCAGGCTAAATCTATACAGATCTGCGGTAAGTTACGGCAATATTATTATATATATCTATTTAAAGTTTTACAAATGAAAAATTGTTTAATAAGGCCACATTAAGTTGATTCAGATAACCTTTTACGCCACCACGTGTTGAGTTGTGCAATACGTAATTTAAAGGTAATTTTTTTTGTAATATAGTAATTCTATATTAAATTCACATGTCTTAACTAAGGCACCAAAATTGAGAGTTATGTAAATGCAAAAAGTATTTGTTTAAATAGTACAGACATAGATGTAATCTGATAATCTTATTACGCCACCTCGTGGCGAAAAGTAAAATGCGTAATTCTGAGTAAGTTACATGCAACCTTTATTAGTAATTATAGTAACACTATATCAATTTCAGTAAGCTTACTAAGGCACCAGAATTGAGAAGAATGTAATTGCCAAAAGTATTTATTTAATAAGTATAGAAATGATTGTAATCAAGTAACCTTTCGGACCACGTGGCAAAAATCAGAATATGTGTAAATTTTATTAAAAGTATAACAAGCCAAATAATTAGATAATCAAAATTGAATTATGTTAACCCACATGGGTAAAGTTTATTAATATGAAATTTAATAAAACTAAATGTTTTCAAATAGGGCCTGTTGGCCATATAACCTTGCCAAGTGTGTCAATAATCATATTTAAATAGCCCTAAAGCTGTGTTAAGATTATATGTGGGTTTTGGTGCGTGTGAAGCTTCTTGGGGAATTTGTTTTGTGAACTCTAGCTGATAATATGTTGTATGATCAGGGTCCCTCGCTGAAGAATGGGGAACCAGCTCCACCCTGAACTTTTGACATCCAGACTCTCTCTCTCAACTTCATCTGCCGGAGGAGAATAGCGAAGACTAACACAAACACCCTATCATGTAAGCCAGATGATCACCACTTCACACCCATGGAAAAAGTAATCAGGTGAACTCAATCCATGTTATATATTCTTTACACATTGTGATGTAACTCACTAGAGCCAGTGGACATTCAATCACTCAACAACATGACTTTAAGTTTTAAACATTTTAATTGGGTCCCCGATTAACGGGACAGAATAGTGCGTGAACTGGGAGGGGAATCTTTTGTAAATTTTATTAATTTGTTTGTATAATCTGTGAGCTCAGGGGCTGACATGCATCTGGGGTGGCTCACCATTCAAACGTGCAATTCCTTCTTATTTTCAGTACAAGGGTTTCATTACTACTACTAAATCATTCAATCAACTTGTAATTTCTCTGTTTCAATTTAGTGTTCATTTTATATATTAATTTCTCATTTTTAAATTCAGTTTGGATTATATAGGGATAGAAGTTTCTTTGGTAGTTAAGTCGGGTCACAAGTTTTATCCTGTACAGGTGCATGTCCATGCAGAGTTAAACATGCTGTTGAGACAGGTTGAGTTATGCACTGTCATGCCTATGAACATACCGGTCTTTGGGCCAAAATTACTTTTAAAAGGGTTATAAGGTTCATGACACATTACTATTTTCAAAATTTAACAATATTTATCAATATATATAAATTCTTTTAATTAATTATGATCACTGGGGTGTTCACTGTATTCTAAATTTTATTTCTCCCAGTCTAAGTGCACAGTGTGGCAGCATTTTATAATAGTATTAGGCACTTGGCCAAATTTTGAATTTATTATGTCCTGGAGACTACTGGGGTTGCATATATAATCAGATACACATGTAATGTGTTATGCACATATTAAGAGTTAAAACCTGACATGGATTTTCATAAATTATGAATGATGTACCTCATGGAAGTAGAAAAGGGTGTGGCAAGAGATATATGTTATAATTGTCCTGTATTGTGGAACATGTAGATGTATTGTATATTCGTGTGTGTATTTTGTGGGGTTCTATATGTATTGTACATTTGTGTGTATTTTTGGGGGTTAGATATAGGGCTTATAAAAAGAAAATATAAAACGTAGGGTTTATATATACATTTAATTTCTGATGACAATTTGGAAAGAGAGAATAAGGCTTTGTAATAATTAATTTCAAAAGAGTTTTGTTAAGGAGTGTACAGATTCTATCTCTATTAATTTTTAATTAATATTTTTTAAAGAGAATTAATTTATTTTAATTAACTTTAATAAGGAGTATGTAGAGTTGTCTCTATTAATTTTTAATTAATATTTTTTTGAAAGAGAATTAATTTATTTTAATTAACCTTGTCAAGAAGTATATAAATTTTATCTCAATTAAGTTTCAATTGATTTTTTTTTAGAGAATATAGAAAATAAATTTTGGATTTATTAATAATTTCAAGTAACTTTTTTTAAAGAGAATAAATCATTTTTAATTAACAATTTTAAGGGGAAACTAGATTCTGAATGTTATATTTATTGATTTTGTAGGTAACAGAAAGGAGATAGAATAATAAAAGGATTTTATTGATTGTTAATTTTGTGAGTTTTAATTGCAAGTCCCATCTCACTGGATCCAGCGCATTTTTGGCTTCTCTAGGCTTTGGTCTAGTTTTAATTATCTTGTGGCCCCTCTTTAGAAAAAAAAAAAAAAAATTTTCAAAAAAAATAATAAATTTTTTGTACCAGCCTAAGTTAAAGCGGGGTTACAAATTTCAAATAAATAAATGACCTAGTTAACCCTCCATTGTTAGATAAAGTGTTAAACCACATGCCCCAAAACAGTAAACTTTTTAACTAAGCAAAACTGAAAACGAAGTAGATAAAGTGTGCTAAATAAATATGGTAATTAAATGGGAAATAGTTCTAAGTAAGTTTCTTAAATTCACCCCTAAAGTAAATAATGAATAAATTAAAAGAAAAAGGTAAGCTTCTTAGAAAGAAAACCAAAAGAAAGTAATAATAAGTGAATAATAATTGCATTTAATAATAAGGCTGAATAAACCTTAAGTTAAACTAAATTTGTGTAAAGTGTAGCAGTAAATAAGGGAAAAGAAAATAATAATAACAGTGTAGTTAAATAAGTGTAAACACCCAGTCATGGCCTGTACGAAAACAATAAAGCGTGTTGAGGATTGTAGTAAGCAGCCACCCTCCCTCTATTGTGATAAACTGGTGCTTATGTAAACAATTGAAAACCTCCCTAGTGTGTATTACAATGCATTGTGTAAAGTGTCTCCCCTTCCGCATAGTTTGTTTAAGTATTGCTCAAGAGATAATAAGAATTAGCTTCGTGAAATTCCGCTTCTCTCAGTAGCATAAGATATTAGGATTAGCAATAATCTAAAGTGGAGTATGGGATCCTCTTTAGATTATATTAGAGGTAATTTTATGATATATAACTAAGGATTATATATATGTAACGTAACAAGTCACAACGGCGCCGACTGAAAAGGGTAATGATGGGGCAGAAAGGTGCCAAAATAATCATTAAAGAGTGCTGAAAGCTAACTTGTGTAGTTAGAGTAAGCCGATGTCAGTCGGGCCACGATATTGTGAGTTACGGATAATTAGGGAAATTAGTATTAAGAATTAAAAGTTAAGTTAGCATTGTAAGTAACGAGAAAAAGGGAATTTCACGAATGAGAACAAGATCATTTCAAGAGAGATAGAGAAAACAAACCGTGTACTAAAATTAAACTTCACACACTGACACCAAGCATACTCCAAGTCCCCAATTTTGCGTTAGGCTCACAAAACATCCGTAATGTGGATTTTAAGCGGTGGAGTATGTGACGATTTAATTGATAATAGAATCATAAATAAATAAAAAATTAATTTACTAGCAATTAAGTATTTGTAAATCACACTTTTAAACCTAAAGCCCCTGTACTAACTCAGAATGAGTATGAGATGTAAATGGAAAATCTAACTAAACCATTAATAAAATATCGGTATGGAGAACCATACATGACTTCCATATTCTAAGATTTATATTTAAAATCATTTTCAGCCAAACAGCCAGGCTGTGTCTTACCTGCCTTTTTATTGCTGTATTAAATGAAAAATATTATATTACATTAAAATGAAAAAATTATAATTTTATTGCCTGGCAACAAAATTATTTTATTTTTAACAATTACCATTGTTTCAAAAAGTTTAAATAAATTTTCAAGTACTTTACTCTTGTTAAAACGTAAAAGGTTGCAGGTAAACTACCCCTTCCCCTTAACCGATCTTCACCAAAATCGAAAGTCATTGAGACCTCTACAATTCAGGGACGTATGCAAAAAATTATTTGATTCTGTTTGAATTTGCGGCTGTTATCGTTTGCCATAGAAAATACGCTTGATAAAAAAACGTTGCAGGTAAACTACCCCTTCCCCTTAACCGATCTTCACCAAAAACAATAGGTCTTGAGTACTCTACAAATCAGGGCTGTATGCAAAACATTATTTGATTCTGTTTGAATTTGCGGCTGCTATCGTTTGCCATAGAAAATAAAACGTAAAAGGTTGCAGGTAAACTACCCCTTCCCCCTAACCGATCTTCACCAAAAACAATAGGTCTTGAGTACTCTACAAATCAGGACTGTATGCAAAACATTATTTGATTCTGTTTGAATTTGCGGCTGTTATCGTTTGCCATATAAAATACCCTTGTTAAAACATAAAACGTTACAGGTAAACTACCCCTTTCCCTCAACCGATCTTCACCAAAAACAATAGGTCTTGAGAAATCTACAATTCAGGGCTGTATGCGAAACATTATTTGATTCTGTTTGAATTTGCGGCTATCGTTTGCCAAAAAAAAAAAATTTCCCTTGATAAAAAAAACCGTAGCAGGTAAACTACCCCTTCCCCTCAACCGATCTTCACCAAAAACAATAGGTCGCGAGTACTCTACAAACCAGGCCTGTATGCAAAAAATTATTTGATTCTGTTTGAATTTGCGGCAGTTGTCGTTTGCCATAGAAAATACGCATGATAAAAAACGTTGCTGGTAAACTACCCCTTCCCCTCAACCGATCTTCACCAAAAACAATAGGTCTTGAGTACTCTACAAATCAGGGCTGTATGCAGAAAATTATTTGATTCTGTTTGAATTTGCGGCTGTTATCGTTTGCCATAGAAAATACCCTTGTTAAAAAAACGTTGTAGGTAAACTACCCCTTTCCCTTAACCGATCTTCACCAAAAACAAAAGGTATTGAGAACTCTACAATTTAGGGCTGTATGCAAATAATCTTTTCATTCTGTTTGAATTTGCGGCTGTTATCGTTTGCCATAGGAAATACCCTTGTTAAAACATAAAACGTTACAGGTAAACTACCCCTTTCCCTTAACCGATCTTCACCAAAAACAATAGGTCTTGAGAACTCTACAATTCAGGGCTGTATGCGAAACATTATTTGATTCTGTTTGAATTTGCGGCTGTTATCGTTTGCCAAACAAACAAAATTACCCTTGCTAAAAAAAAACCGTTGCAGGTAAACTACCCCTTTCCCTCAACCGATCTTCACCAAAAACAATAGGTCGCGAGAACTCTGCAAAACCGGGCTGTATGCAAAAAATTATTTGATTCTGTTTGAATTTGCGGCAGTTATCGTTTGCCATAGAAAAAAAATCTACAGACAGACAGACACACAGACACACAGACAGACAGACACACAGACAGACACACAGACACTTTTCGGAAAACGACTTTTTTTCATGTTTTGAGTGTAGTAGAATAAGAATCTGCAATAATCTCGAACACGATTTTTTTTGCCATCACCATACTTCCATTCCTTAAGGAATATGGAAGTAAAAAATCGAATTGTAAAAAGCTATTAATACCACAGTTAACCCTTTTGCTAGTCATCATGCGGTGACCTGTTTAATTCCGGACTCAACGTGTTTAGCGAGTCGTCTGTAACTTAGGAAAATATAAAAATCATAATGTTTATAATTAGTAATTTGACGGCACGAGTAGTAGTTAAAATAATTCACTTAAATTATATATGTATAATTAATGTATTGTTTTTTGTAATAAGAATGTCACCTTAAATAAAAATAGGAACTATATTATCGCGGAGTACTCGCCCCGCTCCGTTGTAATGTGCCAGTCGAATCAAGAAGAGAGTGACAATGCAGCCGTCAGACCGTATACAACTACGAGCGAGAGCTCCACCAAAATGCATTGGTTAATTTTAAATCTTAACTTTTAGCTATCCACTACTATACGTGGCGAGCAAGTTTAATATGTAAAATGTATAAAGTTGTGTTAAGAAATGTTATAAGTTATAACAAAAACAAAAACTAACAAGTAGTAAGCAAGATGACGTCTCCCCTCAAGAGGTAAATTCAAGTACAACTTTACATATGAAGATGTGACCTGCATAAACTTCACATGTAGACGTATACGAGCCATACGACGCTGACGATGACCTATGTGGACCTATACCAACTTCAACCAGAAAAACTTCAATCTCCGCAGTGAACCAGCTATCTAGTACTCGCCGAAGACATGACTCAGATGACGACGCCGACTTCCCAAATTCCCAAGAGAGAGACACCCCAGGACAAGGTCACCATGACTTATTGTAAAGGTGACTCGATAGCTTGCCTATCGAGAGTTAATTATATTTGAGACATAACTTACAGAGGAAAGAGACTTTTCAAAGACTATAATTTTCTTTTAACTATAAATGATACCAAACTAAGAGTTTACTGTAATATTGAATATCATACGTTGTAACGCATTATATGTAAATGTAAATTATAATGACTTTAGTTAATAATACCATTCTTCAAATGGTAAAAGAAGTCTTGCAAGCATCTAGATGAACATAATAATACTCAGAAGTCTTTGCTATAGATATATTTAAAGTAAACTCGGATCCGAGGTAAAAAGTACATAATCATTATGATCCCTAGTTTTTCAGAAAACCATTTAAATATTTTAATCTAATTAATTATGTCATGGGATCTTTTCATATCAGTCGTTAATAAAGATAAGTAATCTTATTACACATGAAAATGAGTGCATAAATCAGTGAAATACCTTCCCTTGTTTCCTAGTAATTAGCTTAATTAATTTCGTTAATTGTGTTGAGTTTAATAACAGTTTGTTACAACGTAGGCAGCCCATATTACTGGCTCGTGTCAATTAGGATGGGTTCCCTGGATTTGTAACGTGGCCAAAAAACGTTACAACCTATCCATCACAAAACTTGAACACAGGCACAAATTCAGTATATACAGAAAACCGACTACAACTGACACACTAATACACAACTCCTCCAATCACCCAATACAACACAAACTAGCTGCCTTCAGAACCATGATACATATAATTGACAACATCCCCCTAGATGAAAAAGACTACAAAGACGAACTAAACATGATAAAATATCTAGCAGAATCCAATGGATACGACAGAACAATAGTCAATAAACTCCTACACAAAGCACGAAACAAACAACAGACAAAGACAGAAAACAACAAATTCATAACACTAACACTAACATAACACTATTAACAAACAAACTGAAAAAATAGCCCACAAATTCAAAAAAGCAGGGTACAAAACCACTTACAAAACTACTAACAAAACAGAACACACACTATCAAAACACACACACAAAGCACAAAACAAATTCGATCTTCCTGGTGTTTACAAACTAAATTGTTCAGATTGCAACAAATTCTACATAGGCCAGACAGGAGTAGCTTCAAACAAAGACACATTGTGTGATGATTTAAAAATTATTTAAATAGCACAAATTAAAATTTTTGTTCTTATAACAAGTAAGAGTATTATCCACCCCTTATCTGTACCTAGATTCCTGTATCAACGTGCAAATTGTCCAGTACGAACACGCAAAGTACAATGTTATTAAGCGAAAAATAATAATTCTTTTAATTAAATAAAAGACGAATTAATAATAAAGGAAATATCTAATTCGTAACAAAAAGGTAGCATAATTTATTACTAGTTAATTAATGAACAATTATTAATACTAAAGGAACGAACTACTTTTCTCAGCGCGTAAACCGCGCCAGCTTACAGACTCCCGGCCGCTAAACAACCCCCAGTCGCCGGAGAAACTTCGACATGTAAGCAGGTCAAATATGTGTTGTAAAGTTACACTTAGGTGTATACTGCTAAACAACGATACAACCAGACGTTAGTTGTTATAATTGATTTAATCCAATGTAGCGCTTAAAAAAAAAACTAAAAAACTAGTAATGTAGTGTGAGGAGCAATATTGGTAATATATAAAAAAAACTTAGCCGACACATCTCTTTACAAACAGTAAGTGGTAAGAGATGTTCCTTACCATATTAAAGTAAACATCAGTGCTGCTAAAATAAGAACAATTAAAAATATAAAATGTGAACAACCAACTCCAGAAGAAGAAAGTTACAACAACAACCGTATGAACTCAAGTAGCAGAATCCAATCGTCATGAACTAGACTACAATTCGGAAACAAGCAACTAAATGGAGGATCCAGAGGAACAACGAACTACACCCAAGAAGACCTACTGAAGAAGACCATCACGAACACCCACAGCAAACTCATGTACTATTCAGGTGATATTAAATCATAACATTTGTGCATAATTTGTAAAAAAAAAAAAAAAAAAAAAAAAAAAAAAAAAAAAAACAGTAAAGTTCTTGTAAAGACTTTTAGATAACTTAAAGATTAGCATATAAATGTTTGTAATTTCTGTAATGATATAGTTAATAACCTGATCATGTTTAAAGGTAAAGTAATTCTGAAAATTACATTGGACTATTCTTCAAATAGTTTGTTTGGATGATGTTGTGATATATTAGAATATTGCAAAGTTAAGACCCGGATCCATGGTACTTGAAATAATACATAGCTGAATTATTTTGAGATAAAAAAGAGTAAGAATAAAAATGTTTAAGAATATTTAATGCAGAATTTATAAGAATTTTTCTTTTAAAAGTAAAGTAAAGTAAGTAAAAATTTAAAGGATGACCATTAAAGCTATTACTTTTATACTTAGTTAAAATACAAGAATAAAGAGATGTTTTCGCTAATACCCAGAGAGTGAATAAATTTATGTAACCCTTGACTAATTCCTGATATATACATTGTCATAATTTGTTGGTAAGTAAATTTTACTAACTACGGCAGCTAGTTTAATTAACAGCGAACAATTGAACTGGTTCCCGATGTTATAATGTCTTTGCAGGAGAGATGTTATAAGATGCGCCACTCTGCTGTTTTGTAAATTTATTCATATAAATTTTGCAGTTTAGATAAATTTATTCACTCTGAAATTGTGAACAAATAAATAAATAAAGTTTTAATTAAGAAATAATAATATTAGTATTAGGATATTGCCGTAATAAACAAGTCCTTGCTGGTAAAACTATTCCATTTTAAACCTGTCGGTGTTTACAGGCTATTTCATGTTAAATACGTGTCGAGAAATGTACGCTCTCCCCCTTGTATGTATAGGGAATCCCATACAAACATTCCCTTGCGGACATAACAGACAGTCCAGAACAGGAAATAATCGTGTTTGAGATTGTCCGAATCACCCTCCTTTGTTAAACCACCCCTACGTAAACAATAAGACTCCCCAAACAGCTGATCCATTGTGCTATTATAAAAGCAATGAACTCTTCGTGTGTGAAATTTCTCTCCACTATAAAATAATATTATCATTTTGTCTTGACTGATAATTGCTATGAGTACAGAAAATTGAACTGATTTAAGATAATTTTAATTTGATTAATTAGTATAAGATTCTAGGTGTAGTAATAGATATTGTAAAGCAACCGTTACTCTGGTTTAGGGTTTAATCAAGCTCCACGTTGGTATGCGCCAATTTGTAAAGAAACCACTAACAGATTACTTTTCTAGTGTATACGAGTATGTAACTTTGTTAACTATATTTGAGGATGTTTAAAAGCCCCACTGTTGGGTTCGCCAATTTGTTATCCATATATTATATTGTTTGTATTTCTTATTTAATTACTGTTACGGGTTATAGTTAATTTAAAAAAATTTAAATTAAAAAATTCAATCTGTTTATAAGGAAAATATTTATTATGTTGTTGCAGATGAGACCTCCTGCAAATTAATATTAATTCATAAAAAAAAAATTATTTATTATATAGTTGCTGCGACTCATATGTTGAACATAAACCTGTGTTAATTAATTACCAAGTGTTTTGTTTTACCAGAGAATAACGCTATATTACGGGTATTATAGTTAATAATTTGGTAATTCTCTCCAACCCTATTCGGTCTGTATTATTTAAATTGACCCAAGTGTGGCGAAGAGAATACGTTAGTTCGGCACTCTCCCGTATTCACCAGCTGTCTGCAACGAGCGCTGTTATTAGTGATTGACTCGTTCTTATAGGTTAGTTCGTTTCACTTGACAGTTTTATCACTTTCTTTCTCTGTAAATTACTCCCCAATCAAAATACAATAACTATTCTACAATAACACAGAACATCATCACATACAAGAAGGATTCTTTATTTATATTATTTTTTAAATTTTAACAGTCGTCTTCATAGGTTATCGGATCGTAATATCGATCGTACAATGCTGAATCGATTTGTTAGTGGACTAGTGATGTATAATACAATTTAAATATAATTTTCGGTTTATCTCTTATCCCAGGGTACATGTGATTCTTTTAACGATTAGTAAGGCCAGGTAATGCAAAATTAAGGTTACTAAGTATTACAATTGTTATTAATTCTTAATATATAAAATTAAATATAAGCAGGTTTGTTACCATACAATACGATACTCAAGGTGGCCATGTCTGTTTATAACTGAGTGGAAATGTAATGGTGAGGTTACTCTTGACCAAAAACTACGTCCAGATTATCAATAAAGGTTTAAATGTGATGTCCAGGAGTGTAACAGGAGTTCAGTTCTGTTCTTCATTCCTCTTCGCGATCCTGGTAGTTGCCGGTCCCAGTGGAATTGGTGTAGTATTACGACTTCGTCAGTCTCTTGAAAGTGAGGTTTAGTACTGCAATACCAAAAGTTCTTCGTGTATGTTTGGTTTATATATTGCATTAATTTTGACTTCTTGTCCATTCAAGAGGAATCTTGGTTTAATTGTAAATCGGGTTCATCATCATTCCTTTACTGGAATTAGTTTGAAGAAGGATTTATTAATTCCGTGAACTTTGAGGATGTGTAGAATTATATTTCCTGAAATCTAGTTCAGTAGTTATTACTCAGTTCTTTTTTTAATGGATTGGCTTTAAGACATTTGATTTATTAAAGTTTATTCATTTTATTTTATTTTTATTTTTAAATTTGTCTGCTGAACTGTTCCCAATAGCATATAACAATCGAATGTTGAAATCAACAAAATTTCTTGCATTTCAGTTACCCTAACAACCATTACTTTTCCTATCATTGGATAATATTTGATATCCTAGAGCCAGAATTAGAAAATATTACTACTCTTATTTAATAAAATACTCCATGCTTGGAGTTACACTAAATCACATAAAACTCTCACTTAATCTGCCTTATTAAACCATATACATTTTACTACATTTTCATCTGACTGGACTTATTAAAAAGGTATTAATTTCCTTTTACAAATATTAACTTTAGGCCTATTGGTTTTATTACACCTGTTATAATTTTGCTATGTTTTTAATTTAATTTTTCTTTACCTGACCTACTGTACAAATAGTCACTGGCTTATGGCCACTTATATCAATTTTAATTTCCTGGTTTCAATTCATTATATTATTTAGTTCATCATTGAACCCTTCATTGGTTTTTAACATAATTATAATAACTACTTGCCAACTTATTAACACTGATTGTCTTCCTGGCCAAGTTTACAAATATTATTTTAAACATCTTCATTAATTAATTAAAGTAAATACATTTAACATAATATCATACCTCATAAATGTACTTGTATTTAATTATTTAAATACAATTTTAACATGAATAAAATGAGTACCCATAGGTACCCATGACTAGTACCCATAGTCATAACTTAGTACTTCCTTAAAGCAACAGCTCTACACTTACTACACACAAAACATAAAATAAATATCCTGTAAACACTATATCATGATACAGTACAACACCAAGTACATTTTATAACACATTAAATAGTAATTGAACAGTATATTATACTCAACTCCTACACATTAAACTCATCCCACTAGACACTGTGTTTATATTTTACATCTCATACTACTCATTACATATTTTAGATTTAGGTACACCTTTGATGTTTTATTACTTAGTAACCTTACTAGGTACCTTCTATGCATTTTTTATGTGAGATTGGCCCTCTTGTATTTAATTATAACATACTTTGGGCATTGTTTTAAGTCATGTTTACAAAGTTTTTTATGTAACGTCGGGAACCTCAACTCTGTTACGTTACAATATATATGTGTATGTTTAAATGAATTCAAATTTTATAAGTGTTTAAAATAGATGACATAAGATTTGACGTACGTAATACTGAGTTTATTTAAAAGTCATTATTACCACTACAATGGCTCAATTTAACCCCGACTTGTTGTTGAAGGACGAATTAAGCTATGAAGCCTTGTTACGCGGTCTCCCATACGCAAATGTAACGGTCGCGGAACTGCGCATAACATTACGTGAAAATAGACCAGACAAACCTTCACTGTTAAATCGTTTAAGTGTATTAGACTTCGAAAGTGAAAAGGAAACATGCTATAACAAATATACGGAACTTACCTCCATCGCACAAACCCTGCGAGATGAAAAATCCCCCACAGTAATTTTACGAACCACTCAAAGAATCGAACATCTGACCCGCCGCATCACCAATTTGTTGAATTGGCCCAGTGATAAAGTTACTCCACCGGACCAGCAAAAATTCGCGGAAGAAGCATTATAACAATTACCCGAGATAATGCGCGAATTACGTCGAAGTTCCGAATCGTTTAGATTAGAAGAGATCGAAGAAGCAATGATGAAACTAAATATTTTCCCTACTCTATCTCCTACTCAAGAACAGCAAACCGGTGCTGTAAGATTTCAGGAATATAATATAGATCCCGTTAAGGAACGGTTAACCAATAGACAAGTAAATATCCAACCCGTAAACGTCATGTTACTTCCAAATGAACTAGAGAATATGACTAGTACCTACGATTTACCTCCTCACTTATCGATGAATCAATCTGCGGAAAAACCTAGAATGACGACTCAATTAAATCTAACTACCGAGCTTTATGGAAAAATAACTCACCCCGTAGAACGTATTTTATCTGAGATACCAACCACTGATGGGCTGGATATTACAAAACTCCTAGATTTTATCAAGCACCTTTTACAAATAAAGGATCTGCGACAATTAAGAGATGACCAAATTTTACAAGTAATTCTACCTAAATGTAGATCTCCTTTAAAAGATCGTGTGTTAGAATCTCTAAGGTATAATCACCCTGTAGAAGAACTTCATACCACCCTGATAAGACACTTCATTCCCACCTGTATCTACGAAGAACTGAAGCGGAACCTAGTACTTCGTGTACAAGGAACATACGAGAGATTAGCTCATTATACACCTGAAATAAGGGAATCGGCCTTATTGCTACAAGTTAAATGGAGTGAACAACAGCTAGTAGACACTATCTTAGTAGGACTATCTCCCGAGGAGTGATCTCGCCTAGCACTCATGAAGAGCCCAACCACTTTCACAGAACTAGAACTGTGTTGTATACATTCGTCCAACATCTGGTATTCTGACCAAAACAGACGCGTTTTTATGTCCCAGACTCAATGCAGAGATTCATTCCTACCCCCACCCATTGGGACTGATACTCGAACCTACCGCGATAAGCGATTCGTAAGAACATCTAAAACCCAAAGCTACCCCAATACTTCAAACTCTCTACAAAAACCCCGACAACATGCGAGCGATGTAAATGAGGAAAGAAGATGTTATAACTGTGGAAAGTCCGGCCACATTAGCAAGAATTGTAAACAAAAGCGGTACCAACAGAAAACCGACCAGTCAAAAAACATGTGAAGCGGGAAGAACAAAAATCCTACGTCTTCCGCAGCATCAGAAGGAAAGGTATAAACACAAATAATTCTAAAGCAAAAATAAATAGAAATAAACGTATAGACCCTTACTTAACAAGATTTATTGAAAAGTGCAACTCTATTGGTACATGCAAAACAAGTATATGCCAATTACCCTACATACAGATAGACCTTGGAGCAACGAATATCCTTGGTTTAATCGATTCAGGATCTACACGTAGTATAATCAGTCAACAGCTAGCCAGCGTATTAGCTAATCATAATCTTATTAAACGTAGCCAAAACATGAACGTAAAGTGTGCCACCACAAATAAGCAAAACCTAAATATATCGTGCAGTATTACGGTGAAATTAAAAATAAAGAATTTTACTTGGTATGTTCCCCTACTCGTAGCTGAAGTGTTAGGACAAAACTTAATACTAGGCGCTGACTTTATAAGTAAAACTGGCTTAATCCTTGACATATACGCAAAACAATATTTCTTCAGATTTGATCGTACTCGAATATATCAGTTTGACTCTGAGCTAAGTAACAATGCGAATTGTGAAACATCAACTATTCAGTTAGAGCATCATGAATCTAGTTTGAGTCATTTAAAAGGAAATGAACGACAAAGAATTCAAAAGTTAACAAGGGAATTTTCTACTGTACTCACACCCAAGTTAGGATTAACCCACTTAACCGAATACAAAATAAATCTAAGTGACAACAAGGTAATACGTCTTCAAACATACAAATTATCACCGCCCAAGATGGAAATAATGAGAAACCAAATCAACAAACTCCTAGAGCAACACGTCATAGAACTGTCAACTTCTCCATACTCATCACCTGCATTCCTAGTACCAAAAGGAACTGACAAACATAGACTAGTCGTGGATTATAGACAGCTGAATAAGAATATAGAATTTGAATCGATTCCCCTGCCCGACATTCACAGCGCGTTCCACGATTTTACCAAAGCGAAAATCTTCACCATAATGGATCTCAACCAGGCATTCCACCAAATCCCACTAGCTGAGGAATCAAAACATCTAACTGCGTTTGCTGTCCCATTTAATCTATATCAATTTACTAGAGTACCATTCGGTATATCACAAGGAAGTTCAGTATGTAGCAGACTGTTAGAAAAAATATTTCATGACGTTAAATTTAAATTCGTATATCACTATCTTGACGACATAGTAGTATATAGTGAATCGATGGATCAACATATAGATCACTTGCGTGAAGTATTATCGAGGTTAAAGAAAGCTGGATTAACGGTAAACCCTAGTAAAGTTAATTTCGCAGTAAAACAATTCTCTTTCTTAGGTCATATAGTATCGGCCGAAGGTAAGGTTAGCATCGATCCCGAACGTACGCGCGCAATCCGAGAATTTTTACCACCTAGAGACACCAAAGGTATAGCCCGATTTTTAGGTATGATCAATTACTTTCACAAGTACATACCCCACCTAGCGGATATAGCAGCCCCATTAAATGCATTAAGAAAGAAAGGGGCAAAATTCGAGTGGACTACTCGACATCAAGCTGCTTTTGAAACACTCAAAGAAAGCATAATATCCCCACCGGTATTGCAGTTAGCAGATTTCAGTAAACCATTTGTCATACAGACTGACAGTTCTAGTGTAGGATTAGGAGCTGTAATATACCAAGAAATCAATAATACAAGACTCCCGATCAGCTATGCATCACGTACATTGACGGAGCAAGAAAGGAAGTTCTCAGCCTATGAACTTCAATGTTTAGCTGTAGTATTCGCCTTCGAAAAATTCAAACCATTTTTGGAACACAAGGAATTTCTACTAGAAACCGACAATCAAGCTTTGTCATGGTTATTGAACCATCCATAACAGTTAGGTCGTATCGGAAGATGGGTGTTCAGATTAAATTGCTACAAGTTCAAAGTACAACATATTCGTGGTACTCAAAATGTAGTAGCCGATACACTATCCCGCATGTTCCAACTACCCAATACCAGACCTGGCGAAGACAATGTTGAAACCACTACTGTTAATACGCTAATTACTAACTTCCCCCTTGCATTTAAGGATATAGCATATCACCAACAACAAGATCCGAAATTGTGTAAAATAATAGAACAAATAGATAAAGGAAATTATTCTGACAAATATACCTTGAGTAAACGAGTACTTTGTTTTAAAAAAGCTAACGGAAAATCACTGAGAATAATCACCCCGGAAATAATTAAACCTATGCTAATGGAATACTACCACTCATCAACCATCGGAGCTCATATGGGAATTAGGAAAACTATACATCGTATTTGCAAGGAATACCATTGGGAAAACATGAACAGTGAAATAACAAAGTTCGTGAAACAATGCGAAATCTGTGCCCTGAGCAAGCCAGCACGAATCAGTCAAGTCGGAAAATTAATCTCAGAAATCCCCACAACACCCTTCTCAAAGATATACATAGACTATTCTGGACCTTATCCCCGTTCTAAGTCCGGAAATACTATGCTATTAATTTGCGTGGACACCTTCACTAAATTCGTATGGATGTATCCTATGAGACGTGCCTTAGCATCTATGACAATAAAGATTCTACAAGAGAGACTATTTAAAGATTATGGTACTCCAGTACACCTAGTATCTGACAATGGACCTCAGTTTAAATCGAAAGAATTCAATGATATGTGTTTTAAATTAGGAATAAATCATATTACAGTGACAGAGTACCGACCGCAAGGAAATCTAGCAGAGAGATACTTGCGAAACCTAAAATCAGCCTTAATATCTTATCACGCTAAAGACTAGACAGCGTGGGATCAAAATCTATCATGGATACAATTTGCCTTCAACTCAGCGTATCATGAAGGACATAAATCAACACCATTTGATTTACTGTACAAGTATAAACCGAACCACCCGTTAACCACAAAGTGGAAAATTCATGAGTTATTGCCCCGCGAAATAAATGGGAATAACATAAGGAAAATATGGAACGAAGCTCGCGCAAATTTGAGAGCGAATTTACAAAAATCGCGGAAATATCATGAGCAGAATAATAGGAAAATAAAGTACAAAGTAGGTGATTTAGTGATGTATAAAACTCACCCTACGAGTAAAGCCGTTGATAGGACCACTTCCAAACTATCATACCAATGGTGTGGCACCTACAAGATTCACAAGTTCATCACCCCCGTTACAGTAGCGCTGTATGAACCCAATAGAGACAATTACGTTCGCAGAAGCCATGTGTCTCAAATAAAAAAATTGTTTTCGTATAAAAATAAAGAAGCACGACTACGAGAAAGATAGTAAACCAAGAATACTATTTAAGCATTAAGAGTAAAATATGTTGTATATACTTATACAGGAATATAATAAGATTTTGCAACATCCTATATCGTAATTGAGTATAAACTCAAACACCTCGTACGAATACTAGCGAGGCCTGATCAACCTTAGCTAATGTCCTGTGAGAATGAAATAAATAATGAGACGTCAGCTGACAAACAACAAACCTCTAGTGCAGTAAACTAAAAGTAATTCGATTGTTATTACAATACATTATTATTATTAGTAACCTACTCATGAGTATAACTCCGTAAAACGAGTGAAGAAATCTAGCAAAAAACCAGTAGTAGATGTAAGACTTAAATATAAGGTAGATTTATGTATTTGTGTATTTTATGTGTAGTAGATGTATTAGATTTTAAATATTTTGTATAAGATGTAAGATAATCGATTGATGGATAGAAATCACCTGAGGGAGAGAAATTTCAGCACGAAGTTCTGTGCCCAAATGTAATTGTTTTTCTTAGGTTTTCATTTAATACCCCGTCGCCCCGTCCTCATCTTTAAGTGCAGGAGGATGTGACGATTTAAAAATTATTTAAATGGCACAAATTAAAATGTTTGTTCTTATAACAAGTAAGAGTATTATCCACCCCTTATCTGTACCTAGATTCCTGTATCAACGTGCAAATTGTCCAGTACGAACACACAAAGTACAATGTTATTAAGCGAAAAATAATAATTCTTTTAATTAAATAAAAGACGAATTAATAATAAAGGAAATATCTAATTCGTAACAAAAAGGTAGCATAATTTATTACTAGTTAATTAATGAACAATTATTAATACTAAAGGAACAAACTACTTTTCTCAGCGCGTAAACCGTGCCAGCTTACAGACTCCCGGCCGCTAAACAACCCCCAGTCGCCGGAGAAACTTCGACATGTAAGCAGGTCAAAAATGTGTTGTAAAGTTACACTTAGGTGTATACCACTAAACAACGATACAACCAGACGTTAGTTGTTATAATTGATTTAATCCAATGTAGCATTTAAAAAAAAACTGAAAAACTAGTAATGTAGTGCGAGGAGCAAATATTGGTAATATATAAAAAAAACTTAGCCGACACATCTCTTTACAAACAGTAAGTGGTAAGAGATGTTCCTTACCATATTAAAGTAAACATCAGTGCTGCTAAAATAAGAACAATTAAAAATGTAAAATGTGAACAACCAACTCCAGAAGAAGAAAGTTACAACAACAACCGTATGAACTTCAAGTAGCAGAATCCAATCGTCATGAACTAGACTACAATTCGGAAACAAGCAACTAAATGGAGGATCCAAAGGAACAACGAACTACACCCAAGAAGACCTACTGAAGAAGACCATCACGAACACCCACAGCAAACTCATGTACTATTCAGGTGATATTAAATCATAACATTTGTGCATAATTTGTAAAAAAAAAAAAAAAAAAAAAAAAAAAAACCGGAAACAAAAAGAACAGTAAAGTTTCTTCTAAAGACTTTTAGATAACTTAAAGATTACCATATAAATGTTTGTAATTTCTGTAATGATATAGTAATAACCTGATCATGTTTAAAGGTAAAGTAATTCTGAAAATTACATTGCACTATTCTTCAAATAGTTTGGATGATGTTGTGATATATTAGAATATTGCAAAGTTAAGACCCAGATCCGTGGTACTTGAAATAATACATAGCTGAATGATTTTGAGATAAAAAAGAGTAAGAATAAAAATTTTTAAGAATATTTAATGCAGAATTTATAAGAATTTTTCTTTTAAAAGTAAAGTAAAGTAGGTAAAAATTTAAAGGATGACCATTAAAGC
The DNA here is from genome assembly GCA_034769895.1 of Magicicada septendecula. Lineage (NCBI taxonomy): Eukaryota > Metazoa > Arthropoda > Insecta > Hemiptera > Cicadidae > Magicicada > Magicicada septendecula. The sequence continues at coordinate 287,685,639 of CM068368.1, forward strand.
TATTACTTTTATACTTAGTTAAAATACAAGAATATGTTTTCGCTAATACCCAGAGAGTGAATAAATTTATGTAACCCTTGACTAATTCCTGATATATACATTGTCATAATTTGTTGGTAAGTAAATTTTACTAACTACGGCAGCTAGTTTAATTAACAGCAAACAATTGAACTGGTTCCCAATGTTATAATGTCTTTGCAGGAGAGACGTTATAATTGAACACACAAAGGCACTCCACTCCACTACAGAATCCATCTTTGCAAACCACCTCATTGAAGCAAACCACACATACAAAAACATCGACAATAACATGAACATTCTACAGGTACACACAAAAGGCTGAAAACTAGACACTCTAGAACAATTGAAAATATACAAACACACGAAAACAAATAAAAACGACATCTTATACATACAGACGCAATTCAAATCACACGCATTATTCGAACATATCACACCTCACGCACACAACATCGATATTTTGAAAATCGATTTCGTCGCCAACAAGACGGATAATACTACCAGCGGCAACCTCTGAAGAAGCTTTTTGAAAGTGAAAACTGGTTCAGGTTGTAAGGTAAAGCTTTTACGTTTTTACCCATAAAAAGATTTGTGTTCCGAGTCGTAGTGAAATAATTATATTTACTTAATTATCCTTGCAAATGTTCTGATTATGACTTACAAGTAAAGTTGCCTATCTTACAGGCATCACGAATAGTGTGGACAGCAAAGTGTGTGAACAACAGGGACGTTGTAAAGTGTGTGGACAACAGCAATGTTGCGAAGTGTGGGACACTCTGATACCTGAGGAGGATAGAATGCAATGTAACAAACATCTAACATGTGAAGTGTGTGGCACCATGTCAGACTATGGGGGAATGGAGGAGAGCCAGTTAAGACCAGTTAATGGATGTTTTGTTTAGAAGCTTCATATCCATTGCATTGAAGCTCCTTTATGTTCTTGCCAAATGATAGTATTGACAATCATATTGTCATTGTTAAAATCAGCTTGTGCATCTTCCTTTTTTGATATTTTTTGTATTTTTGTTTTTCTAATATCTTTAATATTTTATTTTTCATCAGTTACACCTTTCAGTATATAAGGTTAATGTGCTACCCCACACACACATTGAATATATATATATATATATATATATATATATATATATATATTGTTACAACACAAATAAGCCACCCCAATACCAGGGATAAAAAAGATGATTCTGAATATAAAATAATACTTCATATAAAATAAAATGATTAATCTAAATAAAATATAAAGACAATGACACAACAAACGACAACATGACCTAACCCAAGTGATTGACCCAACAAAACGAAACAAAAGAAGAAGGGAACCACAAAAAACAAACAAGAATAAAACCAAAGAAGAAAGTGATTGACCCAAACAAAATGAAGAAGGGAAAAAACCAAAACCAAACAAAAATGAAACAAATTAAAGGAGTTGAATGACTCAATGTAACATGTTAAAATGAACCCAAAGGAGAAGGTGGAAAACCAAGGTATTAACCAAATACAATGAAAATGAAGAAGGAGGGAAATGGAAAAGAAACAAACCCAAGATGAAGGGAAATAAATAAAAATGAAAACCAATGATACTACACAAACAAGTAATAAAGAATATGACCAGGAGAAATAATGCACTCAAATGTAATATTGGAAAAAAGACCAATAATTAACCTATGTAAAAAAGTAAATATTCCTATAAAGCCATCCTTACTATTTCTTTAATGAATTTGCTAACTGCTATAATTTTTTATTGTTCGACTAAGCTTTTCGTCATTACTGACATCTTGTTGTTTAAGACCTGAAGATGTCAGTAATGACGAAAAGCTTAGTCGAACAATAAAAAATTATAGCAGTTAGCAAATTCATAAAAGAAATAGTAAATTATAATAAACTATAAATAATTTAAAAGTGAAGGTGATGATTAAATGAGAATAGTGTAAAATAAAGAATGTTAATATAGTGAAAAATAGTGAAGGATAAAAGCATCAACACTTAATAAATCCAAAGGAAACACTAAATAATTAAAAGTGAAGAATATTAGTAATTAAGAATAGTAGTAAGTATAAACAGTTAATTAAGGTATAATGAACGCTGAAAGGTCATGAAGACAGTATTTAGTTAAGAAAGAATGTTATTGTTAAATTTAAGTGAATGCAATTATAATTAAAAGGGAGAATACCCTGAAAGGAAAAACAGATAGTGTTAACATGGAGGGAAAGTAAGGATTGTTTAAAAAATTAAAGAGTTAAAACAAATCAATAAACACCCATGTTATAAGGGATCGTTATTAAATTCATAAAAAGTGATGTTGTTTATCACACAAAAAATGATATAAAAGAAGATGAATTGTAAACAAAGATTAGCAAATAATTATTTAAGCAAGTTTATGAATAGGATATGGCTGGAAGAATTATACAGACCATAGGCCTAGATATTGTATTTAATAAGATCAAAAAATAGTAAATAATAGCCACATTGTTATTATTGGCAAATTAAATAAGTAAAAAAGTTAAGAAATGTATGACTAGAAAACGAGGAAACCAGATAGTAAACAATTATGTATGAAATAATAGTGACAAAATAATAACACATAAACAGACCCAAAACACAACAATAAATAACATAACCAATTATAATAACAAAATAAAGCCCATTAGGCTAAAATGAGATGTAAATTAAATGAAATAAGTCAAATACCATAATGGCTACTTAGGCCTATGGGAATGCCTAACTGTCAGAAACAAACAACTACAAATTATAACAAATTAACACAGAAATTAGTAAATTCGAGGCGAATGACTCACCAAGGATAAATTGTAAATCATTTTAAGACCAAATATTATAATAAGTATTTGAATTCAAAAAGAAATGTAATTAACAAGTATTAAAATAATTGTAAAAACATAAAACCTACTGTAAAATAACCCAAACTCGTGGGGTATCAAATTAATCTATGAAAGGAAATACATACTATGGTGACAATATTTAATGCTTAGGAGGGAAAATGGAGGAATAACAGCAATCAGAAGATATACTAGGATTTTGAAAAGAATTCAAATTTTGATAACAATGGATTTATATCAATCTAAGCCAATCAGAATACATTGGTAACCATAGAAACAGATGTTGGTGGCGAAAATTACCGTTGAATATTGTTACTCGTAAAGCGTCACTCTACCAGGACAGAAGCCGAATTTTGAAAGACCAATTTTTAATTAAATAATGTAAAACAGTGAATGAAATTCAAAACCATGACTGAATAAGAAGCAGACGAACCTTTGGAGCAGTCAACTAAAGACCAAGGACCATAAAACAGAAAAATAAAAGAAAATTATGACCACATACTATATGAAAAGGACGCCAGACCTACTTAAGTCCAAAGATTCATGAAAATAGAAACTATTGCAGCCCAATCCTCTTCCGACCCAATGAATGAAAACACCAAGTCATGCTGATGTGTTAAGTACCATTGAATTACCTTATTTCCAAAAATAAAATCACTCTAAATTTTACTAAAAGTAATTTGATCTCACTATAAGCCGAATATTCTCTTTCAAAGATTAATTAAGAAAAATAAACACACTGAAAATTTGTTAACATAAATTATAACCTATTATTTGAATACGAACTTTCGAAACACATTTAACGACACTACAGAACAGATTGTAACCACACACCTTATTATTTATGTACACTTAGAGTAAGGTAAAGTACTTTTATTGTAATCATAGGAATTCTATGCCTTGTAATCAAAAGAATCCCTCAATTTTGGAACGAAAATAATTATAATAACTAAACGTTCCACAGCCATGCTGATGTGAATATATCATTCCTCAATCGATTCGTCATCCTGAGAATAATTGTTTCATGTAAAAAGTCGGTGCAAAGTTGTTAATCAACTAATATAATTTATTCTTCGTATTGTTTAAATTAGCAGCCATCCTTACTATTTCTTTTATGAATTTGCTAACTGCTATAATTTTTTATTGTTCGACTAAGCTTTTCGTCATTACTGACATCTTCAGGTCTTAAACAACCCCTGGTTGTTTAAGACTTGAAGATGTCAGTAATGACAAAAAGCTTAGTCGAACAATAAAAAATTATAGCAATTAGCAAATTCATAAAAGAAATAGTAATATAATTTAATTGTCAAAATTGAAAATATTACTTATCAAACATTAAAATAACTAGTACAGGGAGTAACCGTTGTTATTATTTCATAGGGAGTGCATTATATTACTTGTGTTCATTTACGAAAGCTAGATTTGACGATCAGCGATCAAGTTGCAATTTGTACAACTACCTACATGATTCAGAAGGCTGAACGAGCGGGAATTATTTGAACGCCCCGACCATCATAGCTGAGAACACCATATTAAGATAATAATTAATAAGTTTAATTGTTTTAATAAACAATTTGGCGCCACCCGGGATTAACACACCCCTATATAAAAAAAGGAAGGTTACTGCTGTGTGGTACTGGTAATTACCGCAACGCTACGGACATCGTTAGCGCAAAATAGATGTAACGACCCCAGTGCGAGACGAACGCACTAACACATACAACACTTGTGTACACACATTTTTCAGAGACACACCAGTCTTCTCGTTACAGATTGGCTTCCATCGCGGGGCTTAAACAAAGACAGACGTCCACTAACATCACGTTACAGATTGGCGCCCAACCGGTGAGGCTTTAAAAGAAGACCAGCAGCGATTATGAGACATTCGATGGTTACAATACAAAGACGAAAAAAGATGAAACAAAAAGATAGGCTACAACAACAAACGAAAATGCCCAAACAACAGAACCAATTGAGCTATCCAGAGTGGATGACAGGGTTATTTAAAAAATTCAGCAAGGAGATGGAGTACATCAAGAAAAATACCACGGATCACGAACGAGCACAAATGACTCATGCGAATGCAGTGGGATCGCCAAATGACAAAATGTCACTGAGAGATATTTATGATGAAATGTGGAAGCTGAACACCAAGTATAATGAAGAAGAGACTATTGGGACAGCCCACGAAAAACGTGATAACGAGGTGGAAAGAATGACTGATGAAGATTGGGAAAAATGGTACAAAAATGAAACACAAATGAAAAACGAAAGAACGGGAGTATACGCACCAGTGACAGAGGAATATACACAGGAGGAGTATGAACAATGGAGGAAACAATCAATAAGACAACCAGAAAAACCAATAAAAACAGAAAACGCAGAATTAAGGGAGTGGATAAGGGTTATGTTTGAACTACCCAGAGAAGATATTTGTAATTGGAGGAAGGTACATAATCAAGTAAAAGAGTTCAAGGAAATGCCAGATAATAAAAACTTGAATCAACCAAAAACTCAAATGAAAAAAGAAATAGTCAAGGACGTGGAAGTGAAGCAACAGAAGAAAATACCAGAACTCACAGAAGAAGAGATGAAGTCTATGTTGAGAATTATAATGGAACAGTATGAACAAATGCTTAAGCCAATGGACGATTTCACTAAGGAACAGGATGATGATCAGAAAATAGAAAGTGGTAAGAAAATAGAAGTTAAAGAAGACCCAAGTACATTGTTATATGAAGGGAATAACAACGAAACAAATATTGAATACGTGGAAATGAAGGCTGAGAAAAGGCATCAAAGAAAACTAATAAAAACAAGAGAAGAAGTGGAGATGATGAAGAACGGACTAATCGATGAGTTTAGTGTACCAATGACCAACCATACCGAAAGGATGAAATTTATGGAGTGCAGGAGAACTCTAAAAGAAATTCTAGAAGGAGTAAACTACCGACCAGTGAGAAGAAACTGGAGAAAAGCAATACCTGAATGGAAGATACCCAAAATAAAAGGAATTCACAACAAACCAGCGGAGGAAAACTTCAGCAAATCAATGAGAAAATGGAAATTACCCAAACTTGAAAAGGCTCACAACAAAATAGTGTCACAAATTAAAAAGGTCTCTAGAACACTTGAATACACAAGTAATACAAATGCAAAATAAAAAAATCAATAATAACATTAACGAAGGAGGTACAATTAACAACTTCTTTGATTAATCAAAATGTAGTGAATGAAGCAGTCATGGAGACAAATGAACGTATGATATTAGAAGAATTATGGTACAAAATAGAAGATACCTATTTCACAAGAACGAAAATAGTTCTACACACCGAGATTATCCGAACCACAGATGCAGAGGAAATGATGGACCATGGGTAAATAAAGTGAAGAAGAACACAGAGAAATGGGACTGATTTTCAGGATAATGACCAAGCAAACCAATGGAAAGGAAGGAGTATTAAATTAATTAAACCAATTAATAATAACCAAAACAAGAATTGACAAGAAATGACTAAACGACTAAGACGAATTAAATGAGAACTAATAAACCATAAAAAAAAATTATCCAGAATAAATGTAGTAGACCAAACATTTGACGGAGAAAAGGAGAAGATCGCCAAAGTGTTTTGTATAATAAAGGATAGGAAGGACCTGGAAAATATTCTAAGCGAAATAGTGGTCCAACAGAAACAAGATTCAAAATTACTAAACATAAGAAAAAGACTATTAGAAGATGAAGAAGTTATAAATAAATATTATTGTATCCACCAAGATATACTCTTTATTAGAACAAAAAAGAATCATAGCACGTGGAAACTTGTAGTTCCAAAATCATTAGAAAATAAGATAATTAAAGATTATCATGTTCGATACAGACATATGGGAACCATAAAAATTGTAAAAGCATTGGAGGAGGAAATCTTTATCAAAAATATAACAAGAAAAGTAAACCAGAATATTAAAACATGCAGAATATGTCAAATGGTAAAAACCAATAACGAGAAAAAAGAGGGAACAATGATACCCATCACTTCAAACACCAAGTTAGAAAAAGTATTCCTCGACATATGTGGACCATTCCCACGTAGCGGAGGGAGACATAAATACAAGTTTATAGTAATAATATTAGACCATTACACAAAGTACACAAAATTATATGCAATAAACCGAGCTACTACTAAGAAAATATTAGAAATAATAAAAACTAAATACATCACTGAAGTTGGAAAACCATACATGATAATAACAGACCACGGGACACAGTTCAAAGGAAAGAAGTGGCGAGATGAATTATTAAAAGAGAACATAAAAACCTATAAAACATCCAAATACCACCCTAGTAGTAATACCGCAGAAAGAGTGTTAAGAGAGGTGGGACGTATACTAAGAACTTATTGTCATGGTAACCAAAAAGAATGGCAGAAATATTTAGCTTCAACCGAAGTATTTCTAAATATTAGTTACCACCAGTTTATTGAGAACACCCTATATTTAATGATGTTTGGAAGAAAACCCCATAGAGAGATACAAGAATTAATAGACTTCCCAGTCAACATCGAAGACCCATATGATGAAAACCAATGTTATAACCATATTATGGAGAAAATAGAGAAGCAAAGAGCAAGGTATTCACAAAACCAAACTAAAATAATAAAATATAACAAAGGAGAAAGAGAATTAATCAAAAACCGGGAACTACCCAGTACACTTGAAGGCATAGCCAAAAAACTGCTATTATTATATATAGGACCCTATGTCATCACCAAAGATAATGGAAACAATACTTATGAAATAAGTAATATAACCACCAAAAAGATAAAAGGAGTTTACAATCAAGCTTCTATAAAAAAGTTTTATGAAGAAAAATAAATTACAATAAATAAAATACACAAATACCGAAATTCAAAAATTATGTGAGCACAACTTACAACCATATTTCGATGACTCATGAGGCCTAATATAAAAAATAAAAAAGGAATAAGTTACAAAAATTCCTACAAAATAAGATCAACTTACAGTCAAATAAAGTTGATATATGAAGTATAATATAAAAAATTATAATAGGGAATAAGTTACAAAAATTCATATAAAAAAGTAAGAACCACAAACTTACGATAATATTTAAATAAAAGTACCAAGAAAGGAATAAGTTACAAAAATTCCTATAAAGTAAGAAAAACTAACTTACAAAAAATATTAAGTATAATATTTAAAACAAAATGAAATAACCAAAAATAAAATCAAGCAAAAACTGCTAAGATAAATACCTGAAATTATAATGAATTTAATGTATTCAAAGAAAAAAAAAGAGGAAAAAAGAGAAGTTATGTATAAAACAAATATACAAAAAATGGCTAAAGCAGAAGGTTGCTAAACAACCAAGAAAAAGAAAAAAGATGTCTAAGATAATTAAAATGATCACAAGAAGAATAGAAAAACAAACTAACGAAAAGTTAGATATGATGAAATTAACATATGAATAAATAAAAATTAATCAACTGTATGAGTAGATGACAGTATATAGCAAAGGTACAGCGGAAGGAAGAATGAGTAAAAGGACAAAGTGATCTAAAAACAAACCACAAGGTGGACAATCCCAAAATATATTATTATTATTAATTTAAGTTACAAGTTGACAAAAAAGGTATTTAAGATTGACTGTTGAAAAAGTCCAGCAATCAAAATAAAGTGAGCAGAGATGATGTTCCTCTGGTCTCAGAAAAAATGAGTAGAAATGGAAGAAACCAGCTAAAAAAGTTAGGGAACAAATATATATAAAAGGGAGTGATTACACACTAATGGAAATAAATAAAAACAGATCCAAATAAAATGGAATGAATCAAGTAAGGAGAGAAATAAGAACGAAGAAACAAACAAGAAAGAAAAGGAAAAAGATTATATATAACTGATAATTTCATAAAAAACTATGCTAGTGTTTTATAAAAATGATCAATTTTGAAGGAGAGGCATTATGTTACAACACAAATAAGCCAACCCAATACCAGGGATGAAAAAGATGATTCTAAATATAAAATAATACATCATATTAAATAAAATGCTTAATATAAATAAAATATAAAGACGACACGACAAACGACGACATAACCCAACCCAAGTGATTGACCAAACAAACAGGAAAACAAAAGAAGAAGGGAACCACAAAAAACAAACAAGAATAAAACCAAAGAAGAAAGTGATTGACCCAAACAAAATGCAGAAGGGAAAAAACCGAAACCAAACAAAAATGAAACAAATTAAAGGAGTTGAATGACTCAATGTAACATGTTAAAATGAACCCAAAGGAGAAGGTGGAAAACCAAGGTATTAACCAAATACAATGAAAATGAAGAAGGAGGGAAATGGAAAAGAAACAAACCCAAGATGAAGGGAAATAAATAAAAATGAAAACCAATGATAATACACAAACAAGTAATAAAGAATATGACCAGGAGAAATAATGCACTCAAATGTAATATTGGAAAAAAGACCAATAATCAACCTATGTAAAAAAGTAAATATTATTATCAATTAAGGGATAAAAAAGTAAATGACAATTGAAAGAAACCCAATTAAACAATGTTAAATATAAAAAAACAAACTAACCCACAAATTAGAGTTAGATGTAATGATAGAAATATGAAGACATAAAATTGTTAATATTATTAATGATTTCTGTAATGAAAGAGATAGTACGGTAGTGAGATAGTAATTAGAGAGATTACCCATATAGAAACACTTAAAAACAAAAACATTTGTGAAGTGCAAAATGAAAGTGTAAAACCCCAAAGTGTAGTTATAAAGAAACTACACTAATTAAATTATAATAAACTATAAATAATTTAAAAGTGAAGGTGATGATTAAATGAGAATAGTGTAAAATAAAGAATGTTAATATAGTGAAAAATAGTGAAGGATAAAAGCATCAACACTTAATAAATCCAAAGGAAACACTAAATAATTAAAAGTGAAGAATATTAGTAATTAAGAATAGTAGTAAATATAAACAGTTAATTAAGGTATAATGAACGCTGAAAGGTGATGAAGACAGTATTTAGTTAAGAAAGAATGTTATTGTTAAATTTAAGTGAATGCAATTATAATTAAAAGGGAGAATACCCTGAAAGGAAAAACAGATAGTGTTAACATGGAGGGAAAGTAAGGATTGTTTAAAAAATTAAGGAGTTAAAACAAATCAATAAACACCCATGTTATAAGGGATCGTTATTAAATTCATAAAAAGTGATGTTGTTTATCACAGAAAAAATGATATAAAATAAGATGAATTGTAAACAAAGATTAGCAAATAATTATTTAAGCAAGTTTATGAATAGGATATGGCTGGAAGAATTATACAGACCATAGGCCTAGATATTGTATTTAATAAGATCAAAAAATAGTAAATAATAGCCACATTGTTATTATTGGCAAATTAAATAAGTAAAAAAGTTAAGAAATGTATGACTAGAAAACGAGGAAACCAGATAGTAAACAATTATGTATGAAATAATAGTGACAAAATAATAACACATAAACAGACCCAAAACACAACAATAAATAACATAACCAATTATAATAACAAAATAAAGCCCATTAGGCTAAAATGAGATGTAAATTAAATGAAATAAGTCAAATACCATAATGGCTACTTAGGCCTATGGGAATGCCTAACTGTCAGAAACAAACAACTACAAATTATAACAAATTAACACAGAAATTAGTAAATTCGAGGCGAATGACTCACCAAGGATAAATTGTAAATCATTTTAAGACCAAATATTATAATAAGTATTTGAATTCAAAAAGAAATGTAATTAACAAGTATTAAAATAATTGTAAAAACATAAAACCTACCGTAAAATAACCCAAACTTGTGGGGTATCAAATTAATCTATGAAAGGAAATACATACCATAGTGACAATATTTAATGCTTAGGAGGGAAAATAGAGGAATAACAGCAAATAAGAAGATATACTAGGATTTTGAAAACAATTCAGATTTTGATAACAATGAATTTATATCAATCTAAGCCGATCAGAATTCATTGGTAACCATAGAAACAGACGTTGGTGGCGAAAATTACTGTTGAATATCGTTACTCGTAAAGCGTCACTCTACCAGGACAGAACCCGAATTTGAAAGACCAATTTTTAATTAAATAATGTAAAACAGTGAACGAAATTCAAAACCATGACTGAATAAGAAGCAGACGAACCATTGGAGCAGTCAACTAAAGACCAAGGACCATAAAACAGAAAAATAAAAGAAAAATATGACCACATACTATATGAAAAGGACGCCAGACCTACTTACGTCCAAAGATTCATGAAAATAGAAACTATTGCAGCCCAATCCTCTTCCGACCCAATGAATGAAAACACCAAGTCATGCTGATGTGTTAAGTACCATTGAATTACCTTATTTCCAAAAATAAAATCACTCTAAATTTTACTAAAAGTAATTTGATCTCACTATAAGCCGAATATTCTCTTTCAAAGATTAATTAAGAAAAATAAACACACTGAAAATTTGTTAACATAAATTATAACCTATTATTTGAATACGAACTTTCGAAACACATTTAATGACACTACAGAACAGATTGTAACCACACACCTTATTATTTATATACACTTAGAGTAAGGTAAAGTACTTTTATTGTAATCATAGGAATTCTATGCCTTGTAATCAAAAGAATCCCTCGATTTTGGAACGAAAATAATTATAATAACTAAACGTTCCACAGCCATGCTGATGTGAATATATCGTTCCTTAATCGATTCGTCATCCTGGGAATAATTGTTTCATGTAAAAAGTCGGTGCAAAGTTGTTAATCAACTAATATAATTTAATTGTCAAAATTGAAAATATTACTTATCAAACATTAAAATAACTAGTACAGGGAGTAACCGTTGTTATTATTTCATAGGGAGTGCATTATAATTACTTGTGTTCGTTTACGAAAGCTAGATTTGACGATCAGCGATCAAGTTGCAATTTGTACAACTGCCTACACGATTCAGAAGGCTGAACGAGCGGGAATTATTTGAACGCCCCGAATGTCATAGCTGAGAACACCATATTAAGATAATAATTAATAAGTTTAATTGTTTTAATAAACAATTTGGCGCCACCCGGGATTAACACACCCCTATATAAGAACAGGTAAGGTTACTGCTGTGTTGTACTTGATATTACCGCAACGCTACGGACATCGTTAGCGCAAAATAGATGTAACGACCCCAGTGCGAGACAAACGCACTAACACATACAACACTTGTGTACACACATTTTTCAGAGAAACATCAGTCTTCTCATTACAGATTGGCTTCCATCGTCTTAAACAAAGACGGACGTCCACTAACATCACGTTACAATATATATCATTTTCTATATAAGTAACTCGATGTTTCTTGCAGTATATATATATATATATATATATATATATATATATATTGTAACGAATGTTATGGTACGTCTTGTAAAATGTATACCAGTTTTATAGGTGCATCCTCGGATTTGCTACTTTCTTAGTTAACTTATTACAATTTGCAGTTGTTTGTTTTTGACAGTTAGGCATTTTCCTAGGCCTAAGTAGCCATTATGGTATTTGACTTATTTTATTCAAATTACATTTTCTTTTAGCCTAATGGGTTTTATTTTGTTATTATAACTGGTTGTATAATTTACTGTTGTGTTTTGGGTCTGTTTATGTGTTGTTATTATGTCAGTATTAATTTGCACATAATTGTTTACTATTTGTTTTCCTCGTTTTCTAGTCATACATTTCTTAACTTTTTTGCTTATTTACTTTGCCAATAATAACACTGTGGCTATTATTTACTATTTTTTGATCCTATTAAATACAATATTTAGGCCTATGGTCTGTGTAACTCTACCAGCCATATCCAATTCATAAACTTGCTTGAATAATTATTTAACTATTATTTGCTAATAATCTTTGTTTACAATTCATCTTATTTTATATTATTTTTTAGTGTGATAAACAACATCACTTTTATGAACTTATAACGATCCTTTATGACATGGGTGTTTTTTGATTTGTTTTTTAACTCCTTAATTTTTAAACAATCTTTACTTTCCTCCATGTTAACACTATCTGGTTTTCCCTTCAGGGCATTCTCCCTTTTAATCAGAATTGTATTTACTTAAATTTAATAATAACATTCTTTCTTAACTAGTTACTGTCTTATCAGTTTATATTGCTATTCTTAATTACTAACATACTTCACTTTTTATCATTTAGTGTTTCCTTTGGATTTATTAATTGTTAATGATTTTATCATTCACTATTTTTTACTATATTATCATTCTTTATTTTACACTATTTTCATTCAATCATCACCTTCACTATTAAATTATTTATAGTGTATTATAATTTTATTAGTGTACTTTCTTTATCACTACACTTTGGGCTTTTTACACTTTCATTTTGCACTTCACAAATATATTTGTTTTTTAAGTGTTTCTGAATGGGTAATCCCTCTAATTACTATCTCACTACCGTACTATCTCTTTCATTACAACATATCATTAATAATCTGAACAATTTTATGTCTTTATATTTTAACATTACATCTAACTCTAAATTGTGGGTTAGTTTGCTTTTTTATATTTATATTTAACATTGTTTAATTGGGTTTCTCTTAATTATCATTTACTTTTTGTCCATTAATGGATAATAACATTTACTTTTTTTCTCATAGGTTAATTATCTGCCTTGTTTCCAATATTACACTTGAGTGCATTATTTCTCCTGCTCATATTCTTGATTACTTGTTTGTGTATCATCATTGGTTTTCATTTTTATTTATTTCCCTTCATCTTGGTTTGTTTCTTTTTCATTTCCCTCCTTCTTCATTTTCATTGTATTTGGTTAATACTTTGGTTTTCCACCTTCTCCTTTGGGTTTATTTTAACATGTTACATTGAGTCATTCAATTCCATGAATTTGTTTCATTTTTGTTTGTTTGGGGTTTTTCCCTTCTTCATTTGTTCTGGTGAATCACTTTCTTCTCTTCTTTGGTTTTATTCTTGTTTGTTTTTTGTGGTTCCCTTCTTCTTTTGTTTTCCTGTTTTTTTGGTCAATCACTTGGGTTGGGTTATGTTGTCGTTTGTCGTGTTATCGTCTTTATATTTTATTTATATTAAGCATTTTATTTAATATGATGTATTATTTTATATTTAGAATCATCTTTTTCATCCCTGGTATTGGGTTGGCTTATTTGTGTTGTAACACAATGCCTCTCCTTCAAAATTGATCATTTGATAAAACACTAGCATAGTTTTTTATGAAATTATCAGTTATATATAATGTTTTCCCTTTTTCTTTCTTGTTTGTTTCTCCATTCTTATTTCTCTTCTTACTTGATTCATTCCATTTATTTGGATCTGTTTTTATTTATTTCCATTAGTGTGTTCTCCCTTTTATATAATTTTTTCCCTAACTTTTTAGTAGCTGGTTTCTTCCATTACTACTCATTTTTTTCTGAGACCAGAGGAACATCATCTCTGCTCAGTCTATTTTGATTGCTGGACTTTTCAACAGTCAATCTTAAATACATTTTTTGTCAACTTGGGAATTAAATTAATAATAATAATATATTTTGGGATTGTCCACCTTGTGGTTTGTTTTTAGATCACTTTGGCCTTTTACTCATTCTTCCTTCCACTGTACTTTAACTATATACTGTCATCTACTCATACAGTTATTGTTTTTTATTTATTCATATGTTAATTTCATCATATCTAACTTTTCATTAGTTTGTTTTTATATTCTTCTTGTGATCATTTTAATTATCTTAGACATCATTATTCTTTTTCTTGTTTGTTTAGCAATATTCTGCTTTAGCCATTTTTTGTATATTTGTTTTATACATAACTTCTCTTTGTCCTTGTACCAGTTTAGATTTTTTTTTCTTTGAATACATTAAATTCATTATAATTTCAGGTATTTATCTTAGCAGTTTTTGCTTGATTTTATTTTTGTTTATTTCATTTTGTTTTAAATATTATACTTAATAATTTTTTGGTAAGTTAGTTTTTTTTTTTACCTTATATGAATTTTTGTAACTTATTCCTTTCTTGGTACTTTTTATTTAAATATTATCGTAAGTTTGTGGTTCTTACTTTTTGATAGGAATTTTTGTAGCTTACTCCTTATTATAATTTTTTATTTTATACTTCATATGTCAACTTTATTTGACTGTAAGTTGATCTTATTTTGTAGGAATTTTGTAACTTATTCCTTTTTTATACTTTATATTAGGCCTCATAAGTCATCGAAATATGGTTGTAAGTTGTGCTCACATAATTTTTGAATTTTGGTATTTGTTTATTTTATTTATTGTAATTTATTTTTCTTCATAAAACTTTTTTATAGAAGCTTGACTGTAAACTCCTTTTATCTTTTGGTAGTTATATTACTTATTTCATAAGTATTGTTTCCATTATCTTTGGTGATGGCATAGGGTGATACATAGGGTTATACATAGGACCTTGTTATTTATACTTTTTTGTACGGTGATCTTCTCCTTTTCTTTCATTATTAATGCCTTCGCTTGTATATTACACTCTTTGTTGTCTTTCTTATCTACTCCTTCAAATGTTTGGTCTACTACATTTATTCTGGATAATTTTTTTTTTTAATTTATTATGGTTTATTAGTTCTCACTTAATTCGTCTTAGTCGTTTAGTCATTTCTTGTCCATTCTTGTTTTGGTTATTCCTAATTGGTTTAATTTAATTGAATACTCCTTTCCTTCCATTGGTCTGCTTGGTCGGTAATTCGAAGATCAGTCCCATTTCTCTGTGTTCTTCTTCACTTAGTTTACCCATGGTCCATCAATTCCTCTGCACTTGTGGTTCGGATGACCTTGGTGTGTAGAACTATTTTCGTTCTTGTGATATAGGTTTCTTCTGCCTTGTACCACAATTCCTCTACTATCATATGTTCATTTGCCTCCATGACTACTTCATTCACTACATTTTGATTAATCAAAGAAGTTGTTAATTGTACCTCCTTCGTTAACGTTATTATTGCTTTTTTATTCTGTATTTCCATTTCTGGTAATTTCCATTTAACAAGAGAATTGTAGAAGTTTTTGTTCACTGGTTCTTTGTGAATCCCTTCTATAATTTCCTTTAGATTCCTCCTACAATCTTTATATTTCATGATTTCTATCCGGTCAGTAATTGGTAAATTAAATACCTCAATCAGTCCGTTCTTCACCATTTCTAATTCTTCTCTGGTTTTTATTATTTTCTTTTTATATACTTTTCCCATTTCCTCGGTTTTCTTATTCTTCTTAATGATTCGATTCTTCTTTACTCTTCCACTGTTGGTTTCTATGTGCTTGATCTTCTTATTGTCGTGGCTATCTTTGTTCTCAGAAACCAATACGCTTGATTCTTCTATATTTTCCATCTCCTTACTACCTTCAGAAGTGTTGTCTAGTGTTTCATTCAATGGTTTGAAATCACTATTTAATGTTTCATTAAATTGATCTACTGGGTAACTTGTTTCTTCCCATCTCTTGTTCATCCCCGTTTTTGTCTGTTTGACTTCTTCACGAAACTCTATTAGTATGAATCTTAATTCTTCTCTGTTCTTCTCACCATCTTCCTTCAGCTGTCTTTGGAGTGATTCACTATTATTTTCAATCTTCTTATCCACTATCTCCAGGTCTTTCTTGATCTGTTTCTTCAGCTCCTCACTCTTCTTTTCTAACGTCTCCTGGCTTCTCTTCAGGGCTTCATGATTGCTTTCCATCTTATTATTTACAAGTTCTATGTTCTCCTTCAAGAATTCCCTGTCTTCCTTTCTTTGTTCTTTTGCTTGTCCGAATTGCTCCATCATTATCCTCATCATGCTATCCCATTTCGTCTCTTCGGTCGGTTTGTTTGGTTGGTCGCCGACTATTATTTCTACTTCCGGTTCTGGTTGGTTTGGGTTTTCTGGTTGGTCCTCCTGGGGATCCTCTTCGAACAATTCTCCTCTCATTTCTTCAATTTCTTCCATCTCTTCTTGATCTTCACTTTCAGTTCCTTTCCTTTTTCCGTATCTGGTAACCATGGAATGTCTCTTCATAATCGCCGCTGGTCTTCTTTTAAAGCCTCACCGGTTGGTCGCCAATCTGTAACGAATATGGGGTCGCTACGTCTTTGTT
This sequence comes from Magicicada septendecula, assembly GCA_034769895.1. Taxonomy (NCBI): domain Eukaryota; kingdom Metazoa; phylum Arthropoda; class Insecta; order Hemiptera; family Cicadidae; genus Magicicada; species Magicicada septendecula. The sequence continues at coordinate 287,702,702 of CM068368.1, forward strand.
TATGCCCCGCGATGGACGCCAATCTGTAACGAATATGTTTTGGTACGTCTCTGTAAAATGTATACCAGCTTTATAGGTGTATAAAGTGTTAGTGCGTTCGTCTCGCACTGGGGTCTTTACATCAATTTTGCACTAACGATGTCCGTAGCGTTGCGGTAATTACCAGTATAACACGGCAGTAACCTTACCTGTTTTTGATATAGGGGTGTGTTAATCCCGGGTGGCGCCAAATTGTTTATTAAAACAATTAAAATTACTTAATAAAGTGTTTTCAGCTGTGACGGTAGGGGCGTTCAAATAATTCCCGCTCGTGCTGCCTTCTGAATCGTGTAGGCAGTTGTGCAAATGGCAACTGGAGCGCTGCTCATCAAACCTAGCCTTCGTAAATAAACACAAGTAATATAATCCACTCCCTATGAAATAATAACAACGGTTACTCCATGTAATAGTGGTTTTTATGTTTGATAATTAATATTTTCAATTTTTGACAATTAAAATGTATTAGTTGATTAACAACTTTGCACCGACTTTATACATGAAACAATTATACTCGGGGTGATGAATCGACTCTGGAACGATGTGCCCGCATCAGCATGGCAGCTGAATGTTTTGTTATTACAATTAATTTCGTTCCAAAATCGGTGGATCCTTTTGATTATAAGGCAAAGAATTCCGATGATTACAATAAAAGCATTTTACCTTATTCTAAGTGTACATAAATAATAAGGTGTGATGTTACAATCTGTTCTGTAGTGTCGTTAAATGTGTTTCTAAAGTTCGTGTTTAAACAATAGGTTAGTATGTTAACAAATTTTCAGTGTGTTTATTCTTTTTTTTTTTAAATAATCTCTGAAAGAGAAATATTCGGCTTATAGTGAGATCAAATTAATATTAGTAAAATTTAGAGTGATTTGGTTTTTGGAAATAAGGTAATTCAATGGTACTTAACACATCAGCATGACTTGGTGTTTTCATTCATTGGATCGGAAGAGCATTGGGCTGCAATAAGTTCTATTTTCATTGATCTTTGGACTTATGGAGGTCTGGCGTCCTTTTCATATAGTATGTGGTCATAATTTTCTTTTAATTTTCAGTTTTATGGTCCTGGATCTTTAATGGACTGCTCTAATGGTTCGTCTTCTTCTTATCCAGTCATGGTTTTGAAATTCGTTCACTGTTTTACATTATTTTATTTAAAAAATTGGTCTTCCAAACTTTGGCTTCTGTCCTGGTAGACTGACGCTTTACGAGTAATGGTATTCAATGGTAATTTCGTCTTCAACGGTGGTTTCTATGGTAACCAAAGAATTCTGATTGGCTGAGATTGATATAAATCCATTGTTATTAAAATTTGAATTCCTTTCAAAATCCTAGTATATCTTCTGACTGCTGTTATTCCTCTATCTTCCCTCCTGATTATTAAATATTGTCACTATAGTATGTATTTCCTTTGATAGATTATTTTGATACCCCACAAGTTTGGGTTATTTCAGGTTTCATGTTTTTACAATTACAGTATGTTAATACTTGTTAATTACATTTCTTTTTGTATTCAAATGCTTATTATAATATTTTATCTTAAAAATGATTTACACTTTATCCTTGGTGAATCATTCGCCTCGGATTTGCTACTTTCTTAGTTAACTTATTACAATTTGCAGTTGTTTGTTTTTGACAGTTAGGCATTTTCCTAGGCCTAAGTAGCCATTATGGTATTTCTTCTTTGTATTATTTGAATTAGCAGCCATCCTTACTATTTCTTTTATAAAGTTGCTAAACTGCTACAATTTTTTGTTCAGACAAAGCTTTTCGTCATCTCTGACATCATCAGGTCTTGAATCACGTTGTTCAAGACCTGATGATGTCAGAGATGACGAAAAGCTTTGTCTGAACAAAAAAATTGTAGCAGTTTAGCAACTTTATAAAAGATACATTATGGTATTTGACTTATTTTATTCAAATTACATTTCCTTTTAGCCTAATGGGTTTTATTTTGTTATTATAACTGGTTGTATAATTTATTGTTGTGTTTTGGGTCTGTTTATGTGTTATTATTATGTCAGTATTAATTTGCACATAATTGTTTACTATTTGTTTTCCTCGTTTTCTAGTCATACATTTCTTAACTTTTTTGCTTATTTACTTTGCCAATAATAACACTGTGGCTATTATTTACTATTTTTTGATCCTATTAAATACAATATTTAGGCCTATGGTCTGTGTAACTCTACCAGCCATATCCAATTCATAAACTTGCTTGAATAATTATTTAACTATTATTTGCTAATAATCTTTGTTTACAATTCATCTTATTTTATATTATTTTTTAGTGTGATAAACAACATCACTTTTATGAACTTATAACGATCCTTTATAACATGGGTGTTTTTTGATTTGTTTTTTAACTCCTTAATTTTTAAACAATCTTTACTTTCCCTCCATGTTAACACTATCTGGTTTTTCCTTCAGGGCATTCTCCCTTTTAATCAGAATTGTATTTACTTAAATTTAATAATAACATTCTTTCTTAACTAGTTACTGTCTTATCAGTTTATATTGCTACTCTTAATTACTAACATACTTCACTTTTTATCATTTAGTGTTTCCTTTGGATTTATTAATTGTTAATGATTTTATTATTCACTATTTTTCACTATATTATCATTCTTTATTTTACACTATTTTCATTCAATCATCACCTTCACTATTAAATTATTTATAGTGTATTATAATTTTATTAGTGTACTTTCTTTATCACTATACTTTGGGCTTTTTACACTTTCATTTTGCACTTCACAAATATTTTTGTTTTTTAAGTGTTTCTGAATGGGTAATCCCTCTAATTACTATCTCACTACCGTACTATCTCTTTCATTACAACATATCATTAATAATCTGAACAATTTTATGTCTTTATATTTTAACATTACATCTAACTCTAAATTGTGGGTTAGTTTGCTTTTTTATATTTATATTTAACATTGTTTAATTGGGTTTCTCTTAATTATCATTTACTTTTTGTCCATTAATGGATAATAACATTTACTTTTTTTCTCATAGGTTAATTATCGGTCTTGTTTCCGATATTACACTTGAGTGCATTATTTCTCCTGCTCATATTCTTGATTACTTGTTTGTGTATCATCATTGGTTTTCATTTTTATTTATTTACCTTCATCTTGGGTTTGTTTCTTTTTCATTTCCCTCCTTCTTCATTTTCATTGTATTTGGTTAATACTTTGGTTTTCCACCTTCTCCTTTGGGTTTATTTTAACATGTTACATTGAGTCATTCAATTCCATGAATTTGTTTCATTTTTGTTTGGTTTGGGTTTTTCCCTTCTTCATTTGTTCTGGTGAATCACTTTCTTCTCTTCTTTGGTTTTATTCTTGTTTGTTTTTTGTGGTTCCCTTCTTCTTTTGTTTTCCTGTTTGTTTGGTCAATCACTTGGGTTGGGTTATGTCGTCGTTTGTCGTGTTATCGTCTTTATATTTTATTTATATTAAGCATTTTATTTAATATGATGTATTATTTTATATTTAGAATCATCTTTTTCATCCCTGGTATTGGGTTGGCTTATTTGTGTTGTAACATAATGCCTCTCCTTCAAAATTGATCATTTTGATAAAACACTAGCATAGTTTTTTATGAAATTATCAGTTATATATAATGTTTTCCCTTTTCTTTCTTGTTTGTTTCTCCATTCTTATTTCTCTTCTTACTTGATTCATTCCATTTTATTTGGATCTGTTTTTATTTATTTCCATTAGTGTGTTCTCCCTTTTATATAATTTTTTCCCTAACTTTTTAGTAGCTGGTTTCTTCCATTACTACTCATTTTTTCTGAGACCAGAGGAACATCATCTCTGCTCAGTCTATTTTGATTGCTGGACTTTTTCAACAGTCAATCTTAAATACATTTTTTGTCAACTTGGGACTTAAATTAATAATAATAATATATTTTGGGATTGTCCACCTTGTGGTTTGTTTTTAGATCACTTTGGCCTTTTACTCATTCTTCCTTCCGCTGTACCTTTAACTATATACTGTCATCTACTCATACAGTTATTGTTTTTTATTTATTCATATGTTAATTTCATCATATCTAACTTTTCATTAGTTTGTTTTTCTATTCTTGTGATCATTTTAATTATCTTAGACATCGTTATTCTTTTTCTTGGTAGTTTAGCAATATTCTGCTTTAGCCATTTTTTGTATATTTGTTTTATACATAACTTCTCTTTGTCCTTGTACCAGTTTAGATTTTTTTTTTCTTTGAATACATTAAATTCATTATAATTTCAGCTATTTATCTTAGCAGTTTTTGCTTGATTTCATTTTTGTTTATTTCATTTTGTTTTAAATATTATACTTAATAATTTTTTGGTTAGTTTTTTTTTTACCTTATATGAATTTTTGTAACTTATTCCTTTCTTGGTACTTTTTATTTAAATATTATCGTAAGTTTGTGGTTCTTACTTTTTGATAGGAATTTTTGTAGCTTACTCCTTATTATAATTTTTTATTTTATACTTCATATGTCAACTTTATTTGACTGTAAGTTGATCTTATTTTGTAGGATTTTTTGTAACTTATTCCTTTTTTATACTTTATATTAGGCCTCATAAGTCATCAAAATATGGTTGTAAGTTGTGCTCACATAATTTTTGAATTTTGGTATTTGTTTATTTTATTTATTGTAATTTATTTTTCTTCATAAAACTTTTTTATAGAAGCTTGACTGTAAACTCCTTTTATCTTTTTGGTAGTTATATTACTTATTTCATAAGTATTGTTTCCATTATCTTTGGTGATGACATAGGGTGATACATAGGGTTATATATAGGACCTTGTTATTTATACTTTTTTATACGGTGATCTTCTCCTTTTCTTTCATTATTAATGCCTTCGCTTGTATATTACACTCTTTGTTGTCTTTCTTATCTACTCCTTCAAATGTTTGGTCTACTACATTTTTCTGGATAATTTTTTTTTTTAAATTTATTATGGTTTATTAGTTCTCACTTAATTCGTCTTAGTCGTTTAGTCATTTCTTGTCCATTCTTGTTTTGGTTATTCTAAATTGGTTTAATTTAAATGAATACTCCTTTCCTTCCATTGGTCTGCTTGGTCGGTAATTCGAAGATCAGTCCCATTTCTCTGTGTTCTTCTTCACTTAGTTTACCCATGGTCCATCAATTCCTCTGCACTTGTGGTTCGGATGACCTTAGTGTGTAGAACTATTTTCGTTCTTGTGATATAGGTTTCTTCTGCCTTGTACCACAATTCCTCTACTATCATATGTTCATTTGCCTCCATGACTACTTCATTCACTACATTTTGATTAATCAAAGAAGTTGTTAATTGTACCTCCTTCGTTAAAGTTATTATTGCTTTTTTATTATGTATTTCCATTTCTGGTAATTTCCATTTAACAAGAGAATTGTAGAAGTTTTTGTTCACTGGTTCTTTGTGAATCCCTTCTATAATTTCCTTTAGATTCCTCCTACAATCTTTATATTTCATGATTTCTATCCGGTCAGTAATTGGTAAATTAAATACCTCAATCAGTCCGTTCTTCACCATTTCTAATTCTTCTCTGGTTTTTATTATTTTCTTTTTATATACTTTTCCCATTTCCTCGGTTTTCTTATTCTTCTTAATGATTCGATTCTTCTTTACTCTTCCACTGTTGGTTTCTATATGCTTGATCTTCTTATTGTCATGGCTATCTTTGTTCTCAGAAACCAATACGCTTGATTCTTCTATAATTTCCATCTCCTTACTACCTTCAGAAGTGGTGTCTAGTGTTTCATTCAATGGTTTGAAATCACTATTTAATGTTTCATTAAGTTGATCTAATGGGTAACTTGTTTCTTCCCATCTCTTGTTCATCCCCGTTTTTGTCTGTTTGACTTCTTCACGAAACTCTATTAGCATGAATCTTAATTCTTCTCTGTTCTTCTCACCATCTTCCTTCAGCTGTCTTTGGAGTGATTCACTATTATTTTCAATCTTCTAATCCACTATCTCCAGGTCTTTCTTGATCTGTTTCTTCAGCTCCTCACTCTTCTTTTCTAACGTCTCCTGGCTTCTCTTCAGGGCTTCATGAGTGCTTTCCATCTTATTATTTACAAGTTCTATGTTCTCCTTCAAGAATTCCCTGTCTTACTTTCTTTGTTCTTTTGCTTGTCCGAATTGCTCCATCAATATCCTCATCATGCTATCCCATTTCGTCTCTTCGGTCGGTTTGTTTGGTTGGTCGCCGACTATTATTTCTACTTCCGGTTCTGGTTGGTTTGGGTTTTCTGGTTGGTCCTCCTGGGGATCCTCTTTGAACAATTCTCCTATCATTTCTTCAATTTCTTCCATCTCTTCTTGATCTTCACTTTCAGTTCCTTTCCTTTTTCCGTATCTGGTAACCATGGAATGTCTCTTCATAATCGCCGCTGGTCTTCTTTTAAAGCCTCACCGGTTGGTCGCCAATCTGTAACGAATATGGGGTCGCTATGTCTTTGTTTATGCCCCGCGATGGACGCCAATCTCTAACGAATATGTTTTGGTACGTCTCTGTAAAATGTATACCAGCTTTATAGGTGTATAAAGTGTTAGTGCGTTCGTCTCGCACTGGGATCTTTACATTAATTTTGCACTAACGATGTCCGTAGCGTTGCGGTAATTACCAGTATAACACGGCAGTAACCTTACCTGTTTTTGATATAGGGGTGTGTTAATCCCGGGTGGCGCCAAATTGTTTATTAAAACAATTAAAATTACTTAATAAAGTGTTTTCAGCTGTGACGGTAGGGGCGTTCAAATAATTCCCGCTCGTGCCGCCTTCTGAATCGTGTAGGCAGTTGTGCAAATGGCAACTGGAGCGCTGCTCATCAAACCTAGCCTTCGTAAATAAACACAAGTAATATAATCCACTCCCTATGAAATAATAACAACGGTTACTCCATGTAATAGTGGTTTTTATGTTTGATAATTAATATTTTCAATTTTTGACAATTAAAATGTATTAGTTGATTAACAACTTTGCACCGACTTTATACATGAAACAATTATACTCGGGGTGACGAATCGACTCTGGAACGATGTGCCCGCATCAGCATGGCAGCTGAATGTTTTGTTATTACAATTAATTTCGTTCCAAAATCGGTGGATCCTTTTGATTATAAGGCAAAGAATTCCGATGATTACAATAAAAGCATTTTACCTTATTCTAAGTGTACATAAATAATAAGGTGTGATGTTACAATGTGTTCTGTAGTGTCGTTAAATGTGTTTCTAAAGTTCGTGTTTAAACAATAGGTTAGTATGTTAACAAATTTTCAGTGTGTTTATTCTTTTTTTTTTTAAATAATCTCTGAAAGAGAAATATTCGGCTTATAGTGAGATCAAATTAATATTAGTAAAATTTAGAGTGATTTGGTTTTTGGAAATAAGGTAATTCAATGGTACTTAACACATCAGCATGACTTGGTGTTTTCATTCATTGGATCGGAAGAGCATTGGGCTGCAATAAGTTCTATTTTCATTGATCTTTGGACTTATGGAGGTCTGGCGTCCTTTTCATATAGTATGTGGTCATAATTTTCTTTTAATTTTCAGTTTTATGGTCCTGGATCTTTAATGGACTGCTCTAATGGTTCGTCTTCTTCTTATCCAGTCATGGTTTTGAAATTCGTTCACTGTTTTACATTATTTTATTTAAAAAATTGGTCTTCCAAACTTTGGCTTCTGTCCTGGTAGACTGACGCTTTACGAGTAATGGTATTCAATGGTAATTTCGTCTTCAACGGTGGTTTCTATGGTAACCAAAGAATTCTGATTGGCTGAGATTGATATAAATCCATTGTTATTAAAATTTGAATTCCTTTCAAAATCCTAGTATATCTTCTGACTGCTGTTATTCCTCTATCTTCCTTCCTGATTATTAAATATTGTCACTATAGTATGTATTTCCTTTGATAGATTATTTTGATACCCCACAAGTTTGGGTTATTTCAGGTTTCATGTTTTTACAATTACAGTATGTTAATACTTGTTAATTACATTTCTTTTTGTATTCAAATGCTTATTATAATATTTTATCTTAAAAATGATTTACACTTTATCCTTGGTGAATCATTCGCCTCGGATTTGCTACTTTCTTAGTTAACTTATTACAATTTGCAGTTGTTTGTTTTTGACAGTTAGGCATTTTCCTAGGCCTAAGTAGCCATTATGGTATTTCTTCTTTGTATTATTTGAATTAGCAGCCATCCTTACTATTTCTTTTATAAAGTTGCTAAACTGCTACAATTTTTTGTTCAGACAAAGCTTTTCGTCATCTCTGACATCATCAGGTCTTGAATCACGTTGTTCAAGACCTGATGATGTCAGAGATGACGAAAAGCTTTGTCTGAACAAAAAAATTGTAGCAGTTTAGCAACTTTATAAAAGATACATTATGGTATTTGACTTATTTTATTCAAATTACATTTCCTTTTAGCCTAATGGGTTTTATTTTGTTATTATAACTGGTTGTATAATTTATTGTTGTGTTTTGGGTCTGTTTATGTGTTATTATTATGTCAGTATTAATTTGCACATAATTGTTTACTATTTGTTTTCCTCGTTTTCTAGTCATACATTTCTTAACTTTTTTGCTTATTTACTTTGCCAATAATAACACTGTGGCTATTATTTACTATTTTTTGATCCTATTAAATACAATATTTAGGCCTATGGTCTGTGTAACTCTACCAGCCATATCCAATTCATAAACTTGCTTGAATAATTATTTAACTATTATTTGCTAATAATCTTTGTTTACAATTCATCTTATTTTATATTATTTTTTAGTGTGATAAACAACATCACTTTTATGAACTTATAACGATCCTTTATAACATGGGTGTTTTTTGATTTGTTTTTTAACTCCTTAATTTTTAAACAATCTTTACTTTCCCTCCATGTTAACACTATCTGGTTTTTCCTTCAGGGCATTCTCCCTTTTAATCAGAATTGTATTTACTTAAATTTAATAATAACATTCTTTCTTAACTAGTTACTGTCTTATCAGTTTATATTGCTACTCTTAATTACTAACATACTTCACTTTTTATCATTTAGTGTTTCCTTTGGATTTATTAATTGTTAATGATTTTATTATTCACTATTTTTCACTATATTATCATTCTTTATTTTACACTATTTTCATTCAATCATCACCTTCACTATTAAATTATTTATAGTGTATTATAATTTTATTAGTGTACTTTCTTTATCACTATACTTTGGGCTTTTTACACTTTCATTTTGCACTGCACAAATATTTTTGTTTTTTAAGTGTTTCTGAATGGGTAATCCCTCTAATTACTATCTCACTACCGTACTATCTCTTTCATTACAACATATCATTAATAATCTGAACAATTTTATGTCTTTATATTTTAACATTACATCTAACTCTAAATTGTGGGTTAGTTTGCTTTTTTATATTTATATTTAACATTGTTTAATTGGGTTTCTCTTAATTATCATTTACTTTTTGTCCATTAATGGATAATAACATTTACTTTTTTTCTCATAGGTTAATTATCGGTCTTGTTTCCAATATTACACTTGAGTGCATTATTTCTCCTGCTCATATTCTTGATTACTTGTTTGTGTATCATCATTGGTTTTCATTTTTATTTATTTACCTTCATCTTGGGTTTGTTTCTTTTTCATTTCCCTCCTTCTTCATTTTCATTGTATTTGGTTAATACTTTGGTTTTCCACCTTCTCCTTTGGGTTTATTTTAACATGTTACATTGAGTCATTCAATTCCATGAATTTGTTTCATTTTTGTTTGGTTTGGGTTTTTCCCTTCTTCATTTGTTCTGGTGAATCACTTTCTTCTCTTCTTTGGTTTTATTCTTGTTTGTTTTTTGTGGTTCCCTTCTTCTTTTGTTTTCCTGTTTGTTTGGTCAATCACTTGGGTTGGGTTATGTCGTCGTTTGTCGTGTTATCGTCTTTATATTTTATTTATATTAAGCATTTTATTTAATATGATGTATTATTTTATATTTAGAATCATCTTTTTCATCCCTGGTATTGGGTTGGCTTATTTGTGTTGTAACATAATGCCTCTCCTTCAAAATTGATCATTTTGATAAAACACTAGCATAGTTTTTTATGAAATTATCAGTTATATATAATGTTTTCCCTTTTCTTTCTTGTTTGTTTCTCCATTCTTATTTCTCTTCTTACTTGATTCATTCCATTTTATTTGGATCTGTTTTTATTTATTTCCATTAGTGTGTTCTCCCTTTTATATAATTTTTTCCCTAACTTTTTAGTAGCTGGTTTCTTCCATTACTACTCATTTTTTCTGAGACCAGAGGAACATCATCTCTGCTCAGTCTATTTTGATTGCTGGACTTTTTCAACAGTCAATCTTAAATACATTTTTTGTCAACTTGGGACTTAAATTAATAATAATAATATATTTTGGGATTGTCCACCTTGTGGTTTGTTTTTAGATCACTTTGGCCTTTTACTCATTCTTCCTTCCGCTGTACATTTAACTATATACTGTCATCTACTCATACAGTTATTGTTTTTTATTTATTCATATGTTAATTTCATCATATCTAACTTTTCATTAGTTTGTTTTTCTATTCTTGTGATCATTTTAATTATCTTAGACATCGTTATTCTTTTTCTTGGTAGTTTAGCAATATTCTGCTTTAGCCATTTTTTGTATATTTGTTTTATACATAACTTCTCTTTGTCCTTGTACCAGTTTAGATTTTTTTTTTCTTTGAATACATTAATTTCATTATAATTTCAGCTATTTATCTTAGCAGTTTTTGCTTGATTTTATTTTTGTTTATTTCATTTTGTTTTAAATATTATACTTAATAATTTTTTGGTAAGTTAGTTTTTTTTTACCTTATATGAATTTTTGTAACTTATTCCTTTCTTGGTACTTTTTATTTAAATATTATCGTAAGTTTGTGGTTCTTACTTTTTGATAGGAATTTTTGTAGCTTACTCCTTATTATAATTTTTTATTTTATACTTCATATGTCAACTTTATTTGACTGTAAGTTGATCTTATTTTGTAGGAATTTTTGTAACTTATTCCTTTTTTATACTTTATATTAGGCCTCATAAGTCATCAAAATATGGTTGTAAGTTGTGCTCACATAATTTTTGAATTTTGGTATTTGTTTATTTTATTTATTGTAATTTATTTTTCTTCATAAAACTTTTTTATAGAAGCTTGACTGTAAACTCCTTTTATCTTTTTGGTAGTTATATTACTTATTTCATAAGTATTGTTTCCATTATCTTTGGTGATGACATAGGGTGATACATAGGGTTATATATAGGACCTTGTTATTTATACTTTTTTGTACGGTGATCTTCTCCTTTTCTTTCATTATTAATGCCTTCGCTTGTATATTACACTCTTTGTTGTCTTTCTTATCTACTCCTTCAAATGTTTGGTCTACTACATTTTTCTGGATAATTTTTTTTTTTAAATTTATTATGGTTTATTAGTTCTCACTTAATTCGTCTTAGTCGTTTAGTCATTTCTTGTCCATTCTTGTTTTGGTTATTCTAAATTGGTTTAATTTAAATGAATACTCCTTTCCTTCCATTGGTCTGCTTGGTCGGTAATTCGAAGATCAGTCCCATTTCTCTGTGTTCTTCTTCACTTAGTTTACCCATGGTCCATCAATTCCTCTGCACTTGTGGTTCGGATGACCTTAGTGTGTAGAACTATTTTCGTTCTTGTGATATAGGTTTCTTCTGCCTTGTACCACAATTCCTCTACTATCATATGTTCATTTGCCTCCATGACTACTTCATTCACTACATTTTGATTAATCAAAGAAGTTGTTAATTGTACCTCCTTCGTTAAAGTTATTATTGCTTTTTTATTATGTATTTCCATTTCTGGTAATTTCCATTTAACAAGAGAATTGTAGAAGTTTTTGTTCACTGGTTCTTTGTGAATCCCTTCTATAATTTCCTTTAGATTCCTCCTACAATCTTTATATTTCATGATTTCTATCCGGTCAGTAATTGGTAAATTAAATACCTCAATCAGTCCGTTCTTCACCATTTCTAATTCTTCTCTGGTTTTTATTATTTTCTTTTTATATACTTTTCCCATTTCCTCGGTTTTCTTATTCTTCTTAATGATTCGATTCTTCTTTACTCTTCCACTGTTGGTTTCTATGTGCTTGATCTTCTTATTGTCATGGCTATCTTTGTTCTCAGAAACCAATACGCTTGATTCTTCTATAATTTCCATCTCCTTACTACCTTCAGAAGTGGTGTCTAGTGTTTCATTCAATGGTTTGAAATCACTATTTAATGTTTCATTAAGTTGATCTACTGGGTAGCTTGTTTCTTCCCATCTCTTGTTCATCCCCGTTTTTGTCTGTTTGACTTCTTTACGAAACTCTATTAGTATGAATCTTAATTCTTCTCTGTTCTTCTCACCATCTTCCTTCAGCTGTCTTTGGAGTGATTCACTATTATTTTCAATCTTCTTAACCACTATCTCCAGGTCTTTCTTGATCTGTTTCTTCAGCTCCTCACTCTTCTTTTCTAACGTCTCCTGGCTTCTCTTCAGGGCTTCATGATTGCTTTCCATCTTATTATTTACAAGTTCTATGTTCTCCTTCAAGAATTCCCTGTCTTCCTTTCTTTGTTCTTTTGCTTGTCGGAATTGCTCCATCATTATCCTCATCATGCTATCCCATTTCGTCTCTTCGGTCGGTTTGTTTGGTTGGTCGCCGACTATTATTTCTACTTCCGGTTCTGGTTGGTTTGGGTTTTCTGGTTGGTCCTCTTGGGGATCCTCTTCGAACAATTCTCCTATCATTTCTTCAATTTCTTCCATCTCTTCTTGATCTTCACTTTCAGTTCCTTTCCTTTTTCCGTATCTGGTAACCATGGAATGTCTCTTCATAATCGCCGCTGGTCTTCTTTTAAAGCCTCACCGGTTGGTCGCCAATCTGTAACGAATATGGGGTCGCTACGTCTTTGTTTATGCCCCGCGATGGACGCCAATCTGTAACGAATATGTTTTGGTACGTCTCTGTAAAATGTATACCAGCTTTATAGGTGTATAAAGTGTTAGTGCGTTCGTCCGCACTGGGGTCTTTACATCAATTTTGCACTAACGATGTCCGTAGCGTTGCGGTAATTACCAGTATAACACGGCAGTAACCTTACCTGTTTTTGATATAGGGGTGTGTTAATCCTGGGTGGCGCCAAATTGTTTATTAAAACAATTAAAATTACTTAATAAAGTGTTTTCAGCTGTGACAGTAGGGGCGTTCAAATAATTCCCGCTCGTGCCGCCTTCTGAATCGTGTAGGCAGTTGTGCAAATGGCAACTGGAGCGCTGCTCATCAAACCTAGCCTTCGTAAATAAACACAAGTAATATAATCCACTCCCTATGAAATAATAACAACGGTTACTCCATGTAATAGTGGTTTTTATGTTTGATAATTAATATTTTCAATTTTTGACAATTAAAATGTATTAGTTGATTAACAACTTTGCACCGACTTTATACATGAAACAATTATACTCGGGGTGACGAATCGACTCTGGAACGATGTGCCCGCATCAGCATGGCAGCTGAACGTTTTGTTATTACAATTAATTTCGTTCCAAAATCGGTGGATCCTTTTGATTATAAGGCAAAGAATTCCGATGATTACAATAAAAGCATTTTACCTTATTCTAAGTGTACATAAATAATAAGGTGAGATGTTACAATCTGTTCTGTAGTGTCGTTAAATGTGTTTCTAAAGTTCGTGTTTAAACAATAGGTTAGTTTTTATGTTAACAAATTTTCAGTGTGTTTATTCTTTTTTTTTTAAATAATCTTTGAAAGAGAAATATTTGTCTTATAGTGAGATCAAATTAATATTAGTAAAATTTAGAGTGATTTGGTTTTTGGAAATAAGGTAAGTCAATGGTACTTAACACATCAGCATGACTTGGTGTTTTCATTCATTGGATCGGAAGAGCATTGGGCTGCAATAAGTTCTATTTTCATTGATCTTTGGACTTATGGAGGTCTGGCGTCCTTTTCATATAGAATGTGGTCATAATTTTCTTTTAATTTTCAGTTTTATGGTCCTGGATCTTTAATGGACTGCTCTAATGGTTCGTCTTCTTCTTATCCAGTCATGGTTTTGAAATTCGTTCACTGTTTTACATTATTTTATTAAAAAATTGGTCTTCCAAACTTTGGCTTCTGTCCTGGTAGACTGACGCTTTACGAGTAATGGTATTCAATGGTAATTTCGTCTTCAACGGTGGTTTCTATGGTAACCAAAGAATTCTGATTGGCTGAGATTGATATAAATCCATTGTTATTAAAATTTGAATTCCTTTCAAAATCCTAGTATATCTTCTGACTGCTGTTATTCCTCTATCTTCCTTCCTGATTATTAAATATTGTCACTATAGTATGTATTTCCTTTGATAGATTATTTTGATACCCCACAAGTTTGGGTTATTTCAGGTTTCATGTTTTTACAATTACAGTATGTTAATACTTGTTAATTACATTTCTTTTTGTATTCAAATGCTTATTATAATATTTTATCTTAAAAATGATTTACACTTTATCCTTGGTGAGTCATTCGCCTCGGATTTGCTACTTTCTTAGTTAACTTATTACAATTTGCAGTTGTTTGTTTTTGACAGTTAGGCATTTTCCTAGGCCTAAGTAGCCATTATGGTATTTCTTCTTCGTATTATTTGAATTAGCAGCCATCCTTACTATTTCTTTTATAAAGTTGCTAAACTGCTACAATTTTTTGTTCAGACAAAGCTTTTCGTCATCTCTGACATCATCAGGTCTTGAATCACGTTGTTCAAGACCTGATGATGTCAGAGATGACGAAAAGCTTTGTCTGAACAAAAAAATTGTAGCAGTTTAGCAACTTTATAAAAGATACATTATGGTATTTGACTTATTTTATTCAAATTACATTTCCTTTTAGCCTAATGGGTTTTATTTTGTTATTATAACTGGTTGTATAATTTATTGTTGTGTTTTGGGTCTGTTTATGTGTTATTATTATGTCAGTATTAATTTGCACATAATTGTTTACTATTTGTTTTCCTCGTTTTCTAGTCATACATTTCTTAACTTTTTTGCTTATTTTCTTTGCCAATAATAACACTGTGGCTATTATTTACTATTTTTTGATCCTATTAAATACAATATTTAGGCCTATGGTCTGTGTAACTCTACCAGCCATATCCAATTCATAAACTTGCTTGAA
Organism: Magicicada septendecula; assembly: GCA_034769895.1. Classification (NCBI taxonomy): domain Eukaryota; kingdom Metazoa; phylum Arthropoda; class Insecta; order Hemiptera; family Cicadidae; genus Magicicada; species Magicicada septendecula. The sequence goes on from CM068368.1 coordinate 287,718,008, forward strand.
TAATTATTTAACTATTATTTGCTAATAATCTTTGTTTACAATTCATCTTATTTTATATTATTTTTTAGTGTGATAAACAACATCACTTTTATGAACTTATAACGATCCTTTATGACATGGGTGTTTTTTGATTTGTTTTTTAACTCCTTAATTTTTAAACAATCTTTACTTTCCCTCCATGTTAACACTATCTGGTTTTTCCTTCAGGGCATTCTCCCTTTTAATCAGAATTGTATTTACTTAAATTTAATAATAACATTCTTTCTTAACTAGTTACTGTCTTATCAGTTTATATTGCTATTCTTAATTACTAACATACTTCACTTTTTATCATTTACTGTTTCCTTTGAATTTATTAATTGTTAATGATTTTATCATTCACTATTTTCACTATATTATCATTCTTTATTTTACACTATTTTCATTCAATCATCACCTTCACTATTAAATTATTTATAGTGTATTATAATTTTATTAGTGTACTTTCTTTATCACTATACTTTGGGCTTTTTACACTTTCATTTTGCACTTCACAAATATTTTTGTTTTTTAAGTGTTTCTGAATGGGTAATCCCTCTAATTACTATCTCACTACCGTACTATCTCTTTCATTACAACATATCATTAATAATCTGAACAATTTTATGTCTTTATATTTTAACATTACATCTAACTCTAAATTGTGGGTTAGTTTGCTTTTTTATATTTATATTTAACATTGTTTAATTGGGTTTCTCTTAATTATCATTTACTTTTTGTCCATTAATGGATAATAACATTTACTTTTTTTCTCATAGGTTAATTATCGGTCTTGTTTCCAATATTACACTTGAGTGCATTATTTCTCCTGCTCATATTCTTGATTACTTGTTTGTGTATCATCATTGGTTTTCATTTTTATTTATTTACCTTCATCTTGGGTTTGTTTCTTTTTCATTTCCCTCCTTCTTCATTTTCATTGTATTTGGTTAATACTTTGGTTTTCCACCTTCTCCTTTGGGTTTATTTTAACATGTTACATTGAGTCATTCAATTCCATGAATTTGTTTCATTTTAGTTTGGTTTGGGTTTTTCCCTTCTTCATTTGTTCTGGTGAATCACTTTCTTCTCTTCTTTGGTTTTATTCTTGTTTGTTTTTTGTGGTTCCCTTCTTCTTTTGTTTTCCTGTTTGTTTGGTCAATCACTTGGGTTGGGTTATGTCGTCGTTTGTCGTGTTATCGTCTTTATATTTTATTTATATTAAGCATTTTATTTAATATGATGTATTATTTTATATTTAGAATCATCTTTTTCATCCCTGGTATTGTGTTGGCTTATTTGTGTTGTAACATAATGCCTCTCCTTCAAAATTGATCATTTTGATAAAACACTAGCATAGTTTTTTATGAAATTATCAGTTATATATAATGTTTTCCCTTTTCTTTCTTGTTTGTTTCTCCATTCTTATTTCTCTTCTTACTTGATTCATTCCATTTTTTTTAGATCTGTTTTTATTTATTTCCATTAGTGTGTTCTCCCTTTTATATAATTTTTTCCCTAACTTTTTAGTAGCTGGTTTCTTCCATTACTACTCATTTTTTCTGAGACCAGAGGAACATCATCTCTGCTCAGTCTATTTTGATTGCTGGACTTTTACAACAGTCAATCTTAAATACATTTTTTGTCAACTTGGGACTTAAATTAATAATAATAATATATTTTGGGATTGTCCACCTTGTGGTTTGTTTTTAGATCACTTTGGCCTTTTACTCATTCTTCCTTCCGCTGTACCTTTAACTATATACTGTCATCTACTCATACAGTTATTGTTTTTTATTTATTCATATGTTAATTTCATCATATCTAACTTTTCATTAGTTTGTTTTTCTATTCTTGTGATCATTTTAATTATCTTAGACATCGTTATTCTTTTTCTTGGTAGTTTAGCAATATTCTGCTTTAGCCATTTTTTGTATATTTGTTTTATACATAACTTCTCTTTGTCCTTGTACCAGTTTAGATTTTTTTTTCTTTGAATACATTAAATTCATTATAATTTCAGGTATTTATCTTAGCAGTTTTTGCTTGATTTTATTTTTGTTTATTTCATTTTGTTTTAAATATTATACTTAATAATTTTTTGGTAAGTTAGTTTTTTTTTTACCTTATATGAATTTTTGTAACTTATTCCTTTCTTGGTACTTTTTATTTAAATATTATCGTAAGTTTGTGGTTCTTACTTTTTGATAGGAATTTTTGTAGCTTATTCCTTATTATAATTTTTTATTTTATACTTCATATGTCAACTTTATTTGACTGTAAGTTGATCTTATTTTGTAGGAATTTTTGTAACTTATTCCTTTTTTATACTTTATATTAGGCCTCATAAGTCATCGAAATATGGTTGTAAGTTGTGCTCACATAATTTTTGAATTTTGGTATTTGTTTATTTTATTTATTGTAATTTATTTTTCTTCATAAAACTTTTTTATAGAAGCTTGACTGTAAACTCCTTTTATCTTTTTGGTAGTTATATTACTTATTTCATAAGTATTGTTTCCATTATCTTTGGTGATGACTTAGGGTGATACATAGGGTTATACATAGGACCTTGTTATTTATACTTTTTTGTACGGTGATCTTCTCCTTTTCTTTCATTATTAATGCCTTCGCTTGTATATTACACTCTTTGTTGTCTTTCTTATCTACTCCTTCAAATGTTTGGTCTACTACATTTTTCTGGATAATTTTTTTTTTTAATTTATTATGGTTTATTAGTTCTCACTTAATTCGTCTTAGTCGTTTAGTCATTTCTTGTCCATTCTTGTTTTGGTTATTCTAAATTGGTTTAATTTAAATGAATACTCCTTTCCTTCCATTGGTCTGCTTGGTCGGTAATTCGAAGATCAGTCCCATTTCTCTGTGTTCTTCTTCACTTAGTTTACCCATGGTCCATCAATTCCTCTGCACTTGTGGTTCGGATGACCTTGGTGTGTAGAACTATTTTCGTTCTTGTGATATAGGTTTCTTCTGCCTTGTACCACAATTCCTCTACTATCATATGTTCATTTGCCTCCATGTCTACTTCATTCACTACATTTTGATTAATCAAAGAAGTTGTTAATTGTACCTCCTTCGTTAAAGTTATTATTGCTTTTTTATTCTGTATTTCCATTTCTGGTAATTTCCATTTAACAAGAGAATTGTAGAAGTTTTTGTTCACTGGTTCTTTGTGAATCCCTTCTATAATTTCCTTTAGATTCCTCCTACAATCTTTATATTTCATGATTTCTATCCGGTCAGTAATTGGTAAATTAAATACCTCAATCAGTCCGTTCTTTACCATTTCTAATTCTTCTCTGGTTTTTATTATTTTCTTTTTATATACTTTTCCCATTTCCTCGGTTTTCTTATTCTTCTTAATGATTCGATTCTTCTTTACTCTTCCACTGTTGGTTTCTATGTGCTTGATCTTCTTATTGTCATGGCTATCTTTGTTCTCAGAAACCAATACGCTTGATTCTTCTATAATTTCCATCTCCTTACTACCTTCAGAAGTGGTGTCTAGTGTTTCATTCAATGGTTTGAAATCACTATTTAATGTTTCATTAAGTTGATCTACTGGGTAACTTGTTTCTTCCCATCTCTTGTTCATCCCCGTTTTTGTCTGTTTGACTTCTTTACGAAACTCTATTAGTATGAATCTTAATTCTTCTCTGTTCTTCTCACCATCTTCCTTCAGCTGTCTTTGGAGTGATTCACTATTATTTTCAATCTTCTTAACCACTATCTCCAGGTCTTTCTTGATCTGTTTCTTCAGCTCCTCACTCTTCTTTTCTAACGTCTCCTGGCTTCTCTTCAGGGCTTCATGATTGCTTTCCATCTTATTATTTACAAGTTCTATGTTCTCCTTCAAGAATTCCCTGTCTTCCTTTCTTTGTTCTTTTGCTTGTCGGAATTGCTCCATCATTATCCTCATCATGCTATCCCATTTCGTCTCTTCGGTCGGTTTGTTTGGTTGGTCGCCGACTATTATTTCTACTTCCGGTTCTGGTTGGTTTGGGTTTTCTGGTTGGTCCTCTTGGGGATCTTCTTCGAACAATTCTCCTATCATTTCTTCAATTTCTTCCATCTCTTCTTGATCTTCACTTTCAGTTCCTTTCCTTTTTCCGTATCTGGTAACCATGGAATGCCTCTTCATAATCGCCGCTGGTCTTCTTTTAAAGCCTCACCGGTTGGTCGCCAATCTGTAACGAATATGGGGTCGCTACGTCTTTGTTTATGCCCCGCGATGGACGCCAATCTGTAACGAATATGTTTTGGTACGTCTCTGTAAAATGTATACCAGCTTTATAGGTGTATAAAGTGTTAGTGCGTTCGTCCGCACTGGGGTCTTTACATCAATTTTGCACTAACGATGTCCGTAGCGTTGCGGTAATTACCAGTATAACACGGCAGTAACCTTACCTGTTTTTGATATAGGGGTGTGTTAATCCTGGGTGGCGCCAAATTGTTTATTAAAACAATTAAAATTACTTAATAAAGTGTTTTCAGCTGTGACAGTAGGGGCGTTCAAATAATTCCCGCTCGTGCCGCCTTCTGAATCGTGTAGGCAGTTGTGCAAATGGCAACTGGAGCGCTGCTCATCAAACCTAGCCTTCGTAAATAAACACAAGTAATATAATCCACTCCCTATGAAATAATAACAACGGTTACTCCATGTAATAGTGGTTTTTATGTTTGATAATTAATATTTTCAATTTTTGACAATTAAAATGTATTAGTTGATTAACAACTTTGCACCGACTTTATACATGAAACAATTATACTCGGGGTGACGAATCGACTCTGGAACGATGTGCCCGCATCAGCATGGCAGCTGAATGTTTTGTTATTACAATTAATTTCGTTCCAAAATCGGTGGATCCTTTTGATTATAAGGCAAAGAATTCCGATGATTACAATAAAAGCATTTTACCTTATTCTAAGTGTACATAAATAATAAGGTGAGATGTTACAATCTGTTCTGTAGTGTCGTTAAATGTGTTTCTAAAGTTCGTGTTTAAACAATAGGTTAGTTTTTATGTTAACAAATTTTCAGTGTGTTTATTCTTTTTTTTTTAAATAATCTTTGAAAGAGAAATATTCGTCTTATAGTGAGATGAAATTAATATTAGTAAAATTTAGAGTGATTTGGTTTTTGGAAATAAGGTAATTCAATGGTACTTAACACATCAGCATGACTTGGTGTTTTCATTCATTGGATCGGAAGAGCATTGGGCTGCAATAAGTTCTATTTTCATTGATCTTTGGACTTATGGAGGTCTGGCGTCCTTTTCATATAGTATGTGGTCATAATATTCTTTTAATTTTCAGTTTTATGGTCCTGGATCTTTAATGGACTGCTCTAATGGTTCGTCTTCTTCTTATCCAGTCATGGTTTTGAAATTCGTTCACTGTTTTACATTATTTTATTTAAAAAATTGGTCTTCCAAACTTTGGCTTCTGTCCTGGTAGACTGACGCTTTACGAGTAATGGTATTCAATGGTAATTTCGTCTTCAACGGTGGTTTCTATGGTAACCAAAGAATTCTGATTGGCTGAGATTGATATAAATCCATTGTTATTAAAATCTGAATTCCTTTCAAAATCCTAGTATATCTTCTGACTGCTGTTATTCCTCTATCTTCCTTCCTGATTATTAAATATTGTCACTATAGTATGTATTTCCTTTGATAGATTATTTTGATACCCCACAAGTTTGGGTTATTTCAGGTTTCATGTTTTTACAATTACAGTATGTTAATACTTGTTAATTACATTTCTTTTTGTATTCAAATGCTTATTATAATATTTTATCTTAAAAATGATTTACACTTTATCCTTGGTGAGTTTTTCGCCTCGGATTTGCTACTTTCTTAGTTAACTTATTACAATTTGCAGTTGTTTGTTTTTGACAGTTAGGCATTTTCCTAGGCCTAAGTAGCCATTATGGTATTTCTTCTTCGTATTATTTGAATTAGCAGCCATCCTTACTATTTCTTTTATAAAGTTGCTAAACTGCTACAATTTTTTGTTCAGACAAAGCTTTTCGTCATCTCTGACATCATCAGGTCTTGAATCACGTTGTTCAAGACCTGATGATGTCAGAGATGACGAAAAGCTTTGTCTGAACAGAAAAATTGTAGCAGTTTAGCAACTTTATAAAAGATACATTATGGTATTTGACTTACTTTATTCAAATTACATTTCCTTTTAGCCTAATGGGTTTTATTTTGTTATTATAACTGGTTGTATAATTTATTGTTGTGTTTTGGGTCTGTTTATGTGTTATTATTATGTCAGTATTAATTTGCACATAATTGTTTACTATTTGTTTTCCTCGTTTTCTAGTCATACATTTCTTAACTTTTTTGCTTATTTACTTTGCCAATAATAACACTGTGGGTATTATTTACTATTTTTTGATCCTATTAAATACAATATTTAGGCCTATGGTCTGTGTAACTCTACCAGCCATATCCAATTCATAAACTTGCTTGAATAATTATTTAACTATTATTTGCTAATAATCTTTGTTTACAATTCATCTTATTTTATATTATTTTTTAGTGTGATAAACAACATCACTTTTATGAACTTATAACGATCCTTTATGACATGGGTGTTTTTTGATTTGTTTTTTAACTCCTTAATTTTTAAACAATCTTTACTTTCCCTCCATGTTAACACTATCTGGTTTTTCCTTCAGGGCATTCTCCCTTTTAATCAGAATTGTATTTACTTAAATTTAATAATAACATTCTTTCTTAACTAGTTACTGTCTTATCAGTTTATATTGCTATTCTTAATTACTAACATACTTCACTTTTTATCATTTAGTGTTTCCTTTGGATTTATTAATTGTTAATGATTTTATCATTCACTATTTTCACTATATTATCATTCTTTATTTTACACTATTTTCATTCAATCATCACCTTCACTATTAAATTATTTATAGTGTATTATAATTTTATTAGTGTACTTTCTTTATCACTACACTTTAGGCTTTTTACACTTTCATTTTGCACTTCACAAATATTTTTGTTTTCTAAGTGTTTCTGAATGGGTAATCCCTCTAATTACTATCTCACTACCGTACTATCTCTTTCATTACAACATATCATTAATAATCTGAACAATTTTATGTCTTTATATTTTAACATTACATCTAACTCTAAATTGTGGGTTAGTTTGCTTTTTTATATTTATATTTAACATTGTTTAATTGGGTTTCTCTTAATTATCATTTACTTTTTGTCCATTAATGGATAATAACATTTACTTTTTTTCTCATAGGTTAATTATCGGTCTTGTTTCCAATATTACACTTGAGTGCATTATTTCTCCTGCTCATATTCTTGATTACTTGTTTGTGTATCATCATTGGTTTTCATTTTTATTTATTTCCCTTCATCTTGGGTTTGTTTCTTTTTCATTTCCCTCCTTCTTCATTTTCATTGTATTTGGTTAATACTTTGGTTTTCCACCTTCTCCTTTGGGTTTATTTTAACATGTTACATTGAGTCATTCAATTCCATGAATTTGTTTCATTTTTGTTTGGTTTGGGTTTTTCCCTTCTTCATTTGTTCTGGTGAATCACTTTCTTCTCTTCTTTGGTTTTATTCTTGTTTGTTTTTTGTGGTTCCCTTCTTCTTTTGTTTTCCTGTTTGTTTGGTCAATCACTTGGGTTGGGTTATGTCGTCGTTTGTCGTGTTATCGTCTTTATATTTTATTTATATTAAGCATTTTATTTAATATGATGTATTATTTTGTATTTAGAATCATCTTTTTCATCCCTGGTATTGGGTTGGCTTATTTGTGTTGTAACATAATGCCTCTCCTTCAAAATTGATCATTTTGATAAAACACTAGCATAGTTTTTTATGAAATTATCAGTTATATATAATGTTTTCCCTTTTCTTTCTTGTTTGTTTCTCCATTCTTATTTCCCTTCTTACTTGATTCATTCCATTTTATTTGGATCTGTTTTTATTTATTTCCATTAGTGTGTTCTCCCTTTTATATAATTTTTTCCCTAACTTTTTAGTAGCTGGTTTCTTCCATTACTACTCATTTTTTCTGAGACCAGAGGAACATCATCTCTGCTCAGTCTACTTTGATTGCTGGACTTTTTCAACAGTCAATCTTAAATACATTTTTTGTCAACTTGGGACTTAAATTAATAATAATAATATATTTTGGGATTGTCCACCTTGTGGTTTGTTTTTAGATCGCTTTGGCCTTTTACTCATTCTTCCTTCCGCTGTACCTTTAACTATATACTGTCATCTACTCATACAGTTATTGTATTTTATTTATTCATATGTTAATTTCATCATATCTAACTTTTCATTAGTTTGTTTTTCTATTCTTGTGATCATTTTAATTATCTTAGACATCGTTATTCTTTTTCTTGGTAGTTTAGCAATATTCTGCTTTAGCCATTTTTTGTATATTTGTTTTGTACATAACTTCTCTTTGTCCTTGTACCAGTTTAGATTTTTTTTTTCTTTGAATACATTAAATTCATTATAATTTCAGGTATTTATCTTAGCAGTTTTTGCTTGATTTTATTTTTGTTTATTTCATTTTGTTTTAAATATTATACTTAATAATTTTTTGGTAAGTTAGTTTTTTTTTACCTTATATGAATTTTTGTAACTTATTCCTTTCTTGGTACTTTTTATTTAAATATTATCGTAAGTTTGTGGTTCTTACTTTTTGATAGGAATTTTTGTAGCTTACTCCTTATTATAATTTTTTATTTTATACTTCATATGTCAACTTTATTTGACTGTAAGTTGATCTTATTTTGTAGGAATTTTTGTAACTTATTCCTTTTTTATACTTTATATTAGGCCTCATAAGTCATCGAAATATGGTTGTAAGTTGTGCTCACATAATTTTTGAATTTTGGTATTTGTTTATTTTATTTATTGTAATTTATTTTTCTTCATAAAACTTTTTTATAGAAGCTTGACTGTAAACTCCTTTTATCTTTTTGGTAGTTATATTACTTATTTCATAAGTATTGTTTCCATTATCTTTGGTGATGACATAGGGTGATACATAGGGTTATACATAGGACCTTGTTATTTATACTTTTTTGTACGGTGATCTTCTCCTTTTCTTTCATTATTAATGCCTTCGCTTGTATATTACACTCTTTGTTGTCTTTCTTATCTACTCCTTCAAATGTTTGGTCTACTACATTTTTCTGGATAATTTTTTTTTTTTAATTTATTATGGTTTATTAGTTCACACTTAATTCGTCTTAGTCGTTTAGTCATTTCTTGTCCATTCTTGTTTTGGTTATTCTAAATTGGTTTAATTTAAATGAATACTCCTTTCCTTCCATTGGTCTGCTTGGTCGGTAATTCGAAGATCAGTCCCATATCTCTGTGTTCTTCTTCACTTAGTTTACCCATGGTCCATCAATTCCTCTGCACTTGTGGTTCGGATGACCTTGGTGTGTAGAACTATTTTCGTTCTTGTGATATAGGTTTCTTCTGCCTTGTACCACAATTCCTCTACTATCATATGTTCATTTGCCTCCATGTCTACTTCATTCACTACAGTTTGATTAATCAAAGAAGTTGTTAATTGTACCTCCTTCGTTAAAGTTATTATTGCTTTTTTATTCTGTATTTCCATTTCTGGTAATTTCCATTTAACAAGAGAATTGTAGAAGTTTTTGTTCACTGGTTCTTTGTGAATCCCTTCTATAATTTCCTTTAGATTCCTCCTACAATCTTTATATTTCATGATTTCTATCCGGTCAGTAATTGGTAAATTAAATACCTCAATCAGTCCGTTCTTCACCATTTCTAATTCTTCTCTGGTTTTTATTATTTTCTTTTTATACACTTTTCCCATTTCCTCGGTTTTCTTATTCTTCTTAATGATTCGACTCTTTTTTACTCTTCCACTGTTGGTTTCTATGTGCTTGATCTTCTTATTGTCATGGCTATCTTTGTTCTCAGAAACCAATACGCTTGATTCTCCTATAATTTCCATCTCCTTACTACCTTCAGAAGTGGTGTCTAGTGTTTCATTCAATGGTTTGAAATCACTATTTAATGTTTCATTAAGTTGATCTACTGGGTAACTTGTTTCTTCCCATCTCTTGTTCATCCCCGTTTTTGTCTGTTTGACTTCTTCACGAAACTCTATTAGTATGAATCTTAATTCTTCTCTGTTCTTCTCACCATCTTCCTTCAGCTGTCTTTGGAGTGATTCACTATTATTTTCAATCTTCTTAACCACTATCTCCAGGTCTTTCTTGATCTGTTTCTTCAGCTCCTCACTCTTCTTTTCTAACGTCTCCTGGCTTCTCTTCAGGGCTTCATGATTGCTTTCCATCTTATTATTTACAAGTTCTATGTTCTCCTTCAAGAATTCCCTGTCTTCCTTTCTTTGTTCTTTTGCTTGTCGGAATTGCTCCATCATTATCCTCATCATGCTATCCCATTTCGTCTCTTCGGTCGGTTTGTTTGGTTGGTCGCCGACTATTATTTCTACTTCCGGTTCTGGTTGGTTTGGGTTTTCTGGTTGGTCCTCTTGGGGATCATCTTCGAACAATTCTCCTATCATTTCTTCAATTTCTTCCATCTCTTCTTGATCTTCACTTTCAGTTCCTTTCCTTTTTCCGTATCTGGTAACCATGGAATGTCTCTTCATAATCGCCGCTGGTCTTCTTTTAAAGCCTCACCGGTTGGTCGCCAATCTGTAACGAATATGGGGTCGCTACGTCTTTGTTTATGCCCCGCGATGGACGCCAATCTGTAACGAATATGTTTTGGTACGTCTCTGTAAAATGTATACCAGCTTTATAGGTGTATAAAGTGTTAGTGCGTTCGTCCGCACTGGGGTCTTTACATAAATTTTGCACTAACGATGTCCGTAGCGTTGTGGTAATTACCAGTATAACACGGCAGTAACCTTACCTGTTTTTGATATAGGGGTGTGTTAATCCCGGGTGGCGCCAAATTGTTTATTAAAACAATTAAAATTACTTAATAAAGTGTTTTCAGCTGTGACGGTAGGGGCGTTCAAATAATTCCCGCTCGTGCCGCCTTCTGAATCGTGTAGGCAGTTGTGCAAATGGCAACTGGAGCGCTGCTCATCAAACCTAGCCTTCGTAAATAAACACAAGTAATATAATCCACTCCCTATGAAATAATAACAACGGTTACTCCATGTAATAGTGGTTTTTATGTTTGATAATTAATATTTTCAATTTTTGACAATTAAAATGTATTAGTTGATTAACAACTTTGCACCGACTTTATACATGAAACAATTATACTCGGGGTGACGAATCGACTCTGGAACGATGTGCCCGCATCAGCATGGCAGCTGAACGTTTTGTTATTACAATTAATTTCGTTCCAAAATCGGTGGATCCTTTTGATTATAAGGCAAAGAATTCCGATGATTACAATAAAAGCATTTTACCTTATTCTAAGTGTACATAAATAATAAGGTGAGATGTTACAATCTGTTCTGTAGTGTCGTTAAATGTGTTTCTAAAGTTCGTGTTTAAACAATAGGTTAGTTTTTATGTTAACAAATTTTCAGTGTGTTTATTCTTTTTTTTTTAAATAATCTTTGAAAGAGAAATATTCGTCTTATAGTGAGATCAAATTAATATTAGTAAAATTTAGAGTGATTTGGTTTTTGGAAATAAGGTAATTCAATGGTACTTAACACATCAGCATGACTTGGTGTTTTCATTCATTGGATCGGAAGAGCATTGGGATGCAATAAGTTCTATTTTCATTGATCTTTGGACTTATGGAGGTCTGGCGTCCTTTTCATATAGAATGTGGTCATAATTTTCTTTTAATTTTCAGTTTTATGGTCCTGGATCTTTAATGGACTGCTCTAATGGTTCGTCTTCTTCTTATCCAGTCATGGTTTTGAAATTCGTTCACTGTTTTACATTATTTTATTAAAAAATTGGTCTTCCAAACTTTGGCTTCTGTCCTGGTAGACTGACGCTTTACGAGTAATGGTATTCAATGGTAATTTCGTCTTCAACGGTGGTTTCTATGGTAACCAAAGAATTCTGATTGGCTGAGATTGATATAAATCCATTGTTATTAAAATTTGAATTCCTTTCAAAATCCTAGTATATCTTCTGACTGCTGTTATTCCTCTATCTTCCTTCCTGATTATTAAATATTGTCACTATAGTATGTATTTCCTTTGATAGATTATTTTGATACCCCACAAGTTTGGGTTATTTCAGGTTTCATGTTTTTACAATTACAGTATGTTAATACTTGTTAATTACATTTCTTTTTGTATTCAACTGCTTATTATAACATTTTATCTTAAAAATGATTTACACTTTATCCTTGGTGAGTCATTCGCCTCGGATTTGCTACTTTCTTAGTTAACTTATTACAATTTGCAGTTGTTTGTTTTTGACAGTTAGGCATTTTCCTAGGCCTAAGTAGCCATTATGGTATTTCTTCTTCGTATTATTTGAATTAGCAGCCATCCTTACTATTTCTTTTATAAAGTTGCTAAACTGCTACAATTTTTTGTTCAGACAAAGCTTTTCGTCATCTCTGACATCATCAGGTCTTGAATCACGTTGTTCAAAACCTGATGATGTCAGAGATGACGAAAAGCTTTGTCTGAACAAAAAAATTGTAGCAGTTTAGCAACTTTATAAAAGATACATTATGGTATTTGACTTATTTTATTCAAATTACATTTCCTTTTAGCCTAATGGGTTTTATTTTGTTATTATAACTGGTTGTATAATTTATTGTTGTGTTTTGGGTCTGTTTATGTGTTATTATTATGTCAGTATTAATTTGCACATAATTGTTTACTATTTGTTTTCCTCGTTTTCTAGTCATACATTTCTTAACTTTTTTGCTTATTTACTTTGCCAATAATAACACTGTGGCTATTATTTACTATTTTTTGATCCTATTAAATACAATATTTAGGCCTATGGTCTGTGTAACTCTACCAGCCATATCCAATTCATAAACTTGCTTGAATAATTATTTAACTATTATTTGCTAATAATCTTTGTTTACAATTCATCTTATTTTATATTATTTTTTAGTGTGATAAACAACATCACTTTTATGAACTTATAACGATCCTTTATAACATGGGTGTTTTTTGATTTGTTTTTTAACTCCTTAATTTTTAAACAATCTTTACTTTCCCTCCATGTTAACACTATCTGGTTTTTCCTTCAGGGCATTCTCCCTTTTAATCAGAATTGTATTTACTTAAATTTAATAATAACATTCTTTCTTAACTAGTTACTGTCTTATCAGTTTATATTGCTATGCTTAATTACTAACATACTTCACTTTTTATCATTTAGTGTTTCCTTTGGATTTATTAATTGTTAATGATTTTATTATTCACTATTTTTCACTATATTATCATTCTTTATTTTACACTATTTTCATTCAATCATCACCTTCACTATTAAATTATTTATAGTGTATTATAATTTTATTAGTGTACTTTCTTTATCACTACACTTTGGGCTTTTTACACTTTCATTTTGCACTTCACAAATATTTTTGTTTTTTAAGTGTTTCTGAATGGGTAATCCCTCTAATTACTATCTCACTACCGTACTATCTCTTTCATTACAACATATCATTAATAATCTGAACAATTTTATGTCTTTATATTTTAACATTACATCTAACTCTAAATTGTGGGTTAGTTTGCTTTTTTATATTTATATTTAACATTGTTTAATTGGGTTTCTCTTAATTATCATTTACTTTTTGTCCATTAATGGATAATAACATTTACTTTTTTTCTCATAGGTTAATTATCGGTCTTGTTTCCAATATTACACTTGAGTGCATTATTTCTCCTGCTCATATTCTTGATTACTTGTTTGTGTATCATCATTGGTTTTCATTTTTATTTATTTCCCTTCATCTTGGGTTTGTTTCTTTTTCATTTCCCTCCTTCTTCATTTTCATTGTATTTGGTTAATACTTTGGTTTTCCACCTTCTCCTTTGGGTTTATTTTAACATGTTACATTGAGTCATTCAATTCCATGAATTTGTTTCATTTTTGTTTGGTTTGGGTTTTTCCCTTCTTCATTTGTTCTGGTGAATCACTTTCTTCTCTTCTTTGGTTTTATTCTTGTTTGTTTTTTGTGGTTCCCTTCTTCTTTTGTTTTCCTGTTTGTTTGGTCAATCACTTGGGTTGGGTTATGTCGTCGTTTGTCGTGTTATCGTCTTTATATTTTATTTATATTAAGCATTTTATTTAATATGATGTATTATTTTATATTTAGAATCATCTTTTTCATCCCTGGTATTGTGTTGGCTTATTTGTGTTGTAACATAATGCCTCTCCTTCAAAATTGATCATTTTGATAAAACACTAGCATAGTTTTTTATGAAATTATCAGTTATATATAATGTTTTCCCTTTTCTTTCTTGTTTGTTTCTCCATTCTTATTTCTCTTCTTACTTGATTCATTCCATTTTATTTGGATCTGTTTTTATTTATTTCCATTAGTGTGTTCTCCCTTTTATATAATTTTTTCCCTAACTTTTTAGTAGCTGGTTTCTTCCATTACTACTCATTTTTTCTGAGACCAGAGGAACATCATCTCTGCTCAGTCTACTTTGATTGCTGGACTTTTTCAACAGTCAATCTTAAATACATTTTTTGTCAACTTGGGACTTAAATTAATAATAATAATATATTTTGGGATTGTCCACCTTGTGGTTTGTTTTTAGATCACTTTGGCCTTTTACTCATTCTTCCTTCCGCTGTACCTTTAACTATATACTGTCATCTACTCATACAGTTATTGTATTTTATTTATTCATATGTTAATTTCATCATATCTAACTTTTCATTAGTTTGTTTTTCTATTCTTGTGATCATTTTAATTATCTTAGACATCGTTATTCTTTTTCTTGGTAGTTTAGCAATATTCTGCTTTAGCCATTTTTTGTATATTTGTTTTGTACATAACTTCTCTTTGTCCTTGTACCAGTTTAGATTTTTTTTTTCTTTGAATACATTAAATTCATTATAATTTCAGGTATTTATCTTAGCAGTTTTTGCTTGATTTTATTTTTGTTTATTTCATTTTGTTTTAAATATTATACTTAATAATTTTTTGGTAAGTTAGTTTTTTTTTACCTTATATGAATTTTTGTAACTTATTCCTTTCTTGGTACTTTTTATTTAAATATTATCGTAAGTTTGTGGTTCTTACTTTTTGATAGGAATTTTTGTAGCTTACTCCTTATTATAATTTTTTATTTTATACTTCATATGTCAACTTTATTTGACTGTAAGTTGATCTTATTTTGTAGGAATTTTTGTAACTTATTCCTTTTTTATACTTTATATTAGGCCTCATAAGTCATCGAAATATGGTTGTAAGTTGTGCTCACATAATTTTTGAATTTTGGTATTTGTTTATTTTATTTATTGTAATTTATTTTTCTTCATAAAACTTTTTTATAGAAGCTTGACTGTAAACTCCTTTTATCTTTTTGGTAGTTATATTACTTATTTCATAAGTATTGTTTCCATTATCTTTGGTGATGACTTAGGGTGATACATAGGGTTATACATAGGACCTTGTTATTTATACTTTTTTGTACGGTGATCTTCTCCTTTTCTTTCATTATTAATGCCTTCGCTTGTATATTACACTCTTTGTTGTCTTTCTTATCTACTCCTTCAAATGTTTGGTCTACTACATTTTTCTGGATAATTTTTTTTTTTTAATTTATTATGGTTTATTAGTTCACACTTAATTCGTCTTAGTCGTTTAGTCATTTCTTGTCCATTCTTGTTTTGGTTATTCTAAATTGGTTTAATTTAAATGAATACTCCTTTCCTTCCATTGGTCTGCTTGGTCGGTAATTCGAAGATCAGTCCCATATCTCTGTGTTCTTCTTCACTTAGTTTACCCATGGTCCATCAATTCCTCTGCACTTGTGGTTCGGATGACCTTGGTGTGTAGAACTATTTTCGTTCTTGTGATATAGGTTTCTTCTGCCTTGTACCACAATTCCTCTACTATCATATGTTCATTTGCCTCCATGTCTACTTCATTCACTACAGTTTGATTAATCAAAGAAGTTGTTAATTGTACCTCCTTCGTTAAAGTTATTATTGCTTTTTTATTCTGTATTTCCATTTCTGGTAATTTCCATTTAACAAGAGAATTGTAGAAGTTTTTGTTCACTGGTTCTTTGTGAATCCCTTCTATAATTTCCTTTAGATTCCTCCTACAATCTTTATATTTCATGATTTCTATCCGGTCAGTAATTGGTAAATTAAATACCTCAATCAGTCCGTTCTTCACCATTTCTAATTCTTCTCTGGTTTTTATTATTTTCTTTTTATATACTTTTCCCATTTCCTCGGTTTTCTTATTCTTCTTAATGATTCGATTCTCCTTTACTCTTCCACTGTTGGTTTCTATGTGCTTGATCTTCTTATTGTCATGGCTATCTTTGTTCTCAGAAACCAATACGCTTGATTCTCCTATAATTTCCATCTCCTTACTACCTTCAGAAGTGGTGTCTAGTGTTTCATTCAATGGTTTGAAATCACTATTTAATGTTTCATTAAGTTGATCTACTGGGTAACTTGTTTCTTCCCATCTCTTGTTCATCCCCGTTTTTGTCTGTTTGACTTCTTCACGAAACTCTATTAGTATGAATCTTAATTCTTCTCTGTTCTTCT
Source organism: Magicicada septendecula (assembly GCA_034769895.1). Taxonomy (NCBI): domain Eukaryota; kingdom Metazoa; phylum Arthropoda; class Insecta; order Hemiptera; family Cicadidae; genus Magicicada; species Magicicada septendecula. Next base: position 287,734,761 of record CM068368.1, read on the forward strand.
CACCATCTTCCTTCAGCTGTCTTTGGAGTGATTCACTATTATTTTCAATCTTCTTAACCACTATCTCCAGGTCTTTCTTGATCTGTTTCTTCAGCTCCTCACTCTTCTTTTCTAACGTCTCCTGGCTTCTCTTCAGGGCTTCATGATTGCTTTCCATCTTATTATTTACAAGTTCTATGTTCTCCTTCAAGAATTCCCTGTCTTCCTTTCTTTGTTCTTTTGCTTGTCGGAATTGCTCCATCATTATCCTCATCATGCTATCCCATTTCGTCTCTTCGGTCGGTTTGTTTGGTTGGTCGCCGACTATTATTTCTACTTCCGGTTCTGGTTGGTTTGGGTTTTCTGGTTGGTCCTCTTGGGGATCATCTTCGAACAATTCTCCTATCATTTCTTCAATTTCTTCCATCTCTTCTTGATCTTCACTTTCAGTTCCTTTCCTTTTTCCGTATCTGGTAACCATGGAATGTCTCTTCATAATCGCCGCTGGTCTTCTTTTAAAGCCTCACCGGTTGGTCGCCAATCTGTAACGAATATGGGGTCGCTACGTCTTTGTTTATGCCCCGCGATGGACGCCAATCTGTAACGAATATGTTTTGGTACGTCTCTGTAAAATGTATACCAGCTTTATAGGTGTATAAAGTGTTAGTGCGTTCGTCCGCACTGGGGTCTTTACATAAATTTTGCACTAACGATGTCCGTAGCGTTGTGGTAATTACCAGTATAACACGGCAGTAACCTTACCTGTTTTTGATATAGGGGTGTGTTAATCCCGGGTGGCGCCAAATTGTTTATTAAAACAATTAAAATTACTTAATAAAGTGTTTTCAGCTGTGACGGTAGGGGCGTTCAAATAATTCCCGCTCGTGCCGCCTTCTGAATCGTGTAGGCAGTTGTGCAAATGGCAACTGGAGCGCTGCTCATCAAACCTAGCCTTCGTAAATAAACACAAGTAATATAATCCACTCCCTATGAAATAATAACAACGGTTACTCCATGTAATAGTGGTTTTTATGTTTGATAATTAATATTTTCAATTTTTGACAATTAAAATGTATTAGTTGATTAACAACTTTGCACCGACTTTATACATGAAACAATTATACTCGGGGTGACGAATCGACTCTGGAACGATGTGCCCGCATCAGCATGGCAGCTGAACGTTTTGTTATTACAATTAATTTCGTTCCAAAATCGGTGGATCCTTTTGATTATAAGGCAAAGAATTCCGATGATTACAATAAAAGCATTTTACCTTATTCTAAGTGTACATAAATAATAAGGTGAGATGTTACAATCTGTTCTGTAGTGTCGTTAAATGTGTTTCTAAAGTTCGTGTTTAAACAATAGGTTAGTTTTTATGTTAACAAATTTTCAGTGTGTTTATTCTTTTTTTTTTAAATAATCTTTGAAAGAGAAATATTCGTCTTATAGTGAGATCAAATTAATATTAGTAAAATTTAGAGTGATTTGGTTTTTGGAAATAAGGTAATTCAATGGTACTTAACACATCAGCATGACTTGGTGTTTTCATTCATTGGATCGGAAGAGCATTGGGATGCAATAAGTTCTATTTTCATTGATCTTTGGACTTATGGAGGTCTGGCGTCCTTTTCATATAGAATGTGGTCATAATTTTCTTTTAATTTTCAGTTTTATGGTCCTGGATCTTTAATGGACTGCTCTAATGGTTCGTCTTCTTCTTATCCAGTCATGGTTTTGAAATTCGTTCACTGTTTTACATTATTTTATTAAAAAATTGGTCTTCCAAACTTTGGCTTCTGTCCTGGTAGACTGACGCTTTACGAGTAATGGTATTCAATGGTAATTTCGTCTTCAACGGTGGTTTCTATGGTAACCAAAGAATTCTGATTGGCTGAGATTGATATAAATCCATTGTTATTAAAATTTGAATTCCTTTCAAAATCCTAGTATATCTTCTGACTGCTGTTATTCCTCTATCTTCCTTCCTGATTATTAAATATTGTCACTATAGTATGTATTTCCTTTGATAGATTATTTTGATACCCCACAAGTTTGGGTTATTTCAGGTTTCATGTTTTTACAATTACAGTATGTTAATACTTGTTAATTACATTTCTTTTTGTATTCAACTGCTTATTATAACATTTTATCTTAAAAATGATTTACACTTTATCCTTGGTGAGTCATTCGCCTCGGATTTGCTACTTTCTTAGTTAACTTATTACAATTTGCAGTTGTTTGTTTTTGACAGTTAGGCATTTTCCTAGGCCTAAGTAGCCATTATGGTATTTCTTCTTCGTATTATTTGAATTAGCAGCCATCCTTACTATTTCTTTTATAAAGTTGCTAAACTGCTACAATTTTTTGTTCAGACAAAGCTTTTCGTCATCTCTGACATCATCAGGTCTTGAATCACGTTGTTCAAAACCTGATGATGTCAGAGATGACGAAAAGCTTTGTCTGAACAAAAAAATTGTAGCAGTTTAGCAACTTTATAAAAGATACATTATGGTATTTGACTTATTTTATTCAAATTACATTTCCTTTTAGCCTAATGGGTTTTATTTTGTTATTATAACTGGTTGTATAATTTATTGTTGTGTTTTGGGTCTGTTTATGTGTTATTATTATGTCAGTATTAATTTGCACATAATTGTTTACTATTTGTTTTCCTCGTTTTCTAGTCATACATTTCTTAACTTTTTTGCTTATTTACTTTGCCAATAATAACACTGTGGCTATTATTTACTATTTTTTGATCCTATTAAATACAATATTTAGGCCTATGGTCTGTGTAACTCTACCAGCCATATCCAATTCATAAACTTGCTTGAATAATTATTTAACTATTATTTGCTAATAATCTTTGTTTACAATTCATCTTATTTTATATTATTTTTTAGTGTGATAAACAACATCACTTTTATGAACTTATAACGATCCTTTATAACATGGGTGTTTTTTGATTTGTTTTTTAACTCCTTAATTTTTAAACAATCTTTACTTTCCCTCCATGTTAACACTATCTGGTTTTTCCTTCAGGGCATTCTCCCTTTTAATCAGAATTGTATTTACTTAAATTTAATAATAACATTCTTTCTTAACTAGTTACTGTCTTATCAGTTTATATTGCTATGCTTAATTACTAACATACTTCACTTTTTATCATTTAGTGTTTCCTTTGGATTTATTAATTGTTAATGATTTTATTATTCACTATTTTTCACTATATTATCATTCTTTATTTTACACTATTTTCATTCAATCATCACCTTCACTATTAAATTATTTATAGTGTATTATAATTTTATTAGTGTACTTTCTTTATCACTACACTTTGGGCTTTTTACACTTTCATTTTGCACTTCACAAATATTTTTGTTTTTTAAGTGTTTCTGAATGGGTAATCCCTCTAATTACTATCTCACTACCGTACTATCTCTTTCATTACAACATATCATTAATAATCTGAACAATTTTATGTCTTTATATTTTAACATTACATCTAACTCTAAATTGTGGGTTAGTTTGCTTTTTTATATTTATATTTAACATTGTTTAATTGGGTTAATTATCATTTACTTTTTGTCCATTAATGGATAATAACATTTACTTTTTTTCTCATAGGTTAATTATCGGTCTTGTTTCCAATATTACACTTGAGTGCATTATTTCTCCTGCTCATATTCTTGATTACTTGTTTGTGTATCATCATTGGTTTTCATTTTTATTTATTTCCCTTCATCTTGGGTTTGTTTCTTTTTCATTTCCCTCATTCTTCATTTCATTGTATTTGGTTAATACTTTGGTTTTCCACCTTCTCCTTTGGGTTTATTTTAACATGTTACATTGAGTCATTCAATTCCATGAATTTGTTTCATTTTTGTTTGGTTTGGGTTTTTTCCCTTCTTCATTTGTTCTGGTAAATCACTTTCTTCTCTTCTTTGGTTTTATTCTTGTTTGTTTTTTGTGGTTCCCTTCTCCTTTTGTTTTCCTGTTTGTTTGGTCAATCACTTGGGTTGGGTTATGTCGTCGTTTGTCGTGTCATCGTCTTTATATTTGATTTATATTAAGCATTTTATTTAATATGTATTATTTTATATTTAGAATCATCTTTTTCATCCCTGGTATTGGGTTGGCTTATTTGTGTTATAACATAATGCCTCTCCTTCAAAATTGATCATTTTGATAAAACACTAGCATAGATTTTTATGAAATTATCAGTTATATATAATGTTTTCCTATTCTTTCTTGTTTGTTTCTCCATTCTTATTTATCTTCTTACTTGATTCACTCCATTTTATTTGGATCTGTTTTTATTTATTTCCATTAGTGTGTTCTCCCTTTTATATAATTTTTTCCCTAACTTTGTAGTAGCTGGTTTCTTCCATTACTACTCATTTTTTCTGAGACCAGAGGAATATCATCTCTGCTCAGTCTATTTTGATTGCTGAACTTTTTCAACAGTCAATCTTAAATACCTTTTTTGTCAACTTGGACTTAAATTAATAATATAATATATTTTGGGATTGTCCACCTTGTGGTTTGTTTTTAAATCACTTTGGCCTTTTACTCATTCTTCCTTCCGCTGTACCTTTAACTATATACTGTCATCTACTCATACAGTTGATTGTTTTTTATTTATTCATATGTTAATTTCATCATATCTAACTTTTCATTAGTTTGTTTTCTATTCTTCTTGTGATCATTTTAATTATCTTAGACATCGTTATTCTTTTTCTTGGTTGTTTAGCAATATTCTGCTTTTAGCCATTTTTTGTATATTTGTTTTATACATAACTTCTCTTTGTCCTTGTACCAGTTTAGATTTTTTTTTTTTCTTTGAATACATTAAATTCATTATAATTTTAGGTATTTATCTTAGCAGTTTTTGCTTGATTTTATTTTTGTTTATTTCATTTTGTTTTAAATATTATACTTAATAATTTTTTGGTAAGTTAGTTTTTTTTTACCTTATATGAATTTTTGTAACTTATTCCTTTCTTGGTACTTTTTATTTAAATATTATCGTAAGTTTGTGGTTCTTACTTTTTGATAGGAATTTTTGTAGCCTTATTCCTTATTATAATTTTTTATTTTATACTTCATATGTCAACTTTATTTGACTGTAAGTTGATCTTATTTTGTAGGAATTTTTGTAACTTATTCCTTTTTTATACTTTATATTAGGCCTCATAAGTCATCGAAATATGGTTGTAAGTTGTGCTCACATATTTTTGAATTTTGGTATTTGTTTATTTTATTTATTGTAATTTATTTTTCTTCATAAAACTTTTTTATAGAAGCTTGACTGTAAACTCCTTTTATCTTTTTGGTGGTTATATTACTTATTTCATAAGTATTGTTTCCATTATCTTTGGTGATGACATAGGGTGATACATAGGGTTATACATAGGACCTTGTTATTTATACATTTTTGTAAGGTGATCTTCTCCTTTTCTTTCATTATTATTGCCTTCGCTTGTATATTACACTCTTTGTTGTCTTTCTTATCTACTCCTTCAAATGTTTGGTCTACTACATTTATTCTGGATAATTTTTTTTTTAATTTATTATGGTTTATTAGTTCTCAGTTAATTCGTCTTAGTCGTTTAGTCATTTCTTGTCCATTCTTGTTTTGGTTATTCTAAATTGGTTTAATTTAATTGAATACTCCTTTCCTTCCATTGGTCTGCTTGGTCGGTAATTCGAAGATCAGTCCCATTTCTATGTGTTCTTCTTCACTTAGTTTACCCATGGTCCATCAATTCCTCTGCACTTGTGGTTCGGATGACCTTGGTGTGTAGAACTATTTTCGTTCTTGTGATATAGGTTTCTTCTGCCTTGTACCACTATTCCTCTACTATCATATGTTCATTTGCCTCCATGACTGCTTCATTCACTACATTTTGATTAATCAAAGAAGTTGTTAATTGTACCTCCTTCGTTAACGTTATTATTGCTTTTTTATTCTGTATTTCCATTTCTGGTAATTTCCATTTAACAAGAGAATTGTAGAAGTTTTTGTTCACTGGTTCTTTGTGAATCCCTTCTATAATTTCCTTTAGATTCCTCCTACAATCTTTATATTTCATGATTTCTATCCGCTCAGTAATTGGTAAATTAAATACCTCAATCAGTCCGTTCTTCACCATTTCTAATTCTTCTCTGGTTTTTATTATTTTCTTTTTATATACTTTTCCCATTTCCTCGGTTTCCTTATTCTTCTTAATGATTCGATTCTTCTTTACTCTTCCACTGTTGGTTTTTATGTGCTTGATCTTCTTATTGTCGTGGATATCTTTGTTCTCAGAAACCAATACGCTTGATTCTTCTATAATTTCCATCTCCTTACTACCTTCAGAAGTGGTGTCTAGTGTTTCATTCAATGGTTTGAAATCACTATTTAATGTTTCATTAAGTTGATCTACTGGGTAACTTGTTTCTTCCCATCTCTTGTTCATCCCCGTTTTTGTCTGTTTGACTTCTTCACGAAACTCTATTAGTATGAATCTTAATTCTTCTCTGTTCATCTCACCATCTTCCTTCAGCTGTCTTTGGAGTGATTCACTATTATTTTCAATCTTCTTATCCACTATCTCCAGATCTTTCTTGATCTGTTTCTTCAGCTCCTCACTCTTCTTTTCTAACGTCTCCTGGCTTCTCTTCAGGGCTTCATGATTGCTTTCCATCTTATTATTTACAAGTTCTATGTTCTCCTTCAAGAATTCCCTGTCTTCCTTTCTTTGTTCTTTTGCTTGTCCGAATTGGTTCATCATTATCCTCATCATGCTATCCCATTTCGTCTCTTCGGTCGGTTTGTTTGGTTGGCCGCCGACTATTATTTCTACTTCCGGTTCTGGTTGGTTTGGGTTTTCTGGTTGGTCCTCCTGGGGATCCTCTTTGACCAATTCCAATTCTCCTATCATTTCTTCAATTTCTTCCATCTCTTCTTGATCTTCACTTTCAGTTCCTTTCCTTTTTCCGTATCTGGTAACCATGGAATGTCTCTTCATAATCGCCGCTGGTCTTCTTTTAAAGCCTCACCGGTTGGTCGCCAATCTGTAATGAATATGGGGTCACTACGTCTTTGTTTATGACCCGCGATGGACGCCAATCTGTAACGAATATGTTTTGGTACGTCTCAGTAAAATGTATACCAGTTTTACAGGTGTATAAAGTGTTAGTGCGTTCGTCTCGCACTGGGGTCGTTACATCAATTTTGCGCTAACGATGTCCGTAGCGTTGCGGTAATTACCAGTATAACATGGCAGTAACCTTTCCTGTTTTTGATATAGGGGTATGTTAATCCCGGGTGGCGCCAAATTGTTTATTAAAACAATTAAAATTACTTAATAAAGTGTTTTCAGCTGTGATGGTAGGGGCGTTCAAATAATTCCCGCTCGTGCCGCCTTCTGAATCGTGTAGGCAGTTGTGCAAATGGCAACTGGAGCGCTGCTCATCAAACCTAGCCTTCGTAAATAAACACAAGTAATATAATCCACTCCCTATGAAATAATAACAACGGTTACTCCCTGTAATAGTGGTTTTAATGTTTGATAATTAATATTTTCAATTTTTTGACAATTAAAATGTATTAGTTGATTAACAACTTTGCACCAACTTTATACATGAAACAATTATACTCGGGGTGACGAATCGACTCTGGAACGATGTGCCCGCATCAGCATGGCAGCTGAACGTTTTGTTATTACAATTAATTTCGTTCCAAAATCGGTGGATCCTTTTGATTATAAGGCAAAGAATTCCGATGATTACAATAAAAGCATTTTACCTTATTCTAAGTGTACATAAATAATAAGGTGTGATGTTACAATCTGTTCTGTAGTGTCGTTAAATGTGTTTCTAAAGTTCGTGTTTAAACAATAGGTTAGTTTTTATGTTAACAAATTTTCAGTGTGTTTATTTTTTTTTTAAATAATCTTTCAAAGAGAAATATTCGGCTTATAGTGAGTGCAAATTAATATTAGTAAAATTTAGAGTGATTTGGTTTTTGGAAATAAGGTAATTCAATGGTACTTAACACATCAGCATGACTTGGTGTTTTCATTCATTGGAACGGAAGAGCATTGGGCTGCAATAAGTTCTATTTTCATTGATCTTTGGACTTATGGAGGTCTGGCGTCCTTTTCATATAGTATGTGGTCATAATTTTCTTTTAATTTTCAGTTTTATGGTCCTGGATCTTTAATGGACTGCTCTAATGGTTCGTCTTCTTCTTATCCAGTCATGGTTTTGAAATTCGTTCACTGTTTTACATTATTTTATTAAAAAATTGGTCTTCCAAACTTTGGCTTCTGTCCTGGTAGACTGACGCTTTACGAGTAATGGTATTCAATGGTAATTTCGTCTTCAACGGTGGTTTCTATGGTAACCAAAGAATTCTGATTGGCTGAGATTGATATAAATCCATTGTTATTAAAATCTGAATTCCTTTCAAAATCCTAGTATATCTTCTGACTGCTGTTATTCCTCTATCTTCCTTCCTGATTATTAAATATTGTCACTATAGTATGTATTTCTTTTGATAGATTATTTTGATACCCCACAAGTTTGGGTTATTTCAGGTTTCATGTTTTTACAATTACAGTATGTTAATACTTGTTAATTACATTTCTTTTTGTATTCAAATGCTTATTATAATATTTTATCTTAAAAATGATTTACACTTTATCCTTGGTGAGTCATTCGCCTCGGATTTGCTACTTTCTTAGTTAACTTATTACAATTTGCAGTTGTTTGTTTTTGACAGTTAGGCATTTTCCTAGGCCTAAGTAGCCATTATGGTATTTCTTCTTCGTATTATTTGAATTAGCAGCCATCCTTACTATTTCTTTTATAAAGTTGCTAAACTGCTACAATTTTTTGTTCAGACAAAGCTTTTCGTCATCCCTGGCATCATCAGGTCTTGAATCACGTTGTTCAAGACCTGATGATGTCAAAGATGACGAAAAGCTTTGTCTGAACAAAAAAATTGTAGCAGTTTAGCAACTTTATAAAAGATACATTATGGCATTTGACTTATTTTATTCAAATTACATTTCCTTTTAGCCTAATGGGTTTTATTTTGTTATTATAACTGGTTGTATAATGTATTGTTGTGTTTTGGGTCTGTTTATGTGTTGTTATTATATCAGTATTAATTTGCACATAATTGTTTACTATTTGTTTTCCTCGTTTTCTAGTCATACTTTTCTTAACTTTTTTGCTTATTTACTTTGCCAATAATAACACTGTGGCTATTATTTACTATTTTTTGATCCTATTAAATACAATACTAAATATCACTATAATATTGACGACTCGGAACACAAAGTTTTTTATAAGTAAAAACGTAAAGTTTTACCTTACAGCCTAAACCGGCTTTCACCTATAGAAGGCTTCATCAGAGGCTCATAGGTTTCACGCCTAATAGGCCTCATAAGTCATCGAAATATGGTTGTAAGTTGTGCTCACATAATTTTTGAATTTTGGTATTTGTTTATTTTATTTATTGTAATTTATTTTTCTTCATAAAACTTTTTTATAGAAGCTTGACTGTAAACTCCTTTTATCTTTTTGGTGGTTATATTACTTATTTCATAAGTATTGTTCCATTATCTTTGGTGATGACATAGGGTGATACATAGGGTTATACATAGGACCTTGTTATTTATACATTTTTGTACGGTGATCTTCTCCTTTTCTTTCATTATTATTGCCTTCGCTTGTATATTACACTCTTTGTTGTCTTTCTTATCTACTCCTTCAAATGTTTGGTCTACTACATTTATTCTGGATAATTTTTTTTTTAATTTATTATGGTTTATTAGTTCTCACTTAATTCGTCTTAGTCGTTTAGTCATTTCTTGTCCATTCTTGTTTTGGTTATTCTAAATTGGTTTAATTTAATTGAATACTCCTTTCCTTCCATTGGTCTGCTTGGTCGGTAATTCGAAGATCAGTCCCATTTCTCTGTGTTCTTCTTCACTTAGTTTACCCATGGTCCATCAATTCCTCTGCACTTGTGGTTCGGATGACCTTGGTGTGTAGAACTATTTTCGTTCTTGTGATATAGGTTTCTTCTACCTTGTACCACAATTCCTCTACTATCATATGTTCATTTGCCTCCATGACTGCTTCATTCACTACATTTTGATTAATCAAAGAAGTTGTTAATTGTACCTCCTTCGTTAACGTTATTATTGCTTTTTTATTCTGTATTTCCATTTCTGGTAATTTCCATTTAACAAGAGAATTGTAGAAGTTTTTGTTCACTGGTTCTTTGTGAATCCCTTCTATAATTTCCTTTAGATTCCTCCTACAATCTTTATATTTCATGATTTCTATCCGGTCAGTAATTGGTAAATTAAATACCTCAATCAGTCCGTTCTTCACCATTTCTAATTCTTCTCTGGTTTTTATTATTTTCTTTTTATATACTTTTCCCATTTCCTCGGTTTTCTTATTCTTCTTAATGATTCGATTCTTCTTTACTCTTCCACTGTTGGTTTCTATGTGCTTGATCTTCTTATTGTCGTGGCTATCTTTGTTCTCAGAAACCAATACGCTTGATTCTTCTATAATTTCCATCTCCTTACTACCTTCAGAAGTGGTGTCTAGTGTTTCATTCAATGGTTTGAAATCACTATTTAATGTTTCATTAAGTTGATCTACTGGGTAACTTGTTTCTTCCCATCTCTTGTTCATCCCCGTTTTTGTCTGTTTGACTTCTTCACGAAACTCTATTAGTATGAATCTTAATTCTTCTCTGTTCATCTCACCATCTTCCTTCAGCTGTCTTTGGAGTGATTCACTATTATTTTCAATCTTCTTATCCACTATCTCCAGATCTTTCTTGATCTGTTTCTTCAGCTCATCACTCTTCTTTTCTAACGTCTCCTGGCTTCTCTTCAGGGCTTCATGATTGCATTCCATCTTATTATTTACAAGTTCTATGTTCTCCTTCAAGAATTCCCTGTCTTCCTTTCTTTGTTCTTTTGCTAGTCCGAATTGCTCCATCATTATCCTCATCATGCTATCCCATTTCGTCTCTTCGGTCGGTTTGTTTGGTTGGTTACCGACTATTATTTCTACTTCCGGTTCTGGTTGGTCCTCCTGGGGATCCTCTTCGAACAATTCTCCTATCATTTCTTCAATTTCTTCCATCTCTTTTTGATCTTCACTTTCAGTTCCTTTCCTTTTACCGTATCTGGTAACCATGGAATGTCTCTTCATAATCGCCGCTGGTCTTCTTTTAAAGCCTCACCGGTTGGTCGCCAATCTGTAACGAATATGGGGTCGCTACGTCTTTGTTTATGCCCCGAAATGGACGCCAATCTGTAACGAATATGTTTTGGTACGTCTCAGTAAAATGTATACCAGTTTTATAGGTGTATAAAGTGTTAGTGCGTTCGTCTCGCACTGGGGTCGTTACATCAATTTTGCGCTAACGATGTCCGTAGCGTTGCGGTAATTACCAGTATAACACGGCAGTAACCTTACATGTTTTTGATATAGGGGTGTGTTAATCCCGGGTGGCGCCAAATTGTTTATTAAAACAATTAAAATTACTTAATAAAGTGTTTTCAGCTGTGATGGTAGGGGCGTTCAAATAATTCCCGCTCGTGCCGCCTTCTGAATCGTGTAGGCAGTTGTGCAAATGGCACCTGGAGCGCTGCTCATCAAACCTAGCCTTCGTAAATAAACACAAGTAATATAATCCACTCCCTATGAAATAATAACAACGGTTACTCCATGTAATAGTGGTTTTAATGTTTGATAATTAATATTCTCAATTTTTTGACAATTAAAATGTATTAGTTGATTAACAACTTTGCACCGACTTTATACATGAAACAATTATACTCGGGGTGACGAATCGACTCTGGAACGATGTGCCCGTATCAGCATGGCAGCTGAACGTTTTGTTATTACAATTAATTTTGTTCCAAAATCGGTGGATCCTTTTGATTATAAGGCAAAGAATTCCGATGATTACAATAAAAGCATTTTACCTTATTTTAAGTGTACATAAATAATAAGGTGTGATGTTACAATCTGTTCTGTAGTGCAGTTAAATGTGTTTCTAAAGTTCGTGTTTAAACAATAGGTTAGTTTTTATGTTAACAAATTTTCAGTGTGTTTATTTTTTTTTTTAATAATCTTTGAAAGAGAAATATTCGGCTTATAGTGAGATCATATTAATATTAGTAAAATTTAGAGTGATTTGGTTTTTGGAAATAAGGTAATTCAATGGTACTTAACACATCAGCATGACTTGGTGTTTTCATTCATTGGATCGGAAGAGCATTGGGCTGCAATAAGTTCTATTTTCATTGATCTTTGGACTTATGGAGGTCTGGCGTCCTTTTCATATAGTATGTAATCATAATTTTCTTTTAATTTTCAGTTTTATCGTCCTGGATCTTTAATGGACTGCTCTAATGGTTCGTCTTCTTCTTATCCAGTCATGGTTTTGAACTTCGTTCACTGTTTTACATTATTTTATTAAAAAATTGGTCTTCCAAACTTTGGCTTCTGTCCTGGTAGACTGACGCTTTACGAGTAATGGTATTCAATGGTAATTTCGTCTTCAACGGTGGTTTCTATGGTAACCAAAGAATTCTGGTTGGCTGAGATTGATATAAATCCATTGTTATTAAAATTTGATTTCCTTTCAAAATCCTAGTATATCTTCTGACTGCTGTTATTCCTCTATCTTCCTTCCTGATTATTAAATATTGTCACTATAGCATGTATTTCCTTTGATAGATTATTTTGATACCCCACAAGTTTGGGTTATTTCAGGTTTCATGTTTTTACAATTACAGTATGTTAATACTTGTTAATTACATTTCTTTTTGTATTCAAATGCTTATTATAATATTTTATCTTAAAAATGATTTACACTTTATCCTTGGTGAGTCATTTGCCTCGGATTTGCTACTTTCTTAGTTAACTTATTACAATTTGCAGTTGTTTGTTTTTGACAGTTAGGCATTTTCCTAGGCCTAAGTAGCCATTATGGTATTTCTTCTTCGTATTATTTGAATTAGCAGCCATCCTTACTATTTCTTTTATAAAGTTGCTAAACTGCTACAATTTTTTGTTCAGACAAAGCTTTTCGTCATCTCTGACATCATCAGGTCTTGAATCACGTTGTTCAAGACCTGATGATGTCAGAGATGACAAAAAGCTTTGTCTGAACAAAAAAATTGTAGCAGTTTAGCAACTTTATAAAAGATACATTATGGTATTTGACTTATTTTATTCAAATTACATTTCCTTTTAGCCTAATGGGTTTTATTTTGTTATTATAACTGGTTGTATAATTTATTGTTGTGTTTTGGGTCTGTTTATGTGTTATTATTGTCAGTATTAATTTGCACATAATTGTTTACTATTTGTTTTCCTCGTTTTCTAGTCATACATTTCTTACCTTTTTTGCTATTTACTTTGCCAATAATAACATTGTGGCTATTATTTACTATTTTTTGATCCTATTAAATACAATATTTAGGCCTATGGTCTGTGTAACTCTACCAGGCATATCCAATTCATAAACTTGCTTGAATAATTATTTAACTATTATTTGCTAATAATCTTTGTTTACAATTCATCTTATTTTATATTATTTTTTAGTGTGATAAACAACATCACTTTTATGAACTTATAACGATCCTTTATGACATGGGTGTTTTTTGATTTGTTTTTTAACTCCTTAATTTTTAAACAATCTTTACTTTCCCTCCATGTTAACACTATCTGGTTTTCCCTTCAGGGCATTCTCCCTTTTAATCAGAATTGTATTTACTTAAATTTAATAATAACATTCTTTCTTAACTAGTTACTGTCTTATCAGTTTATATTGCTATTCTTAATTACTAACATACTTCACTTTTTATCATTTAGTGTTTCCTTTGGATTTATTAATTGTTAATGATTTTATCATTCACTATTTTTTACTATATTATCATTCTTTATTTTACACTATTTTCATTCAATCATCACCTTCACTATTAAATTATTTATAGTGTATTATAATTTTATTAGTGTACTTTCTTTATCACTACACTTTGGGCTTTTTACACTTTCATTTTGCACTTCACAAATTTTTTTGTTTTTTAAATGTTTCTGAATGGGTAATCCCTCTAATTACTATCTCACTACCGTACTATCTCTTTCATTACAACATATCATTAATAATCTGAACAATTTTATGTCTTTATATTTTAACATTACATCTAACTCTAAATTGTGGGTTAGTTTGCTTTTTTATATTTATATTTAACATTGTTTAATTGGGTTTCTCTTAATTATCATTTACTTTTTGTCCATTAATGGATAATAACATTTACTTTTTTTCTCATAGGTTAATTATCGGTCTTGTTTCCAATATTACACTTCAGTGCATTATTTCTCCTGCTCATATTCTTGATTACTTGTTTGTGTATCATCATTGGTTTTCATTTTTATTTATTTCCCTTCATCTAGGGTTTGTTTCTTTTTCATTTCCCTCCTTCTTCATTTTCATTGTATTTGGTTAATACTTTGGTTTTCCACCTTCTCCTTTGGGTTTATTTTAACATGTTACATTGAGTCATTCAATTCCATGAATTTGTTTCATTTTTGTTTGGTTTGGGTTTTTTCCCTTCTTCATTTGTTCTGGTGAATCACTTTCTTCTCTTCTTTGGTTTTATTCTTGTTTGTTTTTTGTGGTTCCCTTCTTCTTTTGTTTTCCTGTTTGTTTGGTCAATCACTTGGGTTGGGTTATGTCGTCGTTTGTCGTGTTATCGTCTTTATATTTTATTTATATTAAGCATTTTATTTAATATGATGTATTATTTTATATTTAGAATCATCTTTTTCATCCCTGGTATTGGGTTGGCTTATTTGTGTTGTAACAATATGTATATATATATATTGTAACGACGAGATTTGTACGTGTTCTGAAAAGGTGTATGTATTGTGTGTTCGCCTCACACTGGTGTCCTTACTTATATGTTGCGCTGACGATGTCTGTAGCGATACTTCGAATTACCAGTAGGCCTACTCACGAGTGGAAACCTTACCTGTTCTTCAATAGGTGTTCATAAATCCCGGGTGAGGCCAAATTGTTTAATTAAAACAATTAAATTAAAAAATAGGATGATTAAGGGTTCTCAGCTATGACGGTATGTAGTATTCAAATTTTCTCCTGCCTTCGTTCGACCTTCTTAATCGAGCGGTTATTTCGCCGAGTTTCCGAGGTGAGCGCTTACCGTCACCCCAGTTTTTTCGCTAAAATACACAAATATTATAATACACTTTCCTATGGAATAAAGAACAGTGGTTAAACTCTGTACTAGTTTATTTAATTGTGATTGGTAATTATTCAGTTTTACACAAAATTCAACAAATTCGCACCGGCAATTATTATAAGACAAAAATCTCAAGGTTGGCGGATTTACTCTGAAGCATTATTCAGTCAAACATTGCGACTGCTTGGTTTGTTTACAGTTCATTTCGTTCAGATCCTGGATTCTTGTGATTACGAAAGAAATATTAATAATGATTACATTAAAGTACACTACCTTACATTAATTGTACTCAGATAATATAATGTGTAATTATAATTTGTTCCTGAAGTGTGGTAAAGTGTGTTTCAAAAGTTCGTAATTTTCATACAGGTTATTTTTCTAGTTAACATAAATTTAGTGTTTTATTTTTTATTAATCTTTGAAAGAAATAATATCATCAGTTTATAGTGAGAGTTCAGATTGCTGTGAGAAAAATTTAAAGAGAATTTATTTCAGAAATTCGGGTAATTTAGGAATACTTATCAACTCAGTCGACTTGAGGTGAACTGTCATTCAGTTGAAATGGGTTGGGGTCTTCCATAGTCTTCAATCTTCAATTATTTTGGAACTTAAGTGCATCTGGCATCTTTTTCATATTAGTTGTTGAAATTTATTAATTTAGAATTTGTTAAATTGGTCCTGGTCATCAGTTGAATGTTCTAGTCCTTTATTAGTTTCTTACTTCTTCATCTTTTCGAATTTAGATTACTTTCTAAACGTTTTATATTAAAAATTTGGTCATTCACGGACTGGCGTCTATTCCTGTTGAGCGTCAAAAATGGAATAATAAATCCTAACGGAAAATTCATAAATAACGTTCCAGTTGTCATGGTAACTTATAGGTCCTGATTGGCTGAACTTGACTTAGTACCATTTTTATCATATTTGAATTTTTATTCAAAATTACTATATATCTTCTGATTGCTATTATTCTTCCGTCTTCCTCTCTATGTATTAAATATTATCACTACTGTTCGTATTTTCTTTCAAAGATCATTTTGACATCCCGCAAAGCTGGGTTTTCTTATGTATTATTGTTTGAACATTTATGTTGATATTATCTAATTACATTTCTTTCTTATTTTATGTCCTTAATTTAACATTTATCTTTTAATACGATTCACTAATTATCCTTGACTAGTTGCTTGCCTTGGATTTGCTAATTTCCTTGTTAGTTTTTTACAATTTGTAGTTATTTGTTTTGTACAGTTAGGCATTTCATAGGCCTAAGTAGTAATTGGCCTTATTTACTTATTTTATACTAATTACTTATTAATTTACTCTCATACATGTTTTGTGTTGGCATTATAACTGATTTGTTGACTTGTTTTGGATCTGTTTTATAATAATTGAATGTTTTCATTAGTTTCTACATTATGGTTTGTTTATTATTTTCTAACTGCCCTTCCAGTATTATCAGATTTATATTACTTTATCTTTTTTCTTATTTATTTTGCCAGTGTTTATTATTTGGCAATTATTTATTATTCTCTATAAAATACAATATAACATTTAGGTTTATGGTCTGTGTAATCCCTTCAGCCATATTCCTATTCACAGATTTAATCGAACAATTCTTTAACATCTATTATGCAACATTTGTTTATAATTTGTTTCATTATTAATTGTTTTTGGGTGATAAACATCATCACACCACTCAAATTTCCTTAACTGACTATCCCTTAAAATTTAGGGTGTTTATTGATTTTGCTGTTATTTTCTTTACTATATTCTTTATTATTTCAACTTTACTCTCTAGCCATGGTAACACTAAGTTTTGACCTTCCATGGGATACCTTCCCTGAATACCATTGTATCCCTCATTTACCATTAATCTTAATACTGTCATTAACAAAATTCTGATTGAATAATAATGTTCACCATTAAGCCTTTAGTGTTCATCACAGATTATTGAGTGTTTATACCTATCAATAGGGTTTCTTATTATTTTGGGGTTTTACACTGTCACTTTGCACTTCTTATATTTTATTTTAAGTGTTATTAATGGGTAATCCCTAACATTACATTTTCTTTGTCACTTACTTATGTTTACTATCTCACTATCTCTCTCTTTACAAAGGTCAGTTATACAGTTAATTATAGAGTCCTTTATTACATTTAAACTCTATTTCTTTGGTTAGTGTACTTTTAGTTTGTCATTACTTTATCGGGTTTTATCAATTATCATTTACATTGATTATTTAGTCGATACTAATAATTATCTTTTACATTTATTATGTTGCGTGCTGGAAGCTCTTGAAGTTTCTCGAGTTGTTCCACAAGACGCTAAATGAAGAGGGCTGGTTTGAGAGTATAACAAAGTGGACTGTATTGAATTTATATAATGTTCATTTATTGACAACTTTATATTTTAGATGTTATTGCTGACACGTGCGGATGTTTTTCTGGCCATAACGCCCGTTAATTAAGTTTTAATAAAAGTCAAAGGCCATAATAAATAGACGGATGTCGCCTGAATTAAATTAGTGCAGGTTGCACATGACGAATAATTGAATAATGAGATCCAGAAGCCGCGGCTGGAAGAGTAATGTTAACGAGTGTACAGCTCGGAGTATCTAAAATAACTGAACAAAAATTGACCACCGTGCGCCCAGCTGCCGGCTGCTGGCGGTAGATAAGCAATGTGACGTCATCCGCGCGTGCCGCAATGCGGTACTTACAACACAGATAGAGAAATACAGTACAAGTTCGAACATACTGCCCGCTCAAAATCGGGACGATTTTGCAATTTATGCATTAAGTTAATAATATAGTAATTAATTTTACATGACAAAAAAGAACATAACAATTGGCGTATTGACTACAGCGCAATGACAGCTAGATAATTAATAAAAATAATATGACTAACATGATAAATTCAAGTGATAATTGTAAGGTACACAAGAAATCGACCTTTATAATCATAGCAAAAAAAACTGACAATAAAGTTACCCAATACATAGTAGCACAACAGTATACACAATAATAAAATGATTAAGTAGACACATTGTTCTATCCCAAATAATACCCACTAACGATTACACAGCATTAAATAATAAGTGATAATACAATGAAAAGACATAACAATTGTATTCATAATATTGACACAACGAACCCCCGATAAATTCAATAATACATGACCATTGGAAAATACAATACATACATACAAATAATTGATACAATAAAGTAACAATAATAATTCCCAAAAGTTTAAATACATAATCATATAACAATACAATGACAAATATAAAATAACTGATACAATTAAGATGCAGTAACTATTGCAATAATAGCTATCCGACAGTAGTAATAATAATTACAATGATAATAATACAATTGACTTGTATGATCGCCCCAGGAATGTCCCGGGCGTGTTCCAAGGCAATGTGACAAGTTCACATTCCTGGTACGTATCATATGACGCTCATGCGACTAGTCTGTTGCCGCCGGAAGGGGGCATAATTTGTGGATGGGTCGGCGTAGGATACCCTGCGCGGTGCGAACTTCAGCAACGCGCACTATGGAGTCCTGACCCGCAAAAACATTAGTAATTACCCCACGCTTCCACTGAAGTGGGGGGGAATTATCGTCTAGAATGAGGACAAACTGTCCAACATTTAAATTCTTTAACGTCGTGCGCCATTTGTTGCGTTGCTGCAACTGGTGCAGATAATCCTTGGACCATCGCTTCCAGATGGATTGTGTAAATCTTTGGAGCAGCTGCCACCTACCCAAACGACTAGTATTGATTTGGGTATAGTCGGGCTCCGGAAGTGCCGTCAGTGGAGCACCGACCAAGAAATGAGCGGAAGTTAAGGGTTCAGGGTCCCTAGCATCGTTGGACATAGCAAATAAACGGCGTGAGTTAAGGCAAGCCTCTATTTGAGTGAGAATTGTAGAATACTCCTCAAAATTCAAGATAGTACCGCCAATCACGCGACGTAAATGATATTTGACACTTTTCACCCCGCTTTCCCACAAACCACCGAAATGAGGGGCTGAGGGTGGAATAAAGGACCACTTGATACCGCGGGGACCGCAAAACTCCTGAGTAGATTGCTCAACTCCCTTAGAATTTAAAAACCTGTATAAATCGTGTAAGGTGCGGCTGGCACGATGAAAATTCGTACCATTATCCGAAAATATCTCCGCGGGAATACCTCTGCGCGCGATGAACCTTTTTAAGGCCGCTATAAAGGCGTTGGAGGTGAGATCTGATACAAGTTCCAAATGAATGGCCTTTGTGCACATGCATATGAATAACGGAATATATGCCTTTGACGTGGATTTTGAGCGCTGCCCGCCATGGCGTAAAGGTACGGGACCGGCGTAGTCCACGGCCGATTGGGAAAATGGCTTAGCAGGCGTGACCCTGGAAGGGGGTAACTGACCCAATAATTGATTCACGCCTCTAGCACGGAAACGGAAGCAAATGATACATTTATGTATTACTGAGCGGATATAAGATTTGTCGTTAATAATCCAATATTTCTGTCTGAGAGAGGACTGGGTCGATTGCACCCCAGAGTGCAACAAACGGAGATGTTCATACTCTATGATTAATTTGGTGAAATGAGAATGCGGGTGCAAAATTATTTGATGTTTGCTCGCGTAGTTAAGTTGGGAGAGCTGCAGGCGTCCACCCACTCTCAAAATACCTGTGTCATCCAGGAAGGGGTTGAGTGAAAGAATTTTACTGCTGCTGGGAATGCAGCGATGTGCCTAAGCTCCTTAACCTCCATGCCGAAGTGCAAATGATGAGACTGGCGAACAAAGAACAAAAGTGTATCATGCAACTCTTGAGCAGACAAAAAGAAAGTGCCCCTGTCAACAACCGGGAGCCTAGAGTTACGAATAAATCTGCGGCAATATGCGAAGACGCGGATGAGTCTTGTAAGGGATGAGTAATTTTCAACATAACTGGGGGTGGAAGAGGCGACAATTAGTGAGGTTTGGACCTGCTTACGACGTTCTTGCTCCAGGTCGGGGTAGGTACAGGGCGCATGAGTATCGAAGGCACTAATGGGCCATGATGATGACTCATGGGCTAACCAGGACGGCCCATGCCACCATTGAGGTTGGCTGTGCAAACTACGATTGAGGCAACCGCGTGATAAAATGTCGGCAGGGTTGTCAGATGATAATACATGATGCCAAGTTCCCCGGTTAATAAGACGCTGTATTTCCGCGACACGGTTGGCTGGAACAAATACCTTCCAGCGGGAAGATTGCTGATGTATCCAATCAGGGGCGGATTTAACATTTTGCCGCCCGTAGGCAGTATAAATTTGCCCCCTCCCACAAATCTCTGTTGGGGGGGGGCATCATTATATTCTCTCTTTGGTTTTACAGTCCGCACTAGTGTTCTGTTTAAATCCAAACTTTGCTACATAATCGCGTGTGCTCTCGTTCATTTGCCAATTAATAGGATCAGAATCTAAGACCTTCCCTACCTGATTTGATGACATTTTATCATGATTTTTGACGTGAACTGGCTCTTCGTTCTTCAAAAATGAAGGTTCCTCCACAACGGACCTTTCTGGCTGAACTGTGTGAACAGTATCTTCACCTTCACTGCTATCACAGTTATTGTCGGTATCACTAGAATGTCTCGATTCCTTAAATATTAGCTTGCCTCGGTTTCTGGAACCAACCTACAATTCGGTATTACATTGACAGATCTACATTTCTCACTTTGGTCTGGACTGCCAACATCTAAAATCTCTCGGATGATCAACGCCAAATATTTCAACGGTTGTAAACAAAAACATTCGCCCGTATTACTTTTGGGTGAAAAACGATAACTGCGTTATAGTTACAAATTAAGTGAAGATAATTTTTATATTCGTGTGTGCTTAATTCAACTGGCTTATATACTTGTAAATTTGTTTGAATCTAAAAATATCATTTCTTAACTCAAATTTTGCCGCTCCCCAAAATTTGCCGCCCCAGCCAAGTGCCTAGTCTGCCTGTGCGTAAATCCGCCCCTGTATCCAATGTAAAGCTATCATCGAGTCCGAATAGAAATATAATTCGTCAAATTTGTAGTTGATGGCGTCTAAAACTTTAGAAGTTAACTGCGCCAGCAATAAACAAGCACAACGTTCAAGCCGGGGTAGCGTTATCTGTTTCAGCGGAGCGACCTTAGATTTTGCGCATAACAGGTTTGAAAATATGGCGCCGTTCAAATAGACTGCCCGCACATAAATACAGCACGCGTAACCTTTAGCCGACGCGTCGGTGAATCCGTGAAGCTGTAATGAAATGATTTGATAATTGTTTAGACTCCTAACCGACCTCGTAATTTTAAAATGAGTGTCGGAAACTAATTGAGAGTAGAGTTCCAACCATTGATTGGATAATGAGCCAGATAAGGGTTCGTCCCAACTCGTGCCCGCCAACCACAACTGTTGTACAAAATGCTTGCACCAAAACGGAATGCGGCCAATAAGACCCAACGGGTCGTAAATCCCTGCAATGACCGACAACACACTTTTTTTGTTGAACACAGCCGAATTGTCATCACCCCGAACGGTATATAAAAAACTGTCTTCGTTAACGCTCCATTGGATTCCCAATGTACGCACGTTTTGATTTTTGCTAAAGTCATGGGAAACGTGGGCACGAGAGGCCATAATGTTCTGGTCGTTAGAAAACCATTTATGTAAAATAAAACCATATCTGTTTAGCAAATCCACGATGTCGGACCTCATTTTAGATAGCACGTTCGGATCGTCCGATCCCACCATAAGATCGTCTACATAAAAATCATTGGCTATGGCTAAGCAAGCCATAGGGTGGTCGGATTTATTTTCGTGGGCTATCTGAGCCAGACATCTAGTTGCAAGAAAAGAGGCACTTTTGTATGTCCGTCAGGTCGGTTCTGACGTGTATTAGTTCGAGAAAGATATTATAATAATGCTGCCACTCAATAATGCTTCCCGCAAACCGAGGTAATTTGATCGGTTCCAACTGTATGGGGGGGGGTTTAAGATGCGTACTTTCAGCATTAATTAAGGGTTTTTGATTCACATGCTCTGCTTGCTCCAACAAGTGTTGCAACTTACATTCTATGTTGCAAAGATCGTCCTCAGTTTGGACTCTATCACTTGCTAATGCAAAATCCGCTTCCTCGGATTCGATTTGAGATTGTATTTCATCGTATTTGGTGGATAATTCCATCAAATGCCGAAGTTTTATTTTCAGCGCATGATGATCGCTGGTTTCCAAATCGAAATTGTCCGCGAAGGTGTTTACGCGGGAAATCGAACCTTTAATAGTGCCTTGCTTCTTTATTAAAGCTTTTTCATCCACCATAATTACAATTTAAAATATAATTTAGAATAATTTGAGCGCAGAGCAGGTGAACAATGGACTTAAATTTTGATAAAATCTGAATAAGGTGCGGTAGCTAGCGATCGTTATATAGCTTAACACAATACTTGCTACAACATATGCTTATTATCTCTATTAAAACAGCCTCTATTAGAATTTAAGAATTATTGAAATTATGAATTTAAATAATAATAATAATAATAATAATAATAATAATAATAATACATATAGTCTTGTCTCGATGCTTGAACTCACAATGAGTTGCTAAATAGTTACGAAAATATGTTCAATAATAATGATATATGTTTACACAAAGGTGTCAAAAATAACATGTTGAATATAAAATATTGCTTAGAACGTTATGTCCATACATTATTTAAATAATTATACTAATAAGTAAAAGGTTCATAGTCACGTGGAATCCTAGCATGTTACGAACTGCTGTGGTCCTGTTGGTTCCGATCTGAATCCGTCCGTCAATCCTGTGCTGTTGGTGACCCGCCTGTTCGTGCTGGTTCGATGAAGTCTGTCATCGTATATCAGCGTACATTACAGTTATGGAATTGCTGCTACTGTATAACTGCCTTGACGATTCCTGTCGTGTCAGCTCTGCCGTTCTGTTGTATCTTGGTAGTCACTTGTTTGAAGTCGTTTTTTCGGTGATAAATGGCATGCCACGGTCAGCAATTTAAATTTGAGAGATTTTGAATTTTGAAGCATTTTCGGGAACTAGGACCTTTGCCCAATGAAATAAATGTTTTGAAGTAGTGACCCACAATGTTGCCCATAAGGCGGAAATAAAATCCAGATTAGTGGACCAGAAAATGTTGTCGCTTGTGCACGAAAAACTATGAAATCCGGTTCGGTTGGACCAAAAATGTTGCGTGCTGGAAGCTCTTGAAGTTTCTCGAGTTGTTCCAGGAGACGCTAAATGAAGAGGGCTGGTTTGAGAGTATAACGAAGTGGACTGTATTGAATTTATATAATGTTCATTTATTGACAACTTTATATTTTAGATGTTATTGCTGACACGTGCAGATGTTTTTCTGGGCATAACGCCCGTTAATTAAGTTTTACTAAAAGTCAAATGCCATAATAAATAGACGGAAGTCACCTGAATTAAATTAGTGCAGGTTGCACATGACGAATAATTGAATAATGAGATCCAGAAACCGCGGCTGGAAGAGTAATGTTAACGAGTGTACAGCTCGGAGTATCTAAAATAACTGAACAAAAATTGACCACCGTGCGCCCAGCTGGCGACTGGCGGCGGTAGATAAGCAACATGACGTCATCCGCGCTTGCCGCAATGCGGTACTTACAACACAGATATAGAAATACAGTACAAGGTTCGAACATATTATTTATTGGTTTCTTTTTCATTATTATATTTGAGTGTAACATTTCTCCTTTCTCTGTTCTATATTATTTGTTTGTGTTTTATCCTTTGATTTCATTTTATTTCCTTTATACTTGGTTTGTTTCACCTTCATTTCCTTCTTCGATTTCATTTTATTTTGGTTTTCCCCTTCTCATTTGGTTTATCTATTGATTCAATCACTTGGGTTGGGTCATGTAGTCATTTCTCGCATCATCGTCATTTTATTTTCTTTAATTTAAACATTTTATATAGATGATTCATCGTTTTTACCCTGGTATTGGGGTGGCTTGTTTGTGTTCTAACATAATGCCTCTCCTTCAAAATTGATCATTTTGGTAAAACACTAGCATAGTTTTTTATGAAATTATCAGTTATACATTTTTTCCTTTTTCTTCTTGTTTATTTCTTCTTTCTTGTTTCTCTTCTTACTTATTCCACTCCATTTTATTAAGATCTGTTTTTATTTATTTCCATTAGTGCATTTTCCCCGTTATATAATTTTTTCCCTAACTTTTTTAGTAGCTGGTTTCTTCCATTACTACCATTTTTTCTGAGACCAGAGGAACATCATCTCTGCTCAGTTAATTGATTGCTGGACCTATTCTCAGTCAATCTTAAATACCTTTTTTGTCATCTTGTGCCTTTCATTAATAATATTATTTTATTTTGGGGATTGTCCACTTTATGGTTTTTTTTTCTTTTAGATCATTTTAACCTTTTACTCATTCTTCCTTCCGCTATACCTTTGCTCTTTGCTATATTCTGTTATCTACTCACGCAGTTGATTGTTTTTTATTTATTTTATTTAGTTGTTAATTTCATTATTTCTAACTTTACATTAGTTTGTTTTTCTTTTCTTCTTGTGATCATTTTAATTATTTTAGACATCTTTTTTCTTTTCTTGATTGATTACCATTATTTTGCTTTAGCCATTTGCTGTATATTTGCTTGATACATTTTTTTTCTTTCTTATACCAGTTCATTTTTTTTTCTTTGAATATTCTATATTCTTTATAATTTTAGATATTTGTCTTAGCAGTTATTGCTTGATTTTATTTTTTTTATTTTAATTGGTCTCCCTTCTAATTCTCTTGTATTATTAATTCTTGTTTTCACTTTTTTTGTTTATTTGTTTTGTCCCATATTATAGTAGGTTGATGGTTCTTACTTTATAGGAATTTTTGTAACTTATTCCTTCATTTCATATTTTGCCTCATACGTCATCTAAATATTATTGTAAGTTGATCTTACTTCTTTTGAATTTTGTAATTCTTTATTTTTTTCATGATTGTTATGTGTTCCATCGGTCGGCCGTTTCTTCTTCTTCATCTATTTCTTGTCTCCCTCCTTGAGGTGTGTTGGATTGGTTTCCATTGTTTCTTGAGGGAATCCAGAGATCTGGTGGGTTACGTTTATTGTACGCTATTCTGAAATTCTCTGCAGGATTGTTGCTGAAAGGTATCCAGTCATAATTTTCATCTTCTTGTTGGTTACTACCGGATGGTGCGTCCCTTCTCTGGTTATCGCTTCCGGATCTGATTCCTTCAATATTATTAATTTGTTGTACGTTTTCAGTATTCTCCTCCTTTGGGTGCTGGTTATCGCTCTGGGCGTTATTATTGTTTCGTTCGTTTGATGGTGGTCTTGGGTAGTGCCTCCCCTGATTGTTTCGAGTGCTCCCTCATATAAAGTGTACTTTAGGTTGATTGTTACGATTACGGACTCTCTGTTTCCCCTATTATTCTGGTTATTCAGGTTATTATTGTTCCCGTAAT
Source organism: Magicicada septendecula (assembly GCA_034769895.1). NCBI lineage: Eukaryota > Metazoa > Arthropoda > Insecta > Hemiptera > Cicadidae > Magicicada > Magicicada septendecula. The sequence goes on from CM068368.1 coordinate 287,760,575, forward strand.
AATTATTATTGTTGGGGTGGCCGTTTGGACGCTGGTATGGTCGATCGCCCTGGTAATTATTATTATTTTGATAGTTTCCGTTAAACGGTGGATTGCCCTGATTATAATTTGGGCGGTTACCCCTATATTGATAGTTATTATCGTTCCGGTTCGGGTTATTCTGGTTGTTGTTTTGGGGTCTATTATTGGACGGATTATAATTTGGTGGGATCTGATTTTCCTCCCAACGGTTGTGTTTCAAGTTGACCATTTGGTTGCATCGATATTGGCCATCATTTTCATGGTCCTCCAATAAGTTTGCCATTCCTTGAATGGTTTTTATTTGGCCGTCTTCTTGCTTTTTGGACCACATCCTCATAGTGGTATCCCAACTGTATCACTAAAGATTCCTCCAGTATCCTCGGTTCTAAGTTCCTTGCTAAGCATACCTTCCCTAGAAAGTACGACGTTAGGGTGTGTCCTGCTTGCCATTCATACCTCCCATTGCTGATATCGTATCTGACTACGTTTTGGGTGGACTCAGACCAGTATTTTTCTTGGAATTGTGTCTTAAATTCTTGTGTACTGTTTATCTCCGGTCGGGTGGCCGTCCACCAATTGTCGTGGGTGTCCTTGAACATCTCATCAATGAGGCTTCTCACCGTTGTCCATCTCGTTTCCCTATTCTTTTCGATTAGTTCCTCTACTCTTTTGAGGAATTCCATGGGATTACGCCGGTAACTGCGAAAGTTTATTACCTCCCTGTTCTCGCTGGTGATAATGTTGGTGTTGTGACAAGGTTTCTCCCTCAGTGCGTCTAGCTCTTCCTGCATTTGCCTTTCCCTTTGGCTTATTCCCTGGATCTTCTCCTTGTTCTCTTGGGTCTGTCCGTCTACTTTGTTGAGGTTGGTGTATACCCTTTCCACACGTTCACTTACATCAGTTTGTATTTCCTGGTGTTTTTCTTCGAGTTTATTTAGCACCCTCCTGTTTATTTTTTGTGCATTCTATGGTGGTTATTTGTTGAAACTCGTCCCTTGCAATTCTTCCTTCTTCCTTGACTGCTTTAATTTTGTTTATTAACTCCCCGCGGACTTGTACTATTGTTTCATTCGTCTCGGTGACAGTTTGTTTAATTTCTTCTCGACATTCTACCACCTGTTGTCTCAACTCATCTTTGGTATTCTCGCTATTTTCCTTCAATTGTTTTTGGAGTGTTTGATTATTATTTTCAATCTTATTATTCAATATTTCCAGATCTTTCTTGATCTGTCTCTTTAACTCTTCATTCTCCTCTTCTAATATCTCTTGGTTTCTTTTCAAGGCTTCATGGTTGCTTTCCATCTTATTATTCAGAAGTTCTATGTCCTCCTTGAGTTGTTTCTTTAAGTCTTCACTATTTCAGTCCAGTTTTTTGTTTAAGAATTCCCTGTCTTCTTTTCTTTGTTCTCTAGTCTCTTCCTTATTTCTGTCGAATTTATCGTTTATTTTTTCCTCCATCTGCTTAAAATTTTCGTCATTCATGTCGAATTTTTTGTTCATACTACTCATTAGTTCCATGATTTTTAATAGACTCGGGTCTCCTCTAATTTCTTCCTTGTCACCTGCCGACTGTTCGATTTCCTCCTCTTGGATTGAGTTTTCTGGTTGGTCCCCTTGGGCATCCTCTTCGACCGTTTCCTCGATCATTTCTTCAATCATTTCCATTTCTTCTTCGTCGGTACCCTCAGTTCCCTTCTTAGCTTTTCCCCTTGTAACCATGGAATGTTTCATATCTTTTCGTAACCGCCGCTAGTCTTCAATTCTAGCCTCACTAGTTGGTCGCCAATCTTTAACGACGAGATTTGTATGTGTTCTGAAAAGGTGTACGTATTGTGTGTTCGCTTCACACTGGTGTCGTTAGTTATATGTTGCGCTGACGATGTCCGTAGCGATACTTCGAATTACCAGTACTCGCGAGTGGAAACCTTACCTGTTCTTCGATAGGTGTTCATAAATCCCAGGTGGCGCCAAATTGTTTAATTAAAACAGTTAAATTAAAAAATAGGATGATTAAGTGTTCTCAGCTATGACGGTATGTAGAATTCAAATTTTCTCCCGCCTTCGTTCAACCTTCTTAACCGAGCGGTTATTTCGCCGAGTTTCCGACGTGAGCGCTTACCATCACCCTGGTTTTTTCGCTAAAATACACAAATATTATAATACACTTTCCTATGGAATAAAGAACAGTGGTTACACTCTGTACTAGTTTATTTAAGTGTGATTGGTAATTATTCAGATTTACACAAAATTATATTTTGTTATTCAACAAATTTGCACTGGCAATTATTATAAGACAAAAATCTCAAGGTTGGCGAATTGACTCTGAATGCATTATTCAGTCAAACATGGCGACTGCTTGGTTTGTTTACAGTTCATTTCATTCAGATCCTGGATTCTTGTGATTACGAAAGAAATATTAATTTTTTTTTTTTTTTTTTTTTTAGGCCAACCATCAATTTACATCTAGTGTTTGTTATAATTTAAGTTACTTATACAGTCGCCCACTGGTGTACTATATATATTACTTTCTAGATTTCTGCACACACTGCACTGCACTAATTCAAAAGTTTTAGTTCTCTTCAGCCTTCTCACTGTATTGGTGTTGTCAAGCAGTTAAATAGCTTCTACATTGATATGCTGGTGTAGTCTAGATTCGTGCTTTGCAGCAAACCTTTTAATTTCACTGGCGACATCAGGGATCCTAAGGTCTCGATGTAGATCACTATTTCTGATGTACCATGGAGCACTCACCATGTTCCGTAGCACTCTATTCTGGAAGGTTTGAATACATCTAATGTTCGTTTCTTTTGCACAACCCCACAGTTGAATTCCATAAAGCCAAATTGGTTTCAGAATTTAGTTATATATCAGAATTTTGTTGTGTATTGACAACTGAGAATTTAGTCCCAAGAGTCAATACAGTTGTCTATATTTGAGACCAAGCTCCGTCCTTTTTTTTCTGATGTGCTCCTTCCATCGTAGCTTTGTATCTAGGGTCATCCCCAAATATTTAGCAGTGTTTGCATATGGTACCACAGCACCATTTAAGGTAACTGGAAAACTGTTCTCTATTCTTTTGTTTGTAAAATTGATATGAACAGATTTCAGTTCATTAAGCTTAATTTTCCATCTCCTAGTCCACTGCTGTATCTGATCACTAGCATCTTGAAGCATATTGGTAGCTTCACCTAAGGTCGAACCAATCGCCATTATAGCTGTGTCATCAGCAAAAGTAGCAACAGTCACATTCTCTGGCTGCGGCAGATCAGATGTAAACAACAAGTAGAGGATGGACCCCAAAACACTCCCTTGGGGCACACCTGCCCTCACTTCTCTTAGCTCAGAATAGTCATCTTCCTGTTTGACTCTAAATAATCTTTCCGATATATATGATTTTAACACGTCAGCATATTGTTTTGGTAGCATTTTATTAAGTTTATGTATTAAACCTTTATGCCAAACTTTATCAAAGGCCTGAGCCACATCGAGGAAGATTGTCAAGCAGATTAGCTTTTTTTCTAGTGCTTTCTCTATTGTGTCTGTTATTCTATGTACTTGGTCTATTGTGGAATGTTTTTGTCTGAACCCGAATTGATGATTTGGTATCAGCTTTCTTCTCTCTATTACTCGATTTAGCCTTTGCAACAGAAGTTTTTCAAAAAGCTTTGATATAGTTGGCAACAGTGATATGGGCCGATATGATTTGGCCTCATTTGGCGGTTTGCCTGGTTTACGTAGCATAATAACTTCTGCCACCTTCCAGACACTAGGAACATGCTTTAGCCTAAGTGCCGCATTGAATAAATATGTAAGCATAACAATCCCTTTCCTAGGTAACTGCTTTAAGATCTCACCTGTAATGAGGTCAAAGCCAGGTGATTTTCGGGGGTTTAAGTTTATCTTGATCTCCTTAGCTACCTCTTTTGGGGTGACCAGTTGAATGTCCTCCTCTTCATGATTTGTATCTTCATCTAACTCTGTATCAGACTGGGTATTATTTGGCTAAAAAATGTCAGCTAGATGTTCAGCAAACGCTTCAGCTTTTTCTTTATTATCTCTAGCCCATGTACCGTCGCTTTTTCTAATAGGTGGTACTTGAGTGATCGACCTTTTAAGCTTCCTCATTGCTTTCCACAACGAGTACTCTGCATCTGCATCTGCTGTTAGATTTTCCAAATAGGAAGCTATTGACGCTTCTTTTAACTTCTGTATTACACGCTTTAGTTGTTGCGATTTGTTGTTAAGTACAGTTTTATCATTTGGGTCACGAGTCTGTTGCCATTTTCTTCTAGCTCGCCTCTTTTCTTTGACAAGTTCTCTGATCTCTCTAGGATAGTTGTTACCAACAATTCCATGGGTGATTTCTCTCGTATTGTTCCAGGCTGTAGTTTGAATATTATAATTAAACTTCTCGGCTTCTATTTCTAATTGCTGCTTAGTTCTCAACTGAACATTTAGTTGTATCTTGCCTTCAAGTTCTAATTTGAAGCTTTCCCAATCAGTAGTTTTGTTAACTAGGCTTGGTTTGTCTACTGTTTTTATTATCCTTTCACTCAGCATCAGGATTACTGCTGAATGATCAGTCAAGATCAAAATTCTCCTCGATATCAATAAAGTTCTGCGAGACCCTCCTTGATATGAAGAAATCTAATAGATCTGGAATTTTATTAGGATCTGTAGGCCAGTAAGTAGGTTTGCCTGTACTGTGGAAGCTACAACCTGTTTCTTGTATTGCTTTATTAAGCTCGCTACCTTTAGTTGTTGTTAATCTAGATCCCCAATCTACATGTTTGGCATTGTAGTCTCCGCCTACAATGAATCTCTCACCTAGGTGTAATATAAATTTCTTGTAATCTAACTCCTTTAGGTTGTGTCTTGGAGGACAGTATATCGCACCAACGATTAGTTTTTGCTTGGTGGATTTGATTCCAACTACAGTGAGTTGGATTTCTGCAGTCTGAAGGTGACACTCCTCATAGTGGTTAATCCTATTCTTAATAATAATAGCACTTCCTCCTTTGGCTTTATTATCCGGATGAATTGTTTGATATACCTGGTATCCATTTATTTTTAAGCATGACTGATTTGTTAAGTGTGTCTCTGATACTAGACATATATCAATGTCTTGTGCCTTGAGGAATAATTCTATTTCTTGCTTTCTGTTCTGGGTACCGTTGGCATTCCAGGTAGCTATCCTTAGGTCTTTCTGGTCCATTGATTAATTCTCTGTGGAAATGTGCCCGGATTTCTGGCTTCTAATCTATCTAGTCTATCCATGACTATTTTCATCATGTCCATCATATTCTGCATCATTTGCACCATTGATGAATCATCATTTTGAACTAAAGTCTTGTTAGCTTTAACTGCTTGAGCAAAGGACATTTCACTATTGATTTTATTAGCTGTGAAAGTTCTTGGTTGAGGTTTTTTAGGTCGTCTCTCACTTATTAAATTATTGCGTCTTATTTGAAGTTCACGTGCAACCAAACAACCCCTGTAGCTAGCAGGGTGTGCTTCTGCACAATTTGAACACTTTGCTGGCACATCTCGTTCTTGCTGGCAATCGATGGTCCTGTGATTGCCTGCACATTTAACACAGATAGGTCCATGTTGGCAATACTTATGAGTGTGACCATATCTTTGACACCTTTTACACTGTGGTATCAGTTTGTTACTCCTGAGAGCTTCAATTTTTATTTTCATATGACATAAATATTGAATATCAAATATTTTTTTTATATCCTCTGATCTGTCAAACGTTAGCATAAATAATGGCAAATGTATGATTTTTTTCCTTGCTGTCAACTTTAGTCTTTCTAATTTTATTAACTACTTCAAGGACTTTATATCCTCTATTCAATAACTCCTCTTTAATCTCTTCTGATTTGCATGTTGGATGCAAGTTACGTGCCATGACTCTTATTGGTCTGGTCTGTTTATTTTCATAAGTATGCCATTCAAACATACTTTCTTTTAGGAGTTTTGTCAGTTCTCTATATTCCATTTCTGTGTCTACATTAATTTTCAGCTGATTGTTGTTCATCATGCTGGTGTTAAATTTCAGATCTTTTGATTTCAGTTTCTGACTTATTTCTATATAATTTTCCACATTGCTCAGTATCACTGGTGGTGGCTTAGCCAATTTTTTTACATTTTCTTTAGTCCTCTTACTTTTGTTTATTGGACTGGTTTTCAGTGTTTCTGGTGATTCCATAGTTTTCCTTTTACGTTTTTTTATTCTTTTCCAGTATCCAAGCAGTTTCTTTGGCCACGATTTCTTCCTCTTCTTCCAAGTTGGCTGGACTATAGGATACCCTAGGCTGTAACTTCTTGATTTCTTCCTGTAGTCATCTGATTTCGTTATAAGCAGAATTAAGCTGAGCCTGCAATCTGCTTATTGTGTCCTCTGGGACTTCCAATGTTGGTATCTGTGCGTTTTGTTTTTCCAAGCTACAGTTTATATTAGTTGGCGGAGACCTTGCCACCAACGAACCTCTTCTAAACGGATCCTCACCAAGCAATAGCTGCCCCCCCCCCCCCCAGAATCCATGGGACCGACCTCCGAAGAGGGTGGATTTACCAGGTTTTCACCTGGTCTACCACCTGGGGTAGTCATTCCTTTTTTTGTTTTCTGTATAAGATGGGGATTTTGTTGATAGGCATACGAGTTAGGATCCATTGCAAGTATACACGTATTCAAGGTTGAACACAACTGTTTCAAGTTGATAACGCATACGTACACTCACAAGCCGATACGGTTTATGAGAATGGACCAGTTTTCCACGTGCCCACTGACTCAAGCACACAATCACACACACATAGCGCACGCACGCACTGAAGGCCTAGAAAGACACAGTATATGTTGACAAGTTGGACGCACACACTAACACACAATCACACACACATCGCATGCACGCACTGGAAGTCTAATCAGTCACAGTATGTACAGATTAGATAAATGTTAAACTAAGATGATAAACTATATTTATAAACATAACAAAACAATAACTCAAGAGATAACGGAGCACAAACTTATATCCGCACTCTACGAATGCACGACCGATACTATATATTAATAATGATTACAATAAAGTACACTACCAATTGTACTCAGATAATATAATGTGTAATTATAATTTGTTCCTGAAGTGTGGTAAAGTGTGTTTCAAAAGTTCATAATTTTCATACAGGTTATTTTTCTAGTTAACATAAATTTAGTGTTTTATTTTTTATTAATCTTTGAAAGAAATAATATCATCAGTTTATAGTGAGAGTTCAGATTGCTGTGAGAAAAATTTAAAGAGAATTTATTTCAGAAATTCGTGTAATTTAGGAATACTTATCAACTCAGTCGACTTGAGGTGAACTGTCATTCAGTTGAAATGGGTTGGGGTCTTCAATAGTCTTCAATCTTCAACTATTTTGGAACTTAAGTGCGTCTGGCATCTTTTTCATATTAGTTGTTGAAATTTATTAATTTAGAATTTGTTAAATTGGTCCTGGGCATCAGTTGAATGTTCTAGTCCTTCATTAGTTTCTTACTTCTTCATCTTTTCGAATTTAGATTACTTTCTAAACGTTTTATATTAAAAATTTGGTCATTCACAGACTGGCATCTATTCCTGTTGAGCGTCAAAAATGGAATAATAAATCCTAACGGAAAATTCATAAATAACGTTCCAGTTGTCATGGTAACTTATAGGTCCTGATTGGCTGAACTTGACTTAGTACCATTGTTATCATATTTGAATTTTTATTCAAAATCACTGTATATCTTCTGATTGCTATTATTCTTCCGTCTTCCTCTCTATGTATTAAATATTATCACTACTGTTCGTATTTTCTTTCAAAGATCATTTTGACATCCCACAAAGCTGGGTTTTCTTATGTATTATTGTTTGAACATTTATGTTGATATTATCTAATTACATTTCTTTCTTATTTTATGTCCTTAATTTAACATTTATCTTTTAATACGATTCACTAATTATCCTTGACTAGTTGCTTGCCTTGGATATGCTAATTTCCTTGTTAGTTTTTTACAATTTGTAGTTATTTGTTTTGTACAGTTAGGCATTTCATAGGCCTAAGTAGTAATTGGCCTTATTTACTTATTTTATACTAATTACTTATTAATTTACTCCCATACATGTTTTGTGTTGGCATTATAACTGATTTGTTTACTTGTTTTGGATGTTTTATAATAATTGAATGTTTTCATTAGTTTCTACATTATGGTTTGTTTATTATTTTCTAACTGCCCTTCCAGTATTATCAGATTTATATTACTTTATCTTTTTTCTTATTTATTTTGCCAGTGTTTATTATTTGGCAATTATTTACTATTCTCTATAAAATACAATATAACATTTAGGTTTATGGTCTGTGTAATCCCTTCAGCCATATTCCTATTCATAGATTTAATCAAACAATTCTTTAACAGCTATTATGCAATGTTTGTTTACAATTTGTTTCATTCTTAATTGTTTTTGGGTGATAAACATCATCACACCACTCAAATTTCCTTAACTGACTATCCCTTAAAATATAGGGTGTTTATTGATTTTGCTTTTATTTTCTTTACTATATTCTTTATTATTTCAACTTTACTCTCTAGCCATGGTAACACTAACTTTTGACCTTCCATGGGATACCTTCCCTGAATACCATTGTATCCCTCATTTACCATTAATCTTAATACTATCATTAACAAAATTCTTATTGAATAATAATGTTCACCATTAAACCTTTAGTGTTCATCACAGATTATTGAGTGTTTATACCTATCAATAGGGTTTCTTATTATTTTGGGGTTTTACACTGCCACTTTGCACTTCTTATATTTTATTTTAAGTGTTATTAGTGGGTAATCCCTAACATTACATTTTCTTTGTCACTTACTTATGTTCACTATCTCTCTCTTTACAAAGCTTAGTTATACAGTTAATTATAGAGTCCTTTATCACATTTAAACTCTATTTCTTTGGTTAGTGTACTTTTAGTTTGTCATTACTTTACCGGGTTTTATCAATTATCATTTACATTGATTATTTAGTCGATACAAATAATTATCTTTTACAGTTATTATCTATTGGTTTCTTTTTCATTATTATATTTGAGTGTAACATTTCTCCTTTCTCTGTTCTATATTATTTGTTTGTGTTTTATCCTTTGATTTCATTTTATTTCCTTTATACTTGGTTTGTTTCACCTTCATTTTCCTTCTTCGATTTCATTTTATTTTGGTTTCCCCTTCTCATTTGGTTTCATTTTATTTGGTTTATCTATTGATTCAATCACTTGGGTTGGGTCATGTAGTCATTTCTCGCGTCATTGTCATTTTATTTTCTTTAGTTTAAACATTTTATATAGTTGATTCATCATTTTTCCCCTGGTATTGGGGTGGCTTGTTTGTGTTGTAACATAATGCCTCTCCTTCAAAATTGATCATTTTGGTAAAACACTAGCATAGTTTTTTATGAAATTATCAGTTATACATTTTTCCTTTTTCTTCTTGTTTATTTCTTCTTTCTTGTTTCTCTTCTTACTTATTCCACTCCATTTTATTAAGATCTGTTTTTATTTATTTCCATTAGTGCATTCTCCCTGTTATATAATTTTTCCCCTAACTCTTTAGTAGCTGGTTTCTTCCATTACTACCATTTTTTCTGAGACCAGAGGAACATCATCTCTGCTCAGTTAATTGATTGCTGGACCTATTCTCAGTCAATCTTAAATACCTTTTTTGTAATCTTGTGCCTTTCATTAATAATAATATTTTATTTTGGGGATTGTCCACTTAATGTTTTTTTTTTCTTTTAGATCGTTTTAACCAATTACTCATTCTTCCTTCCGCTGTACCTTTGCTATATTCTGTTACCTACTCACGCAGTGGATTGTTTTTTATTTATTTTATTTAGTTGTTAATTTCATTATTTCTAACTTTTCATTAGTTTGTTTTTCTTTTCTTCTTGTGATCATTTTAATTATTTTAGACATCTTTTTTCTTTTCTTGGTTGATTACCATTATTTTTCTTTAGCCATTTGCTGTATATTTGCTTGATAAATTTTTTTTCCTTTCTTATACCAGTTCATTTTTTTTTTCTTTGAATATTCTATATTCTTTATAATTTTAGAGGTATTTGTCTTAGCAGTTATTGCTTGATTTTATTTTTGTTTATTTTAATTGGTCTCCCTTCTAATTCTCTTGTATTATTAATTCTTGTTTTCACTTTTTTGTTTATTTGTTTTGTCTCATATTATAGTAAGTTAATGGTTCTTACTTTATAGGAATTTTTGTAACTTATTCCTTCATTTCATATTTTGCCTCATACGACCTTTAAATATTATTGTAAGTTGATCTTACTTCTTTTGAATTTTGTAATTCTTTATTTTTTTCATGATTGTTATGCATTCCATCGGTCGGCCATTTCTTCTTCCTCATCTATTTCTTGTCTCCCTCCTTGAGGTGTGTTGGATTGGTTTCCATTGTTTCTTGAGGGAATCCAGAGTTCTGGTGGGTTTCGTTTATTGTACGCTATACTGAAATTCTCTGCAGGATTGTTGCTGAAAGGTATCCAGTCATAATTTTCATCTTCTTGTTGGTTACTTCCGGATGGTGCGTCCCTTCACTGGTTATCGCTTCCGGATCTGATTCCTTCAATATTATTAATTTGTTGTACATTTTCAGTATTCTCCTCCCTTGGGTGCTGGTTATCGCTCTGGGCAATATTATTGTTTCGTTCGTTTAATGGTGGTCTTGGGTAACGCCTCCCCTGATTGTTTCGAGTGCTCCCTCGTATAAAGTGTAGTTTAGGTTGATTGTTACGATTACGGTTATCTCTGTTTCCCTTATTATTATTATTCTGGTTATTATTGTTCCCGTAATAATTATTATTGTTGGGGTGGCCGTTTGGATGCTGGTTTGGTCCATTGCCCCGGTAATTATTATTATTTTGATAGTTTCCATTAAACGGTGGACAGCCCTGATTATAATTTGGGCGGTTTCCCCTATATTGATAGTTATTATCGTTCCGGTTCGGGTTATTCTGGTTGTTGTTTTGGGTCTATTATTGGACGGATTATAATTTGGTGGGATCTGGTTTTTCCTCCCAACGGTTGTGTTTCAAGTTGACCATTCGGTTGCGTCGATATTGGCCATCATTTTCATGGTCCTCCAATAAGTTTGCCATTCCTTGAATGGTTATTATTTGGCCCTGTCTTCTTGCTTTTTGGACCGCATCGTCATAGTGGTATCCCAACTGTATCACTAAAGATTCCTCTGGTGTCCTCGGTTCTAAGTTCCTTGCTAAGCATACCTTCCCTAGAAAGTACGACGTTAGGGTGTGTCCTGCTTGCGGCTCATACCTCCCACTGCTGAAATCGTTTCTGACTACGTTTTGGGTGGACTCAGACCAGTATTTTTCTCGGAAATGTGTCTTAAATTCTTGTGTACTCTTTATCTCCATTCGGGTGGCCGTCCACCAATTGTCGTGGGTGTCCTTGAACATCTCATCAATGAGGCTTCTCACCGTTGTCCATCTCGTTTCCCTATTCTTTTCGATTAGTTCCTCTACTCTTTTGAGGAATTCCATGGGATTACGCCGGTAACTGCGAAAGTTTATTACCTCCCTGTTCTCGCTGGTGATAATGTTGGTGTTGTGACAAGGTTTCTCCCTCAGTGCGTCTAGCTCTTCCTGCATTTGCCTTTCCCTTTGGCTTATTCCCTGGATCTTCTCCTTGTTCTCTTGGGTCTGTCCGTCTACTTTGTTGAGGTTGGTGTATACCCTTTCCACACGTTCACTTACATCAGTTTGTATTTCCTGGTGTTTTTCTTCGAGTTTATTTAGCACCCTCCTGTTTATTTTTTGTGCATTCTATGGTGGTTATTTGTTGAAACTCGTCCCTTGCAATTCTTCCTTCATCCTCGACTGCTTTAATTTTGGTTATTAACTCCCCCTCGGACTTGTACTATTGTTTCATTCGTCTCGGTGACAGTTTGTTTAATTTCTTCTCAACATTCTACCACCTGTTGTCTCAACTCATCTTTGGTATTCTTGCTATTTTCCTTCAATTCTCTTTGGAGTGTTTGATTATTATTTTCAATCTTATTATTAAATACTTCCAGATCTTTCTTGATCTGTCTCTTTAACACTTCATTCTTCTCTTCTAATATCTCTTGGTTTCTTTTCAAGGCTTCATGGTTGCTTTCCATCTTATTATTCAGAAGTTCTATGTCCTCCTTGAGTTGTTTCTTTAACTCTTCAATATTTCAGTCCAGTTTTTCGTTTAAGAATTCCCTGTCTTCTTTTCTTTGTTCCTTATTTCTGTCGAATTTATCGTTTCTTTTTTCCTCCATCTGCTTAAAATTTTTGTCATTCCTGTCGAATTTTTTGTTCATACTACTCATTAGTTCCATGATTTTTAATAGATTCGGGTCTCCTCTAATTTCTTCCTTGTCACCTGCCGATTGTTCCGTTTCCTCCTCTTGGATTGAGTTTTCTGGTTGGTCCCCTTGGGCATCCTCTTCGACCGTTTCCTCGATTATTTCTTCAATCATTTCCGTTTCTTCTTCGTCGGTACACTCAGTTCCCTTCTTAGCTTTTCCCCTTGTAACCATGGAATGTTTCATATCTTTTCGTAACCACCACTAGTCTTCAATTCTAGCCTCACTAGTTGGTCGCCAATCTTTAACGACAAGATTTGTACGTGTTCTGAAAAGGTGTACGTATTGTGTGTTCGCCTCACACTGGTGTTGTTACTTATATGTTGCACTGACGATGTCCGTAGCGATACTTCGAATTACCAGTACTCGCGAGTGGAAACCTTACCTGTTCTTCGATAGGTGTTCATAAATCCTGGGTGGCGCCAAATTGTTTAATTAAAACAATTAAATTAAAAAAAAGGATGATTAAGCGTTCTCAGCTATGACGGTATGTAGAATTCAAATTTTCTCCCGCCTTCGTTCGACCTTCTTAATCGAGCGGTTATTTCGCCGAGTTTCCGACGTGAGCGCTTACCATCACCCTGGTTTTTTCGCTAAAATACACAAATATTATAATACACTTTCCTATGGAATAAAGAACAGTGGTTACACTCTGTACTAGTTTATTTAATTGTGATTGGTAATTATTCAGTTTTACACAAAATTATATTTTGTTATTCAACAAATTTGCACCGGCAATTATTATAAGACAAAAATCCCAAGGTTGGCGAATTGACTCTGAACGCATTATTCAGTAAAACATGGCGACTGCTTGGTTTGTTTACAGTTCATTTCGTTCAGATCCTGGATTCTTGTGATTACGAAAGAAATATTAATAATGATTACAATAAAGTACACTACCTTACATTAATTGTACTCAGATAATATAATATGTAATTATAATTTGTTCCTGAAGTGTGGTAAAGTGTGTTTCAAAAGTTCGTAATTTTCATACAGGTTATTTTTCTAGTTAACATAAATTTAGTGTTTTATTTTTTATTAATCTTTGATAGAAATAATATCATCAGTTTATAGTGAGAGTTCAGATTGCTGTGAGAAAAATTTAAAGAGAATTTATTTCAGAAATTCGGGTAATTTAGGAATACTTATCAACTCAGTCGACTTGAGGTGAACTGTCATTCAGTTGAAATGGGTTGGGGTCTTCAATAGTCTTCAATCTTCAATTATTTTGGAACTTAAGTGCGTCTGGCATCTTTTTCATATTAGTTGTTGAAATTTATTAATTTAGAATTTGTTAAATCGGTCCTGGGCATCAGTTGAATGTTCTAGTCCTTCATTAGTTTCTTACTTCTTCATCTTTTCGAATTTAGATTACTTTCTAAACGTTTTATATTAAAAATTAGGTCATTCACGGACTGGCGTCTATTCCTGTTGAGCGTCAAAAATGGAATAATAAATCCTAACGGAAAATTCATAAATAACGTTCAAGTTGTCATGGTAACTTATAGGTCCTGATTGGCTGAACTTGACTTAGTACCATTGTTATCATATTTGAATTTTTATTCAAAATTACTGTATATCTTCTGATTGCTATTATTCTTCCGTCTTCCTCTCTATGTATTAAATATTATCACTACTGTTCGTATTTTCTTTCAAAGATCATTTTGACATCCCACAAAGCTGGGTTTTCTTATATATTATTGTTTGAACATTTATGTTGATATTATCTAATTACATTTCTTTCTTATTTTATGTCCTTAATTTAACATTTCTCTTTTAATACGATTCACTAATTATCCTTGACTAGTTGCTTGCCTTGGATTTGCTAATTTCCTTGTTAGTTTTTTACAATTTGTAGTTATTTGTTTTGTACAGTTAGGCATTTCATAGGCCTAAGTAGTAATTGGCCTTATTTACTTATTTTATACTAATTACTTATTAATTTACTCTCATACATGTTTTGTGTTGGCATTATAACTGATTTGTTTACTTGTTTTGGATCTGTTTTATAATAATTGAATGTTTTCATTAGTTTCTACATTATGGTTTGTTTATTATTTTCTAACTGCCCTTCCAGTATTATCAGATTTATATTACTTTATCTTTTTTCTTATTTATTTTGCAAGTGTTTATTATTTGGCAATTATTTACTGTTCTCTGTAAAATACAATGTAACATTTAGGTTTATGGTCTGTGTAATCCCTTCAGCCATATTCCTATTCATAGATTTAATCGAACAATTCTTTAACAGCTATTATGCAACGTTTGTTTACAATTTGTTTCATTCTTAATTGTTTTTGGGTGATAAACATCATCACACCACTCAAATTTCCTTAACTGACTATCCCTTAAAATATAGGGCATTTATTGATTTTGCTTTTATTGTCTTTACTATATTCTTTATTATTTCAACTTTACTCTCTAGCCATGGTAACACTAACTTTTGACCTTCCATGGGATACCTTCCCTGAATACCATTGTATCCCTCATTTACCATTAATCTTAATACTATCATTAACAAAATTCTTATTGAATAATAATGTTCACCATTAAACCTTTAGTATTCATCACAGATTATTGAGTGTTTATACCTATCAATGGGGTTTCTTATTATTTTGGGGTTTTATACTGTCGCTTTGCACTTCTTATATTTTATGTTAAGTGTTATTAGTGGGTAATCCCTAACATTACATTTTCTTTGTAACTTACTTATGTTCACTATCACACTATCTCTCTCTTTACAAACGTTAGTTATACAGTTAATTATAGAGTCCTTTATTACATTTAAACTCTATTTCTTTGGTTAGTGTACTTTTAGTTTGTCATTACTTTATCGGGTTTTATCAATTATCATTTACATTGATTAATTAGTCGATACAAATAATTATCTTTTACATTTATTATCTATTGGTTTCTTTTTCATTATTATATTTGAGTGTAACATTTCTCCTTTCTCTGTTCTATATTATTTGTTTGTGTTTTATCCTTTGATTTCATTTTATTTCCTTTATACTTGTTTTGTTTCACCTTCATTTTCCTTCTTCGATTTCATTTTATTTTGGTTTTCCCCTTCTCATTTGGTTTCATTTTATTTGGTTTATCTATTGATTCAATCACTTGGGTTGGGTCCTGTAGTCATTTCTCGCGTCATCGTCATTTTATTTTCATTAGTTTAAACATTTTATATAGTTGATTCATCGTTTTTTCCCTGGTATTGGGGTGGCTTATTTGTGTTGTAACATAATGCCTCTCCTTCAAAATTGATAATTTTGGTAAAACACTAGCATAGTTGTTTATGAAATTATCAGTTATACATTTTTCCTTTTTCTTCTTGTTTATTTCTTCTTTCTTGTTTCTCTTCTTACTTATTCCACTCCATTTTATTAAGACCTGTTTTTATTTATTTCCATTAGTGCGTTCTCCCTGTTATATAATTTTTTCCCTAACTTTTTAGTAGCTGGTCTCTTCCATTACTACCATTTTTTCTGAGACCAGAGGAACATCATCTCTGCTCAGTTAACTGATTGCTGGACCTATTCTCAGTCAATCTTAAATACCTTTTTTGTAATCTTGTGCCTTTCATTAATAATAATATTTTATTTTGGGGACTGTCCACTTTATGGTTTTTTTTCTTTTAGATCGTTTTAACCAATTACTCATTCTTCCTTCCGCTGTACCTTTGCTATATTCTGTTACCTACTCACGCAGTAGATTGTTTTTTATTTATTTTATTTAGTTGTTAATTTCATTATTTCTAACTTTTCATTAGTTTGTTTTTCTTTTCTCCTTGTGATCATTTTAATTATTTTAGACATCTTTTTTCTTTTCTTGGTTGATTACCATTATTTTTCTTTAGCCATTTGCTGTATATTTGCTTGATACATTTTTTTCCTTTCTTATACCAGTTCATTTTTTTTTTCTTTGAATATTCTATATTCTTTATAATTTTAGGTATTTGTCTTAGCAGTTATTGCTTGATTTTATTTTTGTTTATTTTAATTGGTCTCCCTTCTAATTCTCTTGTATTATTAATTCTTGTTTTCACTTTTTTTGTTTATTTGTTTTGTCTCATAGTATAGTAAGTTGATGGTTCTTACTTTATAGGAATTTTTGTAACTTATTCCTTCCTTTCATATTTTGCCTCATACGTCATCTAAATATTATTGTAAGTTGATCTTACTTCTTTTGAATTTTGTAATTCTTTATTTTTTTCATGATTGTTATGCGTTCCATCTTCTTCATCTATTTCTTGTCTCCCTCCTTGAGGTGTGTTGGATTGGTTTCCATTGTTCTTGAGGGAATCCAGAGTTCTGCTGGTTTACGTTTATTGTACGCTATTCTGAAATTCTCTGCAGGATTGTTGCTGAAAGGTATCCAGTCATAATTTTCATCTTCTTGTTGGTTACTTCCGGATGGTGCGTCCCTTCACTGGTTATCGCTTCCGGATCTGATTCCTTCAATATTATTAATTTGTTGTACGTTTTCAGTATTCTCCTCCCTTGGGTGCTGGTTATCGCTCTGGGTGTTATTATTGTTTCGTTCGTTTGACGGTGGTCTTGGGTAGCGCCTACCCTGATTGTTTCGAGTGCTCCCTCGTATAAAGTGTACTTTAGGTTGATTGTTACCATTACGGTTATCTCTGTTTCCCCTATTATTATTATTCTGGTTATTCGGGTTATTATAGTTCCCGTAATAATTATTATTGTTGGGGTGGCCGTTTGGACGCTGGTTTGGTTCATTGCCCCGGTAATTATTATTATTTTGATAGTTTCCGTTAAACGGTGGATTGCCCTGATTATAATTTGGGCGGTTACCCCTATATTGATAGTTATTATCGTTCCGGTTCGGGTTATTCTCGTTGTTGTTTTGGGGTCTATTATTGGGCGGATTATAATTTGGTGGGATCTGGTTTTTCCTCCCAACGGTTGTGTTTCAAGTTGACCATTCGGTTGCGTCGATATTGGCCATCGTTTTCATGGTCCACCAATAAGTTTGCCATTCTTTGAATGGTTTTTATTTGGCCCTAACTTCTTGCTTTTTGGACTGCATCCTCATAATGGTATCCCAACTGTATCACTAAAGATTCCTCCGGTATCCTCGGTTCTAAGTTCCTTGCTAAGCATACCTTCCCTAGAAAGTACGATGTTAGGGTGTGTCCTGCTTGCGGTTCATACCTACCATTGCTGATATCGTTTCTGACTACGTTTTGGGTGGACTCAGACCAGTATTTTTCTTGGAATTGTGTCTTAAATTCTTGTGTACTGTTTATCTCCGGTCGGGTGGCCGTCCACCAATTGTCGTGGGTGTCCTTGAACATCTCATAAATGAGGCTTCTCACTGTTGTCCACCTCGTTTCCCCATTCTTTTCGATTAGTTCCTCTACTCTTTTCAGGAATTCCATGGGATTACGCCAGTAACTGCGAAAGTTTATTACCTCCCTGTTCTCGCTGGTGATAATGTGGGTGTTGTGACAGGGTTTCTCCCTCAGTGAGTCTAGCTCTTCCTGCATTTGCCTTTCCCTTTGGCTTATTCCCTGGATCTTCTCCTTGTTCTCTTGGGTATGTCCGTCTAATTTGTTGAGGTTGGTGTATACCCTTTCCACACGTTCACTTACATCAGTTTGTATTTCCTGGTGTTTTTCTTCGAGTTTTTTTAGCACCCTCCTGTTTATTTTTTGTGCATTCTATGGTGGTTATTTGTTGAAACTCGTCCCTTGCAATTCTTCCTTCGTCCTTGACTGCTTTAATTTTGTCTATTAACTCCCCCCGGACTTGTACTATTGTTTCATTCGTCTCGGTGACAGTTTGTTTAATTTCTTCTCGACATTCTACCACCTGTTGTCTCAACACATCTTTGGTATTCTCGCTATTTTCCTTCAATTGTCTTTGGAGTGTTTGATTATTATTTTCAATCTTATTATTCAATATTTCCAGATCTTTCTTGATCTGTCTCTTTAACTCTTCACTCTTTTCTTCTTATATCTCTTAGTTTCTTTTCAAGGCTTCATGGTTGCTTTCCATCGTACTATTAAGAAGTTCTATGTCCTCCTTGAGTTGTTTCTTTAACTCTTCACTATTTCAGTCCAGTTTTTCGTTTAAGAATTCCCTGTCTTCTTTTCTTTGTTCCTTATTTCTGTCGAATTTATCGTTTCTTTTTTCCTCCATCTGCTTAAAATTTTCGTCATTCCTGTCGAATTTTTGGTTCATACTACTCATTAGTTCCATGATTTTTAATAGATTCGGGTCTCCTCTAATTTCTTCCTTGTCACCTGCCGATTCTTCCATTTCCTCCTCTTGGATTGAGTTTCTGGTTGGTCCCCTTGGGCATCCTCTTCGACCGTTTCCTTGATCATTTCTTCAATCATTTCCATTTCTTCTTCGTCGGTACCCTCAGTTCCCTTCTTAGCTTTTCCCCTTGTAACCATGGAATGTTTCATATCTTTTTGTAACCGCCGCTAGTCTTCAATTCTAGCCTCACTAGTTGGTCGCCAATCTTTAATGACGAGATTTGTACGTGTTAAGGAAAGTTGTACTTATTGTGTGTTTGCCTCACACTGGTGTCGTTACTTATATGTTGCGCTGACAATGTCCATAGCGATACTTCGAATTACCAGTACTCGCGAGTGGAAACCTTACCTGTTCTTCGATAGGTGTTCATAAATCCCGGGTGGCGCAAAATTGTTTAATTAAAACATATAATTAAAAAAGTAGGATGATTAAGCGTTCTCAGCTATGACGGTATGTAGAATTCAAATTTTCTCCCGCCTTTGTTCGACCTTCTTAATCGAGCGGTTATTTCGCCGAGTTTCCAACGTGACCTCTTACCGTCACCCTGGTTTTTTCGCTAAAATACACAAATACTATAATATACTTTCCTATGGAATAAAGAACAGTGGTTACACTCTGTACTAGTTTATTTAATTGTGATTGGTAATTATTCAGTTTTACACAAAATTATATTTTGTTATTCAACAAATTTGCACCGGCAATTATTATAAGACAAAAATTTCAAGGTTGGCGAATTGACTCTGAACGCATTATTCAGTCAAACATGGCGACTGCTTGGTTTGTTTACAGTTCATTTCGTTCAGATCCTGGATTCTTGTGATTACGAAAGAAATATTAATAATGATTACAATAAAGTACACTACCTTACATTAATTGTACTCAGATAATATAATGTGTAATTATAATTTGTTCCTGAAGTGTGGTAAAGTGTGTTTCAAAAGTTCATAATTTTCATACAGGTTACTTTTCTAGTTAACATAAATTTAGTGTTTTATTTTTTATTAATCTTTGAAAGAAATAATATCATCAGTTTATAGTGAGAGTTCAGATTGCTGTGAGAAAAATTTAAAGAGAATTTATTTCAGAAATTCGGGTAATTTAGGAATACTTATCAACTCCGTCGACTTGAGGTAAACTGTCATTCAGTTGAAATGGGTTGGGGTCTTCAATATCTTCAATCTTCAATTATTTTGGAATTTAAGTGCGTCTGGCATCTTTTTCATATTAGTTGTTGAAATTTATTAATTTAGAATTTGTTAAATTGGTCCTGGGCATCAGTTGAATGTTCTAGTCCTTCATTAGTTTCTTACATCTTCATCTTTTCGAAGTTAGATTACTTTCTAAACGTTTTATATTAAAAATTTGGTCATTCACGGACTGGCGTCTATTCCTGTTGATCGTTAAAAACGGAATAATAAATCCTAACGGAAAATTCATAAATAACGTTCCAGTTGTCATGGTAACTTATAGGTCCTGATTGGCTGAACTTGACTTAGTACCATTGTTATCATATTTGAATTTTTATTCAAAATTACTGTATATCTTCTGATTGCTATTATTCTCCGTCTTCCTCTCTATGTTGTTATATAATTTTTATTAATAATTATATTTAATTGATTTTAATGTTACTGTATTCATTGTTTACTTTTTATGTCGGGCGCCATCTTGTAATATTAATTACAAGAAACAAAAAATATGTACTTACCAATTCGGGTTCTTTTCGGCGAACTCAGGAGAACAGAAATGATTTATTTGCAGTAATTAGTTTAACTCATATTTGCATTGAACAAAATTTTTATTTATTCTTTTATGAACATAATAATAAACATAAATCTTCTTTTCCTACACTTAACTACTTTTGCAGATTTAGCTACAAATCATGAAAAGAAAGTCATCAAGATTAATTTTCTTACCTACCTTTCATTATAGATTTTTAGATTATTTATAGATTATATTTCAATTATATATACAAACCAGCACTTCTTTTATATTCTTAGATTCACACGCTCTCTCTCTCTCTCTCTCTCTCTCTCTCTCTCTCTCTCTCTCTCTCTCTCTCATTATGTTTCTGTACCCCCGGTTTATTTAGTTCATTAAATTTAGTTATAATTTAGGTTGCCAGTTTCTTTTACAAAACATTTCCAAATTTGAAAGCTTTTAGAGTTACCCCTTGTTGGTTACTTATCCATGAATTCTAAGATCTTGACGAGTCCGTTTTTTACCATGCATTTTCTTCCACTTCGCACATTTTCCCTATTTCACTCGTTTACCGGAACTGTAAATTTATTAAACTGTTTACTTTATGATTACTTTCACATTTTTTGGTAATTTGTTACGTACGGCGCCATCTTTTATACGTGACCGGCCGGCTCACGGAGTAATTTTATACTGGGATTAGACGAACGGCACTATTTTGTAAAGTGACCGTGACTGTTTTTTCCAACTTGCATTGTCCTGAGTTTGTATCACTACGCCAGTATAAGGTTTGGCTTACATGCCCGAATTCCACAGGGGGGGTGGTCTGTGACGTAAGATGTTGACGTCAGATGGTCCGATGTTATTACATAATTTGTTTACAGTTTGTAAGTCTTTGGAGCTGACCTTGACACATTTCCGTTGGTTGTCTATTGCGTCTTTATAATTTTATGAATAATATTTAGAAGCAGTCCTACCACTGTCGCTTCCAATAAAATTTACCTTCTCATCAATTTATGTATACATTTCCCCAATTATATTATTACATTGCAAAAAATGCTACTTGCTTTTATGAAAATACAAATTTATTTATTTTACCCCAGGTAGGCCAAAATGTCCCGTTACAATACCCCCTCAATGAGAGGTTTTATGCCGAAGCATAAAAACTCTCATTGACACACTCATACTTGCTAAAGGGATCAGCAAGGATATGTCGCTACAACCCCCTTTATGATTTACAAACAAAAATATAATCAACTCACCCTTGGTCCAGTGACTGTGACCGCACCTGAATGACATTACTGGACTTCCCTCTCGAGATCCCAACACCATAAAGTCAGACAGATACTTAACGCCCCTGCTCTGACGTGCTGGCCAGCTCAGGACCGCCGTCACAGCATCACCAAACTCTGAAACAACAAATTAAAATATCAACTAGTGGCCTTGTACAACACCATATCCCTAACTGATCTGTTTCCCCCTAGCGGTGCTGGTTTGCGTTAAGAAGCACTGGTTTTGTTTTCACTTAACCTCTAACATATATAGGAATACATAACATAACCAAATCAACTACATCTAAACACATTATGTCCTTAAACATCTCCCTATTCTATATCTCAAATTAACACAAAATCATTTAAGTACATCATAATAAACATTGTTGTTATTACATTAAAAATAAACAATTCACATTTAAGTTTGACTACAATTTACATACCTTACATCTTTAAACTTGCATATAAAATTATAAAAATTACATTTTAATCTCAATTGAACTTTTGTTAATTCATTTCCCCCCAAAAAAAAAAATTTTTTTTTTCTACCTTCGTTTTACATATCATTTTATTAATTTGGGTGATTCTCAGTTATTCATTATAATTCACTTTATCAACTTGGTATTTACCCATAATCTCCCCTTTTATGACTCTAATGCTCACTTACAAAAATCTTTAACTAGTATGACACCCATCTACCAAAAAATCTACTAACCCTTCTCTACCTCTAACTACTTACTACTTTAACTCCTATCGCATCATTCTGCCCTTATAACCAAATACTCTCTACCCCTTTGTACTCAGGATGTGTATTCCCACTTACCAGCTCATTCCCTTATCTGGTTCCCAGACTCCCCCTAGGTAACCCTTTCCGGCACTAAACGGTCCCTTCCCGTCCCAACAATTTTCGTTGCGGACTCCTTACACCACCACCCCCTTACAAAATTCCCACTATCAACTAATTACTCTCCCATTACCTCACTTTCATATTCTACAAAAATCTCCATTTCATTTATTAACTCAATATTTCAATCATTACTCTACATATTTCCCCATAGCTACTGTGTCACTATCAATACTCAAATTCTACCTTACTTGTATTTTACCTCTTATTTTCTCTAACACCCATCTATACTCAACTTGGACTGACTCAAATGTCTTACTTAAACAATTACTATCACCCAACTTCTATCTTTTACAACCCCTTGAAAATTTTAACTATCTCAAATTTATTTCATTATTTATTTAAATTCTTTAAACACATTGAAAACTTATTCTATAAAATATTATTACATTTTTATAATCCTTATCCCTAACATACTACATGCAATTAACACAATAAAACATAATAAACACAATATAAGAAATATCTAGTGCACCCATTCCTCAAATCAAATCTAAATTATTTAGTCAGCTCAGTAGCGAGTCATCATTATTAAATTACAACAAATTTTTAATTCGTTACTCCCCCGAGTAACCTCCTTAACCACACACACTATGACCCCCCCTGGACTGTGGCGTCCAGTTGCGTCCACAAGGACTGAAGTTTTGGAGGAATTTTGTCATCTCCTTGCCCTTGCTTCTGCGTTACATTATAAAAGCTAGATATCATAATATCTAAAGTTACATATTATACGCCCCTAATGCGGGTCTATCACCTTTCTTTACTGTTCCTACGCGAACAGAGTGATAGCCGCTGTTCCATAATTTGGTGATTCCCCTAAATTACCCTCCTGTCAATTTCTAAATTCACCTTTACAACGATAACAGCTATGGCCAGTTAAGGCAGAACGTGACGCAATGAGCCCCAACCATAGCTGTTAAAGCTAAACCAATTCCACGGTCAGGGTTCGGTGAGGCCGTGACCGCCCGAAAAGTTGGGGAATCACAAGTAAAAGATATTTTTGTTTAAAAATTAACAATTTACATTACATGACATTTCTAGTCTTGGTGGTGTTTTAACCTCATACATTTCTTTCTTAACTTTCCCTACCTTGACCTTCATTAACATAAAATAATAAGTACAACAAAATATTTACTCAGTCACTTAAACTAATCTATTTACATTTAATGTTGTTGTCATTACATGAAAATAAACAATTCACATTTTAGATTTACCAAAATTACATAATTTACAATTTTAATTTCATTTTCAAATTCTATTTACTCGTGACCTTGTTACATTTTATTATTACATAATAAATTTTATTACATAAAGAGTAAACTTTGTTTGAACACACTGCCTCACTAAAATTATTTATTTACACGCCTAGGCAATCCACAAACTAAACATTTTAACATTTATTTATTTATTAATCATTATCAAATTTAAATCTCATAAAACAATTTAAATACATCATAAAAATTCAATTATATAACATTTTAAATCAATCAATATTTTAAACATCTCAAATTATTTACTTCAATTAATTATTAAAAACACAACACATTTGAATTACCTTGCTTCAACACAATTACAAAATTCTTATTATTCATTTAGTCTACCAAAATAATATTATTATTAAGAAAATTTGTACTACATACATACATTGTTTACATAACATTTTACAATACACACAATTAATTTCACTATCAGTTATTTACAAATTATTCGTCATTACTTAATTTATCACACTTCATTTTCCAAGTCAGCAAGGTCATTACCATAAATTACACTATTTAAAAATTGTCCATTCACTCATTGTAATTTCAACCTCCATCATCATATATATATCGAATATATTTATAACATACATCATTGTTATCCACATACAATTTGTTATTATTATTATGACCATTATCGATATATTTGACATCATTCTTATCTATCATTACGTAAAACCCGTCTACATTTGTGATTTTAGTTCGGTCTCCATCAGTAGTTTTATTCAATATAAAGTCAGTTACTTTCTCATCATATTCTTCTACTACATTCATTACAACATAAGGTAAGTGTTTATCGTTTATAATGGTATTATCAAAATCTAATCTCTCTTTCAACTCTTTATAACTTCTCTTTAACTTATATAATTCTATCTCTCTATCAATACACAATTCTCTATCTAAATCTCTCTCACCACACCGCCATATCACACTTTCTCTCTCACTCCACACAGAGGGTACTAACTCATAAAAATTCGGGGAACAACTCAAAGACCTCATGTCTTTCAATAACAAGGGACTCTTACCCTTCAACAATAACATTTGTAAACACCTTGGTTTACAATAAACCTGGGGAAAATTTACCCTCTGCCCTACATACTCATCTAATCTCTCCTGCCACTCTTTCTCTAATTCATCAACACTAATTACTACTCCGTTACAACCCATTACTCTCTCACTCTCACTCACTATCTCTACCTCATCACTATTCAACACTACCTCTTCCACTATTTTGTCACTATTAATATTTGTCACATCCATTACATTGTCATCTAATTTTTTATTCAGTATCTGATTGAATTTACGTTCTAAATTTTTATTCATTTCATCGAATTTACTGTTCAGAACATCAAATTTACTGTTCTGTTCATCGAACTTGCTAATAATTTTATTAAATTTAACATCAGAATCACTCTTTTGTTTTTTATTATGTTCTTTCAATTCATTTAGATTACTACTTATATTTTCGGACACTGTTTTCATTAAATTAAATATATCGTCCATCGACAACTCTTTGGCTCTTGTTGTCGTTGGAGTACATTGTGCTGCTACATTATCGGTCATCATTGACTCTGTAAGAGTGTTTTCTAAACTTAATTCTTGATTCTCCATTTTGTAATTAATTACTTTTAAATCAAAATACTAACATATATAACATCTACTTTTCACACAACAATGTATTTTACTTACATAACACTTTACGTTACTTCTCGTAACCTCCTACGTACCTTATTTATACTTCATTCATTTCAAAAATTATTTATATAATACCCTTTTTATTCTACTTCAATACAACCATCTTATCCGCTACAAAACATCAACATCAATATTTTACCTTTATCAAAACATAACCCATATCTACGTCGGTTTTACGTACACAAACAAATTAATTTTTACCTCAAACAACCATTCTGCTCTCCAAGTGGCCTATATTTATATAAATGTATTTATATAAATTGTCCCTACATTCGGAAGCCAATTGTTATATAATTTTTATTAATAATTATATTTAATTGATTTTAATGTTACTGTATTCATTGTTTACTTTTTGTTGGGCGCCATCTTGTAATATTAATTACAAGAAACAAAAAATATATACTTACCAATTCGGGTTCTTTTCGGCGAACTCAGGAGAACAGAAATGATTTATTTGCAGTAATTAGTTTAACTCATATTTGCATTGAACGAAATTTTTATTTATTCTTTTATGAACATAATAATAAACATAAATCTTCTTTTCCTACACTTAACTACTTTTGCACGTTTAGCTACACTCATGAAAAGAAATTCATCAAGATTAATTTTCTTACCTACCTTTCATTATAGATTTTTAGATTATTTATAGATTATATTTCAATTATATATACAAACCAGCACTTCTTTTATATTCTTAGATTCACACGCTCTCTCTCTCTTATTACGTTTCTGTACCCCCCCCCCACGGTTTATTTAGTTCATTAAATTTAGTTATAATTTAGGTTGCCAGTTTCTTTTACAAAACATTTCCAAATTTGAAAGCTTTTAGAGTTACCCCTTGTTGGTTACTTATCCATGAATTCTAAGATCTTGACGAGTCCGTTTTTTACCACGCATTTTCTTCCACTTCGCACATTTTCCCTATTTCACTCTTTACCGGAACTGTAAATTTATTAAACTGTTTACTTTATGATTACTTTCACATTTTTTGGTAATTTGTTACGTACGGCGCCATCTTTTATACATGACCGGCCGGCTCACGGAGTAATTTTATACTGGGATTAGATGAACAGCACTATTTTGTAAAGTGACCGTGACTGTTTTTTCCAACTTGCATTGTCCTCAGTTTGTATCATTACGCCAGTATAAGGTTTGGCTTACACGCCCAAATTCCAAAACGGGGATGGTCTCTGACGTAAGATGTTGAAGTCAGATGGTCCGATGTTGTTACATAATTTGTTTACAGTTTGTAAGTCATTGGAGCTGACCTTGACACATTTCCGTTGGTTGTCTATTGCGTCTTTATAATTTTATGAATAATATTTAGAAGCAGTCCTACCACTGTCGCTTCCAATAAAATTTACCTTCTCATCAATTTATGTATACATTTCCCCAATTATTATTATTACATTGCAAAAAATGCTACTTGCTTTTATGAAAATACAAATTTATTTATTTTACCCCAGGTAGGCCAAAATGTCCGTTACAATGAAAGTTCTTGGTTGAGGTTTTTTAGGTCGTCTCTCACTTATTAAATTATTGCGTCTTATTTAAAGTTCACGTGCAACCAAACAACCCCTGTAGCTAGCAGGGTGTGCTTCTGCACAATTTGAACACTTTGCTGGCACATCTCGTTCTTGCTGGCAATCGATGGTCCTGTGATTGCCTGCACATTTAACACAGATAGGTCCATGTTGGCAATACTTATGAGTGTGACCATATCTTTGACACCTTTTACACTGTGGTATCAGTTTGTTACTCCTGAGAGCTTCAATTTTTATTTTCATATGACATAAATATTGAATATCAAATATTTTTTTTATATCCTCTGATCTGTCAAACGTTAGCATAAATAATGGCAAATGTATGATTTTTTTCCTTGCTGTCAACTTTAGTCTTTCTAATTTTATTAACTACTTCAAGGACTTTATATCCTCTATTCAATAACTCCTCTTTAATCTCTTCTGATTTGCATGTTGGATGCAAGTTACGTGCCATGACTCTTATTGGTCTGGTCTGTTTATTTTCATAAGTATGCCATTCAAACATACTTTCTTTTAGGAGTTTTGTCAGTTCTCTATATTCCATTTCTGTGTCTACATTAATTTTCAGCTGATTGTTGTTCATCATGCTGGTGTTAAATTTCAGATCTTTTGATTTCAGTTTCTGACTTATTTCTATATAATTTTCCACATTGCTCAGTATCACTGGTGGTGGCTTAGCCAATTTTTTTACATTTTCTTTAGTCCTCTTACTTTTGTTTATTGGACTGGTTTTCAGTGTTTCTGGTGATTCCATAGTTTTCCTTTTACGTTTTTTTATTCTTTTCCAGTATCCAAGCAGTTTCTTTGGCCACGATTTCTTCCTCTTCTTCCAAGTTGGCTGGACTATAGGATACCCTAGGCTGTAACTTCTTGATTTCTTCCTGTAGTCATCTGATTTCGTTATAAGCAGAATTAAGCTGAGCCTGCAATCTGCTTATTGTGTCCTCTGGGACTTCCAATGTTGGTATCTGTGCGTTTTGTTTTTCCAAGCTACAGTTTATATTAGTTGGCGGAGACCTTGCCACCAACGAACCTCTTCTAAACGGATCCTCACCAAGCAATAGCTGCCCCCCCCCCCCAGAATCCATGGGACCGACCTCCGAAGAGGGTGGATTTACCAGGTTTTCACCTGGTCTACCACCTGGGGTAGTCATTCCTTTTTTTGTTTTCTGTATAAGATGGGGATTTTGTTGATAGGCATACGAGTTAGGATCCATTGCAAGTATACACGTATTCAAGGTTGAACACAACTGTTTCAAGTTGATAACGCATACGTACACTCACAAACCGATACGGTTTATGAGAATGGACCAGTTTTCCACGTGCCCACTGACTCAAGCACACAATCACACACACATAGCGCACGCACGCACTGAAGGCCTAGAAAGACACAGTATATGTTGACAAGTTGGACACACACACTAACACACAATCACACACACATCGCATGCACGCACTGGAAGTCTAATCAGTCACAGTATGTACAGATTAGATAAATGTTAAACTAAGATGATAAACTATATTTATAAACATAACAAAACAATAACTCAAGAGATAACGGAGCACAAACTTATATCCGCACTCTACGAATGCACGACCGATACTATATATTAATAATGATTACAATAAAGTACACTACCAATTGTACTCAGATAATATAATGTGTAATTATAATTTGTTCCTGAAGTGTGGTAAAGTGTGTTTCAAAAGTTCATAATTTTCATACAGGTTATTTTTCTAGTTAACATAAATTTAGTGTTTTATTTTTTATTAATCTTTGAAAGAAATAATATCATCAGTTTATAGTGAGAGTTCAGATTGCTGTGAGAAAAATTTAAAGAGAATTTATTTCAGAAATTCGTGTAATTTAGGAATACTTATCAACTCAGTCGACTTGAGGTGAACTGTCATTCAGTTGAAATGGGTTGGGGTCTTCAATAGTCTTCAATCTTCAACTATTTTGGAACTTAAGTGCGTCTGGCATCTTTTTCATATTAGTTGTTGAAATTTATTAATTTAGAATTTGTTAAATTGGTCCTGGGCATCAGTTGAATGTTCTAGTCCTTCATTAGTTTCTTACTTCTTCATCTTTTCGAATTTAGATTACTTTCTAAACGTTTTATATTAAAAATTTGGTCATTCACAGACTGGCGTCTATTCCTGTTGAGCGTCAAAAATGGAATAATAAATCCTAACGGAAAATTCATAAATAACGTTCCAGTTGTCATGGTAACTTATAGGTCCTGATTGGCTGAACTTGACTTAGTACCATTGTTATCATATTTGAATTTTTATTCAAAATCACTGTATATCTTCTGATTGCTATTATTCTTCCGTCTTCCTCTCTATGTATTAAATATTATCACTACTGTTCGTATTTTCTTTCAAAGATCATTTTGACATCCCACAAAGCTGGGTTTTCTTATGTATTATTGTTTGAACATTTATGTTGATATTATCTAATTACATTTCTTTCTTATTTTATGTCCTTAATTTAACATTTATCTTTTAATACGATTCACTAATTATCCTTGACTAGTTGCTTGCCTTGGATATGCTAATTTCCTTGTTAGTTTTTTACAATTTGTAGTTATTTGTTTTGTACAGTTAGGCATTTCATAGGCCTAAGTAGTAATTGGCCTTATTTACTTATTTTATACTAATTACTTATTAATTTACTCCCATACATGTTTTGTGTTGGCATTATAACTGATTTGTTTACTTGTTTTGGATGTTTTATAATAATTGAATGTTTTCATTAGTTTCTACATTATGGTTTGTTTATTATTTTCTAACTGCCCTTCCAGTATTATCAGATTTATATTACTTTATCTTTTTTCTTATTTATTTTACCAGTGTTTATTATTTGGCAATTATTTACTATTCTCTATAAAATACAATATAACATTTAGGTTTATGGTCTGTGTAATCCCTTCAGCCATATTCCTATTCATAGATTTAATCAAACAATTCTTTAACAGCTATTATGCAATGTTTGTTTACAATTTGTTTCATTCTTAATTGTTTTTGGGTGATAAACATCATCACACCACTCAAATTTCCTTAACTGACTATCCCTTAAAATATAGGGCGTTTATTGATTTTGCTTTTATTGTCTTTACTATATTCTTTATTATTTCAACTTTACTCTCTAGCCATGGTAACACTAACTTTTGACCTTCCATGGGATACCTTCCCTGAATACCATTGTATCCCTCATTTACCATTAATCTTAATACTATCATTAACAAAATTCTTATTGAATAATAATGTTCACCATTAAACCTTTAGTGTTCATCACAGATTATTGAGTGTTTATACCTATCAATAGGGTTTCTTATTATTTTGGGGTTTTACACTGCCACTTTGCACTTCTTATATTTTATTTTAAGTGTTATTAGTGGGTAATCCCTAACATTACATTTTCTTTGTCACTTACTTATGTTCACTATCTCTCTCTTTACAAAGCTTAGTTATACAGTTAATTATAGAGTCCTTTATCACATTTAAACTCTATTTCTTTGGTTAGTGTACTTTTAGTTTGTCATTACTTTACCGGGTTTTATCAATTATCATTTACATTGATTATTTAGTCGATACAAATAATTATCTTTTACAGTTATTATCTATTGGTTTCTTTTTCATTATTATATTTGAGTGTAACATTTCTCCTTTCTCTGTTCTATATTATTTGTTTGTGTTTTATCCTTTGATTTCATTTTATTTCCTTTATACTTGGTTTGTTTCACCTTCATTTTCCTTCTTCGATTTCATTTTATTTTGGTTTCCCCTTCTCATTTGGTTTCATTTTATTTGGTTTATCTATTGATTCAATCACTTGGGTTGGGTCATGTAGTCATTTCTCGCGTCATTGTCATTTTATTTTCTTTAGTTTAAACATTTTATATAGTTGATTCATCATTTTTCCCCTGGTATTGGGGTGGCTTGTTTGTGTTGTAACATAATGCCTCTCCTTCAAAATTGATCATTTTGGTAAAACACTAGCATAGTTTTTTATGAAATTATCAGTTATACATTTTTCCTTTTTCTTCTTGTTTATTTCTTCTTTCTTGTTTCTCTTCTTACTTATTCCACTCCATTTTATTAAGATCTGTTTTTATTTATTTCCATTAGTGCATTCTCCCTGTTATATAATTTTTCCCCTAACTTTTTAGTAGCTGGTTTCTTCCATTACTACCATTTTTTCTGAGACCAGAGGAACATCATCTCTGCTCAGTTAATTGATTGCTGGACCTATTCTCAGTCAATCTTAAATACCTTTTTTGTAATCTTGTGCCTTTCATTAATAATAATATTTTATTTTGGGGATTGTCCACTTAATGGTTTTTTTTTCTTTTAGATCGTTTTAACCAATTACTCATTCTTCCTTCCGCTGTACCTTTGCTATATTCTGTTACCTACTCACGCAGTGGATTGTTTTTTATTTATTTTATTTAGTTGTTAATTTCATTATTTCTAACTTTTCATTAGTTTGTTTTTCTTTTCTTCTTGTGATCATTTTAATTATTTTAGACATCTTTTTTCTTTTCTTGGTTGATTACCATTATTTTTCTTTAGCCATTTGCTGTATATTTGCTTGATAAATTTTTTTTCCTTTCTTATACCAGTTCATTTTTTTTTTCTTTGAATATTCTATATTCTTTATAATTTTAGAGGTATTTGTCTTAGCAGTTATTGCTTGATTTTATTTTTGTTTATTTTAATTGGTCTCCCTTCTAATTCTCTTGTATTATTAATTCTTGTTTTCACTTTTTTGTTTATTTGTTTTGTCTCATATTATAGTAAGTTAATGGTTCTTACTTTATAGGAATTTTTGTAACTTATTCCTTCATTTCATATTTTGCCTCATACGACCTTTAAATATTATTGTAAGTTGATCTTACTTCTTTTGAATTTTGTAATTCTTTATTTTTTTCATGATTGTTATGCATTCCATCGGTCGGCCATTTCTTCTTCCTCATCTATTTCTTGTCTCCCTCCTTGAGGTGTGTTGGATTGGTTTCCATTGTTTCTTGAGGGAATCCAGAGTTCTGGTGGGTTTCGTTTATTGTACGCTATACTGAAATTCTCTGCAGGATTGTTGCTGAAAGGTATCCAGTCATAATTTTCATCTTCTTGTTGGTTACTTCCGGATGGTGCGTCCCTTCACTGGTTATCGCTTCCGGATCTGATTCCTTCAATATTATTAATTTGTTGTACATTTTCAGTATTCTCCTCCCTTGGGTGCTGGTTATCGCTCTGGGCAATATTATTGTTTCGTTCGTTTAATGGTGGTCTTGGGTAACGCCTCCCCTGATTGTTTCGAGTGCTCCCTCGTATAAAGTGTAGTTTAGGTTGATTGTTACGATTACGGTTATCTCTGTTTCCCTTATTATTATTATTCTGGTTATTATTGTTCCCGTAATAATTATTATTGTTGGGGTGGCCGTTTGGATGCTGGTTTGGTCCATTGCCCCGGTAATTATTATTATTTTGATAGTTTCCATTAAACGGTGGACAGCCCTGATTATAATTTGGGCGGTTTCCCCTATATTGATAGTTATTATCGTTCCGGTTCGGGTTATTCTGGTTGTTGTTTTGGGTCTATTATTGGACGGATTATAATTTGGTGGGATCTGGTTTTTCCTCCCAACGGTTGTGTTTCAAGTTGACCATTCGGTTGCGTCGATATTGGCCATCATTTTCATGGTCCTCCAATAAGTTTGCCATTCCTTGAATGGTTATTATTTGGCCCTGTCTTCTTGCTTTTTGGACCGCATCGTCATAGTGGTATCCCAACTGTATCACTAAAGATTCCTCTGGTGTCCTCGGTTCTAAGTTCCTTGCTAAGCATACCTTCCCTAGAAAGTACGACGTTAGGGTGTGTCCTGCTTGCGGCTCATACCTCCCACTGCTGAAATCGTTTCTGACTACGTTTTGGGTGGACTCAGACCAGTATTTTTCTCGGAAATGTGTCTTAAATTCTTGTGTACTCTTTATCTCCATTCGGGTGGCCGTCCACCAATTGTCGTGGGTGTCCTTGAACATCTCATCAATGAGGCTTCTCACCGTTGTCCATCTCGTTTCCCTATTCTTTTCGATTAGTACCTCTACTCTTTTGAGGAATTCCATGGGATTACGCCGGTAACTGCGAAAGTTTATTACCTCCCTGTTCTCGCTGGTGATAATGTTGGTGTTGTGACAAGGTTTCTCCCTCAGTGCGTCTAGCTCTTCCTGCATTTGCCTTTCCCTTTGGCTTATTCCCTGGATCTTCTCCTTGTTCTCTTGGGTCTGTCCGTCTACTTTGTTGAGGTTGGTGTATACCCTTTCCACACGTTCACTTACATCAGTTTGTATTTCCTGGTGTTTTTCTTCGAGTTTATTTAGCACCCTCCTGTTTATTTTTTGTGCATTCTATGGTGGTTATTTGTTGAAACTCGTCCCTTGCAATTCTTCCTTCGTCCTCGACTGCTTTAATTTTGGTTATTAACTCCCCCTCGGACTTGTACTATTGTTTCATTCGTCTCGGTGACAGTTTGTTTAATTTCTTCTCAACATTCTACCACCTGTTGTCTCAACTCATCTTTGGTATTCTTGCTATTTTCCTTCAATTCTCTTTGGAGTGTTTGATTATTATTTTCAATCTTATTATTAAATACTTCCAGATCTTTCTTGATCTGTCTCTTTAACACTTCATTCTTCTCTTCTAATATCTCTTGGTTTCTTTTCAAGGCTTCATGGTTGCTTTCCATCTTATTATTCAGAAGTTCTATGTCCTCCTTGAGTTGTTTCTTTAACTCTTCAATATTTCAGTCCAGTTTTTTGTTTAAGAATTCCCTGTCTTCTTTTCTTTGTTCCTTATTTCTGTCGAATTTATCGTTTCTTTTTTCCTCCATCTGCTTAAAATTTTTGTCATTCCTGTCGAATTTTTTGTTCATACTACTCATTAGTTCCATGATTTTTAATAGATTCGGGTCTCCTCTAATTTCTTCCTTGTCACCTGCCGATTGTTCCGTTTCCTCCTCTTGGATTGAGTTTTCTGGTTGGTCCCCTTGGGCATCCTCTTCGACCGTTTCCTCGATTATTTCTTCAATCATTTCCGTTTCTTCTTCGTCGGTACACTCAGTTCCCTTCTTAGCTTTTCCCCTTGTAACCATGGAATGTTTCATATCTTTTCGTAACCACCACTAGTCTTCAATTCTAGCCTCACTAGTTGGTCGCCAATCTTTAACGACAAGATTTGTACGTGTTCTGAAAAGGTGTACGTATTGTGTGTTCGCCTCACACTGGTGTTGTTACTTATATGTTGCACTGACGATGTCCGTAGCGATACTTCGAATTACCAGTACTCGCGAGTGGAAACCTTACCTGTTCTTCGATAGGTGTTCATAAATCCTGGGTGGCGCCAAATTGTTTAATTAAAACAATTAAATTAAAAAAAAGGATGATTAAGCGTTCTCAGCTATGACGGTATGTAGAATTCAAATTTTCTCCCGCCTTCGTTCGACCTTCTTAATCGAGCGGTTATTTCGCCGAGTTTCCGACGTGAGCGCTTACCATCACCCTGGTTTTTTCGCTAAAATACACAAATATTATAATACACTTTCCTATGGAATAAAGAACAGTGGTTACACTCTGTACTAGTTTATTTAATTGTGATTGGTAATTATTCAGTTTTACACAAAATTATATTTTGTTATTCAACAAATTTGCACCGGCAATTATTATAAGACAAAAATCCCAAGGTTGGCGAATTGACTCTGAACGCATTATTCAGTAAAACATGGCGACTGCTTGGTTTGTTTACAGTTCATTTCGTTCAGATCCTGGATTCTTGTGATTACGAAAGAAATATTAATAATGATTACAATAAAGTACACTACCTTACATTAATTGTACTCAGATAATATAATATGTAATTATAATTTGTTCCTGAAGTGTGGTAAAGTGTGTTTCAAAAGTTCGTAATTTTCATACAGGTTATTTTTCTAGTTAACATAAATTTAGTGTTTTATTTTTTATTAATCTTTGATAGAAATAATATCATCAGTTTATAGTGAGAGTTCAGATTGCTGTGAGAAAAATTTAAAGAGAATTTATTTCAGAAATTCGGGTAATTTAGGAATACTTATCAACTCAGTCGACTTGAGGTGAACTGTCATTCAGTTGAAATGGGTTGGGGTCTTCAATAGTCTTCAATCTTCAATTATTTTGGAACTTAAGTGCGTCTGGCATCTTTTTCATATTAGTTGTTGAAATTTATTAATTTAGAATTTGTTAAATCGGTCCTGGGCATCAGTTGAATGTTCTAGTCCTTCATTAGTTTCTTACTTCTTCATCTTTTCGAATTTAGATTACTTTCTAAACGTTTTATATTAAAAATTTGGTCATTCACGGACTGGCGTCTATTCCTGTTGAGCGTCAAAAATGGAATAATAAATCCTAACGGAAAATTCATAAATAACGTTCAAGTTGTCATGGTAACTTATAGGTCCTGATTGGCTGAACTTGACTTAGTACCATTGTTATCATATTTGAATTTTTATTCAAAATTACTGTATATCTTCTGATTGCTATTATTCTTCCGTCTTCCTCTCTATGTATTAAATATTATCACTACTGTTCGTATTTTCTTTCAAAGATCATTTTGACATCCCACAAAGCTGGGTTTTCTTATATATTATTGTTTGAACATTTATGTTGATATTATCTAATTACATTTCTTTCTTATTTTATGTCCTTAATTTAACATTTCTCTTTTAATACGATTCACTAATTATCCTTGACTAGTTGCTTGCCTTGGATTTGCTAATTTCCTTGTTAGTTTTTTACAATTTGTAGTTATTTGTTTTGTACAGTTAGGCATTTCATAGGCCTAAGTAGTAATTGGCCTTATTTACTTATTTTATACTAATTACTTATTAATTTACTCTCATACATGTTTTGTGTTGGCATTATAACTGATTTGTTTACTTGTTTTGGATCTGTTTTATAATAATTGAATGTTTTCATTAGTTTCTACATTATGGTTTGTTTATTATTTTCTAACTGCCCTTCCAGTATTATCAGATTTATATTACTTTATCTTTTTTCTTATTTATTTTGCAAGTGTTTATTATTTGGCAATTATTTACTGTTCTCTGTAAAATACAATGTAACATTTAGGTTTATGGTCTGTGTAATCCCTTCAGCCATATTCCTATTCATAGATTTAATCGAACAATTCTTTAACAGCTATTATGCAACGTTTGTTTACAATTTGTTTCATTCTTAATTGTTTTTGGGTGATAAACATCATCACACCACTCAAATTTCCTTAACTGACTATCCCTTAAAATATAGGGCGTTTATTGATTTTGCTTTTATTGTCTTTACTATATTCTTTATTATTTCAACTTTACTCTCTAGCCATGGTAACACTAACTTTTGACCTTCCATGGGATACCTTCCCTGAATACCATTGTATCCCTCATTTACCATTAATCTTAATACTATCATTAACAAAATTCTTATTGAATAATAATGTTCACCATTAAACCTTTAGTGTTCATCACAGATTATTGAGTGTTTATACCTATCAATGGGGTTTCTTATTATTTTGGGGTTTTATACTGTCGCTTTGCACTTCTTATATTTTATGTTAAGTGTTATTAGTGGGTAATCCCTAACATTACATTTTCTTTGTAACTTACTTATGTTCACTATCACACTATCTCTCTCTTTACAAACGTTAGTTATACAGTTAATTATAGAGTCCTTTATTACATTTAAACTCTATTTCTTTGGTTAGTGTACTTTTAGTTTGTCATTACTTTATCGGGTTTTATCAATTATCATTTACATTGATTAATTAGTCGATACAAATAATTATCTTTTACATTTATTATCTATTGGTTTCTTTTTCATTATTATATTTCAGTGTAACATTTCTCCTTTCTCTGTTCTATATTATTTGTTTGTGTTTTATCCTTTGATTTCATTTTATTTCCTTTATACTTGTTTTGTTTCACCTTCATTTTCCTTCTTCGATTTCATTTTATTTTGGTTTTCCCCTTCTCATTTGGTTTCATTTTATTTGGTTTATCTATTGATTCAATCACTTGGGTTGGGTCCTGTAGTCATTTCTCGCGTCATCGTCATTTTATTTTCATTAGTTTAAACATTTTATATAGTTGATTCATCGTTTTTTCCCTGGTATTGGGGTGGCTTATTTGTGTTGTAACATAATGCCTCTCCTTCAAAATTGATAATTTTGGTAAAACACTAGCATAGTTGTTTATGAAATTATCAGTTATACATTTTTCCTTTTTCTTCTTGTTTATTTCTTCTTTCTTGTTTCTCTTCTTACTTATTCCACTCCATTTTATTAAGACCTGTTTTTATTTATTTCCATTAGTGCGT
This sequence comes from Magicicada septendecula, assembly GCA_034769895.1. Classification (NCBI taxonomy): domain Eukaryota; kingdom Metazoa; phylum Arthropoda; class Insecta; order Hemiptera; family Cicadidae; genus Magicicada; species Magicicada septendecula. The sequence goes on from CM068368.1 coordinate 287,798,100, forward strand.
TCTCCCTGTTATATAATTTTTTCCCTAACTTTTTAGTAGCTGGTCTCTTCCATTACTACCATTTTTTCTGAGACCAGAGGAACATCATCTCTGCTCAGTTAACTGATTGCTGGACCTATTCTCAGTCAATCTTAAATACCTTTTTTGTAATCTTGTGCCTTTCATTAATAATAATATTTTATTTTGGGGACTGTCCACTTTATGGTTTTTTTTCTTTTAGATCGTTTTAACCAATTACTCATTCTTCCTTCCGCTGTACCTTTGCTATATTCTGTTACCTACTCACGCAGTAGATTGTTTTTTATTTATTTTATTTAGTTGTTAATTTCATTATTTCTAACTTTTCATTAGTTTGTTTTTCTTTTCTCCTTGTGATCATTTTAATTATTTTAGACATCTTTTTTCTTTTCTTGGTTGATTACCATTATTTTTCTTTAGCCATTTGCTGTATATTTGCTTGATACATTTTTTTCCTTTCTTATACCAGCTCATTTTTTTTTTCTTTGAATATTCTATATTCTTTATAATTTTAGGTATTTGTCTTAGCAGTTATTGCTTGATTTTTTTTTGTTTATTTTAATTGGTCTCCCTTCTAATTCTCTTGTATTATTAATTCTTGTTTTCACTTTTTTTGTTTATTTGTTTTGTCTCATAGTATAGTAAGTTGATGGTTCTTACTTTATAGGAATTTTTGTAACTTATTCCTTCCTTTCATATTTTGCCTCATACGTCATCTAAATATTATTGTAAGTTGATCTTACTTCTTTTGAATTTTGTAAGTCTTTATTTTTTTCATGATTGTTATGCGTTCCATCTTCTTCATCTATTTCTTGTCTCCCTCCTTGAGGTGTGTTGGATTGGTTTCCATTGTTCTTGAGGGAATCCAGAGTTCTGCTGGTTTACGTTTATTGTACGCTATTCTGAAATTCTCTGCAGGATTGTTGCTGAAAGGTATCCAGTCATAATTTTCATCTTCTTGTTGGTTACTTCCGGATGGTGCGTCCCTTCACTGGTTATCGCTTCCGGATCTGATTCCTTCAATATTATTAATTTGTTGTACGTTTTCAGTATTCTCCTCCCTTGGGTGCTGGTTATCGCTCTGGGTGTTATTATTGTTTCGTTCGTTTGACGGTGGTCTTGGGTAGCGCCTACCCTGATTGTTTCGAGTGCTCCCTCGTATAAAGTGTACTTTAGGTTGATTGTTACCATTACGGTTATCTCTGTTTCCCCTATTATTATTATTCTGGTTATTCGGGTTATTATAGTTCCCGTAATAATTATTATTGTTGGGGTGGCCGTTTGGACGCTGGTTTGGTTCATTGCCCCGGTAATTATTATTATTTTGATAGTTTCCGTTAAACGGTGGATTGCCCTGATTATAATTTGGGCGGTTACCCCTATATTGATAGTTATTATCGTTCCGGTTCGGGTTATTCTCGTTGTTGTTTTGGGGTCTATTATTGGGCGGATTATAATTTGGTGGGATCTGGTTTTTCCTCCCAACGGTTGTGTTTCAAGTTGACCATTCGGTTGCGTCGATATTGGCCATCGTTTTCATGGTCCACCAATAAGTTTGCCATTCTTTGAATGGTTTTTATTTGGCCCTAACTTCTTGCTTTTTGGACTGCATCCTCATAATGGTATCCCAACTGTATCACTAAAGATTCCTCCGGTATCCTCGGTTCTAAGTTCCTTGCTAAGCATACCTTCCCTAGAAAGTACGATGTTAGGGTGTGTCCTGCTTGCGGTTCATACCTACCATTGCTGATATCGTTTCTGACTACGTTTTGGGTGGACTCAGACCAGTATTTTTCTTGGAATTGTGTCTTAAATTCTTGTGTACTGTTTATCTCCGGTCGGGTGGCCGTCCACCAATTGTCGTGGGTGTCCTTGAACATCTCATAAATGAGGCTTCTCACTGTTGTCCACCTCGTTTCCCCATTCTTTTCGATTAGTTTCTCTACTCTTTTCAGGAATTCCATGGGATTACGCCAGTAACTGCGAAAGTTTATTACCTACCTGTTCTCGCTGGTGATAATGTGGGTGTTGTGACAGGGTTTCTCCCTCAGTGAGTCTAGCTCTTCCTGCATTTGCCTTTCCCTTTGGCTTATTCCCTGGATCTTCTCCTTGTTCTCTTGGGTATGTCCGTCTAATTTGTTGAGGTTGGTGTATACCCTTTCCACACGTTCACTTACATCAGTTTGTATTTCCTGGTGTTTTTCTTCGAGTTTTTTTAGCACCCTCCTGTTTATTTTTTGTGCATTCTATGGTGGTTATTTGTTGAAACTCGTCCCTTGCAATTCTTCCTTCGTCCTTGACTGCTTTAATTTTGTCTATTAACTCCCCCCGGACTTGTACTATTGTTTCATTCGTCTCGGTGACAGTTTGTTTAATTTCTTCTCGACATTCTACCACCTGTTGTCTCAACACATCTTTGGTATTCTCGCTATTTTCCTTCAATTGTCTTTGGAGTGTTTGATTATTATTTTCAATCTTATTATTCAATATTTCCAGATCTTTCTTGATCTGTCTCTTTAACTCTTCACTCTTTTCTTCTTATATCTCTTAGTTTCTTTTCAAGGCTTCATGGTTGCTTTCCATCGTACTATTAAGAAGTTCTATGTCCTCCTTGAGTTGTTTCTTTAACTCTTCACTATTTCAGTCCAGTTTTTCGTTTAAGAATTCCCTGTCTTCTTTTCTTTGTTCCTTATTTCTGTTGAATTTATCGTTTCTTTTTTCCTCCATCTGCTTAAAATTTTCGTCATTCCTGTCGAATTTTTGGTTCATACTACTCATTAGTTCCATGATTTTTAATAGATTCGGGTCTCCTCTAATTTCTTCCTTGTCACCTGCCGATTGTTCCATTTCCTCCTCTTGGATTGAGTTTCTGGTTGGTCCCCTTGGGCATCCTCTTCGACCGTTTCCTTGATCATTTCTTCAATCATTTCCATTTCTTCTTCGTCGGTACCCTCAGTTCCCTTCTTAGCTTTTCCCCTTGTAACCATGGAATGTTTCATATCTTTTCGTAACCGCCGCTAGTCTTCAATTCTAGCCTCACTAGTTGGTCGCCAATCTTTAACGACGAGATTTGTACGTGTTAAGGAAAGTTGTACTTATTGTGTGTTTGCCTCACACTGGTGTCGTTACTTATATGTTGCGCTGACAATGTCCATAGCGATACTTCGAATTACCAGTACTCGCGAGTGGAAACCTTACCTGTTCTTCGATAGGTGTTCATAAATCCCGGGTGGCGCCAAATTGTTTAATTAAAACATATAATTAAAAAAGTAGGATGATTAAGCGTTCTCAGCTATGACGGTATGTAGAATTCAAATTTTCTCCCGCCTTTGTTCGACCTTCTTAATCGAGCGGTTATTTCGCCGAGTTTCCAACGTGACCTCTTACCGTCACCCTGGTTTTTTCGCTAAAATACACAAATACTATAATATACTTTCCTATGGAATAAAGAACAGTGGTTACACTCTGTACTAGTTTATTTAATTGTGATTGGTAATTATTCAGTTTTACACAAAATTATATTTTGTTATTCAACAAATTTGCACCGGCAATTATTATAAGACAAAAATTTCAAGGTTGGCGAATTGACTCTGAACGCATTATTCAGTCAAACATGGCGACTGCTTGGTTTGCTTACAGTTCATTTCGTTCAGATCCTGGATTCTTGTGATTACGAAAGAAATATTAATAATGATTACAATAAAGTACACTACCTTACATTAATTGTACTCAGATAATATAATGTGTAATTATAATTTGTTCCTGAAGTGTGGTAAAGTGTGTTTCAAAAGTTCATAATTTTCATACAGGTTACTTTTCTAGTTAACATAAATTTAGTGTTTTATTTTTTATTAATCTTTGAAAGAAATAATATCATCAGTTTATAGTGAGAGTTCAGATTGCTGTGAGAAAAAGTTAAAGAGAATTTATTTCAGAAATTCGGGTAATTTAGGAATACTTATCAACTCCGTCGACTTGAGGTAAACTGTCATTCAGTTGAAATGGGTTGGGGTCTTCAATATCTTCAATCTTCAATTATTTTGGAATTTAAGTGCGTCTGGCATCTTTTTCATATTAGTTGTTGAAATTTATTAATTTAGAATTTGTTAAATTGGTCCTGGGCATCAGTTGAATGTTCTAGTCCTTCATTAGTTTCTTACATCTTCATCTTTTCGAAGTTAGATTACTTTCTAAACGTTTTATATTAAAAATTTGGTCATTCACGGACTGGCGTCTATTCCTGTTGATCGTTAAAAACGGAATAATAAATCCTAACGGAAAATTCATAAATAACGTTCCAGTTGTCATGGTAACTTATAGGTCCTGATTGGCTGAACTTGACTTAGTACCATTGTTATCATATTTGAATTTTTATTCAAAATTACTGTATATCTTCTGATTGCTATTATTCTCCGTCTTCCTCTCTATGTTGTTATATAATTTTTATTAATAATTATATTTAATTGATTTTAATGTTACTGTATTCATTGTTTACTTTTTATGTCGGGCGCCATCTTGTAATATTAATTACAAGAAACAAAAAATATGTACTTACCAATTCGGGTTCTTTTCGGCGAACTCAGGAGAACAGAAATGATTTATTTGCAGTAATTAGTTTAACTCATATTTGCATTGAACGGAATTTTTATTTATTCTTTTATGAACATAATAATAAACATAAATCTTCTTTTCCTACACTTAACTACTTTTGCAGATTTAGCTACAAATCATGAAAAGAAAGTCATCAAGATTAATTTTCTTACCTACCTTTCATTATAGATTTTTAGATTATTTATAGATTATATTTCAATTATATATACAAACCAGCACTTCTTTTATATTCTTAGATTCACACGCTCTCTCTCTCTCTCTCTCTCTCTCTCTCTCTCTCTCATTATGTTTCTGTACCCCCGGTTTATTTAGTTCATTAAATTTAGTTATAATTTAGGTTGCCAGTTTCTTTTACAAAACATTTCCAAATTTGAAAGCTTTTAGAGTTACCCCTTGTTGGTTACTTATCCATGAATTCTAAGATCTTGACGAGTCCGTTTTTTACCATGCATTTTCTTCCACTTCGCACATTTTCCCTATTTCACTCGTTTACCGGAACTGTAAATTTATTAAACTGTTTACTTTATGATTACTTTCACATTTTTTGGTAATTTGTTACGTACGGCGCCATCTTTTATACGTGACCGGCCGGCTCACGGAGTAATTTTATACTGGGATTAGACGAACGGCACTATTTTGTAAAGTGACCGTGACTGTTTTTTCCAACTTGCATTGTCCTGAGTTTGTATCACTACGCCAGTATAAGGTTTGGCTTACATGCCCGAATTCCACAGGGGGGGTGGTCTGTGACGTAAGATGTTGACGTCAGATGGTCCGATGTTATTACATAATTTGTTTACAGTTTGTAAGTCTTTGGAGCTGACCTTGACACATTTCCGTTGGTTGTCTATTGCGTCTTTATAATTTTATGAATAATATTTAGAAGCAGTCCTACCACTGTCGCTTCCAATAAAATTTACCTTCTCATCAATTTATGTATACATTTCCCCAATTATATTATTACATTGCAAAAAATGCTACTTGCTTTTATGAAAATACAAATTTATTTATTTTACCCCAGGTAGGCCAAAATGTCCCGTTACAATACCCCCTCAATGAGAGGTTTTATGCCGAAGCATAAAAACTCTCATTGACACACTCATACTTGCTAAAGGGATCAGCAAGGATATGTCGCTACAACCCCCTTTATGATTTACAAACAAAAATATAATCAACTCACCCTTGGTCCAGTGACTGTGACCGCACCTGAATGACATTACTGGACTTCCCTCTCGAGATCCCAACACCATAAAGTCAGACAGATACTTAACGCCCCTGCTCTGACGTGCTGGCCAGCTCAGGACCGCCGTCACAGCATCACCAAACTCTGAAACAACAAATTAAAATATCAACTAGTGGCCTTGTACAACACCATATCCCTAACTGATCTGTTTCCCCCTAGCGGTGCTGGTTTGCGTTAAGAAGCACTGGTTTTGTTTTCACTTAACCTCTAACATATATAGGAATACATAACATAACCAAATCAACTACATCTAAACACATTATGTCCTTAAACATCTCCCTATTCTATATCTCAAATTAACACAAAATCATTTAAGTACATCATAATAAACATTGTTGTTATTACATTAAAAATAAACAATTCACATTTAAGTTTGACTACAATTTACATACCTTACATCTTTAAACTTGCATATAAAATTATAAAAATTACATTTTAATCTCAATTGAACTTTTGTTAATTCATTTCCCCCAAAAAAAAAAAATTTTTTTTTTCTACCTTCGTTTTACATATCATTTTATTAATTTGGGTGATTCTCAGTTATTCATTATAATTCACTTTATCAACTTGGTATTTACCCATAATCTCCCCTTTTATGACTCTAATGCTCACTTACAAAAATCTTTAACTAGTATGACACCCATCTACCAAAAAATCTACTAACCCTTCTCTACCTCTAACTACTTACTACTTAAACTCCTATCGCATCATTCTGCCCTTATAACCAAATACTCTCTACCCCTTTGTACTCAGGATGTGTATTCCCACTTACCAGCTCATTCCCTTATCTGGTTCCCAGACTCCCCCTAGGTAACCCTTTCCGGCACTAAACGGTCCCTTCCCGTCCCAACAATTTTCGTTGCGGACTCCTTACACCACCACCCCCTTACAAAATTCCCACTATCAACTAATTACTCTCCCATTACCTCACTTTCATATTCTACAAAAATCTCCATTTCATTTATTAACTCAATATTTCAATCATTACTCTACATATTTCCCCATAGCTACTGTGTCACTATCAATACTCAAATTCTACCTTACTTGTATTTTACCTCTTATTTTCTCTAACACCCATCTATACTCAACTTGGACTGACTCAAATGTCTTACTTAAACAATTACTATCACCCAACTTCTATCTTTTACAACCCCTTGAAAATTTTAACTATCTCAAATTTATTTCATTATTTATTTAAATTCTTTAAACACATTGAAAACTTATTCTATAAAATATTATTACATTTTTATAATCCTTATCCCTAACATACTACATGCAATTAACACAATAAAACATAATAAACACAATATAAGAAATATCTAGTGCACCCATTCCTCAAATCAAATCTAAATTATTTAGTCAGCTCAGTAGCGAGTCATCATTATTAAATTACAACAAATTTTTAATTCGTTACTCCCCCGAGTAACCTCCTTAACCACACACACTATGACCCCCCCTGGACTGTGGCGTCCAGTTGCGTCCACAAGGACTGAAGTTTTGGAGGAATTTTGTCATCTCCTTGCCCTTGCTTCTGCGTTACATTATAAAAGCTAGATATCATAATATCTAAAGTTACATATTATACGCCCCTAATGCGGGTCTATCACCTTTCTTTACTGTTCCTACGCGAACAGAGTGATAGCCGCTGTTCTATAATTTGGTGATTCCCCTAAATTACCCTCCTGTCAATTTCTAAATTCACCTTTACAACGATAACAGCTATGGCCAGTTAAGGCAGAACGTGACGCAATGAGCCCCAACCATAGCTGTTAAAGCTAAACCAATTCCACGGTCAGGGTTCGGTGAGGCCGTGACCGCCCGAAAAGTTGGGGAATCACAAGTAAAAGATATTTTTGTTTAAAAATTAACAATTTACATTACATGACATTTCTAGTCTTGGTGGTGTTTTAACCTCATACATTTCTTTCTTAACTTTCCCTACCTTGACCTTCATTAACATAAAATAATAAGTACAACAAAATATTTACTCAGTCACTTAAACTAATCTATTTACATTTAATGTTGTTGTCATTACATGAAAATAAACAATTCACATTTTAGATTTACCAAAATTACATAATTTACAATTTTAATTTCATTTTCAAATTCTATTTACTCGTGACCTTGTTACATTTTATTATTACATAATAAATTTTATTACATAAAGAGTAAATTTTGTTTGAACACACTGCCTCACTAAAATTATTTATTTACACGCCTAGGCAATCCACAAACTAAACATTTTAACATTTATTTATTTATTAATCATTATCAAATTTAAATCTCATAAAACAATTTAAATACATCATAAAAATTCAATTATATAACATTTTAAATCAATCAATATTTTAAACATCTCAAATTATTTACTTCAATTAATTATTAAAAACACAACACATTTGAATTACCTTGCTTCAACACAATTACAAAATTCTTATTATTCATTTAGTCTACCAAAATAATATTATTATTAAGAAAATTTGTACTACATACATACATTGTTTACATAACATTTTACAATACACACAATTAATTTCACTATCAATTATTTACAAATTATTCGTCATTACTTAATTTATCACACTTCATTTTCCAAGTCAGCAAGGTCATTACCATAAATTACACTATTTAAAAATTGTCCATTCACTCATTGTAATTTCAACCTCCATCATCATATATATATCGAATATATTTATAACATACATCATTGTTATCCACATACAATTTGTTATTATTATTATGACCATTATCGATATATTTGACATCATTCTTATCTATCATTACGTAAAACCCGTCTACATTTGTGATTTTAGTTCGGTCTCCATCAGTAGTTTTATTCAATATAAAGTCAGTTACTTTCTCATCATATTCTTCTACTACATTCATTACAACATAAGGTAAGTGTTTATCGTTTATAATGGTATTATCAAAATCTAATCTCTCTTTCAACTCTTTATAACTTCTCTTTAACTTATATAATTCTATCTCTCTATCAATACACAATTCTCTATCTAAATCTCTCTCACCACACCGCCATATCACACTTTCTCTCTCACTCCACACAGAGGGTACTAACTCATAAAAATTCGGGGAACAACTCAAAGACCTCATGTCTTTCAATAACAAGGGACTCTTACCCTTCAACAATAACATTTGTAAACACCTTGGTTTACAATAAACCTGGGGAAAATTTACCCTCTGCCCTACATACTCATCTAATCTCTCCTGCCACTCTTTCTCTAATTCATCAACACTAATTACTACTCCGTTACAACCCATTACTCTCTCACTCTCACTCACTATCTCTACCTCATCACTATTCAACACTACCTCTTCCACTATTTTGTCACTATTAATATTTGTCACATCCATTACATTGTCATCTAATTTTTTATTCAGTATCTGATTGAATTTACGTTCTAAATTTTTATTCATTTCATCGAATTTACTGTTCAGAACATCAAATTTACTGTTCTGTTCATCGAACTTGCTAATAATTTTATTAAATTTAACATCAGAATCACTCTTTTGTTTTTTATTATGTTCTTTCAATTCATTTAGATTACTACTTATATTTTCGGACACTGTTTTCATTAAATTAAATATATCGTCCATCGACAACTCTTTGGCTCTTGTTGTCGTTGGAGTACATTGTGCTGCTACATTATCGGTCATCATTGACTCTGTAAGAGTGTTTTCTAAACTTAATTCTTGATTCTCCATTTTGTAATTAATTACTTTTAAATCAAAATACTAACATATATAACATCTACTTTTCACACAACAATGTATTCTACTTACATAACACTTTACGTTACTTCTCGTAACCTCCTACGTACCTTATTTATACTTCATTCATTTCAAAAATTATTTATATAATACCCTTTTTATTCTACTTCAATACAACCATCTTATCCGCTACAAAACATCAACATCAATATTTTACCTTTATCAAAACATAACCCATATCTACGTCGGTTTTACGTACACAAACAAATTAATTTTTACCTCAAACAACCATTCTGCTCTCCAAGTGGCCTATATTTATATAAATGTATTTATATAAATTGTCCCTACATTCGGAAGCCAATTGTTATATAATTTTTATTAATAATTATATTTAATTGATTTTAATGTTACTGTATTCATTGTTTACTTTTTATGTTGGGCGCCATCTTGTAATATTAATTACAAGAAACAAAAAATATATACTTACCAATTCGGGTTCTTTTCGGCGAACTCAGGAGAACAGAAATGATTTATTTGCAGTAATTAGTTTAACTCATATTTGCATTGAACGAAATTTTTATTTATTCTTTTATGAACATAATAATAAACATAAATCTTCTTTTCCTACACTTAACTACTTTTGCACGTTTAGCTACACTCATGAAAAGAAATTCATCAAGATTAATTTTCTTACCTACCTTTCATTATAGATTTTTAGATTATTTATAGATTATATTTCAATTATATATACAAACCAGCACTTCTTTTATATTCTTAGATTCACACGCTCTCTCTCTCTCATTACGTTTCTGTACCCCCCCCCCCCCGGTTTATTTAGTTCATTAAATTTAGTTATAATTTAGGTTGCCAGTTTCTTTTACAAAACATTTCCAAATTTGAAAGCTTTTAGAGTTACCCCTTGTTGGTTACTTATCCATGAATTCTAAGATCTTGACGAGTCCGTTTTTTACCACGCATTTTCTTCCACTTCGCACATTTTCCCTATTTCACTCGTTTACCGGAACTGTAAATTTATTAAACTGTTTACTCTATGATTACTTTCACATTTTTTGGTAATTTGTTACGTACGGCGCCATCTTTTATACATGACCGGCCGGCTCACGGAGTAATTTTATACTGGGATTAGATGAACGGCACTATTTTGTAAAGTGACCGTGACTGTTTTTTCCAACTTGCATTGTCCTCAGTTTGTATCATTACGCCAGTATAAGGTTTGGCTTACACGCCCGAATTCCAAAACGGGGGTGGTCTGTGACGTAAGATGTTGAAGTCAGATGGTCCGATGTTGTTACATAATTTGTTTACAGTTTGTAAGTCATTGGAGCTGACCTTGACACATTTCCGTTGGTTGTCTATTGCGTCTTTATAATTTTATGAATAATATTTAGAAGCAGTCCTACCACTGTCGCTTCCAATAAAATTTACCTTCTCATCAATTTATGTATACATTTCCCCAATTATTATTATTACATTGCAAAAAATGCTACTTGCTTTTATGAAAATACAAATTTATTTATTTTACCCCAGGTAGGCCAAAATGTCCGTTACAATGTATTAAATATTATCACTACTGTTCGTATTTTCTTTCAAAGATCATTTTGACATCCCGCAAAGCTGGGTTTTCTTATGTATTATTGTTTGAACACTAATGTTGATATTATCTAATTACATTTCTTTCTTATTTTATGTCCTTAATTTAACATTTATCTTTTAATAAGATTCACTAATTATCCTTGACTAGTTGCTTGCCTTGGATTTGCTAATTTCCTTGTTAGTTTTTTACAATTTGTAGTTATTTGTTTTGTACAGTTAGGCATTTCATAGGCCTAAGTAGTAATTGGCCTTATTTACTTATTTTATACTAATTACTTATTAATTTACTCCCATACATGTTTTGTGTTGGCATTATAACTGATTTGTTTACTTGTTTTGGATCTGTTTTATAATAATTGAATGTTTTCATTAGTTTCTACATTATGGTTTGTTTATTATTTTCTAACTGCCCTTCCAGTATTATCAGATTTATATTACTTTATCTTTTTTCTTATTTATTTTGCCAGTGTTTATTATTTGGCAATTATTTACTATTCTCTATAAAATACAATATAACATTTAGATTTATGGTCTGTGTAATCCCTTCAGCCATATTCCTATTCATAGATTTAATCGAACAATTCTTTAACAGCTATTATGCAACGTTTGTTTACAATTTGTTTCATTCTTAATTGTTTTTGGGTGATAAACATCATCACACAACTCAAATTTCCTTAACTGACTATCCCTTAAAATATAGGGCGTTTATTGATTTTGTTTTTATTGTCTTTACTATATTCTTTATTATTTCAACTTTACTCTCTAGCCATGGTAACACTAACTTTTGATCTTCCATGGGATACCTTCCCTGAATACCATTGTATCCCTCATTTACCATTAATCTTAATACTATCATTAACAAAATTCTTATTGAATAATAATGTTCACCATTAAACCTTTAGTGTTCATCACAGATTATTGAGTGTTTATACCTATCAATGGGGTTTCTTATTATTTTGGGGTTTTACACTGTCACTTTGCACTTCTTATATTTTATTTTAAGTGTTATTAGTGGGTAATCCCTAACATTACATTTTCTTTGTCACTTACTTATGTTCACTATCTCACTATCTCTCTCTTTACAAAGGTTAGTTATACAGTTAATTATAGAGTCCTTTATTACATTTAAACTCTATTTCTTTGGTTAGTGTACTTTTAGTTTGTCATTACTTTATCGGGTTTTATCAATTATCATTTACATTGATTATTTAGTCGATACAAATAATTATCTTTTACATTTATTATTTATTGGTTTCTTTTTCATTATTATATTTGAGTGTAACATTTCTCCTTCCTCTGTTCTATATTATTTGTTTGTGTTTTATCCTTTGATTTCATTTTATTTCCTTTATACTTGGTTTGTTTCACCTTCATTTTCCTTCTTCGATTTCATTTTATTTTGGTTTTCCCCTTCTCATTTGGTTTCATTTTATTTGGTTTATCTATTGATTCAATCACTTGGGTTGGGTCATGTAGTCATTTCTCGCGTCATTGTCATTTTATTTTCTTTAGTTTAAACATTTTATATAGTTGATTCATGGTTTTTTCCCTGGTATTTGGGGTGGCTTGTTTGTGTTGTAACATAATGCCTCTCCTTCAAAATCGATGATTTTGGTAAAACACTAGTATAGTTTTTTATGAAATTATCAGTTATACATTTTTTCTTTTTCTTCTTGTTTATTTCTTCTTTCTTGTTTCTCTTCTTACTTATTCCATTCCATTTTATTAAGATCTGTTTTTATTTATTTCCATTAGTGTGTTCTCCCTGTTATATAATTTTTTCCCTAACTTTTTAGTAGCTGGTTTCTTCCATTACTACCATTTTTTCTGAGACCAGAGGAACATCATCTCTGCTCAGTTAATTGATTGCTGGACCTATTCTCAGTCAATCTTAAATACTTTTTTTGTCATCTTGTGCCTTTCATTAATAACAATATTTATTTTGGGGATTGTCCACTTTATGGTTTTTTTTTTTTAGATCATTTTAACCTTTTACTCATTATTCCTTCCGCTGTACCTTTGCTATATTCTGTTATCTACTCACGCAGTTGATGTTTTTTATTTATTTAGTTGTTAATTTCATTATTACTAACTTTTCATTAGTTTGTTTTTCTTTTCTTCTTGGGATCATTTTAATTATTTTAGACATATTTTTTCTTTTCTTGCTTGATTACCATTATTTTGCTTTAGCCATTTGCTGTATATTTGCTTGATACATTTTTTTTCCTTTCTTATACCTGTTCATTTTTTTTTTCTTTGAATATTCTATATTCTTTATAATTTTAGGTATTTGTCTTAGCAGTTATTGCTTGATTTATTTTTTGTTTATTTTAATTGGTCTCCCTTCTAATTCTCTTGTATTATTAATTCTTGTTTTCACTTTTTTTGTTTATTTGTTTTGTCTCATATTATAGTAGGTTGATGGTTCTTACTTTATAGGAATTTTTGTAACTTATTCCTTCATTTCATATTTTGCCTCATACGTCATCTAAATATTATTGTAAGTTGATCTTACTTCTTTTGAATTTTGTAATTCTTTATTTTTTTCATGATTGTTATGTGTTCCATCGGTCGGCCGTTTCTTCTTCCTCAACTATTTCTTGTCTCCCTCCTTGAGGTGTGTTGGATTGGTTTCCATTGTTTCTTGAGGGAATCCAGAGTTCTGGTGGGTTACGTTTATTGTACGCTATTCTGAAATTCTCTGCAGTATTGTTGCTGAAAGGTATCCAGTCATAATTTTCATCTTCTTGTTGGTTACTTCCGGATGGTGTGTCCCTTCTCTGGTTATCGCTTCCAGATCTGATTCCTTCAATATTATTAATCTGTTGTACGTTTTCAGTATTCTCCTCACTTGGGTGCTGGTTATCGCTCTGGGCGTTATTATTGTTTCATTCGTTTGATGGTGGTCTTGGGTAGCGCCTCCCCTGATTGTTTCGAGTGCTCCCTCGTATAAAGTGTACTTTAGGTTGATTGTTACAATTACGGTTATCTCTGTTTCCCCTATTATTCTGGTTATTATTGTTCCCGTAATAATTATTATTGTTGGGGTGGCCGTTTGGACGCTGGTTTGGTCCATTGCCCTGGTAATTATTATTATTTTGATAGTTTCCGTTAAACGGTGGACAGCCCTGATTATAATTTGGGCGGTTACCCGTATATTGATAGTTATTATCGTTCCGGTTCGGGTTATTCTGGTTGTTGTTTTGTGGTCTATTATTGGACGGATTATAATTTGGTGGGATCTGGTTTTCCTCCCAATGGTTGTGTTTCAAGTTGACTATTCGGTTGCGTCGATATTGGCCATCATTTTCATGGTCCTCCAATAAGTTTGCCATTCCTTGAATGGTTTTTATTTGGCCGTCTTCTTGCTTTTTGGACCGCATCCTCATAGTGGTATCCCAACTGTATCACTAAAGATTCCTCCGGTATCCTCGGTTCTAAGTTCCTTGCTAAGCATACCTTCCCTAGAAAGTACGACGTTAGGGTGTGTCCTGCTTGCGGTTCATACCTCCCATTGCTGATATCGTTTCTGACTACGTTTTGGGTGGACTCAGACCAGTATTTTTCTTGGAATTGTGTCTTAAATTCTTGTGTACAGTTTATCTCCGGTCGGGTGGCCGTCCACCAATTGTCGTGGGTGTCCTTGAACATCTCATCAATGAGGCTTCTCACCGTTGTCCATCTCGTTTCCCTATTCTTTTCGATTAGTTCCTCTACTCTTTTGAGGAATTCCATGGGATTACGCCGGTAACTGCGAAAGTTTATTACCTACCTGTTCTCGCTGGTGATAATGTGGGTGTTGTGACAGGGTTTCTCCCTCAGTGCGTCTAGCTCTTCCTGCATTTGCCTTTCCCTTTGGCTTATTCCCTGGATCTTCTCCTTGTTCTCTTGGGTATGTCCGTCTAATTTGTTGAGGTTGGTGTATACCCTTTCCACACGTTCACTTACATCAGTTTGTATTCCTGGTGTTTTTCTTCGAGTTTTTTTTAGCACCTCCTGTTTATTTTTTGTGCATTCTATAGTGGTTATTTGTTGAAACTCGTCCCTTGCAATTCTTCCTTCGTCCTCGACTGCTTTAATTTTGTTTATTAACTCCCCCCGGACTTGTACTATTGTTTCATTCGTCTCGGTGACAGTTTGTTTAATTTCTTCTCGACATTCTACCACCTGTTGTCTCAACTCATCTTTGGTATTCTCACTATTTTCCTTCAATTGTCTTTGGAGTGTTTGATTATTATTTTCAAACTTATTATTCAATATTTCCAGATCTTTCTTGATCTGTCTCTTTAACTCTTCATTCTTCTCTTCTAATATCTCTTAGTTTCTTTTCAAGGCTTCATGGTTGCTTTCCATCTTATTATTCAGAAGTTCTATGTCCTCCTTGAGTTGTTTCTTTAACTCTTCACTATTTCAGTCCAGTTTTTCGTTTAAGAATTCCCTGTCTTCTTTTCTTTGTTCTCTAGTCTCTTCCTTATTTCTGTCGAATTTCTCGTTTATTTTTTCCTCCATCTGCTTAAAATTTTCGTCATTCCTGTCAAATTTTTTGTTCATACTACTCATTAGTTCCATGATTTTTAATAGATTCGGGTCTCCTCTAATTTCTTCACTGTCACCTGCCGATTGTTCCATTTCCTCCTCTTGGATTGAGTTTTCTGGTTGGTCCCCTTGGGCATCCTCTTCGACTGTTTCCTTGATCATTTCTTCAATCATTTCCATTTCTTCTTCATCGGTACCCTCAGTTCCCTTCTTAGCTTTTCCCCTTGTAACCATGGAATGATTCATATCTTTTCGTAACCGCCGCTAGTCTTCAATTCTAGCCTCACTAGTTGGTCGCCAATCTTTAACGACGAGATTTGTACATGTTCTGAAAAGGTGTACGTATTGTGTGTTCGCCTCACACTGGTGTCGTGACTTATATGTTGCGCTGACGATGTCCGTAGCGATACTTCGAATTACCAGTACTCGCGAGTGGAAACTTCACCTGTTCTTCGATAGGTGTTCATAAATCCCGGGTGGCGCCAAATTGTTTAATTAAAACAATTAAATTAAAAAATAGGATGATTAAGCGTTCTCAGCTATGACGGTATGTAGAATTCAAATTGTCTCCCGCCTTCGTTCAACCTTCTTAATCGAGCAGTTATTTCGCCGAGTTTCCGATGTGACCACTTACCGTCACCCAGGTTTTTTCGCTAAAATACATAAATATTATAATACACTTTCCTATGGAATAAAGAACAGTGGTTAAACTCTGTACTAGTTTATTTAATTGTGATTGGTAATTATTCAGTTTTACACAAAATTATATTTTGTTATTCAACAAATTTGCACCGGCAATTATTATAAGACAAAAATCCCAAGGTTGGCGAATTGACTCTGAACGCATTATTCAGTCAAACATGGTGACTGCTTGGTTTGTTTACAGTTCATTTCGTTCAGATCCTGGATTCTTGTGATTACGAAAGAAATATTAATAATGATTACAATAAAGTACACTACCTTACATTAATTGCACTCAGATAATATAATGTGTAATTATAATTTGTTCCTGAAGTGTGGTAAAGTGTGTTTCAAAAGTTCGTAATTTTCATACAGATTACTTTTCTAGTTAACATAAATTTAGTGTTTTATTTTTTATTAATCTTTGAAAGAAATAATATCATCAGTTTATAGTGAGAGTTCAGATTGCTGTGAGAAAAATTTAAAGAGAATTTATTTCAGAAATTCGGGTAATTTAGGAATACTTATCAACTCAGTCGACTTGAGGTGAACTGTCATTCAGTTGAAATGGGTTGGGGTCTTCAATAGTCTTCAATCATTTTGGAACTTAAGTGCGTCTGGCATCTTTTTCATATTAGTTGTTGAAATTTATTAATTTAGAATTTGTTAAATTGGTCCTGGGCATCAGTTGAATGTTCTAGTCCTTCATTAGTTTCTTACATCTTCATCTTTTCGAAGTTAGATTACTTTCTAAACGTTTTATATTAAAAATTTGGTCATTCACAGACTGGCATCTATTCCTGTTGAACGTCAAAAATGGAATATTAAATCCTAACGGAAAATTCATAAATAACGTTCCAGTTGCCATGGTAACTTATAGGTCCTGATTGGCTGAACTTGACTTAGTACCATTGTCATCATATTTGAATTTTTATTCAAAATTACTGTATATCTTCTGATTGCTATTATTCTTCCGTCTTCCTCTCTATGTATTAAATATTATCACTACTGTTCGTATTTTCTTTCAAAGATCATTTTGACATCCCGCAAAGCTGGGTTTTCTTATGTATTATTGTTTGAACTGTAATGTTGATATTATCTAATTACATTTCTTTCTTATTTTATGTCCTTAATTTAACATTTATCTTTTAATACGATTCACTAATTATCCTTGACTAGTTGCTTGCCTTGGATTTGCTAATTTCCTTGTTAGTTTTTTACAATTTGTAGTTATTTGTTTTGTACAGTTAGGCATTTCATAGGCCTAAGTAGTAATTGGCCTTATTTACTTATGTTATACTAATTACTTATTAATTTACTCCCATACATGTTTTGTGTTGGCATTATAACTGATTTGTTTACTTGTTTTGGATCTGTTTTATAATAATTGAATGTTTTCATTAGTTTCTACATTATGGTTTGTTTATTATTTTTTAACTGCCCTTCCAGTATTATCAGATTTATATTACTTTATCTTTTTTCTTATTTATTTTACCAGTGTTTATTATTTGGCAATTATTTACTATTCTCTATAAAATACAATATAACATTTAGGTTTATGGTCTGTGTAATCCCTTCAGCCATATTCCTATTCATAGATTTAATCGAACAATTCTTTAACAGCTATTATGCAACGTTTGTTTACAATTTGTTTCATTCTTAATTGTTTTTGGGTGATAAACATCATCACACCACTCAAATTTCCTTAACTGACTATCCCTTAAAATATAGGGTGTTTATTGATTTTGCTTTTATTGTCTTTACTATATTCTTTATTATTTCAACTTTACTCTCTAGCCATGGTAACACTAACTTTTGATCTTCCATGGGATACCTTCCCTGAATACCATTGTATCCCTCATTTACCATTAATCTTAATACTATCATTAACAAAATTCTTATTGAATAATAATGTTCACCATTAAACCTTTAGTGTTCATCACAGATTATTGAGTGTTTATACCTATCAATAGGGTTTCTTATTATTTTGGGGTTTTACACTGTCACTTTGCACTTCTTATATTTTATGTTAAGTGTTATTAGTGGGTAATCCCTAACATTACATTTTCTTTGTCACTTACTTATGTTCACTATCTCTCTCTTTACAAAGCTTAGTTATACAGTTAATTATAGAGTCTTTTATCACATTTAAACTCTATTTCTTTGGTTAGTGTACTTTTAGTTTGTCATTACTTTACCGGGTTTTATCAATTATCATTTACACTGATTATTTAGTCGATACAAATAATTATCTTTTACATTTATTATTTATTGGTTTCTTTTTCATTATTATATTTGAGTGTAACATTTCTCCTTTCTCTGTTCTATATTATTTGTTTGTGTTTTATCCTTTGATTTCATTTTATTTCCTTTATACTTTGTTTGTTTCACCTTCATTTTCCTTCTTTGATTTCATTTTATTTTGGTTTTCTCCTTCTCATTTGGTTTCATTTTATTTGGTTTATCTATTGATTCAATCACTTGGGTTGGGTCATGTAGTCATTTCTCGCGTCGTCATTTTATTTTCTTTAGTTTAAACATTTTATATAGTTGATTCATCGTTTTTTCCCTGGTATTGGGGTGGCTTGTTTGTGTTGTAACATAATGCCTCTCCTTCAAAATTGATCATTTTGGTAAAACACTAGCATAGTTTTTTATGAAATTATCAGTTATACATTTTTTCTTTTTCTTCTTGTTTCTCTTCTTACTTATTCCACTCCATTTTATTAAGATCTGTTTTTATTTATTTCCATTAGTGTGTTCTCCCTGTTATATAATTTTTTCCCTAACTTTTTAGTAGCTGGTTTCTTCCATTACTACCATTTTTTCTGAGACCAGAGGAACATCATCTCTGCTCAGTTAATTGATTGCTGGTCCTATTCTCAGTCAATCTTAAATACTTTTTTTGTCATCTTGTGCCTTTCATTAATAATAATATTTTATTTTGGGGATTGTCCACTTTATGGTTTTTCTTTTTTTAGATCATTTTAACCTTTTACTCATTCTTCCTTCCGCTGTACCTTTGCTATATTCTGTTATCTACTCACGCAGTTGATTGTTTTTTATTTATTTAGTTGTTAATTTCATTATTTATAACTTTTCATTAGTTTGTTTTTCTTTTCTTCTTGGGATCATTTTAATTATTTTAGACATATTTTTTCTTTTCTTGCTTGATTACCATTATTTTGCTTTAGCCATTTGCTGTATATTTGCTTGATACATTTTTTTTCCTTTCTTACACCTGTTCATTTTTTTCTTTGAATATTCTATATTCTCTATAATTTTAGGTATTTGTCTTAGCAGTTATTGCTTGATTTTATTTTTGTTTATTTTAATTGGTCTCCCTTCTAATTCTCTTGTATTATTAATTCTTGTTTTCACTTTTTTTGTTTATTTGTTTTGTCTCATAGTATAGTAAGTTGATGGTTCTTACTTTATAGGAATTTTTGTAACTTATTCCTTCCTTTCATATTTTGCCTCATACGTCATCTAAATATTATTGTAAGTTGATCTTACTTTTTTGAATTTTGTAATTCTTTATTTTTTCATGATTGTTACGCATTCCATCGGTCGGCCGTTTCTTCTTCCTCATCTATTCCTTGTCTCCCTCCTTGAGGTGTGTTGGATTGGTTTCCATTGTTTCTTGAGGGAATCCAGAGTTCTGGTGGGTTACGTTTATTGTACGCTATTCTGAAATTCTCTGCAGTATTGTTGCTGAAAGGTATCCAGTCATAATTTTCATCTTCTTGTTGGTTACTTCCGGATGGTGTGTCCCTTCTCTGGTTATCACTTCCAGATCTGATTCTTTCAATATTATTAATCTGTTGTACGTTTTCAGTATTCTCCTCACTTGGGTGCTGGTTATCGCTCTGGGCGTTATTATTGTTTCGTTCGTTTGATGGTGGTCTTGGGTAGCACCTCCCCTGATTGTTTCGAGTGCTCCCTCGTATAAAGTGTACTTTAGGTTGATTGTTACAATTACGGTTATCTCTGTTTCCCCTATTATTATTATTCTGGTTATTCGGGTTATTATTGTTCCCGTAATAATTATTATTGTTGGGGTGGCCGTTTGGACGCTGGTTTGGTCCATTGCCCTGGTAATTATTATTATTTTGATAGTTTCCGTTAAACGGTGGATAGCCCTGATTATAATTTGGGCGGTTACCCCTATATTGATAGTTATTATCGTTCCGGTTCGGGTTATTCTGGTTGTTGTTTTGGGGTCTATTATTGGACGGATTATAATTTGATGGGATCTGGTTTTCCTCCCAACGGTTGTGTTTCAAGTTGACCATTCAGTTGCGTCGATATTGGCCATCATTTTCATGGTCCTCCAATAAGTTTGCCATTCCTTGAATGGTTTTTATTTGGCCGTCTTCTTGCTTTTTGGACCGCATCCTCATAGTGATATCCCAACTGTATCACACAAGATTCCTCCGGTATTCTCGGTTCCAAGTTCCTTGCCAAGCATACCTTCCCTAGAAAGTACGACAGTTACAAAAAGAACAGTGTAATAGTTCGACAGAATACCAACGGGAACATGAGTGACGCCTGATTCGATCTTCATCCACCATAGCAGGAAAGTAAACCTTTCACACAATTTAAAAACTACAGAACCATATTAATTGAGCTCAAGCAAAAGATTTAAAATGTACTGTTAAATTAGTATCTGTGGGAGCATGTGTGCGTGTGTACCAGTACCTATAAATCACAAAGCATTAGTTCACGTTATGTGATTCATATAACTTAATAACTTAAATTATTAAAACTGCAGTAATGGTCTAGATTCACTTAAATATGTAACCAGAGTATTTGAAGTCAAAATATATAGATTGCATAAATGTATCATGCATAAAGGCTGAGGAGAGGAAAAGTAGCACAGCCATTTTGTATTTGGATTTTGTAAAAGGAGAAAGACTCCATTTTTGTTGTTGTTATTGAAATATAAAATTTCCGATGGTCAATAAACACAAGTTTTAACTAATGCAATCCGAGTATATTATTTCTCAACAAACATTGTGTTTTCTGCGCTCGCCTATAGAACCCTGGGACCCGTAGGTATAAATTTTACATGTTGGTAACAAGCAACATGGCGGCTGAACTGCCGAGAGTAAACACAGAAACCAGAGTGTTAAAATGTTAAAAATTTAAAAAATGTGAAAAGAGGTTTGTTAACAAGGTGTGGTTTTCTTGGTGGATATAAATACGAGCCCAGGAGAACCAAACTCTCTCATCAATCAGTCATCAGTCGTGGCGGTACACTATGTCCGTCACCGACGAGAAATTTTAATTCTCTTCTAACATTCTTCAGTCGTGGTGGTACGCTATGTCCGTCTGAGACGTGAATTTTTAATTACTTTGGACAGAGTTAGACGCTATGTCTAACATCAACAAGACTTTTATATCGTAACTATAAAGTATTATGGGAAATGTTTTGATTTCAAGTAGTAATGAAAAACAAATAAAAAGTACCGTAACAATAAAATCGTCGGACGTCTACGAGCAGTCTACAACTAAGAACATCAACTCTAGACAGATGGCGAGAGAACTTCTAGCAGAGGAACGAGACACAGAGCACTAGAAACGGTTCTATCACAACAGCAACCGATCCAGAGAAAAACGTCATTACAATCTACAGCAGCCGATGTACCATGAAGGACGAGAGACGGGAGAACGAGCAGTGAGACCAGGAAAGACAAAAGGACATCCAGGAGGAGCGGGCCGACGGATCACTGGAGGACATGGGACAATCTGCAGAATTTAAGGTGACGAAAAACCAATCTATAATTATCAAAGAATAAAGACATTGAAAGACTTTAATAAAAAAGAAAAACATTTTTTTAGATTAAAGAATAACTATGTAGATAGAGATAAGAGAATGTAATTTACGTGTAATCAGAATATTCTTTAATTATTTTTCTTTAATGAATGAACAGTCAATGTAAAGATAATTTAAATCCTTGCTTGGAGAAGTAACAATTAATTAATTTATTATACCTTTTTATTGAAAGCACATAAAGTAAAGTAATTGGAAATAATCAATTCGTCGTGTTTAAATGATTATAAAGCCCTAAAAGGTATTTCTAGTATAGCATAAGAATGTATTAACAAATTTAAAAAGCACACATTCAGACTGAGTAGTCGAGAAATTATAATATAACGAAGAAATGTTTTACTTAGAATTGATAATATAATATCTAAGCTATAAAATCGTATCTTGTGATGAGAATACGGCAATCGAAGAAACTTTGAAACCATAGATAATGAATATCGTATGGCTAATTAATCATTATTTTTATATTATTATTTTTATTATGTTTGTTTAAATTAATAAATGAAAACATATTACGATTCCTAAAAGGACTACTCTTATTATAATTACACCTGAACCCGAATTATACATACACGTTGTTAGTAATGTTATATAAAGTGTATGAGTTAAATTAATGTACAAATTAAATTACACAGAAAGTTAATTTGTTACTATATATATATATGTTGTAATAAAAAGATATTGTAGTTAATTCTGCCACAAGTTGTTGATGTCAATTTGTTACAAATAATACCAATTCGATATTATTATATTTCAGCCTCACTGTTGGGATCGCCAAGTTGTAATATATTAAATAAATTCAGATTATTTATGCTACACTTGGTAGCATTAATTTGTAATCTTGATCAAATATTGAAATATAATGTGTTCTTATCTCTAATATATTATAATAATTAAATCCGTTCTTAAAGAGTACCGGTAGCGTACAATATTAGTTAGTATATTGGGTGGTTATATCGTTATTATTAAGGCCTAGTCTGTACACAGCGTTAAGAGAGGAGAGTATAAGCCTTGTTTTTTCTCTTCTCTCGCAATTCGACTGCTGGACGCGTGCTTGTGCTGTGGTTTATAGTCAGTCGGTTATTATAGGTTAAGTTGTTCACATCACTGTATTTGTCTCGTTTCTCTCTCTGTAAACTACAAATTATCTAAAACACACTAAATAGTCAACAAATAATAATAAGTCATCATTTTCAGGAAGGATTCTTTATTTTTATATTTTTTTAAACTGATGTTCTCTCTTCGCTTAGGTCCAACAAATCGACCACACTTAAATGAATCGATTAGTTTACAGAATTCAATTTTTAGATATTAAATTTTAATTATATTATTATTTTTTCTTAACCTCAGGGTTCGAATGGTTCTTGTGACTATTAGGAAGGTCAGAAAATGCAAAATAAAAGTACAAGGTATTACAAACTTAAATATAAAATCTTATTAATTAATATCTTAAACGTAAGTTGGTTTTACCATCTGTCGACCAAGTTCACTCGTAATGGCAGCGCACCGATAAATTCGTGATGGTTGGTTAACTAATCTACAGATGTTTGAATTATTGCCAGTCTCCAGTTCCAAAAATAAAAGTTTGGTGTTTTTGTCCCTGGATGGAGTAGAATTTCCAATTCTTAATCTTCGCTAATGTTGAAGTTTCTTGTGGTTACGGGTTCCAATGGATTTTGTGTAGCAATAGTTTTTTCTTCACTTGATCATAAGAAAGTGAGGTTCAGCATTCAATTTTAATTTTTTGTTTTTTGTTTTTTACTGTACTTGATTATTTTAATTTCTTTGAGTCATTTGTTTTCTTCATTTATTTATTTATTTATTTAATACTCTCATTATGAATCATATTACTTGGATTAACTGGGAAATTTATTCCTTTAGATATTTTCTATCCTTTATTTTATTCATAAGCTGAACTATACTCTTTCACAGATAACAATCGAGTAAACAAAATTTCTTGCCTTTATGTCGTCCTTGACAACCAATCTTTGTTCTGTTATTGGTTAATATTTGTAATCCTGGAGCCATAATTAAAAAATGTTCTTGCACTTACTTAATAAAATACTCCTTTACTAAAGTCACATTATATCATATTCACATATTTCACATATTCTTTGTTATAAAATTACATACATTTTGCTACCTTTTTCCTCTTAATCTTATTATTCTAACAAGTACTATCTTCTCATTACAAAATACTAATTTTGGGCCTATTTTTCTATTTCATATATTATGATTTTATTGTAATTCATGGTACGTATCTGCTATTAATAACTACTATTACTTTCTTCTAATTCATTATATAACATTTATTATCTTTACATTTTTTAGTTACCTAACTTTTCTGACATGGCTTCCTGTACAATGTGTCACTGGCTTGGGGCCAGTAATTCAATTTTCCACCCCATTCTGATTTTTAATTTATTATTACATAGTTTTTTAGTATGGAACCATTCATATGTCCCCAACATAGTTACAATAAAACCCTTTGGCATTTTATCACCAATTATTGCCTTCCTGGCCAAGTTTACAATTATAATCTGACAACACAACCATTATCTATTCAATATGAGTATAAAATATTTACTCTATACAAAATTTAACATAAATTCCATGGTGACATGTTTGTTACCATAAACTAACTTATCATCACTTATTTAATACACTTTTAGTGCAATTGCTTAACACCTCCTACATACAAAACTCCAACATAAATGCCATGATGACATGTTCATTATTATAAATTAAATTAACATAAATTATTTAATACACTCTCGATATAATCATTCTCGATCATTGAATAAACTGTTTATACTATTCTTCATATTATTTAAAACTGTACTTATCACTCACTCTTTGCACTAACCCCTTCATAGTTTGTGTTTCTATACATTTATCTGTGACTCTACTACCTTGCAATTTTATTTGATATCATTTATTTTTTACTTAATAAGGGATTACACTTCTGACCTTCATTACAATGAATAACTATCGTTTTTTTATTATAATTTTTTATGTAACGTAGGGGACCTTGGTTTTGATATATATATATATATATATATAATTATGTGATGTTATATAAATTTGAAAGACATGTTTGAATTGGTATCCAAGTCACTTACTGACAAAATCTGTATAATATTTACCGTATTTCTTCTGTTGTGTGACTTTGTGTTGCGTTCGATTGATTTACGCATTTTGAAACATATGTTTCGTCTTCAGAAATAAAAAATCACTCAAAGCAAGGTCGTTAAATATTAAAATTGCAAATATTGAAAACAATTCCACACATATCCGTGTTACATGAGTGCGCACTCGAGTCGGACCGATCGGACACTGTCTGTTAATAGATATTGTGTAAACAGGTTTA
This sequence comes from Magicicada septendecula, assembly GCA_034769895.1. NCBI lineage: Eukaryota > Metazoa > Arthropoda > Insecta > Hemiptera > Cicadidae > Magicicada > Magicicada septendecula. Next base: position 287,823,735 of record CM068368.1, read on the forward strand.
TTGCGGTATCATAGAGCAGGTTTGATTTGTAATTTAAATGATCGTTTAGCACGAAGTCATGACTGTGTACATCATAGTACACTCTATATATCTCGAATGCTTCCAAGGCGTTCATGTAAGCGCCTTTAATACAAAAATTTATGGGTTTCAAGTTGGAATTATTTATGATTTTCGTTTATCAAGTGACGTGCGTAGTTGGATTTTATGTTGGATAGTGTTGTCTGAACCTTCAAATTGTGCTTTGGTGTGTGTTCAGTAAAACGTTTTTGGAAACCCCTTCCCGTTTGGCCGATATAAAAGCATTCACAATCGTCGCATGATAATTTATACACCCCCGTTTTCTTTTCTAAAGGCATAGTTATTTTATTACAAAGTATGCTCATAAGATTATTGTTGGTTTTAAATATTACGGTTATATTGTTATTATTTAATACATTAGTTAAAATTGTTGGCATTATGTTGGTGTACATCGTTTAAATAAAAATGGTTTTTGTGTCTTTTTCTATATGAGGTTTAGATAGCTTGTACTTATGTTTTCTGAGGAGGTTGTTGATCAAGGAACTATTGTAGCCATTGGCTTGAGCTATGTATTTTATTGTGTTTAGTTTGTCATTAAAATCCTTTTCATGAAGAGGTACTGTTAACAGTACACAGATTTTAATAAAAATAATAAAAACACAATAACAATAATTTACTAATTAAAGAACAAACCCAAATAAAAACAAAACAAGACGATCTATTTAAAATTATAATTTATTAAAAAATAAAAATGAATCAAATAACATTAAATATTTCAAATATACCGATAAAACAGCTGCTGAAGAAAATAAACATTAAAACAATTGTTAACTAATCAACCTAAATCAATTATCAGTTATTTTACATTAAAATTGATACAAATTCGATTATTCGTTAATTTCATTATTAATATAGAATTATTTCGATTGTTATTAATTTACTTACAAACCTTTGATGATTCTGATATTTTTCAATGAAACGTGCATCAGGTGTTAAAAAAGAAAATATATGAAATTACTACTTGCAGAAGAAACAAATTTATATAACATCACATAATTATATAATTGCTGCAAGAAACTTCGAGTTACCTATATAGAAAATGATTTATATATATATATATATATATATATTGTTACAACACAAACAAGCCAAACCAATACCAGGGAAAAACGATGAATCAAGTATATAAAATGTTTAAACTAAAGAAAATAAAATGACGATGACGCGACAAACGACTACATGACCCAACCCAAGTGATTGAATCAATAGATAAACCAAATAAAATGAAACCAAATGGGAAGGGGAAAACCAAAATAAAATGAAATCGAAGAAGAAGGAAAATGAAGGTGAAACAAACCAAGTATAAAGGGAATGTACAGTAGCGCGGTAATTTTTACATTATAGGTTGGCTAATCTGCGTTTTTAATCTGCACTTTAATCTGCTCAATTCATGTCCGTGCATCTGGACAGTTCGTCACATACGCTCGACAGCGGCGGTCAGCTCGCGCCCGCGGCTTACTGTCACATTTTTCCTTGTCGACAATCATTTAGGCTTTAGGCCGTATTATATATTGCATACATGCAATATGCTAGCAATACATTGCTAATACTTGTACTCAAGTAATTCGAGTGTCGCGTACTCGCGCCTCTATTTATAATTCATCATACGACAAGACTTCATATATGGCCCTTTCATTAAATTAATTTCAACGTAAAACGACTTGTATTTACGATGCGCTCATTAGCCAATCTCTTATTCAAAAGTGAAACCTAACAATTTCAATGGAGTATATGTGAACAATTTCAATAAATGTATTAATTACAGTCCACTCTCTCTTCATCATTTCCGCATCCTGGTGAATTAAAAACAACAGCAAATCATGAACACTTCACACTTAACATTTTTGCGTCCACTCGGACCGCTTCATTAACATTTTTTGGTCCTCCGGGCCGGATCATTCTTCTCATTACCATTTTTTGGTCGCTCCGGACCTGGATTTCTGGATACATCATTCACATTTATTATTTTTCTGCCCCAATTTCTGGCCATCATGGGCGACTCAGCATATCCGCTGACACGACCGTGGCGTGATTCTATCAGCATTTCTCTCGTCGCCTTTGAGCCTCCTGACGACATCATCGCAAGAGCTTACACCTGCTAGCTTCAGTACGTCAGTCGAAGCAGTCATCTCTCCGAGCTGTGTGTTTGCCATCTTCTCCACGGCATCGACGCTTCAGGACATCGCCCACAAGGTATCACCTCACTAACATCATTTCAAGGTGCGTACAATGGCTGAAGAAGGCCTCAAAGTGTTAGTCAGAAAGAGAGGCGGCTTAAAGTCCGCAATAGTGCGTATACAATCAGCTGTCAGTAACTTTGATACAAACTCTAATACAAAACACTTTTTAACAGTAAGACTTGAAAGTTTGAAAAGCTTGGCAACGAAGTACGACGAGGTACAGTCCGAAATTGAACTTATTTGCAAAGACATGAATGCTGCTCAAGAAGACCAAGTTGAGGTCGAAGAAATGTTATATTCCACAGAAGCGAATATTTTACAATTAATTGATACCTTTAATGTTCAGACTGTACCTCCCGTATTATCGGGCCATATGCAATTAAAACCGATAAGTTTGCCCTGCTTCACAGGCAATATCTTGGAATGGCAGCATTTTTATTCAATTTTTTCGGACTTGGTGCATGCAAGATCCGGTCTAACGCCAGTGCAGAAACTACATTATTTGCATTCTTCTCTAAAAAATGAACTGTTAGACTTAATTAAATCACTACCTATTTGTAATGAAAATTATTAGAAAGCGTTGAGTTTGCTGTCCAAAAGGTATGACAACAAGTTCATACTAGCAAAATACTACATTCAAAATTTACTTCAAGTCAAGTCAACAATTAAAGACTCTGTCCAAGGTCTGGCAGAATTCACAAATACAATAACGTCTTCCGATAATTCACTGGCGGCAATGCAACTGTCAGTGAATTCATTTGAACTTATCACTATACAATTATTATCAACAAAACTCGACCCTACTACTTTTAATTATGGAAGGAGTCTATAGACCCTGATAATCTTCCTAACTCTCAAGATTTCACTCATTTTTTAAACGCACGTAGACAGCTGTTAGAAAATACACTGCCTATGAATAATTACTTGACGCTGAGTGATAACTCTTAAATGTAGTACTGCCAGCAGCGTTTCGTGATTTATGTTTATCAGATTTATTATTGAATCTTAAACTTAGCTTGTTGAGTTGCTGTCCGGCATCGATAGGCAGTGTATTTTCTAACAGCTGCCTGTGAAGCAGGGCAAACTTATCGGTTTTAATTGCATATGGCCCGATAATACGGGAGGTACAGTCTGAACATTAAAGGTATCAATTAATTGTAAAATATTCGCTTCTGTGGAATATAACATTTCTTCGACCTCAACTCGGTCTTCTTGAGCAGCATTTATGTCTTTGCAAATAAGTTCAATTTCGGACTGTACCTCGTCGTACTTCGTTGCCAAGCTTTTCAAACTTTCAAGTCTTACTGTTAAAAAGTGTTTTGTATTAGAGTTTGTATCAAAGTTACTGACAGCTGATTGTATACGCACTATTGTGGACTTTAAGCCGCCTCTCTTTCTGACTAACACTTTGAGGCATTCTTCAGCCATTGTACGCACCTTGAAATGATGTTAGTGAGGTGATACCTTGTGGGCGATGTCCTGAAGCGTCGACGCCGTGGAGAAGATGGCAAACACACAGCTCGGAGAGACGACTGCTTCGACTGACGTACTGAAGCTAGCAGGTGTAAGCTCTTGCAATGATGTCGTCAGGAGGCTCAAAGGCGACGAACGAAATGCTGATCGAATCACGCCACGGTCGTATCAGTGGATATACTGAGTCGCCCGTATGGCCAGAAATTGGGGCAGAAAAATAATAAATGTGAATGATGTATCCGGAAATCCAGGTCCGGAGCGACCAAAAAATGGTAATGAGAAGAATGATCTGGCCCGGAGGACCAAAAAATGTTAATGAAGCGGTCCGAGTGGACGCAAAAATGTTAAGTGTGAAGTGTTCGTGATTTGCTGTTGTTTTTAATTCGCCAGGATGCGGAAATGATGAAGAGAGAGTGGACTGTAATTAATACATTTATTGAAATTGTTCACATATACTCCATTGAAATTGTTAGGTTTCACTTTTGAATAAGAGATTGGCTAATGAGCGCATCGTAAATACAAGTCGTTTTACGTTGAAATTAATTTAATGAAAGGGCCATATATGAAGTCTTGTCGTATGATGAATTATAAATAGAGGCGCGAGTACGCGACACTCGAATTACTTGAGTACAAGTATTAGCAATGTATTGCTAGCATATTGCATGTATGCAATATATAATACGGCCTAAAGTCTAAATGATTGTCGACAAGGAAAAATGTGACAGTAAGCCGCGGGCGCGAGCTGACCGCCGCTGTCGAGCGTATGTGACGAACTGTCCAGATGCACGGACATGAATTGAGCAGATTAAAAACGCAGATTAGCCAACCTATAATGTAAAAATTACCGCGCTACTGTACATTCCCTTTATACTTGGTTTGTTTCACCTTCATTTTCCTTCTTCTTCGATTTCATTTTATTTTGGTTTTCCCCTTCCCATTTGGTTTCATTTTATTTGGTTTAGCTATTGATTCAATCACTTGGGTTGGGTCATGTAGTCGTTTGTCGCGTCATCGTCATTTTATTTTCTTTAGTTTAAACATTTTATATACTTGATTCATCGTTTTTCCCTGGTATTGGGGTGGCTTGTTTGTGTTGTAACTATATATATATATATATATATATATATATATATAAATCATTTTCTATATAGGTAACTCGAAGTTTCTTGCAGCAATTATATAATTATGTGATGTTATATAAATTTGTTTCTTCTGCAAGTAGTAATTTCATATATTTTCTTTTTTAACACCTGATGCACGTTTCATTGAAAAATATCAGAATCATCAAAGGTTTGTAAGTAAATTAATAACAATCAAAATAATTCTATGTTAATAATGAAATTAACGAATAATCGAATTTGTATCAATTTTAATGTAAAATAACTGATAATTGATTTAGGTTGATTAGTTAACAATTGTTTTAATGTTTATTTTCTTCAGCAGCTGTTTTATCGGTATATTTGAAATATTTAATGTTATTTGATTCATTTTTATTTTTTAATAAATTATAATTTTAAATAGATCGTCTTGTTTTGTTTTTATTTGGGTTTGTTCTTTAATTAGTAAATTATTGTTATTGTGTTTTTATTATTTTTATTAAAATCTGTGTACTGTTAACAGTACCTCTTCATGAAAAGGATTTTAATGACAAACTAAACACAATAAAATACATAGCTCAAGCCAATGGCTACAATAGTTCCTTGATCAACAACCTCCTCAGAAAACATAAGTACAAGCTATCTAAACCTCATATAGAAAAAGACACAAAAACCATTTTTATTTAAACGATGTACACCAACATAATGCCAACAATTTTAACTAATGTATTAAATAATAACAATATAACCGTAATATTTAAAACCAACAATAATCTTATGAGCATACTTTGTAATAAAATAACTATGCCTTTAGAAAAGAAAACGGGGGTGTATAAATTATCATGCGACGATTGTGAATGCTTTTATATCGGCCAAACGGGAAGGGGTTTCCAAAAACGTTTTACTGAACACACACCAAAGCACAATTTGAAGGTTCAGACAACACTATCCAACATAAAATCCAACTACGCACGTCACTTGATAAACGAAAATCATAAATAATTCCAACTTGAAACCCATAAATTTTTGTATTAAAGGCGCTTACATGAACGCCTTGGAAGCATTCGAGATATATAGAGTGTACTATGATGTACACAGTCATGACTTCGTGCTAAACGATCATTTAAATTACAAATCAAACCTGCTCTATGATACCGCAATAAACCTGTTTACACAATATCTATTAACAGACAGTGTCCGATCGGTCCGACTCGAGTGTGCACTCATGTGTGGAATTGTTTCCAATATTTGCAATTTTAATATTTAACGACCTTGCTTTGAGTGATTTTTTATTTCTGAAGACGAAACATATGTTTCAAAATGCGTAAATCAATCGAACGCAACACAAAGTCACACAACAGAAGAAATACGGTAAATATTATACAGATTTTGTCAGTAAGTGACTTGGATACCAATTCAAACATGTCTTTCAAATTTATATAACATCACATAATTATATATATATATATATATATATATATATATCAAAACCAAGGTCCCCTATGTTACATAAAAAATTATAATAAAAAAACGATAGTTATTCATTGTAATGAAGGTCAGAAGTGTAATCCCTTATTAAGTAAAAAATAAATGATATCAAATAAAATTGCAAGGTAGTAGAGTCACAGATAAATGTATAGAAACACAAACTATGAAGGGGTTAGTGCAAAGAGTGAGTGATAAGTACAGTTTTAAATACTATGAAGAATAGTATAAACAGTTTATTCAATGATCGAGAATGATTATATCGAGAGTGTATTAAATAATTTATGTTAATTTAATTTATAATAATGAACATGTCATCATGGCATTTATGTTGGAGTTTTGTATGTAGGAGGTGTTAAGCAATTGCACTAAAAGTGTATTAAATAAGTGATGATAAGTTAGTTTATGGTAACAAACATGTCACCATGGAATTTATGTTAAATTTTGTATAGAGTAAATATTTTATACTCATATTGAATAGATAATGGTTGTGTTGTCAGATTATAATTGTAAACTTGGCCAGGAAGGCAATAATTGGTGATAAAATGCCAAAGGGTTTTATTGTAACTATGTTGGGGACATATGAATGGTTCCATACTAAAAAACTATGTAATAATAAATTAAAAATCAGAATGGGGTGGAAAATTGAATTACTGGCCCCAAGCCAGTGACACATTGTACAGGAAGCCATGTCAGAAAAGTTAGGTAACTAAAAAATGTAAAGATAATAAATGTTATATAATGAATTAGAAGAAAGTAATAGTAGTTATTAATAGCAGATACGTACCATGAATTACAATAAAATCATAATATATGAAATAGAAAAATAGGCCCAAAATTAGTACTTTGTAATGAGAAGATAGTACTTGTTAGAATAATAAGATTAAGAGGAAAAAGGTAGCAAAATGTATGTAATTTTATAACAAAGAATATGTGAAATATGTGAATATGATATAATGTGACTTTAGTAAAGGAGTATTTTATTAAGTAAGTGCAAGAACATTTTTTAATTATGGCTCCAGGATTACAAATATTAACCAATAACAGAACAAAGATTGGTTGTCAAGGACGACATAAAGGCAAGAAATTTTGTTTACTCGATTGTTATCTGTGAAAGAGTATAGTTCAGCTTATGAATAAAATAAAGGAAAGAAAATATCTAAAGGAATAAATTTCCCAGTTAATCCAAGTAATATGATTCATAATGAGAGTATTAAATAAATAAATAAATGAAGAAAACAAATGACTCAAAGAAATTAAAATAATCAAGTACAGTAAAAAACAAAACAAAAAAATTAAAATTGAATGCTGAACCTCACTTTCTTATGATCAAGTGAAGAAAAAACTATTGCTACACAAAATCCATTGGAACCCGTAACCACAAGAAACTTCAACATTAGCGAAGATTAAGAATTGGAAATTCTACTCCATCCAGGGACAAAAACACCAAACTTTTATTTTTGGAACTGGAGACTGGCAATAATTCAGACATCTGTAGATTAGTTAACCAACCATCACGAATTTATCGGTGCGCTGCCATTACGAGTGAACTTGGTCGACAGACAGTAAAACCAACTTACGTTTAAGATATTAATTAATAAGATTTTATATTTAAGTTTGTAATACCTTGTACTTTTATTTTGCATTTTCTGACCTTCCTAATAGTCACAAGAACCATTCGAACCCTGAGGTTAAGAAAAAATAATAATATAATTAAAATTTAATATCTAAAAATTGAATTCTGTAAACTAATCGATTCATTTAAGTGTGGTCGATTTGTTGGACCTAAGCGAAGAGAGAACATCAGTTTAAAAAAATATAAAAATAAAGAATCCTTCCTGAAAATGATGACTTATTATTATTTGTTGACTATTTAGTGTGTTTTAGATAATTTGTAGTTTACAGAGAGAGAAACGAGACAAATACAGTGATGTGAACAACTTAACCTATAATAACCGGCTGACTATAAACCACAGCACAAGCCCGCGTCCAGCAGTCGAATTGCGAGAGAAGAGAAAAAACAAGGCTTATACTCTCCTCTCTTAACGCTGTGTACAGACTAGGCCTTAATAATAACGATATAACCACCCAATATACTAACTAATATTGTACGCTACCGGTACTCTTTAAGAACGGATTTAATTATTATAATATATTAGAGATAAGAACACATTATATTTCAATATTTGATCAAGATTACAAATTAACGCTACCAAGTGTAGCATAAATAATCTGAATTTATTTAATATATTACAACTTGGCGATCCCAACAGTGAGGCTGAAATATAATAATATCGAATTGGTATTATTTGTAACAAATTGACATCAACAACTTGTGGCAGAATTAACTACAATATCTTTTTATTACAACATATATATATATAGTAACAAATTAACTTTCTGTGTAATTTAATTTGTACATTAATTTAACTCATACACTTTATATAACATTACTAACAACGTGTATGTATAATTCGGGTTCAGGTGTAATTATAATAAGAGTAGTCCTTTTAGGAATCGTAATATGTTTTCATTTATTAATTCAAACAAACATAATAAAAATAATAATATAAAAATAATGATTAATTAGCCATATGATATTCATTATCTATGGTTTCAAAGTTTCTTCGATTGCCGTATTCTCATCACAAGATACGATTTTATAGCTTAGATATTATATTATCAATTTTAAGTAAAACATTTCTTCGTTATATTATAATTTCTCGACTACTCAGTCTGAATGTGTGCTTTTTAAATTTGTTAATACATTCTTATGCTATACTAGAAATACCTTTTAGGGCTTTATAATCATTTAAACACGACGAATTGATTATTTCCAATTACTTTACTTTATGTGCTTTCAATAAAAAGGTATAATAAATTAATTAATTGTTACTTCTCCAAGCAAGGATTTAAATTATCTTTACATTGACTGTTCATTCATTAAAGAAAAATAATTAAAGAATATTCTGATTACACGTAAATTACATTCTCTTATCTCTATCTACATAGTTATTCTTTAATCTAAAAAAATGTTTTTCTTTTTTATTAAAGTCTTTCAATGTCTTTATTCTTTGATAATTATAGATTGGTTTTTCGTCACCTTAAATTCTGCAGATTGTCCCATGTCCTCCAGTGATCCGTCGGTCTGCTCCTCCTGGATGTCCTTTTGTCTTTCCTGGTCTCACTGCTCGTTCTCCCGTCTCTCGTCCTTCATGGTACATCGGCTGCTGTAGATTGTAATGACGTTTTTCTCTGGATCGGTTGCTGTTGTGATAGAACCGTTTCTAGTGCTGTCTTGTTCCTCTGCTAGAAGTTCTCTCGCCATCTGTCTAGAGTTGATGTTCTTAGTTGTAGACTGCTTGTAGACGTCCGACGATTTTATTGTTACGGTACTTTTTATTTGTTTTTCATTACTACTTGAAATCAAAACATTTCCCATAATACTTTATAGTTACGATATAAAAGTCTTGTTGATGTTAGACATAGCGTCTAACTCTGTCCAAAGTAATTAAAAATTCGCGTCTCAGACGGACATAGCGTACCGCCACGACTGAAGAATGTTAGAAGAGAATTAAAATTTCTCGTCGTTGACGGACATAGTGTACCGCCACGACTGATTGATGAGAGAGTTTGGCTCTCCTGGGCTCGTATTTATATCCACCACGAAAACCACACCTTGTTAACAAACCTCTTTTCACATTTTTTAAATTTTTAACATTTTAACACTCTGGTTTCTGTGTTTACTCTCGGCAGTTCAGCCGCCATGTTGCTTGTTACCAACATGTAAAATTTATACCTACGGGTCCCAGGGTTCTATAGGCGAGCGCAGAAAACACAATGTTTGTTGAGAAATAATATACTCGGATTGCATTAGTTAAAACTTGTGTTTATTGATCATCGAAAATTTTATATTTCAATAACAAAAAAAAAATGGAGTCTTTCTCCTTTTACAAAATCCAAATACAAAATGGCTGTGCTACTTTTCCTCTCCTCAGCCTTTATGCATGATACATTTATGCAATCTATATATTTTGACTTCAAATACTCTGGTTACATATTTAAGTGAATCTAGACCATTACTGCAGTTTTAATAATTTAAGTTATTAAGTTATATGAATCACATAACGTGAACTAATGCTTTGTGATTTGTAGGTACTGGTACACACGCACACATGCTCCCACAGATACTAATTTAACGGTACATTTTAAATCTTTTGCTTGAGCTCAATTAATATGGTTCTGTAGTTTTTAAATTGTGTGAAAGGTTTACTTTCCTGCTATGGTTGATGAAGATTGAATCAGGCGTCACTCATGTTCCCGTTGGTATTCTGTCGAACTATTACACTGTTCTTTTTGTAACTGCACTCACTGTCTCTACATTTTATACTTGTTGATTTTAGATAGGTTTAATTTCACATTTTGTTACATCGTTGAGGTCACTTAAAAGGCTTGCTGGCCAGCAAATTTTGTAGCATGCAATTCGCACGAAGGATTCGAGTTGACTGAGAATGACAATATGGCGCTTATTTCCGAAGTGGAAAGGGTTGTCGCGTCATCAATTCTATTGTTCTTTGTGATGACGTCTTGGTTTATTAAGGTGCAGCAATTACGTCTGACATTCTTTAGATAACGTTTACATAGGATCGGTCATTTGTTTTGTCCAAATCGCTGCCGCTTCTCACGTACGCCACTGACCTTGACGCAAACCCTTCATTGCTTACTGCGTTGTTTCACACGTTTGGAAAACTTTACCCTCACACATTTTAATATTTAATTTACAATAAAATTATACCTGTTATTTACCCAAAATCCCTATACGGACCTATGTGTACTGTTACAAGTCCCCCTCAATGAGAGGTTTTATGACGAAGCATAAAAACTCTCATTGACACATTCATACTTCCTAAAGGGATCAGCTAGGATATGTCGCCACAACCCCTGTACTGTTTATATAAAAAGAATATCGATACCTTGCCCCTTGGTCCAGTGATTTTGACAGCACCTGCATGACCTTACTGGACTTCTCTTTCGAGATCCCAACACCGCAAGGCCAGTCAGGCACTTGACGCTCCTGCTCTGACGCACTGGCCAGCTCAGGACCGCCGCTACAGCATCAACAAACTCTGAAACATTGAATAAAAAATCAAATAGTGGCCTTGTATAATACCATATCCCTAACTGATCTGTTTCCCCTTAGCTGCGTATTGGTTTACGTTAATAAGCATTGGTTTTTTCCTTAACTCCTAATATCTCTAATACATAGATGAAAACAAGATTTATTATAGATGTATCCTTCTCCTATTTCACTCCAAAATATTTATTAAAATTTCGATTCCAATCGATAATATTTAACTCTTTTCCATTTCCCAAGAAGAAACTTAAATCTTTACACAAATGCAATAATATTTAAAACAATTAATTAAGTTTAAGAGAATAATCAAAACAACTCACTAATATCATTCATATATAGAACAAAACACAAGTTTACTACTTCAGAACAATCTATCTATTTACAAATAATTAATCATCTTTCATGATCCTAATACTTTAATACAAAATCATAATTATCTTTTATGATCACCATCATCAATGTTATAGGTTTAATATTTCTTAAAACGTTACTACCCAACTAGTAACCTCCTTCCACACACACTATGGCCATACAACATAATATAACATTACCCTTTAATCATTTAACATTTATTGTATCATTAGATTCTCCACAAAATTCAAATTTATTATCAACCTTCATTTTACATCACATTTCATTTATCATTACATTTCTACTATGAATTTTCTATTTAACATTTTCATCATTAATTAATTTGGGTGACTCTCAGTCATTAACAATGATTCGATTTATATGGGCATTATAATATATAACCTTCCTCCCTTTCTCTCTTCTAACAACCACTAACAGATTTACATAGGGTGACACCAATCTCTCAATAATAACCCCCTTCAACACTAATTCCACTTAAATCCTTCCCCTCTTATAATAAAATACCTAATACCCTCTTTGTAACTAGGATGTGTGTTCCCGAACCTGGCAATTCCATTCATATCCTTTTGCCCTTCCCATAATCTCGGCAAACACTCTTCGACCCTTCACAATTACCTGCCCAACGACGCACGTTGATCACTCCTTACCACCTCACCCTCACTACAAAATATCACCATCAACTATTTACTCTCTATTTACATTACTCTCACTTTCTCTCTCTCTCTCTCTCTATATATATATATATATATATATGCACTCTCACTACTGTGTCCCTACTACTACCCTGTTTCTGTATTACTTTTATTCTACAATTCTTATTTTATCTAACACCCATTAGAGTTAACTTTGACTGACTCAAATGCCTTATTTAAATACTCATCACCCCAACTCTATCTTTTCACCTTTTTACCTTAATATGATCATTTACAATTACCTTAGAAAATTCATCACTTACCTCATAATAACAATACATCTCAATATCCAAATATATTATGTGTTTAATCGTTCACTATTCATTAGAGAATCTCTTCTTTACAACAAGAATTAATTAATCTTCAATTATTTGATTCAATCAATTTAAAATCTCACAATTACTTTCATCACTTATTTAGTCTGAGAGAGAGAGAAAAATGTTATAAGTATTATTAAAGCAATTCCCATTACCTACATACATAGTTTACATAAAATACATTTCACAACACAAACACAATTAATTTCACTATAAATTTATTTACAATATTTTGTCATTATTTTTTCTGTTTACCACACCTCATTTCATAAGTTAGCAAGGTCATCACCATAAACTAAAATAATTAAAATGTTCATGAACAACACAATATCTACCCTCCATCATCGAATAATAACCTGATCTTAAGGCTACACCATTCGTTTACAATTACAGACACATTTTTATTATTATAATTATAACAATCATCATCATCGCTTTTTTCCATTATATCAATACTACTGATAATACAAATATTATTGCATACCATTATTTCAAAATTCCTGTCGACACTGGGTATAATAATTTCTCCTTTATTATTTTCTGTTAAAGTCAGGTAAGTTACATGATCATAAACTACTGCTGCTACATCCATTTCAACATAAGGTAAGTACTCGCTATTATTATCAATTCTCTCTCTATCCACTCTCCCTCTTAATTCTGTATAACTCCTCCAACCTTAAACAACTCTATCTTCCTATCACCATACCTTTCTCTCTCTCTCAAAATATCCCTCATCATAACACCAAGTCACTCTCTCTCTCACTCTCTCTCTCTCTCTCTCTCTCTCTCTCTCAATATATGCAGGGGGCACTAAATCATAAAAACACCTCCTGGTCCTTCCAGGAACATCACTAAATTCAAAGGACAATTATTTGTAGATCTTTCATCTACCAAATATACTCGTGAAGACCCTTCTTCACCCCCAACAACACCACGGGAAACAATTACCCCCTGCAACCCCTCTACCACTATACTTTCTCACCACTTTCTCTCTGACTCATCAACATACACTAACATTCCATTATTACATTCTACCTCCTCTACAATTTCATCACCACTATTTCTAATTATATCATCGTAATTCTCAACACCACTTACCTTATCGTCTTTATACGTTAACTGACCGTCTTTATTTTCACTTAATTGATCGGTCTCTTTACTACCTTCTACCCCCATTATAATCTCACAATTATCATCAACATTATTCATTTTAAAGTTATTAATATGTCGTCTACTCTTGCATTTTGTTTATCAAACTTCTGACTGACTACTTCTACTATCTGTTCTTGCATATTCTTATAACGTGCATGAATTTCATTCATTTGTTTATTAAAATTAAAATTTTGTTGTTTAATTTCATCTTTCACTTCATCAAATTTGGCATTTAAGTTATTATTTTGCTCTTTCATAAGCAATTTCATCATATTTATTATGTCACTATTATCGTCTTTTTTGTTTTCATGACGAGTTGAGATGGGAGTTGTATTGTATTTAACTCAACAGATTCAGTAGCACTAGACTCGCCGATTTGACTTATTGGTGTTGAACAAACTCCCATCTCACTCGTAAACATTTTGTCAGTTACGCTGACATCTACATTTTTCTCTGCCATCTCGAAATTTTATATATTGTAAGTCAACGAAATCCGGTGTGTATCTCTGCCACACGGTGTATGCGTTAGTTTGTAATAAAATAAAAGTATTGCTGTTGTTATTTAAAACTATGTTTATGTTTAAAATATTAAAGGTCGTGATTAAATAAAATTTAATTATGTGTATTATATTATTTTTTAAAAATATTGAAGTTTGTGGTTGTTGAAGGTTACTAATTTTGTAAAGCAATTTAAAATGTAACATTCGAGGTTACTCAAAGTGTGTTTACAATTGTGTAATTATAATTGTCTGAAAAGAATTCCCTTATATGAAACGAATAAAATAGTTGGGTTGATAATAATTAAATACTAATTTTGCTTAGGTTTAAAAGTAAAGTACAATAGTTGGTCGCTTGATGATGATGATCGTCTTGTTGATACTGGCTGTGAAACTTCTCCTCCAGGTTGCTGATAGTCTAAGTACGTTACGTCTAGTAATGTCTGGACAATATAATAAACATAATATACTTTCACGTACCTGATCGTGTTTTCTAGAAGTTCAATAAGCTGTCAACTCAGTTTACAAACACCAACTCACTTTAGTTGCAAGGTTAGATTGCCTTGTTTGTTAGTGGGCGCCACACGGATTTATTTAGGGAAAATCCCGTGTAAAACCCACAAATAGAATCACTGAATGATTTAAAAAAAATTTAAATAATTGTTTATTACCTTTATGGCAATGCTATTCCAAAATATTTAAACACAACTGAAGGTTGTTTGAGTTTTCTAAATAAAATATTTAACTATCAGTTAGAAATAAATCAAGTCGAGTTATGCTGTTAATAATGGGTTTTATTCAGACCCTTGATAAAGAATTCAAAACAAATATAATTAAAACATACAAAGATGTACAATTGTAAATAAGTTATTATATACCTTATAAGGCTTGCTCAGAGCACAAGTGGCGAATCTGGCTAAGTCCAGATGTTGGTTATTTTTAACATTAAAATTATTAAAATCTCAGATGTGAGTTCTTTGAGACACGAAAAAGAAGGTCATGCCTACACAATGGCTAATAGTTTTCTGATATAATATTGGTCAATCATGTTTTTGCCGTTACTTTTATAACGTAAACAAATAAAAATAACCTATTTGATAGGTTATGCGTTCGTCACGCCTGATTTATGAATTACAAAGTTTATAAATTGAGAACACTTATAACTAACATTCAGTTTAATTACTAATGACAAATTCATCAAATAAATTGAGACATGGTGTAATATTGAAATGTTTCTGTGGTTTGCGTCAGTACAGATTAGTGTATAAAAATGTACAGGTTATAGCGCTCGTAGAAAAAATGAAATAATGGTTACACTGTTACCTTTTGGTTTTAATTATTTAATTAAAACTCATTTTAGCACCTTGATAATCGGATTATAATGATTATCATTATTCACTGCACACACACAAGAACAGAGTATTTCGATCCGCTTCTAACTTAATGGATCGTGAATAATATTATTTAATTACTCCTGTTCATTATTTTCCCGCACAAAAATGAAATAATACTGCACATAATCACTATTGTTTTCTGTGGAATAATTTGAAGTAATTGTAGGTTATTGTCGAATGGTTTCCTTTGATGTGTTCTCGAGATGACGCTATCGGTTATTAAAAATGTTGAGACGGCGGGCACACATTCTGCACTGAATGAAGTTGATAAATGTCTGTCGAGAATCGGTTGCATTCTCTTATATACCCTCCTCGTCGATCGGCTTTAGGCAAAAATGTTAATTACTAACTAATTTTGTGATTGGTTCAAGCAGGTGTGATGAGTATGACGTATTGTTCATTTAGCCGTTAATAACGGTTTTTTAACTGCCAAACTCTGAGATGACAGATAGCTTTCAATGTTGTTGGTATTAGTAAACAAATTTCTGATGCATATTTCGTAAATGATGCTAACACCTTTCACGCACTTAATACAGTTGCGATTGGGGCGATATTACCATCACATTAAAGATCATTTTGTCCTCTTTAATTTGATATCACTTGATACCGAGTTAATTTCACCTTTACTGACATTGCTACATAAACAATGTTCAGGTACACTACTTCGCACTGTCGTCTATTTACCTGAATCGACTATTTTACACTTTGATTAATATTGTTTGTGTTCACATAGCATTTTATTACTCAAACGTTTATGTGAGAACACTATTAACTCTGTACTGACATTTTACTGAACATTATGGATAAAACTTATCTTTATACATGGTAATGAACAATCCTTACTGCTATGACATTTCGTTTTACGCTAACTCGCTCTATTCTACTACTTAACAATTGAATTATGATTAAATATATCATTTTAATAACGTTTTTTGCTATGTTGGAGCATAAAAATTGTTCTGTGTATTTAATTTACACTCATGTTACCTCCCAATAATCAACTCACTGATTATTGTTTGGTCTAAGCCTTGTTAAGACATACCGTCTATACTGGAATTTTGCCTTAACATCATTTATAGGTTCACAATTCGGTAATTTGTTGAGGTACCTTATTTGTACAAGGTTCCCTCTTACAAATGTTTTTTCTTTCTCGTCATAGGTATATTTGAGATTGACACATAGTTTTATTTTCAGTTTGTGGCCATTGCTAATTTTAGCTTTTTGGCGTTAATAATTTACTAGTCATGGTTAAATTTATTATCAGCAAAATGCTAATTCTGATTTCACAGTATTCAGATTCTTATTGATTCGCTTTTTATTTACATATCATATTCTGTTTACATTATCTACTGACTTGATTGACAGCTTAATGTAAATTTACTCTGTCCATCAGTTTGTGTTAGTCATTGTCTGGTTGTAGTGTCAAACAGTATTTGGGTCTACTGTTTCAGGTGGCACTTCTGCTTCATTCTTCTTCCATGATTTCTCTCTTCTTGGTTATTCATATCACTATATTCCCTATTTACATTATTGTTCTGTCCTTATAAATCTGACAGTATACGTTTAGGTTAGGTAACATTTTGTTATGTTACAATATATATATTTCTTTTTTCAAATATTACTATATATAACATATACTTATTATCAAAAGGATATTCTATTTCATTTTGTCTTACTACTACCACCTATGTTTACAAACTAACCTTACTATTTACGTATATTGATTACATACCCATTCTCAACAACCATCCTGTTTCTGTATGCAGGTCTATTTTATATAAATTTTATTTATATAATGTCCCACCATAAGGGCGCCATTTGGTAACAAACAATCTACTGAAATTATTAAATTGTTCCTGTTCGGGCGCCATTTGTTGACAAACCTCTTTTCACATTTTTTAAATTGTTAACATTTTAACACTCTGGTTTCTATGTTTTCTCTCAGCAGTTCAGCCGCCATGTTACTTGTTACCAACATGTAAAATTTATACC